>CM046334.1:7043367-8243367 GCA_025403435.1 Artocarpus heterophyllus | reverse complement strand
TGTAATCCATCGAGCATGCATCCGATTTATTGACTTTTGTGAATTGATGAACTTTAAAGCTTGATGATCAGTAAACAACACGAACTCTCGTTGAATTAAATAATGTTCCCAATGCTTTAAAGCTCAAATAACAGCGTAGAATTCTAGCTCATAAGTTGTCCATTTCTGTCGTGACTCACTGACTTTCTCACTGAAAAATTCGACTGGACGTCTTTCTTGAGATAAGACTGTCCCAATTCCAAAAATAGATGTATCATATTCAATTTCAAATATCTTCTCAAAATTAGGTAGGGTCAAAACTGGTGCTGAACATAATTTCTCCTTTATAAGGGCAAAGCTATCTTCTTGTTCCTTTTCCCATTGAAATTTTCCTTTCTTTAAACAATCTGTGATAGGTGCCATAATCGTGCTAAACCTTCAAATAAAACGTTGGTAGAAAGTAGCTAATCCATGGAAACTTTGCACTTCTCTGACATTTTGTGGAACTGGCCATTCTCGAATTGCCTTCACTTTTGCCTCATCAACCTCTATTCCATCTTTTCCAACAATAAAACCAAGGAACAGAAGATGACTAGACATAAAACTGCATTTTCTCAGGTTGATATACAATTTATTATCTTGCAAAACTTGAAGAGCGTCGTAGAGATGCAGTAGATGCTCCTCAGTGCTTCGGCTATAGATTAGAATGTCGTCAAAGTAAACGACCACGAATTTTCCAATAAATGGTCACAAAACTTGGTTCATTAGCCGCATAAAAGTACTAGGGGCATTCAAAAGCCCAAATGGCATAACCAACCATTCATAAAAGACCATCATTTGTCTTGAAAGCAGTCTTCCATTCATCTCCAGGTTGAATACGAATCTGGTGATATCCACTTCGTAAATCAAGCTCCGTGAACACCACTGCTCCTTCTAATCTATCAAGCATGTCATTGAGGCGAGGAATGGGAAATCGATATTTGACTGTGATTTTATTAATAGCACGACTGTCGACACACATTCTCCAACTTCCATCCTTCTTTGGAGTCAGTAATGCTGGAACGGCACATGGATTCATACTTTCTTGAATCAAGTCTTTATCAAGCAACTCATTGACTTGTCTCTGTAGCTCTTCATATTCAGTAGGGCTCATACGGTTGTGAGGCAAATTAGGTAAACTAGCCCTGGGTACTAAGTCGATATGATGTTGAATGTTCCTCATGGGAGGTAGCTCATTAGGCAGTTCAGTAGGATATAAGGCAGGAAATTTAGCAAGGACCTCTCATACTTGGGAAGTAATCTCAACATCAGTGCTGGTTTGTCCTTTAACCACCAATGCCACAATCAAACTCGGCTCCTTAACTTGCTAACAAAAGTCTGAACCTGCTATGTTGGTGAAAGGTGATTTGTCTTTCTTGGTAATTGGTTTGTTTGTATACGGTTGCGTCGGCGGTACCAAAATAATTTTCTTTCCAAACCACCAGAAAACAAAAGTGTTATCACGTCCTTTGTAAGTAGCATCAATGTCATAGTGCCAAGGTTGTCCCAATAGAATATGGCAAGCATCCATGTCTACAACGTCACATTCGATCTCATCTTTGTAATATTTTCCAATTGATAAAGGAACCTTGCAAACTTCATGTACCTGAACTTTCGGGCCCTTTTTAATCCATGCAATTTTGTATGGAGATGGATGCTTCTCGGTCTTCAAGTTTGGTAACTTCACCAAAGCTTTAGAGACTACATTTTCACTACTGCCATTATCGATAATCACGTTGCACACTTTGTTTTGAATTGTGCATCGAGTCTGATAATCCTAATAATAATCTGAATAGGAAACTACTAATCTCTATATGCTGCATCATTTATGTACATACATCATATAATGTAATTCCAATATTATCTCGCTTTGTATAGTCCAAATTTATATTGACAGTATTTTTCTTATACTGTCGGTATATTCTCTATACTGCTACAACATTGCTTATTCATTCATATTCTCTAAACAGTATTATTCCTATACTGCTTTAACTTACACAGTCTAATTTTTGTACTGCTTAACCTCAAACAGTCCAATTCCTACATTGCATTACTTTTGCAATGTAATTTTTATACTACATAACTTTATCAATGTACTTCCTTATACTACATTATTCTAATATTGTATAATTTTTTGTATTATTATATAATATTTTTTCTTAAACTGTATTTTGTCTTAACATAATCCTTAACTTATTGTATTTTTAATGTACTTAAAATGGTCGAGTATCACAAGAAGTGGGCGTAGGAGTAGTTGTAGTAGTGGAACATGTGTCGATCTCTAATAGAGCATAAACATTGGACTTCTTCTCACGTTCCACTTTGTGACTTGAAGAGTATCTCCTTGTAACTACGAGGCTTTGTTTATCGATTCCATCGAACTGACACTTAGAAAATTGGAAAGATAGTGAATAATGTGTAAATCCATCCAAACGAGCCTAGAATAAACTGCAAACAGAAAACAAATATCGAATCGATCGATGCCACTACTTGATCAAGCAATGAGCTGGCAATACTAATGACAACAGTCCACCTTAAATCGGCCACTCCTTATGGGCTCGATTTGTTCTGACCACAATTTGAATTTCGTATGTTGGGCTTTGCTAAATGATTTAGGCTTGATCAAATTATTCCCAACAGTACTGCTTTGTGATATTTTGAAAACGACATGACAAATGACCATTGACCACCTCCCTAAAACATTATTATTGTACTAAATATGTAACTATACATAATAAATCTTGAAAGTGGAAAGCTATATAGTTATAGTGGTTCACCATATAATCTGCGAGTCCGATCAGAGTATATGGACCCTACCCATCAATAATAATAACAACAACAACGACAACAAGTAATTCTCATCTGTCTATATATTGGTCGTATTAGGGACTTGGTCCACTGTAACCAGTCATGTCTCTCTTAGGTATGGGATTAGGACCATATAGATTATTTAGGACTGGTCCACTTTCAATATTGTTTTCCATTTCAGTTTAGCTGACAGAGCAAAATTAAACAAGTTTCAGTTTAGCTAGGCTTCTATGAAAAGAAAAGTAATAAAAAAATGCATTACTTAAATTTGTAGAACTGGAGATATATGTGTATAATATACAATATATAATATATACATGGCCCAGAGATATGGTCCCCTTGCAGATTTTATGTTTAGAGCTGAAACCAATTATTTAAGTCACCGCTTAGTGTTCACGATATAAGTCAGTCACATGGCAATAATATCAATGCTGATATAGATTCCTACATTTTTTTTTTTTTGAAAAATATTACGACATCAACTTCATTCCCAACTTGTGTACCAGTTTATGAATTGTCAGTTTTATTAGCAAGTGTTAAAAGACTGATGCAACAAGAAGTTGTATCCATCGAAGCTGGAACAAGAGTTTGTGTCTCTATAGCATTATTACTCTTGTATTGTTGTTTGGTTCGGTGGAAATGATAAGGACTTTTCAACCATTTTTCCAAATTTTATTACATATTCTATACAAGTACACATGTAAATATTTAAATAAGACTCCCATGCTATATATATAGAACAGTAAAAAAAAACGTTGTTAAAACCTGACATTTCACAAATAAAATTATCAGAAGCATGAGAATTCAATAACCATGCGTAGTACTGAAAGTGTTTTGACTCTTTCAACGAAACCTATAAGAGGAGGTGGGTCTAAGTCTAAAGTTAGTTTTATATTGTGCACGTACAAAGTCCTACTAGACTTTACCTTTGGCCGTGTACATAAAAAAAGCCCTCGGTTGTGAAAGTCTTCAGCTCTACCAATTATTGCTTCTTATCCAGATTCACGATAAGTCAATAAATTTGTCACGAGCCATTCAAACTGTTTTTAGTGCTTATAGCCCATGTAGACCCAAGCCCCATTACTCACCCTCATTGTATCACAACTATAGCCCACAGGTTTAGTTTGTCTCCAAATGTTCATGAGTAAATGATAAATATAAAAGAAAAAAATGGGGTGCACTTTAGGAGACGGCTTTGAACTTTTGAGTTCAAAACATAAACAGTATAAAACTCTTACATATTACAGTGTAAAGTAAAAATATGTTATAACTGTAAAGCTTTAGTGTGCTTCAGTGTGTGGCTCATACTCTTGAGTTAAAACTCTTATCCCAACACCTTAAAGAAACTCTACTAATAGAAATTATGTTTTAAAAGTCATTTTTTATGAGATATTTCATTTTAATATAATTTTGATCAAATTTAATATTCAAAAACACGCATTTTCGATAGGGATATAGTACTGTTGGAAGCTGCTAATTGGCAATAGAGATTTAAATCCGTTTTGGGACAAATTATTCAACAGATAATACGTGTGATAGAAGATAGACAATAAATGGTCGAAAATATATATGACTCATAAAAAAAAAAGATATATATATAATTTATATGATATTTTCCCAAAAAATATTTCCCTTTTGTTTTGTGTACAACGGTATAAGTAGGCCAAGCGAAAGGCTCTCTAATTATCTGGGAACAGATAATGCTATCGCGTGTGCAAGATGAAGACACAATAGTGTGACAGAGATCGACCTCCAAAGACAAAATCTTGATCGTAGTTCATCTTGAAACACACAAAAAGAATGATAGAAATTAAAAATTAAAAAGGAAATTTTCGACTTTGTAAAAGATAGGGAAATATTAGGTAGCTAGGAGCCAATTTTTTTCTAAAATTAATCAAATTCTGATTTTATTATTTTAAATTAATTCAAATTTATATTCTGAAAAAGTTACATCTAGAAACAGTGTGAAATTTGAATTTAAAGATCATAAAGATTAAAATTATTAGATGGCAGCTATTTCATAAAAGGTATCATTATTAAAGGCTATTACTTAATTTATAAATATGGAAACGTAATAAAAAAGTGATTATTCATTTAAATATTGTGCTATACTTTGTGATTAATTTTTCATCTGTGCTTAGTACATAGACACTCACAGGCTTCTCAAATCCTAAAAGCGATTTGATGTATGAATCTATTAACAATCTCAACCGACAAATAAAGCTTTAAAGTAAAAGTTTTTTTACATGTTTCAAGCCTTCATTCCAAATTTTCAAATGTTATCAGATGCACAGAAGAAGAACGCAAGCAATGTTGAATGAATATTATGGTACTTATTTCTATATATTATGATCATTTCGAGCATATCATAGATAAGTTTATATGTCTCATTTTTCCAGTGCCTTTTCATGTCTGTTAATATATAGTATTATGTCATGTCAATTAAAATATTTTAACCGATACAATTAGTAATATAATATTTTAATTAACATAGCATTTTAATTGACTGGTATGATATTATTGGAGAGACATAAAAGGGAGATGAATAAGAGATATAGGAGTCGGTTCCTCTGATTAGTCACCCACATGTTTTTCAGCCAATGGAATAACGCCACGTATGGATCCGCCAACAGACCAAGGACACTGTCATGTGTAATTTGACCGTAGTTGAGCCCTTCTTTTATGACTTGAAAACCGGACTCGTCATGACCACTCACATTTTTGGTCGTAAGTTTTATTTTTGGCAGCGTTTTGGTTGCTTGTGTTCGGTTTGAGATAATACTTATCTATCGTGATTACATGACAAAAAAAAAAAAAAAACCAATCAACTTCAAAAAATATTCGTGTGGTTCACAATTAGTCTAGACGTGGCGTCGCTTTTGATCTCAAAATTTAACGTTTTTGTTCTCTAAAATCACTTAAAAGTGTGCGAAAATTTCAGGATCACTCCCTTTTTTTGGTCGATCAAGTTAATTTCCATGAATTAATCAGTGGTGACAAAGCAAGCGGCTATCTGATTCACTTAAAATATTGTTTATGTATTTTATGGTTCATCATTATGTAAAATAAAATATCTTTTTCTTTACTTTTTTTATTATTTCTTTTTGTGTTTCTAATGATTGAATAAGTTGCTGAATGTAAAGACACACGTATGTTATCTATAAAGTGCAATTTTGTTGTTGGTTTTACACATCCTCGCGAAGTAAAGATATTCTTCAGATCTCTGTTAGAAATAGGGGAAACTATCATTTTTTATCATATCGTGATTTTTTTTTTTTTAACTTTATCAAGTTTTGGTACGTTTGTGTCCGGAAAATCACATATCGAGATTACCAATTGTTGAAAAAAATTTATTTAAGCCACTCAGTCATTTTTTTGAGACTTGAATACTATTCATAACAATAAAACCAGATCTGTAATTTTTCTTCTAAAAACAAAAACCATCTCCAAAAAATAAATAAATAAAAATACAAATCTTTTTTTTTTGCCTTGAAGTTAGATATTTTGTTTTGAATAAAAGGATGAGGTTTTCCAAGCACGAGAATATTAGCTTGACAAGATGCCAACAATACCAGAAAAATATAATTTCTTTGGAAATATAAATTTTAAAAATTAGCTAAAGAAGTATAGGAACTAAGAGAAGAAAATTTAAGGAAAGTGATAATGAACTTGTAAAATATAAAAGTAACACGGACGTAATTTAGCTGGGATTTTCAAACTTGGTAAAAAAAGCGACAAGAAAAATGATATATGCAATCTAAAACAAATTCATCTTCATTCATAGATATTATGAGTGCTCATTACTCAGTCATGTGAATTGTATAGTCTCTCTGTGCCTGAAAATATATACTAGATGATATATATACAGTACAGGAAAACAAGTTGATAGTGTGTATATATATATATATATATATATATATATCATGTATGAGTGTGTATGTATGTGTGATACACATACGTCTGTGTATATGCATGTATATAATTTCGCAATCCTTTATATTATCTCTTCGATCGCCACCATATCTCAAGGAAGGGACATCCATACAAGTCATGTATATGTGGCGCTAGAGAGACCTCTCCTTGGCTTGTAAACCGAGACAGATAGGGTGAGATTTAATCAAATCAAGATATATATATGTATGTATGTATAGCATACAATATTGAAGGTAGGGATATTTTTTGTTTTGAAACTATGAGAGCGGTAAAAAAGAAAGCAACATATCAGAATTATCTGGCTTGAAGACAAAAGGCGTGGGGGACTAAGACGGTATCGCTTTCACTCTAGCCTGCAGAAGCATTTGATGTCTCTTGACAAGACATATATAGGACGGAAGATGCTCCCATGCATGCATATCTGTGGCCATCTCTTCAAAATCTGCTCATGCATTAATACTCTTATAAGTTTCTCCACCCAACAACACCATGTAAGACACAACATATAATATATTTTTGCTTAAGAAAAACCTTTGATGTTGGACATTCTACCACACCAAATTTGTGCTATTTGAACCTTTTAAATTTAAAAATGAATAATATGATTTTTTTTCATTATGGCAAAAAAGATTTAAATCGCCAAATTGAAGGGGTGCAGATCCTAGATTTGAGGGTTCAATGACTAGATTTTTCAAATACAAACATAGTTTGAATTTTTTGGCATTTTAACTGTGGTTTCAGATGGCGAGCCTAATTCAAATTTTGGAGTGTATGAGGCCAGACTCTTATACACTAGAGGCGCATTTATCTTGCATCAATGGGAAGGGCAAGTAATTAAGAAGTCAGCTTTCTCTTTTAATAATGTGTTTACTTACAAACTCAGTAATAAAAATTTTCTAGAGCTTTGCATAATATAAAGAATAAGAAAATGGAATTTCAATCCTTGCATTCCCTTGGTATTGATTTCCTATAAAAAAGGATGAATGTAAAATTTACTTAAATGTTCAAATTGTTGTAATTCAACAATTATTTAATTATATAAAAGGATTTTTTTTAGTAATTACGTTGAAAAGATTACAATTATTAAGTCAGTAAAACATTAAAACGAAAATGAATAATCCCAAATCTAATTATTTTCCTCTCCAATCTCATTACCTTTTTAATTACATTTATTTTCATTACATGCATCATTGTATGCTTAGCAAATATGAATTTCAAGAGGCTAATACCTTATTTAAATTCAACCATAATTCAAATATTTTTTTTATAGTGTTTTTCTTACAAAAATTTGAATTTATTTATAAGTATTTGAAATCTTCTGTGGGATGAAACCTTATAATAATGTTTTAAGTGCTTGAGTCACGGGTGTTGTTTATAAATATGTAAAAAATAAATGAAGATACAAGGGGTAAAAGGAGCGAGTGTATATACATGTAGAGTTATTGGCCCACACATATATGTATGTATGTATGTATGTATGTACATGCATGTATAAATTTATCGTGATATAGGGGATGAAAAGCAACAGATATACTGTTGTCATACAGGGGTTTCGAGTAATAGCATTCTTCACCTCCTTTTTATTTGTCTTTTCCTAAGCTGTTTTGTTTGGATGAGACAAGTAGTCACGTGAATCGCCTTTCAGGCTCTCTTGATCTTCTTCCTTCTTCTTCTTCGCCCCTTTTCTCTTTTACAATATAGGAGCCTTATTTTATTCCATTTATAAATGATTTCCCCCTTTTAGCCTCTAAAAAATAAAAATAAAAAAAACCTTCATTTATTGCTGATCAGTTCCTTTTTAGAGCTTCCTTGTTATATTCTCTGTATACAAACCCTATCCCGTATTTCCTCTTTTGCTGGACTGTTCTCTTTCTTTCTCTCTCTCTAAAAATGACTCCAGTTTTTCTGAACCCACCGTCCTCTTCTTTTGCTGATCTTGTGGAGCAAAAAGATCAAGATCATCAACAGCTTAAAATCTTCATAAATTCACAGTACAATTATGCAGCATCCTCTTCTCTTTCAAGCCCTACTAATTATTTCTTTAACTCATCCACTCAAGATCAAACCAGTGATGTTATAGGATCACAACAACACGATGATCAAAAGGTGAAGCTAGCCATTAAATTATTAAATACCCACAATATTAACGTAGAAATAGCTAATTTTTACTTTGATCGTTTTTCATGGTTTCATTATATTTCAAAATTATACTCTTTCATATATATATATTGAATAACAAGCAAGTTTAATTGTTTCTATAAGCACTTTATTTTTTATGTTAGTCTGATCCTGATTATTATATCATATATGTATAAATATATATATATATATATATATATATATATAGGCGCAGCTAAATAGTTGGATTGTAGAAGAACGGTCAATTAATTTTTTTTGGTAAGAAATATGATCAATTAATCAATTTATAGATAATATGACCTTATCCCATGCCTTAAATATATTTTATATGTTTCTAGCAAATTATCTGATTCCAATTTCATCCATCTAACCTTTTTATATTTATATTTTTTTTCATAATAATATGGCACATACGAAGGATCAAACATAATAATATATCAATTCTCATCATCTTCTTCTTCATTTCAGGCTATGATTGATGTATCCAGTAGTACCGGAAGCCAAAACTTATCCACATGCCAAAGAGATCAGGACAATATTAATGGAGATCAAGATCAGTACAATCTGAATAACAATAATAAAAACATGAACAATGGGTCAGTTAAATATTGGATGTCCTCAAAGATGAGATTGATGCAGAAAATGTCGAACCCAGAAAGTTCTGCGTCGACAATCACCGATGACAGAAGAGATAAGAAAATACTGCACAGTAGTCGTCGGCAAGACAATTTTTCCAGCGAAGCGATGTTCAAAGTTTCTCTAGGCAACAATTCTACTACTGCAAATACTGCTGTTAGGGTTTGCTCCGATTGTAACACCACCACTACCCCACTCTGGAGAACCGGTCCTCGAGGCCCTAAGGTTATTAGTATATTTATTATTTATTACTTTAATATTTTATTTATTTTGTCTAGTCTTGTGTATATATCTTTACTATAACAAGCCAAACTAACCCCTATAGATTTTTTTAAAAAACTTTTTTGGCTGCTAAAGAGGATGATTAAGCAAATAAAGACAAATTTTATCAAACACCTTACCCCTTGAGTAATTAGTTTAGTAAATAATCTCACATTTTTCTTTTGTAGGAAATAATGTCACCCATTTGACAAGATGTTGTGCACTTTTCTTAACAATATTAAATTATTTTACAATTGTAGAACATTCACAGAAAGGTAAATTTATTTAATTAGGGAACAAAACATGATGAAATATCTTGTTTTACAATATTAAATTATTTTATAATCATTATATGATTGCATATGTAATCTAGCTAAAGTTAAATCTTCCACTGATTTGAGTTGTAGAGTTCAAATCTTCCACCTTGTAAACTTCCCTATGGTATGCGATAACGTTATACGCATGAAAAAGAGGTAGAGATGACTAAAAGCCAATATTATGTTGTTGCAGTCACTGTGCAATGCCTGCGGGATTCGGCAGAGGAAGGCGAGACGGGCCATGGCAGAAGCTGCAGCGGCAGCCGCCGCCGCAAATGGTTTGGCAGTTGCCCCTGACAGTAGTACTACTGGTGCTGATTATTACAAGACTCAGTACCACATTCACAGGGAGAAAAAATCACGTGGAAATCACAATATTTCTCACTACAAGAACAAGCTCAAGCTCGTCGACGCTAGCAGTACTGCTTCTTCAAAGAGCGAAAACAACAACAACAACATTATTTCCAGTAATAATTTAAAGAAGTTTTCTTTTGGTCTTAATAACGACAATTATTGCTCGGCCTTTTCAGGAGTATTTCCCAAGGATGTTGCTGAAGCCGCCGTCCTGCTTATGGAACTGTCTTGTGGCTTTGTTCAGTCCTGATTTTTTTTTTTTTTTTGGTTTCTATTTTAATCATGACAGACCTTACTTTGCATTTTTGTTTTTAGGTACGTAGTTAGATGATAAGCCAGGATTTTTATTTTTTTTTTGGTTACCCTTTTTGAGAGAGTACTTTTTTAAGATATTTTGAACTTGTTGCACGCAGTATAATAATGTCGGTTTGCTGAAATCTCTTTAAGGTTTCTAGTAATATGCTATTTGAATACTATAATATGTCACGGGAAATTCATTGCAAAGGCAGCAGATTAAAGAATGAATCTGCTATATTTTGATAAAACTCCTGCTTTTTTCTTTTCGTATATAGTTAAAATAATTTGAATATTCTTGTGTTAATTTATGTTGCAGCCAATACGCTTGAGTATGATAGTTATAGCTTTATAGGCTTTCCAAAAAAAAAAAAAAAACCTTAACTGGAAAGTGTAATACCAGTTAAAAAACTTTCAAAAGATCATGTTTGATACACTGTATTGTATTATATAAAAAAAAATATAACACAATATAATATAATACAATATATCAAGCAAAAAAAAGGGGGGGATTTTGAGAAAGGGCCTTCGGCCAAAATTTTTTTTGGTAAATAGACCACTTTTTTTGGACAGTTTTTGGTATAAAAAAAAAGGCTTTTTGGACATCAAAACGGTTCTAGTTTTTTTTTTTATCATGTTGAGGTTCCTTATTCTGCTACAGTCATTTTTCTTATTTTGTTGAAAAAAACTGAGACAGTTTATCTACATAAAAAACTGATACAGTCATTTTTCTTATTTTGGATATCAAAACGGTTCCTTTTTTTTTTTCATCATGTTGAGGTTCCTTATTCTGCTACAGTCATTTTTCTTATTTTGTTGAAAAAAACTGAGACAGTTTATCTGCATAAAAAAACGTATTTTTTTGTTTCAAAAAAAGAGACCTTTTACCCGATTAAAATTTTTTTTTGTCCCTTTCTTCAAAATCTTCCCAAAAGAAAAATTACAATTGAAGAGGCAATTCAATTTCAAACGCAGAATCATGGTTATACTATCTAAACCAAAAAAAAAAAAGTAAAATGTTGTACAGGAGCTCCTCGATAAGCCCGACTGTTTGCTACGTTCAAACTATGGTCCTTGCTTTACATCAGAACGCGCGCTCGTAAGAATTAAAGAGCCCAACTCTATCCGAAATGGACCCTTTCCGTCTCTCGGCCCAAAGTTTACATGTCCGTTTTCAGAACGAAAAAATTTAAAAATTATGTTTATTTATGTTATATTTTAAAAAATTTATATTATATTATTATATACGTAATATGTTAAATTATATCATAAATAAATATGTATCATATTTATAAAAAAAAATTTAAAAATAGCATTAGTAAAAATTTAAAAATCTAGGAATATGACGTTTAATCAAACACACCACTTAATTTGATGTGGCTAATTACTTTTTTTGACTCTGGAAAATACATGGCTAATTACTTGATATGGTCTGACAGAATTTCCTGACATAGACGCATTGTTTGCCGAACTCAATATTGGTTTGAAAATGAAAAAGATTTGTAGCTTTCTTTTTACAGAGCTATTAATATTTGTGACTTTTTTATACATATAAGATTTGTGGGTTTTTTTTTTTCTTTTTACTACTGTCTTTTTACCTTTTTGTGGTAAGATTTTTTACCATTGATGCTTTATGTTTCACATCTCTTTTTTCAAGTTCATATTTCACAACCTTTATTTAAAATTTTTGTATTTTTCTAAGCTATTGGCCCCACCCCTTGCATATTCAAACATAAACATTAAATTGGTATTTAAGTAAATATCAAGGTCAGTGATGCTGTGTAGTTGGCGTCGGGTTTGGTGGGAGCAGGTAAAAAGGTTAAAGAAGGAGTTAAAAAGTGGTAGTGTTTTGAAATAATTTAAATTACGTTTTTGAAAATTGTGTCGTTATTTTGAAATTTTTGTCTTTGAAAGTTATGCAAAAACATTTCCAAAACATTTAAAAAAACACTAAACAGGCCATATTATTTTAGGATTTGACATTAAAAAAGATAGATGGATCACAATCATCTTTATTATTTTTTTAAAAGGAAATATAATTCAAATCAAAGAAATACAAACACCAATACTAGTTCATATGGTCTCGAATTACAGAACCCACAATAATTGGCATCAATAAACTTGAATAATATATCCAAGGGACGTATACTTGTGTACCAAGTTCCGAAAACGAACTCTTAAATAACTACACAAACAATCAAACACGTATGTGTCTCTTAAACAAAGTCTCTAAAAAAGAAAAATCTACTCCATCGAAAGAAACTAAACTATAGGAAAGAAAACACAACTTAACCCTAGAAAATAAGACCAAACACTTTTAAATTAAGGTAAAATCCATTCTTATTAAAACCACAACATTTTAAAAAACAAATAAAACAATTAAAAAATAGCTTTCATTTTTTAGGTTTTTTACACCTCAAAGTCCTCAAACTTTTTGATCTTTAGCATTTGGGTTCTAATATAAATCCAAATAACTGGTCCATAAACTCTCATTTTCTTAGCATTTGCTTCCTATTTTGAAAAATTTGACAACTAAGCCCTCAATTTCCTATATGCTTGTTATGTTTTAGACTAAATAGTTATGTTCTTGTTTGAGACCATCTTTAATACAAAAATGTCAATGCTAATGTTATATTTACCATCAAAAAATATAAAAATAGCATATCTGAATTTTTTTGATTTTATGCTCCAATGCATGATGTTATTTAAAATATGATATTTGTCGTTTGCCATAATTATTAAACCTTGAAATTTTAAAAGTAAACTTTTAATATTAAAATAATTTAAAAGTAAGAATGTTGTAATTATTGAAACAAAAAATCGATCTATTAGCCAACATGAATCAAATGACAAATTTGTTATATGCTAAATTTTGTGTCAAATTTACCATAAAGTTCAACATATAACAAATTTGGCACAAAAAGGGCATCGCATTGGAGAGTTTTTTTTACACTCAATTTAGCATTACCTTAGAGATGCTCTTACAAATTATAATGAAAACATAATTATGAATAGGCATGTGGGTTCTTATTTTAATTTTTGGACAACTAGATCCTTAAACTCTTATTTTTTTTGGTACTTGGTCACTATTTTGAAAATTTTGACAACTGAGTCCTCAATTTCCTACAAGCTCGTTTTCTTTTATATTGATAATAATAATAATAATAATAATTTTTTGGAATTATGACGATACGTGATTGTGAATGGGTATGTGAATGGTTTATTAAAACACGCAATCATAAAGATCATGTTTGGTAAGGAATAGGAAAATTGGATAGAAGAAAAAGGTAAATACATGTCTCGTGCTTTTCGATTTAAGATGAAGGAAAGCAAAACATAATATTATTCTTTAATTTTTCTAAATTTAGAGTGACCCATCTCGATACATATTTTATTTATATGTACGAAGATTAGCTTAGCAATTGCCCGCAACATGAGAGATATTTAAAGTTGACAGGCACGTGTAATAATTGTAAACAGATGAACATAAGTACGTATAGTTTCATAGATGCATCTATTCAATAATAATAAAATGTATCAAATGCTACATATTCTTAATGTTACGCACGAAGCTCGTCTAGGCATGTGTTCATGTCCACCGGCATACAAAATATTAAAAGCAACAAGATTTTTCTCAAATAAAATTGAAAATCTAATCTAGATTTTTTCCCTTTCTTTTGGAAAATGAATTCTCTAATTTTCTCTCTCTCTCAATCACCAATATAAATTTCACTTCAGCTCGTGAAATGTGATTTCAAATATATGAGACTAATAATCGTGGCATATGTAACTCATTGTTTTGGCAAATGAGTTGTGAATTGTGTAAATCTTTCACATGTTATACGATAAAGTTAAAATATGTAAAAGTATATAGCTCTCATATATTATATTATTGGAAACTTATTTTTCAAACATCCCATGTATGTTATCATCCTTGGAAATCTTGGATTTCCTATGAATCTTTGAGCTACTATGATCCAAAGTTAACTTCAAGAGAGCATTTTTCTTTTTCTTTGTTTTTCCAATTCGACCTTGTTTTCTTTCTCCCTTAACAGACACATATTATTTTTTTTCCCTTTTTCATTTTTTATCTATATAAATCTGATTAAATCCTAGCCGAATTATTTAAAATCATAAACAATGAATTAGGCACAAAAAGAAAAAGAAAGGAATCCTTATCGCAGAGAAGACAATCTTGCACTACCAGTGGAACAACTTATTTTAGCCATTGAATTAACTTTTTAACGATTTGTTCTACGATTGAAAACAGTTATATGTCGCATGCTGTACAGTTGTAGATCATACTGCAAAAAATTATTTCAATGGATATAACAACATGCTTCATCCGTGGTGCAAAATTACCCTATTCACTATATGAATTCTCACAAAAATACTAGAGGTTTAGCTGATCTTTATGGTCCATGTGTCCACCTACCACCAGATTTTCCCCCTTCTTTAATTATTTATTCTTGCAAAGTCCCCATTTTTTTTTCCTTTGCTTTAAACACAAATTTTTGGAAGGGCACTTATTTAGCGAATCTTCACTGCTCTTTTATAAGTGGTGTATGTTTAAAAATTGTTTAATTAGTTTATTTTTTTAACAAATTTAACGATAAAAAATAAATAACTACTAATAGGTATATTTTTATTCTTATATAAGAAAGTACCTCATTTGAATCCTACCACTACTTGAATTGTCAAGGGCCATGTCTTGTATTTTAAGTCCGATCTCATTTATAGTTGCTTTTGTTTGGAATGAAATTTCCTTTTTTTCTAAAAAAAAAAAAAAAAGAAGAATCCTGTGGCTGCAGTTTTGGGGAATGCCCTTTCATTTAGAACTCCGTCCACGACAATATTTCTCAGATAAGTATTCAGTAGTCAAATCATCAGCCGTTGATTCCCGTGCATAGTCTTCCGATCCAACGCTCCTGCATACAAAAACATGACCAGAATCGTAGCCACCACAAAGTTCGAACAACAACTATTGTCGTTTTCTGAATCTCTGACTCGATTTAGTTATTTTACTCCAGACATACACTGGTCAGCCACAAACATTTCTACAAGGATGAAGAGTAACGCAAAACATCAATTTCCAATAATACCCTCCACCAGATCCCGCGGGTCCCACCCAACCATCCTCAACAAATCACAAAATTCCCAGATGTAGGATTTTTTTTTGAAGAGTTTAAATAAAAGAAATTTTTTTAATTCCGACAGTGACGGTTACAAGGAACCCGTTTAATTTGTGGTACAAAGGGCATTGTTGGGATCTGGGTCAATTTCATTGCACCAAAAAAAAAAAAAAAATTTAGCCCTAGAAATGTTTTTTGTTCATATTACCAGTGCTCTGCGAGGCAAGATATGGGGATTACCGATAACCCAAATGTGAAAGAGAATCTGCCAACAAAGAAAAAGAATCTCTCAATTTTTTTTTTCCCTTATTGAGGAATAAAAGAAAATATTGAAAAGCATTTGACACATATTTTCTGCATAGTAATAATCCCTTTGGAATGGCACTGAAACGCATTCAGATCCATTGAAACTCAATCTTCTTCACCTTCATTTCCTTCCATACATTCACGAAACAACTCGTAATTTTTTTCCTTGGTTGAGACTTGAGATATAATATCCTCACAAAAAAAAAAAAAAAAAAAAAAAGAAAAAAAGTTCTGTCTTTTTCCTTCTTAGGTGTGTAGTCTCTCACCACCCACCACCAAAAACCAAAATCTTTTTTCCTTAATAGAAAACTTTTAATTTTTAATTTTTTATCTTTTTGTATGAATGAAAGTTGTGCGTATATATATAATTACAAGTATATAGACAAAAAAACACAATTGGTGTGCTGCGTTACCGTATCTGCAACCCAACCCACCACCCCATTTGCTTCACTCGCTCCAATGGAATCATAAACCAAAGGGGAAAAAAAAATAGTAAAACAAAGAAAAAAGAAACCAACTTTATAAAAAAAAAGAAGCCATTTTCCTCTGTTCCCAACAACCCACCATATAAGAACTTAAAATACCGAGTGCTTTAAGCACATATTCGTATTCCAGTTTTAGCCATGGAACGAGCTCGGCGAGTGGCGAACCGGGCTTGCCTGCAACGACTGTTTTCGGAGGCGAAGAAGCAGTACCGCAAGAATGGGTCTCCCGCCGCCGCCGCTCTCCAAAACGCGTACTCTCCGATGTCGTACGCGCCGTCGCTGTACGTCTCGTCTCTCTCCCCCTGTTCTCGCCATACCAGAACGATTCCCAGACCCGAAACGACGTCGTACAATGTCGGTCACCGCGGATTCGGGTATTCCCAGAGCCGGTCGATCTCCGTGGAGGCCTTGAAGCCCAGCGACACTTTTGCCCGCCGCCACAACTCCGCCACCAAAGAAGAGCAAGCCAAAATGGCGGAGCTTTGCGGATTCGAGGGCCTCGATTCTCTCATCGACGCCACGGTTCCGAAATCCATCAGGCTCGAGTCTATGAAGTTCTCCAAGTTCGATGAAGGACTTACGGAGAACCAAATGATCGAGCACATGAAGGATTTGGCTTCGAAGAACAAGGTTTTCAAGTCGTACATCGGGATGGGCTATTACAACACCCATGTCCCTCCCGTGATCTTGAGGAACGTGATGGAAAACCCGGCTTGGTACACCCAATATACCCCTTACCAGGCCGAGATATCCCAAGGAAGGCTTGAGTCCCTCCTCAATTTCCAGACCCTCATAACGGATCTCACCGGCCTCCCGATGTCCAACGCCTCGCTGCTCGACGAAGGCACCGCCGCTGCCGAGGCAATGGCGATGTGCAACAACATCCAGAAGGGGAAGAAGAAGACCTTCGTCATTGCCACCAACTGCCACCCACAGACAATTGATATCTGCAAGACTAGAGCTGAAGGTTTCGATCTTAACGTTGTCACGTCGGATCTTAAGGACATAGATTACAAATCCGGCGATGTTTGCGGTGTTCTTGTCCAGTATCCGGGGACCGAGGGGGAGGTGTTGGACTACGGGGAGTTTATCAAGAATGCTCATGCCAATGGAGTTAAGGTTGTGATGGCGAGTGATTTGTTGGCATTGACAATGTTGAAGCCACCGGGCGAGTTGGGCGCCGACATTGTTGTTGGATCTGCTCAGAGGTTTGGTGTTCCGATGGGATATGGTGGTCCTCATGCCGCGTTCTTGGCAACTTCACAAGAGTACAAGAGGCTGATGCCGGGGAGAATCATCGGTGTTAGTGTTGATTCGTCAGGGAAGCCTGCTCTGCGTATGGCTATGCAAACTAGGGAGCAGCATATCAGGAGGGACAAGGCCACCAGTAACATTTGCACTGCTCAGGTGAAAAAAATTGAAAAAAATAAAAAAAAAAAGACTTAAACTTTTATGTGTGTTACGTCTATGACAATGATTTGGTATATTTAAACTTTTATATATGTTAAGTATATGACAATATTTGGCATAGTTTTTGTTTAGAAGGTTTTAGTGATGTCCCTCTCTGTTTTGCGTTTTTTGGGGTGCTCAGGCGCTGCTTGCAAACATGGCTGCTATGTATGCTGTTTATCATGGACCTGAAGGGCTTAAAACAATTGCCCAACGAGTTCACGGTCTTGCCGGGGTGTTTGCTCTTGGATTGAAGAAGCTTGGCACTGTGGAAGTTCAGAGCCTTCCCTACTTTGATACTGTCAAGGTCAAGACTACTGAAGCTCACGCAATCGCAGATGCTGCTTATAACAGTGAGATAAATCTGCGAGTTGTAGACGCAAACACCGTAAGTTTGACGACCGCAATGCTATGTTGGAAAAAAGAAACCGAAATGGATTCAGAGTGTTTGTGTATTGATTTTAACAGCAATTTAATTGCCTTGCAGATCACTGTTTCCTTAGATGAAACAACTACCTTGGAGGATGTTGACAAGCTTTTCAAAGTCTTTGCATGTGGCAAGCCCGTGAGTTTTATCATGTGTATAGAGATATACGGTATTTGGATTCAACAAAACAAAAGTTTTGTCCATCTAACTGAGAACTTTTGTTCCTCATCAGGTCTCATTCACTGCTGCATCTCTTGCATCAGAAGTTCAGCCTGCTATTCCTTCTGCCCTAAAGAGGGAGAGTGCATTTCTTGCACATCCAATCTTCAACTCGTACGTCCTTTTTACTTAGTGTTATCGACTCATAATTTACATGTTTTGAATAGAAAGTTGGAATAAAATTCAAGTTTGGTCAAATTTTTGTAAGAAAACACTGTGGCAAAAAGGTTTGAACAATTTTTTTCTTTTTTTTTTGGTTCAAACCTATGAAAGAGACAAGGTGATGCAGCACATAGAGATTAGTTTCCTATTCAGATTAGTATTAGAATTACCTATTCAGATTATTATTAGGATTACCTACTCAGATTATTATTAGGATTACAACTCAGACTATTATTAGGATTATTATTAGTTTCCTATTTAGACTATTATTCTACTTTTATTTAGACTATTATTCTACTTTCCTACAAACACTATATAAAGGCTCATTGTAGTTATTTTGGGGTATCATTGATCAATAATCAGACTTATTCCTAATTATTAAACTCTGTGAGTTTGTTCTTGAGTTTTCTTTCCTGTTTCACTTTGAAACACTTCCGCTGCACCAAAATTGGTATCAGAGAAGGATTTTTACCTTGATCCGATGGCCGAGGATGGTTCTAGTGGGCAACGACCTGTCGACAATGAACGGCGGCTTGAAAACCTCGAACAACGAGTCGAGGGAATAGACAAAACACTTTGAGGTGCACAACAGACTCTTGTTGCTCTCGTTCTCGAAGTCAAAGCCCTCGGTTTTTCCTTGAGAGGTACCATAGCCATGATTGGCAATTGGAGTTCCTTCGGTGCCAATGAGCGTGAAGATTCATACTATCGGAGAAACGGGTCTTATTGGTGGAGTGCCCACCAACAACTGCTTTCTCCACCATCTCCTTACACGTACCACCATCACCATCACCACTCTCCTCAATCTTCATCATATTATCATCTTCATTCACCATCCTCACAGATCTGCCATTATCATCAAACCTATACAAAATCAGATTCATCACCCAAATTCAAAATCCCTAGTTTTAGAGGAGTTTTTGATAAAAGAGAATTTTATGACTGGCTTGAAATTGTGGATGAATATTTTGAAATACGAGTGTGGATCCAATGAAACAAGCTTTGTTAGTAGCTTTTCAATTCAGGGGCTATGTGATTTATTGGAGGGAGAAGTGTGCTGCACGGGATTGCAAGATCAAGTGGTATTGCAAGAAGTTTGGACTATAACGGATGCAGTTAATTTGGTCATGAAGGTGGAGGCTCAAATCAATCGGTCCGCATTACGACCTCCAGAGCGCGATGGAGAACTTCAACATGGTGGTCAGTTGATCCCCAACATCTGCAATGCATCTCCATCCCAACATTATGGCAATGCTAGTGATGAAGTCATTCATCTCAGTTCACAGTCATTTCTCCCATGCGACACACCTCCTCCATCAAAGCTACAGGCGGCTCTTCCATCATCATGCGGGGTTGGATCTAATCAGCGTCAGCATGGAGTTAATGGCAGCGAGCTGCTCACTAGTGGTGGCGCTGATATGCACTCCCCTCCTTCACGAAGTACACTGGAACTTCAAAATTCTATTGAGCTGACCCTAGAGCAAAATAGGCCTGACAACATTCCTCTAGCCCAAAAGAAATTGGAGCCAGCTTTGCCTTTTGAAGAGGAATTTGGCCCAAATCAGGATTTGCAGCCCAGCAAGTCAAATGGTCAAAATCAATTGCAAAGTATGCAAATTGATACTATCCAAATCTCCATGTTTATCAACGACAGTGGCACTCATCAGATTTTAAATTCCATCAAGCAAATTGATCCAATTTTTCATCAAAATCCCTTGCCAACACCTAAGGATGAAATTCAAAGTGAGCCAACAAGTCAGGTTGTTGAAGAGATTGGACCAACTAGAACACAACTTGAAAAGCTAAAAATTGAGTGCATTGTTTTTGAAGATTTGAAGGTGAAGCCACTAATTTTTGTTGATCAAATTATTGGCATACTTGCAATTGATCTTGGAGATTTCAAGACCAAAAGGGCAAGTCAGCGTTAATGGCGAATCGCTTGGGACTTTAGGGCATTTGGGTGGACCATTGCTTTGGTTCTATTGTGGGTTTGGAATGTGATTTGTCAAGATTTGGTTATGGTGCATTTGCATAAAAATCACTTTCTGGTTGGTAATTGTAGTAAGCTCAAGAATAAGAAGATTGGTCCTTTTTGCATTTTGAAGAAACTAGGCGATAATGCTTACAAAGTTGATCTTCCTGTTGATATGAATATCTCCAACACTTTTAACGTTGCTGACATCCTTGAGTATTTTCCGCCAGATCAGTTTTCTTTGCACCCACAAAACTCGAGGACGAGTTTTCTTCATGAGGAAGGGATTGATGCAGCACATAGAGATTAGTTTCCTATTCAGATTATTATTAGAATTACCTATTCAGATTATTATTAGGATTACCTACTCAGATTATTATTAGGATTACAACTCAGACTATTATTAGGATTATTATTAGTTTCCTATTTAGACTATTATTCTACTTTCCTACAAACACTATATAAAGGCTCATTGTAGTTGTTTTGGGTATCATTGATCAATAATCAGACTTATTCCTAATTATTAAACTCTGTGAGTTTGTTCTTGAGTTTTCTTTCCTGTTTCACTTTGAAACACTTCCGCTGCACCACAAGGGGTTATGTGTAAGCACTCTGACTTTTAATTTCTCTGTTAGTTACCACACGGAACATGAGTTGCTCAGATACATGCACAAGTTACAGTCAAAGGACCTTTCACTATGCCACAGCATGATTCCACTTGGTTCTTGCACAATGAAATTGAATGCAACAACAGAGATGATGCCAGTGACATGGCCTAATTTCACTGACATTCACCCTTTTGCCCCTGCTTCTCAGGCCCAGGGATATCAGGTAGTCCAAAATGTTTGCCTGCTAATAAATTCAAATACACTAGCATATGTTTCTTTTGAACAAAACATATATGTTTCTCTCTCAATGTTACACTGAGTTTTGTTACAATTGTCATTTTCCAGGAAATGTTCGACAATCTGGGTGACCTATTATGTACAATCACTGGTTTTGACTCTTTCTCCTTGCAACCTAATGCTGGAGCTGCTGGAGAGTATGCCGGACTGATGGTTATTCGCGCATATCATAAGGTACAATCACTGACCTTGTTTGTTAATTGTTTTCTAGTAGTCTATTGAAACTAACAGCTAATTAGTCAAAAATAACTTTTTGAATCTCAAGTATGTGAACAAACAGAAATCTTAGTTGCATTGAATGGAAATTGTAGGCAAGAGGGGACCATCACCGCAATGTGTGCATCATTCCAGTTTCGGCACATGGCACAAACCCTGCTAGTGCTGCAATGTGTGGGATGAAAATTGTGCCTGTTGGAACTGATGCGAAGGGAAACATCAACATTGCGGAGTTGAGAAAGGCAGCTGAAGCAAACAGGGACAACCTCTCAGCTCTTATGGTAAGCGCGATCCTTTAAGCGAGGAAATAAATTTCAATACTTGAGGAAGAGAAGAAAGGTTAGATGAACATAAGTTGAAGAACATCAACATTCATCTTCTGATTATAATGAGATTTAAATCTTAGGTGACATATCCTTCTACTCACGGAGTGTACGAAGAAGGTATCGACGAGATATGCAACATAATTCATGAGAATGGAGGTCAAGTGTACATGGACGGAGCTAACATGAATGCGCAGGTCAGTTTCATCTATCTTCCTCTGTTCTTTTATTCTATTTTATTTTTTTCATACATGTCCGATAGTAGTTAATTCTATATTAGTTTTTTTCTTTTTATTTTTCTTTTCTTTTTTTTTTTGTGGTTTTGGGGTTGGAGGGGGGGGGGCGTGGGGAACGTGGGCGAGGACCTTTTTGTTATAGTTGTCAAGATGTTAAATCTTTCAGACTTAAAATAAGCTTGAAATGAGCACTCACAAGATCTTTATGAGCTGCAAATGTTGTATTTCACCTAGCTTCTCTCATGGTCTAGCAAGGAGATCTTATTGGTCTTTATTGATCATGTTAAAGTCTTAATGAACTCTTGGTTCTTACAGGTTGGTTTAACCAGCCCTGGTTGGATTGGAGCTGACGTTTGCCATCTCAATCTCCACAAAACATTTTGCATTCCGCATGGAGGAGGTGGTCCTGGAATGGGTCCTATTGGTGTGAAGAAACACTTGGCCCCGTTTTTGCCCTCACATCCCGTGGTAAGCAACCCTTTCCAATCATTTTTACACGCACTTGCTCTAGTTAGAAATATATTCATCCAACAACGATAATTATTCTACGAGTTTTTCATATTCTATTCTCATTCTGATTTTTTGATATCTAAATGTAGAGTATTTTATCTTTATTTGATATATGAAACCATTCGAGTCACATCTTTCTCCGAATGTAAAAATCTCAATTAATTTCTCTTTTCCCTTTTATCTTTCTGAAGGTACCTACTGGTGGCATTCCCGCCCCTGATAAGGCACAACCACTTGGAACCATTGCTGCTGCACCTTGGGGTTCTGCACTTATTTTGCCAATATCTTATACGTACATAGCAATGATGGGGTCTAAAGGACTCACTGATGCATCAAGGATAGCTATTCTGAATGCAAACTACATGGCAAAACGTTTGGAGGTACACTTTTTCTATCTTCACTATTTGTTTGCTTTATGCTAACGTCAATTAGGTCTGTAAAGGAAGTAAAGCCCATGTTATTTTTATCTTACCACAAAATAGTTCTTTTACAATGTGATGGTATATATCTAGTAGTCCACTTCATCAAGAAGTATAATTTCTTTGGCTTCGTTTTCTCATTTGGTTTATGTTTTTCTTTCAGAACTATTACCCCATTCTTTTCCGAGGTGTTAACGGAACATGTGCGCATGAGTTCATTGTCGACTTGAGAGGCTTCAAGGTAGATTTCTTATTTGTTTTCTCCTTCAAATGCTCTCTTCTATTGGTCATCTTCTGTTCATTCTGTGACTCATTGTATTCCATTATTGTCGCAGAACACCGCTGGCATCGAGCCCGAAGATGTTGCCAAGCGTTTGATGGACTATGGATTTCATGCACCAACTATGTCATGGCCAGTTCCTGGCACACTCATGATTGAACCTACTGAGAGTGAAAGCAAAGTATGTTCTACAAGCAGAGACTCTCTTCCTCGTTCTTTTTCTCCAAGAAAACAAATCTTTTCGATCTCTTTTTTTTTTTTTTTTGGTCTAAGAAAAATTTGCTGTGTTTGCAGGCTGAGTTAGACAGGTTTTGTGATGCTCTCATTTCCATCCGGGAAGAAATTGCTCAGATTGAGAAAGGAAAGGCTGACATTCTTAACAATGTGCTGAAGGTAACAATTTGCTTGTCATACATTAGAAGATAACTTGAAAAATGCGTCTCTAGGGTGTTGGGCATTGTCAGTTTTAACCAAAACATTTGGTTACCACAATGTAAAGCTCTCACATGCTACAATGTCAAAAAAAAAGTGAGTTACAGTATAAACTTCTCAAATATTACAGTATAAAACTCTCAAATACTACAGTATTTTTAACCAAAATTTCCCAAACACCCTATAATTTGTTTGCTTTTCGAGCACCTGCAATATCTAAAACATGAAATTGCAGGGAGCTCCTCATCCACCATCACTGCTCATGGGAGATGCATGGACAAAACCATACTCGCGCGAATACGCAGCTTTCCCTGCCCCCTGGCTTCGCGCCTCCAAGTTCTGGCCTGCTACAGGTACGCTGTCACGTTTTATCCTCGATGTGAGAAATAAAATAAGCTAAAAATGAGTAATAACATTGCGGTACAAGGTTGACATTGCTAATAGGAAGAGCATTTTTGCATGGAAATTCATTCTAATTCATGTCTTTTCTCTTAAACATGATAATAACTTTATGTTGCCTTTTTCCCCCTTGGTATCAGGACGTGTTGACAATGTGTATGGAGACCGCAACCTCATCTGCACCCTTCTCCCAGCCTCGCAGGGTGTCGAAGAGGCGGCTGCTGCCACTGCTTAATCTCCGACTCTCTGCATCCAGTGTCGACTTTCTCTCCCTTGTTATCAAATCACCCTCCTCCTCCTCCTCCTCCTCCTTTCTTCCTTCGCTGTAATATAAATTCTTCATCTTCCGCACGCATTCGTTCTGCTGCAGCAGGGTGACTCATTTTCCTGATGTGATAATGATGATCAACCATCATAGTTACCAAAAAAAAAAAAGTTGCTAATTGCAACTCCAAAAAAATGTTGTAATTATAATTTGCTTTCTCTCGTCACCTTTTACGCTTCTCTTGCATAAAGCTGGATCATAAAAAGAGAAATAAAATAACACAAAAGTCCTTTTTTTTTTTCTCCCTTGTTTAGTTCTCTTCGTTGTTCAATGATTGAAAAACTTGACTTGCACCAAAATCAAAAGATAATAAATCAATAATACTGTTAACTAAGACATTTGAAACACGAATAATTCAGAATTGAAAATTTTGGAGATTCAGCTGGCAATTTATTTTACAGTTCGTTGCCAGCTAAATTTCACAAATGGATTGTACTTTCAATGACGTTGTCAATGCCACCGTAGAGATTCGTCTCCAAGACAAAAAGCCTGTTCACTGCTAGCTTCCTGCTCCGGGCCAAACATTGTCGGTTTGTTTGTTCTTTGTTCACTATACACAATTTTAAAAAATGACTTTATCCATCGAAAAAGTCCATTTTAAATTTGGAGAATTCTCTCTTTGTCATCTTTTTCTTAAACGGTTTAAAAATTGTATTTTAGTGATCGACTTTTATTTATTTATATTTACTTTATAGCAAAATTTTGATTTAAAAATTGGTTTGCTGCAAAATGTCCCTTTTAAAGTAAAGGGATTCTTCCTTAATTTTAATTTTTTGTTTCGTACTAATGTCTCGTTTCGGTGTTCCATGAAGTTGACCCTTTTTTTTTTATATATATTTGTAACTACTGAGAAATGAAAGCGAACCACCGCAATCTAAAGGAAATAGAAGCATATTATTTCACCTACTAGTCGACATTCTAAATAATAATTTTTAGCCATATATTGTATTATTGTACATCCATTGGTTGCTTTTTTCCTCCTTTGGGTGACCCTTAAGACATTCAATCATATATATAATATATATTATATATACATATAACATATATAATATTAGTAGTAACCTTTTTCTTCCCCATGGATAAGTTCGAGGAATTCAAACACCCAAACCCATGTTACCCTTTATCCCATGCAGTTATCTATAAACCCGTAAAAGCAAAACTCATTGTTCACAGAAGTTGTGACTTAATCCTCCTTTTTTCTCCCCTCTTTTGGAGTCTGTGATTTAATAATTCTATGAACCTTTGAAAGTGTAGCCTCCTAGTAACAACCATATTTATGAGAACTTTTATGAAACACCAACAGTTCAAAAGTAGACACTTTCAATAAAATTATTAATCCAACCATTTGAGCGCCGTTAAAATCATTGTTTCTCGCTTGATTATAATAAACATCAAAGGGCAAAAAAAAAAAATAAACGCCAAATAATAACTTGTTATTGGACCTATCAACACTCACAGCTGATTTGCTATGTATAAATTAAATTACTCAACCTCTTCGCTTACGAGTTTTTTCTTTCCTTTTTTATTTTTTTGCCCTCATGATTTACAAGCTAAATAAATTCTAGTCCGACTTTAATATTCAACTTTGGATATTCTGTCCTAAAGAACGAATATTCCTGGGTTTAAGACCTTTAAAATGAACACACATCTCGTTGCCTCAAGTCTATGCCCTATCAACTTATTGTATTAACTCCAATTTTACCAAGTAACACACCAATAACTTGGGAAGAAACTCTTTTTTTTTTTTTTTTTGTATTTAGGAATTAGCGTGTAGACATGGGTTTTCAAACAAATCCATGCCTAAATTCTCCCAACATATCTCAAATGTACGTTTTGTTTTTTTTTTTTTCTTTTTTCACATAAAAAAATAAGTAGGGGTAAGAAAAGGGAGGTCCATGATCCATATCAAGTGACAAAGAATGGATAAATTCTACATTGGACGTGCCAATTATTAAAACAATAAATGAAATGATAAATAATTCCCACTAAGGTGTGGTTGCGTGCAGAAATGGGGAAAAATAAAGAGAAAAGGAAAAAGGGGATTTTTTTTTTTTTGAAGTGAAAAGTCAAGTCCAAAAAACGTCAGAGACTCACAAACCTCACGTTCCCCCTGTGGCCATAAATATTTTCTCCTTGAGGCCTGGCGGCTTTTTTTTTTTATTCTCTTTTTTTTTTGTGTTTTATTTTTTTAATAATTAAAAGTGTGTTTAAAAAGTGTAATTACAACTAAAAATTTAAACTAAAACTTTTACATACAAGGGCTTTATTTTGTAACTTATTTTTTCTAATTATTACAACATAGGTTAATTTTATACTATAACGATTAAATTTTTTGTTAAAATTAATTTTATCAAACACTTTATAAATGTTAATTGTAATTTGAACACGGAGTAATGGTGCACCTCCCCATGGTCTGCCCCGATGCCACGTAAATAACTGTTATCGGCGAGACCATTATAGAAAATAATTAAAAGAAAAGTTTAAAGAAATGCCAAATAATTAGAAAAAAATGAACTAACCCAAAAGGAATTTCAGTTTTACCTAGATACTATTATTGTACGAGTAAATTTAAGAATTGGATTCATAGACAGTTTCAGAGGTTGCTTTTTGAGTGGCTGAAATTTTTGGGTGGTGCCGTGAATGGTGGCAGAAGCTGCTTTTTTTGGATCTGTGTTTTGTGTTTTGTGTTTGGTATAATAAGGGTGATGGTTTCTACATTGGCCCTCTGTGCTATGTTTGTTGTTTCGGTATTGTGTCTATAGGTTAGGTTTAGTCGAGAAGCTGGTTTCCTCGTGTTTGTTGGTTGGTTAGATGGTGTAATGAGTCAGAATTGGTTCAATGTGTAGATCTTTTCTGTAGACGTTAGGATCACAGTTAGAAGGAGGTTAGCCACATATTAAGTTAGGATTTTGTTTAGCCCCATTGATCAATACATGGACTCTTGCATAGGTTCTTTAAGTCTGTTTATATACCCGTTTCTTGGTCTTCAGACCATAGGCAATGATCGATCATTATTAAGAATTAGAAAAGTTATTTGTTTATTTTTTTAAAGGACTTGATAAGTCATTCCTTTGCATCGTGCAAGCAAAATTTTCAAGTATTTGGTGCTTAATTTATTTTTTATTGTTGAACCTTACTTAATACAAACATAGTTCAAATTTCAACAATTAAATTGATCGATCAGCATCTAATATCTAAAAAATTGACTGCATTCCACTTGTAGTATTAAAACATTTTTTTTGGGAAGTGTTGTTGTATTCTCCTTCTTATTCTTTTTTACACTATTTTCATTCATTACTCGACACATGGATTTTACTATTTTATTTTCTGTTTAAATAATAATTTATAATATTAGTGGATTTTACGTCTCAAATAATGCTTATAAATAGTAGAAAAGAGAGTGAGAAGAGAGTATTGCTAGCATTTTTTTTCTTATAATCAACTTGCCTAATTTTTTTAAGAAAAAAATACATTTTGCCTAAAATTTGTCGTGCTAGATTCACGGTTCTAAATGCAATTTCCTCATGGAAGTTGAACCCACCCTCAATAAAAAATGATCATTCTCGATTATTTCTGATTTGTTTCCTTTAAAAGATGTTATTAGAGCTTTAACACAAGATTTAACATTCACGGAGTATAAGAATATTGAAAAATGAGCATAATCTATAGGCTACATACAAATAAATGTTCCAATCTTATAATTGTGTAAATTACAGAAAGTTATCAAATCTTTTTTAAAAAAATTAAAAATTGAAAATAACAACGATTGAAAATAACACAGGATTTAACATTCACGGAGTAGCGGTGTGGATTTTTTGTTCTTTACATTTAAAATATTCCAACTGAAAAAAACTAAAGAAAATTTATAAAAAAAAAAAGAAGAAGAATGCGAAAGTTAACATAATTGACAATGTGGCTATATTATTAGAAGGATATATATAAAGCAATTTTTACGGTGAGAACTGAATATAATAAGTACATGTCAGTATCTATTTTTCAGTCGTTAAATTTATCAAAAGATAATTTTGATTATATTTAATAGTTTCAAAATATACATTATCTCCATTAAAGGAGTCCCCTCTATATAAAATATAAAATATGATCGCAAAATCATACAACTTATTTAAAGCTATCAAATTTCTAAAATGAAAGAAAATTCCGATTATAGATATAAATATCAATTAAATTCGTACTATAGTCTTGTTAAAAAAAGCTATATACAAAATCAACTTTCGATAATAATCCCAGCCCTCAACCACATCACGGTGACAGAATTGGAGGGCAGATACATCAAAATGAAACGGACACTAAGCGTAATGGACGGTGAAGATTAGGTGGAGACCACGTAGATTAAATTGTGGATAAACCCACGTTAGCTGTATAGGGGAAGGCCTTGACTTGGGGTTTGGGGCATTATAAAATTTGGGCAACAAGAAAAAAAAAAAAAAAACATTTTTTTTCATTTAATTTAATTTATTGTGTGATTTATTAAAACTGGTTATTCTGCTTGGGGTTATACATTACAGCGTATTGGAGGGAATGGTTGAGCGGTTAATTTAAGTCTCTTTCTCTGTATTTCTCTCTTTTAAGGGGTTGCTAGCTTGACGAAGAAGGGTGCGCAGGTTAAGCGAATCTGCTTTGTCAACAGTGGGGCGTAGGTTAAGCCAACCCGTGGGACGGACGGAGAAAAAACCTGTAACGGATTATCAGATTTCAGATTTATTGGTTTAGGTTTTCCATTGATGATCTTGATCGATGTCGAGAATGAAGCATTTGCTGAGGAAGCTTCACATCGGCGGGGGTCTCAATGACCACCAGAGGCTTGCCCAGGCCCGCCCCGTAGCGACTCCGATTAATTCGAATCCGAATTCGTCGGGCCCTTCAACGGCGCCGGCGGTGGGTTCGAGTTCGGCGGCAATGGTGGGGAGAGCCGGGGCCGCCGATTCGCCGGCCGGGGGGGATAGTGGTAGTGGTAGTGTTAGTGGTAGCGGCGGTGGTGGCGGCGTTGATGCTGGGGAGTGTCTGGATTTCAATTTCTTGGAGGAGGAGTTTCAGGTGCAACTGGCCCTAGCGATCAGCGCCTCGGATCCCGATGTGCGAGAGGATCCCGAGTCCGCTCAGATCGACGCCGCGAAGCGGATTAGCCTCGGTTGCTCCGCTCCGGTTGCCGATAGTCAAGCCCTAGTTGATATTCTTTCGCTCCATTATTGGGTACTTTCGATCTCCTATTCATTTTTCTTTTGTATTGTTTGTATAATTATGGATTTTGAATTCGATTGACTTCATGCTTAGGTGAAGGCGATCCCTTGTTTTTTGTTTGGGAAAGATTTCGTTTCGATTGCATAACTTTTTAGAGCATTTTTTTTTCTAATTATACAAGAGAGATTTTCTGAATTCTGTTAATTTTTTATATGCATTGGATTAAAGGTGAGAGTTGAATCTATTGGCTCGAATTCTAGATCAGCGGTATCAGTTTGTCGTGTTTTTATGCTTGATTTGGAGGCTAATTAATGTTTTTTTGTTTATCTCTGGTTAACTGCTGGTGATTGGCTTTTGATTTTTAGTGCGTTTGTTGAAGTAAAGTAATCGATAATGTCATGTTTGCCTCATCAGGCAGTTTACCCTGCTTTAACTGCACATTGAACCTTCCTCCCCCAAAACCCCACGAGAAAATGCCAAGTTTAACATTTTCATTTTTTTTTTTTTCCAAGCTTTAACTAGTTTTTGCTTTTTTCCGTGTACGGTTGCTGAGGATAATTGGTTCTGATGAAATGACATTTTAACTAGTTATCTACTTCTGTTACATGCAGAGCTATAATGTTGTAAATTACAATGAAAACGTGGGGGATGGGTTTTATGACGTATATACTGCTTCCTCGAACTTACTTGCCCAAGGAAAGATACCATTGTTGGTTGATCTACAAGCAATATCTGTTTCAGATGATGTTGATTGTGAAGTGATCTTGGTTAATCGCATGCTTGACCTTGAACTACGGCGTCTTGAGAAAAGGGCATATGCTATTTCAATAGAGTGCCCAGCTTCTGACCATGGTCTAATTTTTAGTGGCTTGATCCAGAAAATTGCTGACCTTGTTGTTGATAGAATGGGTGGTCCAGTTGGTGATGCTGATGAAATGGCTAGAAGATGGACCACACGGAGGAATGAGTTGAGGAGTTTGATGACCACTATTGTACTTCCTCTTGGACATCTTGATTTTGGACTTTCACGCCACAGGGCCTTGCTCTTCAAGGTTGTGCCAGTCCCCTTTTTTTTTTATAGTTTCTCCTGTTTGCAAATCTCAATCTTGATTCTGATACGTTTAAGTCCTGATTTTCTTTCTTTCAAGTGGAATCAACTGATGGAATTTTGTTTTGGGAAAAAAAATGTTCACTGTTGTGAAATCTTCTGGTTGTTTTGAAGCTTAAAAGACCGTAAGTAATCAATTATGTATTTTTTTGGTTCCAGGTGCTAGCTGATAGGATTAATCTTCCATGCATGCTGGTCAAAGGAAGTTACTACACTGGCACTGATGATGGAGCTGTGAACTTGATTAAAGTTGAAGATGGAAGGTAAATGCAAACTGACTTGGACTTGACTAAAGATGAAGTGGGAACTTTCTGGTAACATGGTTCAATTGAAACCAATTCTTGTAATTACGTTTGACTAGCATGTCATGCAGCTTATTACAGCGCTTGTTTTCAGCATACATTTTTTTTTTCTTCTAATTGAAGGTGGATCTTATAGATCTAGAAATCTGGAACTATTTATCTATTTGAGTTATTGTATTGTGCAGTGAATATATCATCGACCTTATGGGTGCGCCTGGTACCTTGATTCCTGCTGAGGTACCCAGTAGTCAGCTTCCAAATTCTTTTCTTGATATAAGGAGCTTAGCAGATGTCTCAGTGATGCCCACAGGCCTGAGAATGTTGAATGATGGAATAATTGAAACACCACCTGTATCCAAAGTTGGAAACTCAAGGTCAGATGAAGCATCACACGAGGCATCAGATGATACGGGGCGCCTTGTTGAAGAAAACCAGAATGAGAAATGCGAACATGAATTTGGGAAGTCGCTCCCATCACCACAAATATCTTGTCAGAGTTCCCCAGGCACAGGCGGAAAAGCATCTTCTGCGCAAAAAAAGAAAGTTGAAAATGTATCAAAATATGTTATCAGTGCAGCAAAGAACCCTGAATTTGCTCAAAAACTACATGCTGTCTTGTTAGAGAGTGGTGCATCACCTCCTCCAGATTTGTTTTCAGATATAAGCCCACAGTATCTTGATGAGGACAGGTTGGTTAAACAAACTCATGTCGGAGATGGGAAAACTGCAGCTGGTGGAATTCAACGTCACTGGGATAACTTATTGTCACAGCAGGGGCAATCTTTCATACCTACTTCTCAGGGGGTTTGTTCAAACTACAGTAATATAGATAACGTCCAAAATCATGCTGCTGAAGGATTTGTACAGAACCAAAATGAACCGTCTATGATTTCTGATACAACTAACCAGGGATACCTGCTTGTTACCAATGGAAGTAATGAACCTATCCTGACTAATATTACAAATGTAGCTACGACCCCTGCTAACCCACCAAGACTTTACACAGGAGCTCTGAGAGAGGAACAAATTCACAAACCGGCCTTGCCCTTTGGAACTAACTCTTCCCAAATCAGTGATACTAAGAGGCTTTTTCAGGATAGGATAGATATTGATTTGGAAAAGGAGCCTGCGGTTAAAATGATGGAAACTGTTGCTGGTGGCTTGTATATTGGTCGTGATGGTCAAAGCGAGAGTCTCAACCCAGTGCTGGGGGAAGCTGCAGAGTGTGAAATTCAATGGGAGGATCTACGGATTGGTGAGCGCATTGGTATTGGTAAGAATTCTTTCTGTGACTGTTAGATTTCCTTGATGAATACATCTAAAATACAGTAGTCTATTGTCCCCCATTTCAATAAAAAAAATGCGTGGATATATGTTTATACGCGCACACACACACGCGCATCATTTGTGTTGCATTTGCCTATACTATATAGGTACTTGCATCATTCGATTTGGCCAGCATATCAATGATTCTACATTATGAATTTATTTGTTAAGAGGATTCATACTGAAGGGTTGCTTGGATACTTGGTATTTTATGCTCTTTAGCGTTTGCCCGATGTATGTCATAGTATAGTCTACCTTATTTTTAAGTTCTTGGTTCAGTCAAAAAACAGTTTATGTGCTTGGTATATTTTTTTATTTAGAATGTTTAGATTTTTTAGTTTTCCCTTTTCAATGAACTGATCATGACAGCATATGTTCCCTCTGAAGGGTTTGATCTGCAGAGACAAAAACTAATTTGAATATTTGACGGTTTTTTAGTTCACTCTATGGTAGAAGTATATATCTAAGCCAACCATGATATTAGGGTAGGATGGCTGTCCTGTACTCTCACTATTATTATTTTACCTTTTCTTGGAAAGAATGTTACATCCTGGTCTAGAAGGTTGTTCAAGCACCCAGGAGTGTACACTTGATAGTCGCAACTGATCAAGTCTGAAATCTTTGGACGGCCTTGAATTGTAGGGTGATGCTTTCTTAAAATAGTTTGGTTATGCAGTGGCAGTCTCACATGATATCTTATCCTGTAGGTTCATACGGCGAGGTTTATCATGCAGATTGGAAGGGCACTGTAAGTATCTTATGAACAAATGGGTGGTTCGTTAATCTTTTTTTAGCAATCACAGTGATGCTTTTATCCTTTTTTATCAGTGATTGCTTTTGTAATTCTAGATGAAAATAAAGATGTCATATTATTATTTCTCCTAGAAGATGATATATCTTGCTATATGCAGTATGTGACTGTAATTGCTTTGCTTCCTGCCTCTTGAAAAAATCCATATCCAGAGTATCTAAACATCGTGTAATTGAACTGGTGACTTTTGTTGATTTATTTGTTTATAAAACGAGAGAATAAAAAAAACAACTTTCCTCATCAACCTTTCTGAAATTTAACTGTCAAGCTTTGATAATATGGAACTCATCATGTAGCATCATTTTTGTGGTTCTTTTTAAATTTGTTTTTGGTTTATCTTGCCTTTTTCCATAACAGGAAGTTGCTGTGAAGAAGTTTTTGAACCAAGATTTTTCTGGCGAGGCTTTACTTCAGTTTAAAAGCGAAGTAAGTTGCAATAATGTTATAATAATGTTATCATATACTTTTTCATTTTATTTCTTGTAATTATTTATTAATTGATTTATTTTTTGGCAGTGGGGGATGGGGGAGGTGGTGGTTATTATGAACCAAAAGCTGTTATTATTTTTTCATCATCGACATAATTGTTGTTTTTTGGTTGACAGGTTGACATTATGCTAAGAATGAGACATCCAAATGTTGTTCTTTTCATGGGGGCCGTTACTCGACCTCCACATTTCTCCATACTGACAGAGTTCCTTCCCAGGTTGATTTCTTTATCACACTTCAAACTGCATCTAATAATTCCTTAAATTTAATTGTCAGCAGGACTTCAGTCTCTTTTAAGACCTCAGAGAAAACTTTTTTAATCTCTTAATATCTTTTTAAGATACAAGGAACACAGGAACGTAAATGTGTGCATTAGTACATGTGCAAATTTCTGTATGGTTTGTCCTATCTCTTATGTTCTTTAAACATCCATGGGCTACACAGGGGGAGTTTGTATAGATTATTGCATCGTCCCAACTTTCAACTTGATGAAAAGAGGCGAATGAGAATGGCTCTTGACGTGGTGAGTGTTTTTTTGGTTTTTTGTCTTTTTTTTTTTTTTTGACATGCCCCCCTCCCCTCTTCTTGTTAAGCTTGTTTTCTGAATAGGCCTCTGCATTTTTTACAGGCCAAGGGAATGAATTACTTGCATACCAGTCATCCTACAATCGTACATCGAGATCTGAAGTCTCCAAATCTCCTTGTTGATAAAAACTGGGTTGTCAAGGTCTAACAAAACCATAATTTTGGCACTTCAATTCTTTTATGATAATTGGCCATCTTTTTAATTTGGTCTAAATCATTTATCTCTTGCTGATGTAAATGATTTTACAATCGGTTGTTTTTCTTTTCCACAGGTTTGTGATTTTGGTTTGTCACGAGCAAAGCACCACACTTTTCTGTCCTCGAAGTCTACTGCTGGGACGGTAATACTTGTAAAGTTTGTTGCTGTTCAGACAGATTATTTTCCTTGTTCCGCCCATTAAGTTTCATTCTATTTTCTAGAATTATAGGGGACTAAAAAGTTTGTCTACTGCAGCCTGAATGGATGGCACCCGAGGTCTTGAGGAATGAACCGGCTAATGAGAAGTAAGTTTATTTATTTATTTATTTTTATTTTTTTTTGGCTCCCAATTCCTAAAAAGCAAGAAGTTACTTGAAGGTGAATGCACCTTGGAAATGTTACCGTGTGTAAGGTTCTATAACATGCAATTGTTATCTGCTTGCAGGTGTGATGTGTATAGCTTTGGGGTGATATTATGGGAATTAGCTACTGCCCGTATCCCATGGAAAGGATTAAACCCAATGCAGGTTGTTGGAGCTGTTGGATTTCAGAATAGGCGTCTTGAAATTCCAGACGAGGTTGATCCGGAGGTGGCCCAGATAATAAATGATTGTTGGCAAAGGTAATTTTAAACTTTACATGTCATATGTGCAGTCGGAGTCACTTTGCATGATTGTCGGCGAAGGTAACATGATTGGCCCACTTCTTTTGCAGAGAGCCAAATCTAAGGCCCTCATTCTCAGAGCTCATGGTTCGTCTCCGGCGTCTTCAACGACTAGTTGTTGAAAAAACAAACTCTACAAATTAAAGCAACCAGAAAACAACATTATAATAAAAACTTCTGTGGATTTGTTCCTGAGCTCGAAGAGCTAGGGTTTGATTAGGTTTTTCCTTCTGTAAAAAGTAAAGAGAGAATGCTGGATTAGAAGTGTTGGCTCATTCAAAGTGGGGGCTCAGCACAAGCTGCTGTGGACAGAGTGGGGATCCTCCAAGTTAAGAGCTGCATAAGTGCAGTGGAGGGTACCACCGAAGATTAGTCTTTACTAGTAGTCTAGTAGGTAGTACATCAACCGAAGTGTAAGAAATTCCGGGAAAAAGAAAAAGAAAAAGGAAAAAGAAAAAAGAAAAGAAAAGAAAAGAAAGAAAATAAATTTGTACATTGTGTCTGTAGAGGTCTAATTGAGGAATTGTAAACATATGATCTCTGCAGGTTATTGGGAAAAATACATCTGAAAAAAGAAAAATTGAAACAAAGGCTATGCACAGCAAGTGTTTTTAAAAACCTCTTGTTTTCTTCAAAGGGGCTGAGATTCAAATGAAGGGATTCATGTAAAGGGTTTAACCTGTAGCGTACGACATCATTACTCATAATTGAATGAGTGGTTTCATGGGAAAGTTACGCCTCACAAACACCACTCTTGATCTCTTTTTATATTTAATTTTGTTACTCTATAATTACGAGGTTGGCATCTACATGAGAAACTGGAGTGACTCCAAAATTGATCTTTAGCTCTTAATGTTTGCTTTCCTTTTGCTACAGAAGTCTTTTCTTTCTTTCTTTCTTTTTAATGAACTATGAGTTCTGCAGGGGCTTTTTAAAAGATTATAGATGAGAGGAAAATTTGAAACAAAACTCCCCGGCGGTATGTGTTAGGGAAAATAACGAGATGTTATCTCTCTGCCTTTCTCTCTCTCTCTCTCCCTCTCCCTCTTTTTTACTTTTTTCTTTTCCTTATGCTGAATAACATGACGTGCAGCTTTCAGAATTAACTATCGAAAATTAGTATCGTTGTTGTTTAACGTGCGGTCTTAAAAAGTTCTTTCATGTCGTTTATTGGATAAACAATATGAAAGTTGTCGTTGTAAGGATTACAATCGTTTAATTCTTGAAAAAATTAAAAATCAAAACAATATTTAAAATATCTTAAAAATATTATTAATGATATAATAATTATTTTAAGACATTTAAAATATTTACAACTTAAAGTTATATTTTAATTCAACTAATATAATTGAGCCATTTATCTCATTAACCTTAATTGCTAATGCGAATCCCCCTAAAAAAAAAAAAAACTTGTCCGTTGTAGTTTCAAAATCATCTTTTAAGATGAAACGATATGCCGTTTATAGTCATTAAGCCCATCCTTGCACAGCACGCTATACATCATGCTTGTTCAAAACAAAAAAGGACCTATACATCATTCTTCCTACTTAACAGTCAGCAATGTCTTGAAACGAGATATTAGTCGTATATGAGTCAAACGACACTCAACTTTAGGAGACAAACGTTGTGTGTTTGGGAACATGTTTTAACTTATTCTTTTACAAGTTACAGAATAAAAATAAAAAATATTACAATATAAAACTTTTTACTATAATATTTTAGTTGGTAACTTCTTAGTGTTAAGAATGTTCTCAAGCACACTCGTTACGATGTTCTTGTATAATACACAAAATATCTCGTCAAAGATGAAATCTGACTAGTTTTCCAACCAAAAGACAGTATTACAGTTTTTTTTTTTCCCAAAAAAAAAAAAAACTAAAAAAAACAATATCCCTAATATTCCAATGAACTCGTTAGCGGTAATATTTGGGGATAAATGATACTGATGGGGAGATTTTGACGAAAGGGTAAAAAAAAAATCCTAAGTGAAGAAATGGCCTCTTTGTTTTTTACAGAAAAAAATATGTTTTTTTAAACAGTTAAATTGTTTTAATTTTTTAAAAATAAAAATAAAAATAACTGTAACAAGAAAAAAAAATCTCAACAAAAAAAAAACTAAAACTATTTTCATATCTAAAAAACATAGTTTTTAACGCCAAAAAACTAAAAAAAAAAAAAAAAAAATCATTTTACCCGAGTTAGTTTTTCTTAATTTTACTTTTCAAAATCCTCTGAATGATATCTCCCAGTCTCAGCTGGCGTGGCGGCCATTAAGACTTGAAAACAGAGTGGAAAGCCACCATCCAGCCAAAAAAAAAGAGTAGAAAGACACTGCGGCAGAGCAGAGCTCCATCTATGGCGTCCGTGGTCCTAAACATATCTCCAAGACCGCCATCACCAGCCTCCCTCTTCTTCCCCTCCAATCCCACTCTTCTCATCCCAAACCCCACCATTTCTCTCACCCCAACCAGTCCTCGGCCTCGTCACCGCCGACTCAAAATCCCCTTCTCGTCTTCCTCCAGAAACAGTCCGCGGGAGACCAACTGCCCCGTCCCTCTCGAGCAGCAGCCGATCAACGAGTACCAGAGCCTCTCCACCTCCTTCCCCTTCTCTTGGGCCGCCGGCGACATCGTCGAGTACTGCACTCGTTTAATCGCCACCGGCGCCTCTTTTGCCCTTTTTCTTGGCCTCCCCGTCGCCTGGTTCGGCACTGTCGGCGCCGATTCGGAACCCCTCAAGCGACTTCTCTACGGTGCCTCGAGTGGGATTCTCTTCGTCACGATTGCCGTCGTTAGGATGTACTTGGGCTGGGCTTACGTCGGCAATCGCTTGCTTAGTGCCACCGTTGAATGTAATTACTATTTTTTTTAATCTTCCTCAAGTCTGTTGCTTGGTTGCTCAGAAAGTGAAGATTGAAAATTTCTTTTATTGCATGTTTTGTGGCAATTGAACCGAGTTTGGTAATTGATATTCTGTTTTCACTTTTTCTTGTTTTAGATGAAGAGACCGGATGGTATGATGGACAGGTATGTCCAATTCGAACAAGTGATTACGTTGAAGTAGCTTACTTGGTAGTTTTTTGCTTTGAAGTTGATAAAAGTAAACTTTTCCATGTAATAATTATTAGCTGAAACTGAATTTTAGTATTTAAATAGGAAAATTACTTTGCAATACGGTGATAATTTTGATGCTAAATTTAGAATATTCATATTTGGTGCTAAACTTAACACCGGGTATGGCATGCAAATTTTGATGCTAACTTTAGAATATTCATATTTGCTATGTTATTGGCTTTTTCAATTTATCAGTAGTTCATTGCAAAATTTGTCATGTTCGAATTGTTTTAAAATTAGAAGTTTACTTTTATGGAAAGTAATTATAACAAAAAGAAGATATGACATTTGAGACAGTATCAAATCATAAAATAAAATAGCATATCAAATATAATATCTACACACTTTTTAGTACCAATTATAACATTGTCATTTACATCGAAAATGATATAATCTTACATAATAATATATATATATTTATTTGGTCTAGATGTATTGTTACATAACACCCGAATCTTGTTGATTTAGTTATTCCAATCTTCATTATTTTTTCAAACCAGTTATGAGTTTGATAATCAAATTGGTTAAACTTTGCTCATTGTAAGAATCCATCCTTTGTTTAAGTTTACAACTGTTGATGTCAAGTCTCTTAACTGCTGTCTTCATAAATACTCTGTTTCAAGTTGATGTTTTAGATTTTTGAAGTAAATTCAACTTTCTCCAGATGTGGGTTAAGACTGCTGAAGTTTTAGCACGTGACCGGCTCCTTGGTTCCTTTTCTGTAAGTTTTTTTTATTTGCCAACCAATGACGGAAACGGGGGCCATTGCCCCCGCAGCTCTGTCTCTTTATTTTTAATATAGTGGTTTTAATTTAATATAATACGTATGTGTATAAATTAAATTTGACCTTCTTGAATTAATAATTTTTTACGTGTTAGTATAATCTTGATATATAAAAAAAAAAAGACCGCACCAATAAATCTGACTCTGTCACTGTTGCCAACTGACTTGGTTTAAGCTTAATTAAAATAACTGAACACATTTTGAGTAAACACATATGATCTTGTATTGTTCTTTTATTTTCCCGGTATGGTTTGAGATCTCAAACTAAAATCAAGCTGTAAATTTGCGTTTATGTCAAGCATATTTGGCAAACCAATTTGAACTAAAAAAATTGATTAAAAAACTGTACGAGAGCTTTTTATTGTCGCAGTTTTTTTCTTTACATTGTAACATGTGAGACTTAAAATTATTATTAGTTTGAACCAATTAGTTTGAACGGGTTTCCTAAACATGCTAGTCATGATTCAAAAATAAAAATTGTGTTTATGTCAATAAGGAATACTGTTCTGGCATTTACTATTTATTAATGCAAATGCGCTTAAGAACTTGGGAAGGTTTTTATTGTTTTATTTATTTTTTCCATACAAAGCAGGTGAAGCCGGTGCTGAGCAGATTAAAGTACACACTTGTTACACTGGCAGTATCGTTATTGGTATGCCTCCTTTTTGTGGTCAACACTGATGAAAGCCCAAAAAAGTCTTATGAAGGAGGTGTGGGAGTTATACCAGGAGTTTATAACGACGCGTCGGCCAGGTCATTTGAGCCAGACGCATTTTGTGGTGAACCTGGTAATATCCCCTGATTATTGTTTTGGGTTTTTATTATTTTGATGAGGAAACGTTATATTGATATTTTTGTTTTTTTTTAATATTAAAATGATATTTTATAGTTTTTAAAAATTCGTTTTAGTATGTTGAGTTTTTTTTTTTTTATGACGTGAAAACCTATCCTTTTATTAATAAATCTTAAATTATTTTGTGAAGACGATAAAAAAATAAATACAAATAATGTTAAAAATGAATAAATTTATATATATGCTTTTTTTGATGAGTTTTGTTTAGTGTTTTGATTTGATTTTCTATTATAGTTTTATAAAATTAATTTGAAATTTATTAAGAAAAGGGTAAAAGAAAATTTTATGTTAAAAAACACGAATTCAAGTTATTAAAATGATATTTTTGAAAACTATTAAAGTGTTTGACAAGGTGGTTAGAACTGTTTTTATTGTAGCATATGAGAGCTTTATACTGTAGCGAATTTTTTATTGTTATTGTAGCTTGTGAGAGCTTTATACTGTTTATAACTGAGAAAGTGGTTCGGGCTACGGTTCAGACCGACTTGCCAAACACGCTATACATGTTATTATTTTAATAGTTTCTAAACAACAAAGTATTAGTGTGATGTTTCTTTACAATATATGATACCAAAATGGTAATATCATTGTTCTTTTCACCCAATTAGCACCGACATTTTCCAGTGTGGATATGTTATAGCGTATATAAACATAGAATATTATTTGTATATGATTTCCATAGTTAATATTATTTGTATCTAATTTCCATAGTTTTCTGTTTTTGAAGAAAAAAAGAAGTTAGTACAGAATGAGAAATTAAACTTGTTTTAGTAGTTTTCTTTGCTAAATTAATAACGAATAGGGATGTCAATGGGTCCCATGGTATTGTACTACCGAGCCCCGCCCCATTCAATAGGGGGTGGGACGGGTCGAAACCCAACGGGTATATACATACCTGCCCTGACCCGCAACCCGCAAACTTTTTATTTTATTGTTTTTAAAGAACTGGAACGACAGATTTTCTTTTGAAGCTAAAATTTATCTTTCAGCTTCAGTGAGTATTTTTGTGGGGAAAATAAATGAAAAATAATGAAACATCAATACTATTTTTTTAACACGATCTGTGCATGGAAGATAAAACAATGCAAGCATCAATATTAATTAACAAACGTCAGAACTCAGCAAAACAAAATTTTCCGCGTCAAAAAGAAAAAAAAAAAAAAACTCAGAACAAAAAGACCCACCCAAATCGATCCCTTGAATTCCAATTTCAAAAATATTTAAGGGAAATAAAGAAACAATTATCAAACCTCATTCATGAACTTCTTTATAAAACTATACAAATCACCATGGATTAAAAATCAATAACAGATCTATGCAACCGACCAAACGAACAGCGGTTGATGAACTAAGTTGAAAGAATGAGCGACGGACGAACGGTGAGCAGCGACTGAGGCTTAGCGGCAACAGATTGAAGGTAAGAAGAAAGAGTTTTAGGGTTTTTTGGGAGAGGAAAGAGTGTTTGACGTTTGGGATTGGGAAGGGAAGTATGTCCATCTTTTTTTTTTCGAGTGATGTCGATCATCTTAATAAGCCCAGCCCTTTTTTTTTTAAGTAAATGGGGCGCATTTAGGTCAACCCGTCCCAAACCACACTGCCTTATTCACAAAGTGTGCTTAACCCGACCCACAAACCATAAGTGCCGATCAGATCCGCCCCACATGGGGCGGGATACCGTCCCATTGACATCCCTAATTGTGAAGTTGGATCTTGTTTATGGTGGTTTGATTTGGACAAAAATGCTAGTCTAATGTCCCTTTTGATGTTGAGCTTTAGCCAAACCAAAAAAAAAAAGATTTGGACAAGAATTCTTGTCTAATGTCCCTTTTGATGTTGAGCTTTAACCAAACCAAAAAGATATATATATTTCTGAACAGTACGTGTTGACTCTGATGGCGGTTCAAGGAAAGATTGTGGAGGTTTTGCCGGCCAAATTGTTGATGTGTTTTATGCCCACAGAAACAGAATGCTTCCTTCTTTATTGGAGATTTTACTTCTGTTGCGAATCCATGTATTCTGGGAGATTTTACTTTTTGTTGTGAATCCATGTAATTTACCGCTAAGCTTTAAATAATTGTAATTGAAATCGTTCGTCACATTAGATCGCTATAACAGGGGGGAAAAAAGACTGACACTTAAACGATATTGTTATTTTTTCCTTAAAAAAAAAGATATTGTTGTCTTGTTTGAGGGGAAAAAACCAGAAATGATACTAAAGATACTTTGATCGTCAAACAAAAAAAAAAGGTGAAGTGAATTCAAATAACGAATAAAAATTTTTCCAGAAAAAAGGTCTATATCTAATATTTATCATTATCATAATCATTTTTATTTTGTCGAGCATGTAGTGTTAAACATCATCTACTAATAAGAGGTGAGTTTGGTATGGGACTTACAAGTATTGTCCACTTTTTATTTGTGATGGCGTTTAGCACCAGCCTTGCCCCTAAGCATTTTTCTATTTTGTCGGAAACAATCCATTAAATTTGTTGATACTAGGGTGTTTAAGAGGTGTGTTTTGACTCAATGGTTTGAATCAATTTTAGTTAAAATTATTATAATATGTAAAAATTTTACATTATATAGTTTTTTTTTAAACACTATAACATATGAGAGTTTTACAAATTAAAAAAGAGATGATTAAACACTCTATTTTCTTATTGGACGTAGGCACCAATTATTTTTACAACAAAAATTTGGTTGGCTCATTGAGAGCTTTTTGGCTACATCCTATTTGAGAGCTCGAGCATAACACGACAAAATCACGGCCAAGCTCCAGCTAGATATCAACCAAAAAAAAAGAGAGAGAACTTGCACGTTTGAGAAATTCGGGTGTTCTACCAAAAAGTTATCAATACAACAACAAATGAGTCGGAACCCTCCATCAACACAATCTAAGTTGGCGGCGGCAAGAATTTCCTTTTATAGAAGAAAGCTTCATTGATGAGCCATTTTTGTTTCTCAAAGAAGCTCTTTTAAATTTTAATACCCTGTGTTTTTTTATTTGTGTAATCATAATAAAAACATAAATAGTATTTTTTAGGTCTCTTTTGGACATAAAATACCTTCTATATTTTTTTTTCCATTTTTATTTGAGTGGACCAAAATCAGAAAGAGAATTGTAAACGTTCCTTTAAAAGCTCAAAACTGCTACAATTTTTGAGGTTTTAAAGTAAATTGCCGTTAGTTTAAATCTTCTTTTAATAAATAACTTAAGTTTTGTTGAATTACGAAAAATAGTTTTTTTAAATAGTAGATCGGGGTGGTTATATTATTAGGCTACGCCTACATCCACAATCAATATTAATCATTGGTTTATCTAAAAAAAATTAGCAAGTAGTTGGTCAATGTTAATCAATAATTTATAGGGTGTTTGGCTAGTGATGGGAACCATTAGTGAAAACCGTTTTTGTTGTAGCATGTGAGAGCTTTATATTATAGCAACTTTTTCTTTTTACTGTAGCATGTGAGAGCTTTATACTGTTTATAACTGAGCTTATGGTTCACACTATCTGTTGATGCTTACCGTGGTCCGGCGTCGGATCAACACCCACGTGCGACTGCGCACGGTCTGACCCCTCCTTGGACTCGCCTCTGCCCGGACGTGCACACCTGCAAGAGGAAGGACACTTCGGAGAAGATAGAGGGGTTAGTCAATAGACAAGGGCTCTCCAATGCTCAAGGCAAGTATTGCTCGGCAGAGGTCGGCAGCTAGTTAAGTGTGTAGAAGAAGTCTCTCTCTAGAATACCATAAATGCATCCTATTTATAGGCCACCACTTGGATCGGGTGTAAGGTGGGTTTTGTTCACAACTCAGATGTCACATCAAGGTGTGTCAGGCAGTAGGTAACAAGTGTCGCTCTCATTGCCCAATAGATTGGACTCTATCGGACGGTAAAATATCTGCCTTGTGTTGGCCTATAATGGCAAGTAGCAGCCTGCTTCCGAGAAAGGTAGGTCCAACCTGAGCTACTGTACTTTGCCGAAGTGGCGGCCTTCTTAGGGCGCAACCTTAAATGCCTGAGAGACACCTCGGAAAGAAGTACAAAGCATCGGGGGCCAATAGCAAGCTTTTCGGTCGTCTGCCAAGCTTATTAGCCGATCACTGAAGTTAATATTCTCGACGGTGGCGCCGAGCTTACCTCTCAACACTATCCTTAGCCAAACACTCTCGTACAGGTTAATCGGTAACAGACGCGGTACATGAGCAATTGAGCACTGTAAAACCCAACATAAAAAAAGGTGGTTCAACTTTAAAATAAATTTATTTATTGATTGAAAGGGGTGGCCATAACGCCATCCACCTAATTTTCATGTTTGAAAGAAAAAAAAAAAAAAAGAGATTCATGAATGTTTCTAAAAGCGCAAATACACTATATAACATTAACAAGAATACCTTATAGGGTTGTAGGCTTTCACCATAGGGTTTGAAAAAATTGACTAAAGTCTATATTATAAGCCATCAAATTTATAAATAAAATTATTTGTTCCGTATATTATTTTATTTTGTTACGATTTTAATCAAATCTAATACATTGATGTACATTTTGTTCAGTATATTATTTTATTTTAATACAATTTTAATCAAATCTAATACATTCACGTGTGTACTATTTATAAGAGGTCCTACCTTATAATAATAATTATGAAAAATACAAAGCATTAAAATGATTTTTAATATGATATATTTTTTGGGTCGTCGAGGAAGGCAAAAGGAGACAAAATTATTTGAGAAAAAGACGGTCAGACACGCCGTGGGGATGGTAGGACCCACGGTGGCCGGTGGGTCCACAAAATGGGGAAGGGTTCATGCACCTTTCCCCCTTCCCGTCTCCTCCTCCTCTCCTCTTCCAAAAAACAACGAAAGTTCACTAATTCAAAAAAAAAAAAAAATCGAAAAAGGAAAAACTATATAATTAAGTAAAGTTTATTTTAATTTAAGAATTAAAAAAATGATTTTCTCATCCATTTCCTGTCAGAATAAATCGGGCCATTCTGGGCTTGAAACTGCTTCTATGGCGATGAACATCAACAACCATCTTATCAACTACTACGACAACGACAATAACACCTCCCTTTCTTCTTCTTCTTCACCGACCTCTAGATTTTCTCATTTATTTTCTCCGTCACGGAATTTTCTCGCCGAGGATTTTTTGGCTCTTGGGGGTTACGAAGGGTCGATTTTTTTTTTCTTTTCACAGGTTAGTTGTTCACTATTATCTCTCAAATTGATTGGTTTTCTCTCTTATCTCTATTTACTTGATGCAATCAGATCGGGCTCTATCTCAATGTGTCAAATTCTGTGGAGGAAAAAAAATTTAATCTTGGTTGGTTTCCGGGAAATGGTTGACGGAAAGTGAAATGATTCAATTGGATGTTTTCCATTGCGTTTCTATCTACTGCTACCGCCTTCATAGCTAACAGTTGAAAGATCAAGATTATATTTTTTTTGGAGATTCTGGGTCTATGTTGCTTTTTTTTTTTTTTTTGCTCTATAGTATATTTTCAAGAATTTTCCTTTTGGATTTGATGGATATTTTCTTCTTGGATAATCGCCTTAGAAGATTATGGATCGAATTTTGTTTAATTATTTTTTCTTGCATTAGTTCTAACTTACACAATGACCTTTTTATTTTATTTTTTTTTTTTGGGCTGGAAAGATGCCTATTTTCTTTTAGATAATCTTTGATCTAACTACGACCAACATAGTAATGCTGATTTGTCTCTATATAAGTTGAGTTTAAATGAATCTCAAATGGGTTTCTGCTAATCGTGCCAAAGCCATAGCTAGATGGTTTCAAATGAGTATCCACAACAGATTGTTTTATGTTTTGGCGATAAAAGTTTCCACCCTTTGCATGGTAACGCCGAACACAGTAAGATTATGGTCCTCAAAAATTTCTGGGACTCGAATACGTAGTTTTACAAATGGGAATGAATAATTTGGAGTTGATTTTGATTTCCAGATCGTTAAAAGTGATTCTAGCTGCAATCCAATTAGTGTCTGTGTATGCAACTATATATATAGGTTGATAACCGAAGAAAATAAATTTATGGCTGAAAACAAATGTCATTGTTGGAATTTATGGCTGAATGCATTTTGTCGCAGTGGCTAATTGATAACTGTTTTGTATTGTATTTGGAGCAGAAATTTGGAATGTCTGAAGGTGGAATTTGACATAGACCTTCTTCATTCGAGGACTGATCAACACATGCCACAGGGGAGACTTCCCATAATGGAGCTAAAAGCAGCTTATGATATCGAACATATGAGTTCGACACAGAGAATCCAGCATGAGTTTTGGCCGCTGGGTCCAATCGATACAAAGAACGCAAAGTTTCCTTGTTGCTTAGTCTGGACTCCTCTTCCAGTAGTCTCTTGGTTGGCACCTTTTATTGGACACGTTGGCATTTGCAGGGAGGATGGAACTATTCTAGACTTTGCCGGTTCCAATTTCGTGAATGTTGACAATTTTGCGTTTGGTGCTGTAGCCAGATATTTTCAACTTGACAGAGAACAGGTACAGTGATTATATTCTTCCTGAATTTATCATGTAGTCCGATGTTTTTATGCTATTCAACCCACCGCTTAGCCACAAAAAGGAAGAGACCTTTTCATAACATTGTTTATAAAAGCGTAAATGGCTACCTAAAAAAGAAGTTCTCTCAATATATATGCATATTGTACGTGTAACAGTGTCATTCACTGGATGAAGACCCTACTATGGTGAATGACATTGAAGAATCAAGTTTTGATGCTTTTTGAGTAGCAGAAAGAGTCATTTATAGTATTGTTTAAGTCGATTAGGGCAACAGGAAAAGTTGAACTGATAATTTTTCCGTTTTAGTTTTTATTCTGTAATTTTAGAAGGAAAGTTAAAGGGCTGAATATATTGTTACTTTTTCCTTGTTATGTATTCTCTCCCCCTTGGAAGTGTGTAAATTCCTCTTGGAAAAAATAAGATCTTACTGTTTGATTGTTTCAAACCAATTGGCTCATTTAAATGTTGAATGTCAAAACAGTGTTGCTTTCCCCCAAACCTAGCCAGGCATACCTGCAAGCATGGTTACAAGCACTCGGAGTTTGGGACTGCGATCACTTGGGACGATGCGCTGCAGTCGAGTGTGCGTCACTTTGAGCACAAAAGTTACAACCTTTTCACTTGCAACTGCCACTCTTTCGTAGCCAATTGTTTGAATCGGCTCTGCTACGGTGGATCAATGAATTGGAACATGATAAACGTAGCAGCGCTCGTTCTGTTTAACGGGCATTGGGTTGATGCCTTGTCAATCTTAAGGTCATTTCTTCCTTTCATAGTAGTACTCTCCTTTGGTGTTTGCATGGTTGGCTGGCCCTTCTTAATTGGCCTATTTTCCTTCTCTCTCCTCCTCCTTGGCTGGTTTCTTTTCGGTACTTATTGTGTTAAAAGCTTGTTGGAGTGCTAGTGGTTTGATGCAGAGAACTCGAAAATGTCACAAGTGTTCCATTATATCGAACTTGCAATCATAGATTACTGATTTGGAATAAGAATTTTATAGTAAGAAATAATATAAAAATTCTGCCAATAACACAGTTTTCAGTTATATTCAAACAAAAAGGGTTTACAAATAGCTAAAAATCTAACGATGCAGAAATCAGAACCGTACAATTCGATATATATATATATATATTTTCCTCGTCTCCTGCCCAAAATCATTCTTTAAAAAAACATGCCGCTCGTTTTGTTCCCCCCCTTTTTTTTTCCTGTTTTCATTAATATTCTTAAATTGCAACGTTGTGTATCAATTGAAATCCGGAATTTCCACCATGCCAATAACCTTGCATAAACAGAGTTGTCAATGAATTTATTAGTGCTTGGCATTAGTTTAAGTACTTCTACTACGAGATAACTTTAAAAATGATAACTAGAACTAGCTCCAGACTACGCATTTTCTGGCTTTCTCTTGCTAAAGAAAAGGGCTCTGTCATTATTGTGTATATGGACGCGTCAAAAAAAATTCCATCTCATGCTCCATACTTGGGGGCTTTCCAAAGCTTGAAGGCTACCTCGTGCAGAAACCTATCCGCCGGTATTACAAGATTTCCACCATGCTACACAACAAAAGGAACAATACTTGTCAATTTAAAAAATATAAATATATGTAGCCGAAGGAGATAAAGCTTCACATATAACTAAATCTAGTAATACCAGATGCTACTAAAAGAAGATTCAGGAGGTGAATGTTCATATCAAAAGGTACCTCCTTGAAATCTTCGAAAGAAAATGTCTCCGCCATATCCTTGCGGGTCACAGCATATTGCCATTGAGCGATTAGCATTGGACAATAATGTCTGTTCAACACCAAATTAGCTTTGAGGCAAAAAGGAATTTCAAGCATTAAAGGAAATCACTGAAGTGTTCACTCACCTGACGTCCTTCCTTTGATTCTCTCCTCTCATGGTGTAGCTTTGACGAGGAAACAACGAGGAAAGATTGGAGTTTTTTTCACAGGTCATTGTTAAAACTGATGTCTTTGAACAATCATCATCTTCAGAGACACTCCCATAGCTCAAAACAACAGAGAAATGCAGACGTGAACCTACCTCGGATCCGGGTTTGGCCAAGTTCATTACGTTCCCCACCGAAGAATTGATACGTTCCAAGTCATTGGCCACAGAGTTGTCCTTCTCACCAGCCCCAATGTGCACAAAAACTAATTCAAACTGGCTAGTATCTAAAGTCTTCCCTTCTTGAAATCCAAGCAGCTTGAGCAGCTCAGATACCACAAATGAATTCTCTGCATTTTTAGTAAAATGTTTCGGCTCCAACACTGTCAGGCCAAGCTTTGCACCAAAAGATTCTAAACTTGAATTACTAGTGATTAAAGCAGCTTTCATTCCCATGAATCTGAGTGTTGATAAGGAAACATCAAACATCTTGGCTGATGTTATAAAACAAAAGTTTGACATATAAACCAAAGAGATTGAAACCTTTCTGATATGGTTGGAATCAAGGACTTGTTTTGAAATTCATCATTGGCAGCAACCCCCTTCTGGAAAATCAATGCACATTAAATTAAAAAAAAAAAAAAAACCTATTTACCATGCGAAGTGAAACTGTAATCGAAGAGTAACAAAGGCAATATAAAACTCACCCAATTGAGATATGCCTCACAAGCATCCAAAAGTATTGCAAACTCCCTAACTATTCTCTCATCCTCGCTTTCTGCAAATCTAGATTCAAGTAAATTCCAACACTGCAGAGATGAAAAATTGCATTCCAAAAAGGGCAATGACAGACCATTTGTATCGTTGTTCCTTTCTAGTTTGAGCTTCACAACTACCAAATTTAAAAGAAACTGAAATTGCAATCCCAGCACTATTTACTTGCAATTTTGAGCCCTAATATCAGTGTAACTTAAAAAAAAAAAATCAATTTACGAAGAGTATAATAATCAGTCTCGTATGGAACGCAAGGCAAATGGATTAACAAGTTTATGTCTTTAACCCAATATTGCAAAACGGAAAAATTAGAAAGTATTTGATCGTCGTTAATTTCGATGAAACAACAATTACAGATCAAAGTTCAAAACTTGAGAAAGTTTTCGTCTTCGTATATCTGCTCGGTCGGCAAAAAGAAAATGGGCTCTTTGAATAAAAATCTTTATTTCCAAATTCAGATGGAGCAGAACTGCGATGGAGAGAGAAAGGGATTAAAACCTGAGGAAGGAGCATTGGGGAGGCTCAAGAAACCGCAGGAGGCTTTGGAAGCGAGAGAATGGAGATGGAGATGGGTGTGTGATGGGTCGACGAAACGGGCCAACCCATCTCCATACACAACCAGAGCTCGGCTTGGTTTGTCTGCCATCGATTTACCTCAATCTCTAATCTCTTTGCTTTCAAAGTAACCAGCTTTAGCTTTTCAGAGACGCAGAGAGGGGGGAGAGAGATCTAATTGCGTAAAGCGTGGGGCTAACGAGGAAGTGGAATATCACCTCAAAAAAAAAAAGAAAAAAAAAAAAGGAGGAAGTGGAATATTGTGTGTGCGACTTTTGAGCTATTCGGGTTTTCACAGCGTGATTGTTGATTGTTATTAGTTAGTTTTAATTAATTTTTTAATTATAAATAACATAAAATTTTTATATGTTATAATAAAAATAAAAAGTTATTATAATATAAAATTTTTATATGTTATAGTATTTATAATTTCAACTAATGGTTTTAATCATTATATTAAATATTTTAATTTTAATATGTCAATAAATCTGTAATATATTTAGTAATTTACTTTTCTATTTTTAAATACCCATGCAAGTGGTTTTTTCAATTTGAAAAAAATTGTTTCTTTTTTGAGGGGATTGAAAAAATTGTTTCGGTTTCATCTGATGCACTTCATTGATAAAAAATAAAGACAAAAACATACCTTACTCAAACTGAATTTATTTCTCAAAAATATTTCTTTTTGAGAAATATTTTAAATATTTAGGAAAACATCTTAAAGAATTGTGTTTTATTTTAGAGTTTTTTTATGTTTTTTAAATGTTCAAAAATTTTCATAAACTATTTAAGGATATTTTGTCCTTTGACCTATCTTTCATCCACGAAGGCATGAAGAATAAAATAAAAATCACTTTTTTAAAGTTAGAGGGCATATTAATATTTTTTTAAAAATAAAGGGATAAATTAGTAAAAATAAAACTAGAAAATATAATAGTGTAACTAACCATTTTTGTTAAAAAAATAAAAAAAATAGTTTTTTAGATTAAAAATATAACATTTTTATGATGGGGTATGAAAAAGTACCCTATCAATAGAGTTTTATTTTAACCATTAAATTAGTGTTACTTTTGTGTGAGGTTGTATGTTTTTTTTTTTTTTTTTTTGAGTGGGAAAGGGGGAGTTGTGTGATTTTGAGTTTTGACCAAATGTTAAGAGAGTGGTTGGAAGGGTGGTGGGAACAGTTGGTTAGAACCACTTTTATTGTAGCATGTGAGAGCTTTACACTATAGCAAAATTGTTTTATTGTTACTGTAGCATGTGAGAGCTTTATACTCTTTATAACTGAAAAAGTGATGGGAACCCATGTGGGAGCTTATATTGTTTACACCTGAAAAAGTGGTTCCCACCACTCATCCAAGCAGCAGATAAATGCTAAAAAAAAAAAAGCAGTTAAGAGCGGAGAACATGCCAATGAAAATCTTGAGTCAAACAGAAAATAAGAAGCAAATTGAACAAATTGTGAAAGCTTTTTCCATAAAAATAAAAAAATAAAAAAATTGTGTAAGCTTGTTGGTGTCTGGTTAAACATTAGAAGCTTAGCTTTCTCGTGAATATTTTATTTTTCTTTGCTCTGATTTCTCATGAATAATTTATTAACAAATCTTATAGCCCAAAACAAACTGAATTAACAAATCAATTTTTTTTTTGTTACTTATTTTTTGTTCTTCCTTTTGGCTGAAGTAACAACTTGACCACTTAGCAAAGCAGAAAACGGAAAAGAATATAACGTGGGGCATTAGCAGTCATCTAGAAGAGGCACAATTCAGGAAAGGGTAAGGCTCTCACTCTCAACAGGTAAACATACCAGGGTCCTCCCTTTTGATTCCCAAATAAATTAATCTAAGAATTTGAGATCTGTTCTCAAAATGTTGATATCAAGCGAATTAACTACTAACTAGTCTAGGAAATATGTAATCATGATACAACTAAAGAGAATGATAAAGAGAAGTTGGGATGAACCATGTTTACAACCAAGCCAATGCACACATAATCATGATATAAATCATTTTACAGTTTAGACAAAACTTTCTCCTAGGGGTCGGGAACATCTTTTAAGCAAAACCAAAAACAGAACCCTAAAGCATTAACAGCTTGATATTCAATATTAAGATTTTATGCACAACTGTACAATGTAGGATTTGAACTATATACAAAAATTGATGGCTAGGTGTGCGGCTTTCAATCGCAAAGATTTTCAAATGCAGCCTTCCCAGCTTAGCCTTGCAGCCAAGGACATGGCATTGTTTAATCCCCTTCAACGAGCTTTCCAAAAATGTAAAAAATCCAATAAACAGCGCCGACTTAAGAAGCAGAACTTCGCCGGAACTGAAGCTTCAGAATGCCTTCATGTGGATGTAATTGACAAAATCCCAAAAGTCTCAATCTTCAACCTCAGTCTTTAGAACAAAGCTTGGAAATACTGTGGGGATGTCCCTAGATATTGAAAGTGTTTACAAGTTATCGATTGGTTTGAAAAATGCGCAGGAAAATAGAAAGGCTAGGAGAGACAAGATTCAAAGATACATACTTTAAATAAGGAAGAGTCATGTTCTTCAAGAGGGTTGGATGTCGAACAGCAAAAGCTTTCCATTCTTCTTTGTTGATTCTACCATCCTTGTCAGCATCAACATCAGCAAATGTCTGCCAAAAAAGTGTGAAAAACGTGTTATATTTTTATCCTTTAAGTGTTATGTTTTTATCCTTTAAGGATGACCATCGCAAAGTTTGCGGATACCTTATCAATAATAGCCTCAAGAAGGTCATCCGACAATTTCGTGTCTGATTCCATCATTATTGCAGCCACCATTTGCTTAACCTAAAATCAAAGAAAGACCACATAGTCCGAAAAAACAAACAAAAAATGCGCATTTTACTAAGAACATGCTTAATACTGCAAAAAAATATGCTTACTTCTTCTCGCCCGATGAATCCTGTTTGTCTCAGATCATACAGCCGAAATGCGACTGTAAGAAATCAACAGAAAACAAAAAGGGGATTAACTTCCTTTGTTTCCTTTGATGTTATTAAATCAAAATATTTTGCTCCTTGAACACTTACAATCAATTTTTTCTTCTAAAGGAGCATAGGGATGGAAGACGCTGAGTGAATGGACGAACCCGTCGAACTCAATAACACCATTTCTCTTTTCATCAAAGAGATCAAAAACCTACATTAGCCAAATAGGGCATGTTAGAAGATGGTAGCCCAAATTTAGTTTTAGCCCGACCTAAAAAACTTATGGTGTGATAATTGTTGTAAAAAATAAATGTGGGATTTTTTATCAGATTTATGGTGGTAGCAGAGAGATCGGGCTAAAGCCAGGGGTGCAAGGGTTTTGCCCCGTGGTACGAACCTTTGTATTTTTTGGCCATTTAGTTTATGTTTTTAAGCTCATAAGGTTTTCCTTAGTAAATATTACACAATCTGTCTATTTTTAAGGAGTGAATTAATATTTATTTTTGTGATGCAAATATCACTTATATGTCTATTTTTTAAAATTTCATATATTCAGAACCTTAAAATACCCTTTAACTAAATATTATTATATATTTAAATTTTTATAACAAATTTTCTTATTATTTATATAGTTAAATTAGGGAAAAAAATATACACGTATATCTCTTATTTTAACATATTAAATTGATGCATTATCATTATCACTTGAAGTCTTAAAAAAAATGAAATGAATGTCATTGAGTATCATTATCATTACGTATCATTAAGTTAATGATATAATAATTATATAACCTACAAGATACACAAAAAGACTTAATAAACTATATCATTAATTTAATTACATATCACAAAATAAGGAAATACCATTCAATTGAAGTCTTAAGAAATGAATGTCATTGCGTATCATTATCATTACGTATCATTAACTTAATGATATATCAATTATATAACTAGTAAGATACATAAAAAGACTTAAGAATAGTGCATCATTAATTTAATTACAACACCTTAATTTCAGTTTGTCAGTAAAACTATATCATTAATTTAATTATAGCACCTTAATTCTAATTTGTCTGTAAATCTAACTTGTCGATAAAAAAATTTCATCTTTTTAAGAAATTTTAAAATCGTTATTTTAGATACCAATTTGATTTTAAACAACAAACACTCTAATTCTAGACTTTTTTTTACTATAATAATATCATAATCCGTTTGAAATCTTAAATACATATATTATAGTTATTCTAAAAAAATAAATTAAAACTAACAATATCATTATTATGGTCATTAATATTTTTATACATATACATTAGGACATATAAAGAATATTCATGAACTGCAGACATATTTTAATTCTAAAGATAAAAAAAGGTCACTTGCCTTATTAACCTTTTGCTTTTACCTATATATATATGATGTATTACGTTAGTATTTTATTATTATCGTATTTTAACTTCTTTAATCGCTTCCATCTTATAATTTTCACAAGTTTAGCGATTTTCTTCTTCTTTGTCTGTGGTTTTTTCTCGTCTTGGGTTTCCACGTAAATCTCTGTATGTGTTTATTCTTTATTTCTATCGTATTGTTTTCGCAAAGAAGGCAGTTGGAATAAATAAAGTAATTTAAATAGATTCATATATACTCAAATCATTAAGGCCAAACAACATAAAAAGTATCGACAATCCACAAGTGACTTCCAGACTTGTGATGCTTAAAAGATATCACACTGGTTTGATTTGCGAAACATATTGGTTTTATGGCAGCAAACCATTGAAAATCTCGTCAATTTAAAGAGAGAGCACGATAGAAGTCGCCTGACATATTTACCCGGTCGAGAAAAAGATTTTCTACGTGTTGAGTTTGGAACAGCGCCAATTGCAGCTCTTCCTACAAAGCAGCAAATAAAACATTTTAAGAATGATAACCAAAATTTCTGTATGTCATAAATTTTCTAAATTTCTCAATGACCAATTATACAACCCATAGACCACACTGCTTGGAAAGTCCGATGATCTTTTCAGTCCTACTCGGACTCGTGACGTTCGGATTTAGAACTTCATCCTAAATTGGTGCTAGACCACACACCCTTATTAACATGTCAGTAATATTAATCACATGAATAACTAATTACCTATAGCATTATTCCAGTTAACTACCTATGACGGTACAAATAATGAAAGTAGAAACGAATTTTTTATTTTGCCAAATCCCGTAGGTACGCACTTTGGCCTTTTTCACGTGTGTAAATTTAACCGGGTACCGCTTTCGACGTCCAGTCATTAATCCACGTCACTTCCATATAAAAATTAGACTTGAATCTTTTCAAATAGTATATTCGAGTACCAAGTGGGTTCCTTTAATTTACTGTCCTTTTTCAATCACCAAACAACTACAGCCGACAACTCCAAGAGAAGATAAGAAGCACCATATGCTTACGGACTTTGAGTTGAGTTCAAAGTAAAACATCTGAAGTTGCCAATAATTTCTTAATAGTTTAGCATAAGTATACATGTGTATTTGATATTAATTGGTTTTAATCAAATTTTTCTTTAGATATAGTACTACAGTAAAAATAAAAAAGTTGTTACAGTATAAAGCTCTCACATACTACAATATTGCTACAGTTTTAATCAATGGTACTAATCACTACGTCAAAAATTTTAAGCCCAAATAATTTTGGCATACCTTGTGAATTGAACCGTCGTCAAAAATTGAACTACTTAACTTCTTGAACAGCTCGTACAATGCCTCCACTTCATTTACAGAAACTGCAAAATTTCCATGCCTGAAAAGTATTAATCAAATCCCCATTGCAGACGTACAAAACCAGAAACTTGCAACAGTACAAGCAAACTATATGAGATTTAAAAAAAAAAAAGGCTAAAAGGCTTTTGGTGTTATACATCGAGTTTCATCAGCGAGACGCGAGAAGTCTTTTGATCCGTAGCGACGATTTCTGGGAACGGAACGAAGGAAATCGAAGCAATCAGACACTGCCCATTTCAGCACCTCGACCGCCGCTATTAACGGTGTAAACGCCCCGCAGAGCTGCTCCCCAAGCGTCAAAGAGCTCGATCTCTGTTCGAACCATTTCAAAACACGAATTCATAAATTCAGATTCATCACCAAAAGGACATATATATCGAAAATAGAATCGTATTATGCATGATCTTTCTATTTCTCTTCATTTACCGTCAAATCCATCGTCGGGGGCGAGAATTCATCAGAGCTCAAAAAAGAAAAAAAAAGTGACAGTGTTTATTCTCTCTGAATAACTGTTTTGCTCGCATGGAGAATGGCGAGAGAGCGAGAAGCTTCCGGGCTATGTCTTGTTATCGGGGTGTTGGAGGCGAAGACGAGGCCTCCGGTGGACAAAACATGTGTTTGTTTTGATTGAGATTGCCTTTTATAGGATTCAAATCATTTACTCGATTAGTGTTTTCAATACCATCTAACAAATCATATATCACTTAATGTAAAAAATAAAAACTTTTTATATAACATGTTATGATATAATTGTTTTAAAACCATAATTGAACAAAATATTTGAGTCTCTTTCTACTCTTCTAGCTAGCACAATAAGTGTTATTTTTATCCTTAGCGTGACCTGGTTGTTCGCGAGGTAAAGTTGGTATTCTACTCAGATGTGGATAATTAGTGAGATATATGAATTGCTTGTGATCATGAGCAATCTTTATGCTTACAACCCGGTTTTTAACAAATAATAGATCTCACACTAAAAAGCAACGTATTTGACACTTTTACTCTAAATTTGTTTTGCATATACAATTTATCACCCAAACTTTTAATTTTTGACAAGTTATCCCTAAACTTATAAATCTGTAACAAATGATGTTATTACTAGCGATTTTTTGACCAAAATTGACATATAATTTACACATGAGTTATTGTTTATTAACATGAATAGTCATTTTTATATGAGATCAGAGATTTAATAAGGGATGTTTAAGTAAACGAGAGGTAAACCGATGGGTAACGACGTTAAAAAGGAAAAGTAACCCCGGTGGGTTACAAAGCTAAGCGAAGGAAAGGTAAACCGATGGTTTATAAGGTTAAGTAAAGACAACGGCAAACGAAAGTATACTAGTCAAGTTAAAAGGAAAGAATGGTTAATGTTTACGTTCTATTATCAATCGAGTGGATTGATAATAAAAAATGTTAACTAATAAGTTGACTGTCGTTTGATCAGGACGCAAAGGCCGACTAATGGAAGGAAAAGGAACGGAATAGAGAACGCTAGAGCATAGTTCGGGTAAGTTTCAAATCTCACATACAGCATGAAATAAATGATTTTTAAATGCTTATTTATATAATTTGCAAATGAGTTTGCAATTATTATGCAAGTTTCTTTTAAAGTATGTTTGCATTTATTATGCAAAAAGTTTTAAAGTTCAAGAAAAAGATTTGCAATGAATTTGCAATTGTTATGTTTAAAGTCTATTTGCATATTGATATGCATAACGTTTTTAAAAGTTCAAGTTATGATTTTTAAAGTATTTAAAGTATGTTTTGCATTATGACAACGTATAATGTTTTATAGTTTAAGTTATAAGTTTCATGATGCATTTATTATGCAATACGTTGCATTTGTTGTGCAATAAATTTTAGAATAAAAGTTATAATTTGTAAAATGTGATTTCGTTATATGTTGTATTTGTTATGCAATAAGTGTTAGAATATAAGTTATGATTTGCAAAATGTGTTTGCATTTTATGATGTATTTGTTAAGCAATATGTTACGTTCGTTACGCAATAGATTTTACAATACAAGTTATGATTTGTAAATGTGTTGTATATGATGTGATTGCATTTGGAATGCTCACTAAAGTTAATAAGAAGTTAACGTTAAGATAAAAAAGAAAGTGTCGTACCAGCCTCTTTGTTATGAGGTACTAAAACTAAAATTAAAGTTTGACCTCCTAGATGTGAGGTACAAGACCTCAATGTTTGATGGTCTCAAGTCTTCCACAAGGAAAGCATCATGTTTAAGATCTCATGATTAATGAGTTGGTACGAACACTAAAGTAAAGTAAGGAAAATGAAGGACATTTTGAGAAATGTTTTTGAAAAATGTTATAAGGAAAGTTAAACTAAGAAAAGAATGTTCATAAAATGCTCATAATTGAAGTTAATAATTGAGCATAAATTGAGTCATGCATTCTGATGTTGTTTGAATGCCTTGTTATAAAATATTTATATGTTATGTTATAGAAAATATTCAGAGAAATGTTTTATGATAAATATTTATGAAAAACATTTTCATATTTTCAAGAAAATGTTTATGAACGATGTTTTAAGAAAAACGTTCAAGAAATGTTTTACGAAAAACGTTTATGCAAAATGTTTCAGAAATATTTTATGAAACGTTTTCAGAAATGTTTATGGAAAACGTTTGTGTAAAATGTTTCAAGAGGAAGGTTTTTATGAGAAAAGTTTTAAAGCATGATTAAATGAATTGTGAGTTTATGTTTGAACTTACTGAGCGAAAGCTCATTAAAAGTTTCTTCATGCTGTAGGTAATTTATGGGTGACCAATAGGACCCGTTAGAAGAGCTGGGTGCTACGGAGGACAGATGTGAAGATTTGGGTATGGATACCATCACTGTTTGCTTCCGCTATGCAAAGAAAATGTTTTTCATTGTTTAATGTAGGGTTTACGAAGTTTTAAGAAAATCAAAGTTTTAAGAATTTTATTCAAAGTTTTAAGATACTGTTTACGAACTATTTTATGTAATTATAAAGTAAAATTTTAAACTATGATTTAATAATTGTTTCTTATTAAGTTTTCAGAAACGATTTGAAATGATTTTAAGGGCAAGTGTTGAGCGAGGTCTCAACTTGAAATGTGACAGATGTAGCATCAGTTTTAAAGAACGTTTAAAGAAAAAAAAAATATTATTTTAGTATTTTTTTACTAAGTAAGTAAGATTACTGTTTATGAAACGATGTTTAAGAAAGTAAAGTGACTGCCCGAAAAGACGGGTCGTTACAGTTTTGGACCTAAGGCATTAGATGGGATTTTAATTAGCCAGGATATGTGATGTCAAATCCCATATTTATTCAAGAGTTACACAAGATGTAATTGGTAAAGTGTTACCTACCTAAATAACCATACTTTAGGTGATAGCCAAAGCTTACTTAAAATGAGGTGAAATGTGGATCTTGGCCCACTAAAAGTACAATTGTTGTGATTGCCAAATTAATATTGAGGGTTATTAATTTGATAAAATTAGTGGGATTTAAATTAGGCCTCATTAAAAATTGTTTGATAAAATGCTAAGTATTCTGTGTATATATTTGTTGTAGATAATGGCATCAAACACCACATCTAACTTGTCACTGCGAACGATCCTTGAGAAGGATAAGCTCCATGGGACTAACTTCCTTGACTGGTACAGAAACTTGAGAATTTTCTTAAGCAAGAAAGGAAGGAATATGTCCTTGATCAACCTGTCCCTGATGAACCAGCTGCTAATGCTCCTAGAGCTTAAAAGGATGCTCACAGTAAGCATTTCAATGACTCTGTTGATGTCACTTGCCTCATGCTTGGAAGCATAGAATCAAAGCTTCAGAAGCAACTAATGGAAATGGAGGCTTATACCATGATAGGCCATCTCAAGGAAATGTTCCAAGAGAAAGCTAGAATTGAAAGGTTTGCCACCTTAAAGGCATTACTCTCATGCAAGTTGACTGCTGGCGATTCAATGAGTCCTCATGTTCTGAAAATGAAGGGTCATCTTGATCATTTGTAGAAACTTGGTCTTGAGATTAGCCAAGAGTTGGCTGTTGACATCATTTTCCAATCTTTGCCAGATGCTTATGATAGGTTCATTATGAACTACAACATGCATAATACAGAGAAGACTGTTTCTGAGTTGCATGGGATGCTTAAGACTGCTGAACAGAACATCAAGAATACCAAAGATGTTCTGATGGTTAATAAAGGGAACGGTATGAAAAGAAAAGGAAAGGGTAAGAGCAAGAATAAGGCTCCCAAGGACTTTAAGAAGCCCAAGTCTAACCCTAAGCCCAATCCTAAACCTAAGGCTAAACCACTAAAGGAGGGAGTATGCTTTTTCTGCAATGAGCCTGGTCATTGGAAAAGAAACTGCAAGCTGTATTTGGATGATCTGAAGAAGAAGAAGAGTAGTGCGACTACTCCTTTAGGTATTTATGTTATAGAAGTCAATTTGTCTACTTCTAATTCCTGAGTATTAGATACTGGATCTAGATCTCACATTTGTACTAATGTGCATGGCCTTAAGAGGAGTAGAATCTTGGCTAAAGGCGAAGTAGACCTACGAGTTGGAAATAGAGCAAGAGTTGTTGCTTTAGCTATAGGAACAAATGAGTTGACTTTGCCTAGCGGACTTGTTTTAAGTTTACAAAATTGTTATTATGCACCTGCTATGAGTAGGAATATTATTTCTGTTTCTTGTTTGGACAAGGAAAATTTTGAGTTTATTATTAGGAATAATAAATGCTCCATTTACCATGATAACATTTTCTATGGATATGCTCCATGAATGAATGGTCTTTATGTTCTGAACATTGAAAACAAAAATGAAAAGTCCATCTATAATGTTAATACCAAGAAATTTAAATCTAAAGATTTAAACCCTACCTATCTTTGACACTATGGTTTGGACCATATAAATGAGAAACACATTTCAAAACTCCATCAACATGGGCTTTTGAATTCATTTGATTTTGAATCATTTGAAGCATGTGAGTCTTGTTTATTAGGCAAAATGACTAAGACACCTTTTACTAGACATAGTGAAAGGGCTAATGACTTATTGGGCCTTGTATATTTTGATGTATGTGGACCATTAAGTTCCACTGCCAGAGGAGGTTTTCAGTACTTCATTACTTTCATAGATGATTTCAGTAGATATGGCTATGTTTATCTAATGAAACAAAAATCTGAATCTTTTGAAAAGTTCAAAATTTTCAAAAATGAAGTACAAAATCAACTTGGTAAAAGTATTAAAGCACTTCGATCAGATCAAGGTGGTGAATACTTAAACCAAGAATTCGTTGATCATCTTATAGATTGTGGGATAATCTCACAATTAACTCCACCAGGAACAGCACAATGGAATGGTGTGTCTGAATGGAGAAATCGAACTTTATTAGATATGGTTCGATCTATGATAAGTCAGTTAGATCTTCCAATATCCTTTTGGGGGTATGCTCTGGAAACTACTACGTTCATACTGAACAGAGTTCCATCAAAGGCAGTTCAAAAAACACCATATGAGATATGGAGCAGGAAGTCGCCTAGTTTGTCTTTTCTTAAGATTTGGGGATGTGAGGCTTATGTGAAGCGTCAAATTTCAGATAAATTGGCACCTAAATCAGACAAATGCATTTTTTTGGGATATCCTAAAGAAACTAAAGGATATTACTTCTACAATGCTTCTGAGGACTAAGTGTTTGTTGCTCGAAATGGTGTCTTTTGAGAAAGAGAATTCATTTCTAAAGGAACCAGTGGGAGTATAGGTCAACTTGAAGAAATTCAAGAACCACAAAATAGCATTGAACCACCTGTGGAATCTCAACTAGATCAACAAGTAATTGTTGAGCCTATACAAGTAACACAAGGCCTGAGGAGGTCTGGTAGGACACGTCAGAGCCATAAGAGATATAGATTTTTGTTAACTGATAATAATGATGTGATGATAGTGGATCAAAATGAGCCCACATCCTACCAAGAGGCCATGAATAGCCCTGACTGTGATGAATCGCTAGAAGCCATGAAGTCAGAGATGCAATCCATGTATGATAATTAAGTATGGACTTTGATTGATCCACCTGATGGTTTAAAGACTATTGGGTGCAAACGGATTTTCAAAAGGAAAACAGACATAGATGGCAATGTGCAAACCTTTAAGGCAAGACTGGTTGCAAAAGGTTTCAAACAAACACATGGTATAGACTATGATGAAACTTTTTCACCAGTTGCTATGCTTAAATCCATTCTCCTCACCATAGCTGCATACTATGATTATGAGATTTGGCAAATGGATGTCAAAACAATGTTTCTTAATGAAAATCTACTTGAGGATGTGTATATGACACAACCTGAGGGTTTTGTTAGTCCTGAGAATTCTGGAAAGGTTTGCAAGCTTCAAAGATCCATTTATGGATTGAAGCAAGCATCTAGGAGTTGGAATCTTCGTTTTGATGAAGCAATTAAAGAGTTTGGTTTCATCAAAAATGAAGATGAGCCTTGTGTTTACAAGAAGGTTAATGGGAGCATAATAGTCTTTCTAGTGCTATATGTTGATGACATATTACTCATTGGAAACGATATCCCTACTCTACAAAGTGTTAAATCATGGTTAAGGAATTGTTTCTCAATGAAAGACTTAGGTGAAGCTGCCTATATTCTAGGCATCAAGATCTATAGGGATAGATCTAAGAGGCTTATTGGCCTACGTCAGAGTACATACATTAACAAGGTATTGAATAGGTTTAGTATGCAAGATTCCAAGAGAGGATTCTTGCCAATGTCACATGGAATTAGTCTTAGTAAGACTCAGTGTCCAATGACACAGGATGGGCGAGACCACATGAATAAGATTCCATATGCTTATGCCATTGGATCTATCATGTATGCAATGTTATGTACTCGACCTGATGTCTCATATGCCGTAAGCATAACCAGCAGATACCAATCAGATCCAGGTAAAAGTCACTGAACAACAGTCAAGAATATCCTTAAATAGTTGAGAAGAACTAAGGATGCATTCTTACTATATGGTGGAAAGGAAGATGAGCTTGTTGTAAGTGGTTACACAGATGCCAGCTTACAATCCGACAAGGATGACTTTCGATCGCAGTCAGGTTATGTGTTCTGCTTGAATGGAGGTGTAGTGAGTTGGAGAAGTTCAAAGCATGACACTGTTGCTGATTCTACAATAGAAGCTGAGTATATAGCCGCCTCAGAAGCAGCCAAGGAAGCAGTTTGGATCAAAAAGTTTATTATTGGTTTGGGTGTTGTTCCTAGTATATCAGATCCAGTAGACTTGTATTGTAATAATAACGGGGCCATAGCACAAGCTAAGGAACCTAGATCACATCAGCGATCTAAACACATACTCAGGCGTTATCATCTCATTCGAGAAATCATTAAGAGATGAGACGTGAAGATATACAGAGTACCTACAAATGAGAATGTTGTTGATCCATTCACTAAGCCTCTTTCACAGCCTAAGCATGAGAGTCATACTAGGTCAATGGGTATTAGATACAATATTGATTGGGCCTAGTGCAAGTGGGAGATTGTTAGTGATGTGCCCTAGGCCAATTATACAATGACCACATTTTGAATTTGTTATATTTGTATTTTATTAATAAAGAGGCATTTTTATTATTGTTTTTTATTCTAATTCCATGAATAGTTAATTCTGCTTAAGGTCATCAAGTATGTGACTTGATAGTAAAACTCTTAGGTGAAAATTGAATTCTATCCTAAATTATCCCTAGTTGATCATTATTATTGGGATAATAATGAATGAAGACTATTATGAAGTTTGACGGATGATTATGTTTTACTAATCATATGTATGAGATACTAAGTCAACTCATAGATACATATTTGAGAAATGAGGTATTGGATCGACCCGCTATGAGAATACTGCATGGATAATTATCATAAGTGATTCTCATCACAATAGTATTATCCTAGTCCTTTGACCTAAAATCACTATTGTTTCCTACATGACAAGTTCTATATTTTGACACATTCTAATATTATCTTTAACAGGATGATGGAATGGATTGTTGTTGGATATAGAGTGAATCATATGAGTGATTAAAAAGGAATTTGTCCTTCGTTTATTATGAGAAAGATATCTATGGGCCCCTCGATAAGTTAGACTGAAGAAAATATATGGCCATACTGGAATGAATTGATAATGGTTATCAATATTAGTCTACTTAAGATCGAGCAATAATATGATTAAATAGAGTAAGGATGACAGAAACCATGCCTTATGTTCAATCAAGGTATCTAATGATAAAAGGACTTTAATACTTATTGTGGATTAGGTTATGTCAGATTATTGACATTCGCATAACTTAGGTAATCATAATGTCGTGCTAGAGGCCGCTTATGATTTGTGGGCCAGAAACAGAATTTCAAGCCCATTGCCAACGTTATATGAACCTACAGGGTCGCACCCTTAGAACAGACAAAAAACAAATTTTGGGTTTACTTTGTCTAGGTTCAATGAACCTGATAATGTCCAAATTCGATGTACTAGATATGTCTAGATTCATTGAATCTGACATTATCTAGATTCTTTTAATCATATTTGAATTACAGATATTGTCTAGATTCTCTTAATCATATTCGAATTACAGACATTGTTTAGATTCTCTAAATCATATTCGAATTACAGTTTACCCTAGTTAAAATCTGACTCTATCTCGAAGTCAATAGATATATATATATCTGTTTCAGCTGGCCAAATTAGATAAGAAAATGCGTTCTCTTATTTTAAAAGGCGAAAATATTAAAACCAGGGTGCTAGCATACCAATTCGGTTTTTGAGATAGTCTGTTGTTGCTCTAAGTAACAACGTCTGAATCCGATCTCAAATACAAAAAGCTCGAGTTAGGATGTCACCAGAGTGAACCCGCTCTCTTCCTTCCAAAAATCTTGCCCCTTTTGTCATCCTGGTAAGATTCTATGACTTTCTTATCAATATAATCAAATTACATAGATCCTACGAGGGTTTTGTGAGAATTAATTTTGATTTTCGTTGCTTATTTGAATCACAAAATCCAACAAAACCCAACAATAAAGAGGATCCAAAGATATATCAAAGGTACCTCAGATGTTGTATTATGTTATGGAGGATCAAATTTTACTGTCAGGGGCTATGTAGATCCACTACAGGCTATGTGTTTACACATGCAAGAGCTGTAAGCTGGGTTTTGAAACTGCAAATCGTTGTGGCATTATCTACAATAGAAGCAGAATACATGGCAACTACACAGGCTTGCAAGGAAAACATTTGGATTCAAAGGTTATTGGAGGAACTTGGGCACAAATAAGAGAAGATTACTTTGTTTTGTGACAATAAGAGTGCCTTGTACATTGCAAGGAATCCAGCCTTTCATTCTAGGACGAAGCACATAGGTGTTCAGTATCACTTTGTGAGAGAAGTAGTCGAGGATGGAAGTGTGGATATGCAGAAAATCCATACCAAGGACAACCTAGCAAATGTTTTAACCAAGCTAATCAACACTGACAAGTTTGTATGGTTTGTACGGCCTAACAGAGACGTAAGCAGCATAGTAGTGGTAAGATAGAAAGGATGGTGTGGACACATGATTGATTCTAAATCAAATTTTCAAGTGGGAGAATGTAGGAGTCTACAATTTTTGGCACCTAGAAGATAGGCGCCTCCATAAAAGAAGAAAAGAGAAGAAGACAAAGAAAGTTGCAAAAGAAAGCCATATTTGATGCCTAAAAGTGTTGACAAATTGAAGCACCAAAATAAAGTCAAAAATCTTGGCTGGCAACACGTAAAATGGCGGGGAAGAATGGAGGCTTAGAGGCCTATAAATACTGCATCTTCCTTCAATTCTAATTCATTCTATTTCTCATCAATTTTCTAATTCTAAGCGTTTTCTTTGAGTGATAATTGTGAGGTGTTTCTCTTATTTCCTAAAAAGAGGGGTTTTTATTGTCCTCTCCTAGTGATTTAAAGAGAAAGATTATTTTCCCCATATTTGAATAATAAGATCATTCTATACTTGTCTGGTAGACGTAATCAAATTTAAATGAACCACGCTAAATATTTATGTTCATTTTATTTTTATTTTATTTATTTTTGGTCTTTACCATCACCATGGTGTGTCGAGCAAGTAATCAATCTTTCAAATGGTACCGGCGTCTCGTGGTGCCGTAGTAGGGTGAAATTAAGCAGTTTAGCAAAGCAAACTAATAAAAGATCCATCGGGCTGTGGCCCAGCCCTCTCAGTGGGGTGGCCCCACCTAAGGGGTCTCAGGTGGGGCCCACCTAAGGGGTCTCAGGTGGGGCCCACCTAAGGGGTCTTAGGTGGGGCCCACCCCACTAAGAGGGCCGAGCCACAGCCTGATCGAGATGAATAGTATTGTCCCTAATAAAAAGATATATAATAATAATAATAATAATAAGTGTTTGTTTATTGTACGACATTAAAAAGATATCACGTTAATGCAGAACAGACGTCTCACTTCTTTGGTTTCCAACGTTACAAGTTAAATCACACCGACACCTATACCAGGAGCCAATAATTCTCCAGAAATATCTCTGCAACTCCTGTTCTTGCCTGTCTAGTTTTATCCTTTGATAGGCACACATTAGTAATTTTACACAGAAAAAAACCATATACGTGCTATCAATGATCGAGACATCCTGCGAAAAGTCGTTCTGGGACGTTGACGGAGACTAATAATAATTAAATAAATACAAGAATTACATACGATTGCATCTGGGATCGGATCCAGTTGAATGGAAATTGGAACCCGACCATAAGAGGATGTTTATAATAGTGTGGTCACGCGGCTAAAAAAATATTTACAAATTTATAGTATACATGAAAACATATGGAAAGAAAAATGCAATTGGAGATGTATAAAATGCAATATAGTATTAGCTTTTTCCTTTTTTAAGGAAAAGTATTAGCTATTAGCTTATACTTGGAGAGGACTATTTAATTTATTAATCTCACCAAATATAAATGAACATATAATAACAAGAAATGGCAACTTGGTAATCCCAGCTTGTTTAAGAAAAATATTTGGTAATGTTTTTAAAATAAATAAAAATAATTTTGTTTTAAAAAATAAAATTTTTAAAAAAATTATACTAAAAATATTTTTAAAAATTTTACCTTAAAAATAATATAAAAATATTTTTAAAAACTTTCAAAACAACGTTAAATGAGGTCACTAAATAATGCAATCATACCGCTTTTCTGTTTTTCATCTTGTCCATGTAAACCAACAATTCATTAGAAAAATTCCACGAATGTGTGGGCCACAAAAATTATGCAATCATTGAACCTTTTTTTTTTTCTTTTATGTAATGAATAAACAATGAATTTACACAAATACTCATTCTGTCAAGAATCTATTTAGGACAGGGTACGACTGGGGAGCTTCCGCTAGAAGTGAAAAAATGCCAGTGAAGAGTTTTATGTTTTTCTTATTATTATTAATTTATTTTTAAAAAGTACAGCTTTACTTGAAAAATAGGTTGTTTTGGACTAACAGTTTTGTTAGAGGTAATAATGAAAACGACAGTGCTAGCCAACGACCCCGTTTCAGCCATGCCTCAACGCAGAGTCACCTCAATCAATTTGTTTTCTTTCCATTTTTCTTGCCCTTGTCAATAGCTGTACTTGTACAATTCCCCAGCTGTCAATTGTCCTAAATATTCCCTTTTCTGTCAAATTCCTGCCAGCCACTTGTCAGGAATCAGGGTTTTACATTTTCTCAGATTAATGTGTAAATAGCTCAGTAAATAGCATAGCACAGTGCTCGTGTTTTGAACTGATTACAATCGATAGAAACATACCTATTTTATCGTGTATTTAAATCAATTGATTCAAAATATTGTAGCACATAAAAATTTATACAATTATTTATTTTTGTTTAATATTATAATATGTAAAATTTTTATACTGTTTAAGTTTAAACCAATGCTTTAAACACTTTAGATGCATAACTTAATTAGGAATTTAATTGTAATGATAAATTTATTTGTTTAAAGAAAGATAGATGTTAGAGAAAATTAGAGTGTGTTTAGGAATGTAATTGAAACTTGAAGTTAAAATTTAAACATTGTAGTATATGAGAGATTTATACTGTAGAAGTTGAAACCAACGATAAAAATATTGGTATCGGCAGAAATATTAGTACTTCAATTTTACAAAAATTTCTTGAAAAATATCAATATCAATAGAAGTTTCGGCAAATATTATGGAAATTACAAAAATTTCATATTAAATATATTTATAATATTTTAAGATACAACAAATATTAAAAAGAAGCATAAATAAATATGATTTACATAATAAACTTTATATATATTAGATTTTTCAATACCAAAAAAAGTTCTGTTAGGCTTAGTCATTGTTAGGATTCCATCTTGATTCAAACAATATTGGTGCCATAATTTATTATCTGAGTAGTGCTAAACATAATTATGAATATACCATATATAGGTTTGTTGTTTGTTGATTTCATCCCATTGTATTTCCATGGATGAGAAACTTTAAATTCTCCTAATTATTTGTTTGAGATAATGGTGGTATGTTCAAATGAGGGTAATTGAAAATTCTATTATCATAATAGTTTTCACTTGTGGAGAAGGTTGAATCTTGCTATAAAGTTAATGTATATAAGGACAAATATTAATTAATTGAAGGTATAAAATACTCATAGATTATTTAAAGGGAAAATTTCACTAAATTTTGTAATTTCTGACATATATACTAAAATTTTGTATAAAATATAATACAGATTTTCTGATATTGATATTTTTATCGAAAGTTATCGATATTTTTTTATATATTTTTAATATTTTACTGAAATCGACAATACAGTGGAAAGATATTTTGGTATCTCGAAATTTCTAAAATTTCCACTGAAATTTTTGAAATTTCGTCAAAATTTGCATCCTTGGTTGGAACTAACAAGGTCCAACTTTATCACCAAATAAAGCCTTAGACAGTCCATATCTTTGCTTGTCTTATTGAGACTCATGCCCTTCAAAAATATTCCTCGAATGACTATTTTTCTACCTCTTCTATCTTATTTCTCTCTTTTTTCTCCTTCACCATGGCAAAGAGTCCATTTAGATCGTCAGTTCGAAGTGAAGCTCGCCTTGCTAGTCTTGAATAATGTCAGATCTTGAGTGACACTGCCCCAAAGTTGCACAAGATATAGGGCATAAGACTTCTTGGCATCTCATGGACGACAAGGTGAAATTAAAAATTAGGAAATAAATCTAGTGTTGGAAGACTCTTGCTGTCTTTGGGTCTCTCTATGGGTCGACTTCGGATTAGTCAGGCTAAACCACCCGAACGTTGAGGAGCCCTTTAAGGTTTGTGCTGTTTGTGGTGGGCCCAGATATCGGGGGGTTTCACTAAAAAAAATTAGGAAACACCTGCAAAAACAAGCAAATGTTGATCAAGCCCTCACTCACCAAGGTGCCTATGGGATGACAGGAAAAGGATCTAAGATTTATTTATTTATTTATTTTTAAAAATAGAAATTAAATGTCAAATTTATTATCAATTTTAGCATATGAAAAAATTTGTACCAAATTTTGTATAGGAAAATTGGCGTAAAAATTGACATTGTAAAGGACAGTGTTTGGCAACTGTGATTTAAACCTTTTTTTATATGGTTCTAACCATTTTTATTACAATATTTTCTCTCGTAAAATTCAAACTAAAAAGTGGTTCAAACTATTCTTTCAAACAGACGTTTAAAAAATTGGCATTAATTTATTGATCTAACATGATTTAGAAACATTCTTAGAGTTGCAAAATTCTTACTTGGCATTCGTGAATATCTCTCCTTTAAAAAATGTTTAGGGCATCATTGATGCTGAACACTACATGTTAAAATAGGATGAGTCTCCCATTCTCATATATGCAAGACATTTGTTATTAGTGTATGGAGTTTAACCTTACCAATGTTATTCCCTGTCTCTTTTATAAGTCAATTTAATAAATACCTTTTTATGGCATTGTTTTTAATTTTATTACTTTTATGAGAAAGTTTAAAATATACAATTTTTAAAGAATATAAAGACATAATTAATCATAAATAGTTTAAAGAGTATTGGATTAATGTGTATTATTTAAAGTTATTTAACTTTTTTTTGTTAGGAAAAATGGTATGAGTTAAATGAACGCCAAAAAAAAAAGGATTAATGAGACAATTGGCCTAATTACATTTATTGAATTAAAATATGACTCTAATTTGTAAAAAATTTAAAAATATCTCATAATGATATCATTAAAATTATTTATATGTAATTATATAATATAAAATATAATACTATTAAAATAATTATTATATTATTAAGAATATTTTTAAGATATTTTAAATATTGTGTTAGATTTTAATTTCATAATAATAATTTACGTAAGGATCGTAATTTTTTCAAAAAAAAATGGTAGAACCTAATTTAGTCCCTCTCCTCCTCTGGCCGAAGTCCAGCGAAACCGCAACAGCCCACTTTCAACCTCGGCCCATCCTTTGTAGTTCTAGATGACACGGTGTGGGCTTATGTTACTGACACACTATCATTTTACTTTTTAAGTAATTATTAATTTAACGATTCGCTTTTAATCTCCGTGACGTTACTGAAGTACATGTAAAGCTGTTTGAAATCACTCTCTCTTTGGCGCGTTCCTGATTCTTCCGCCAAAAAAGGACCCCACTAAAACCACTTAAGCTTGTACGAACCGTCCGGTTAATCCTCTTGCCGAATAACATCCGTCCGATTAATCACTTGGCACACGATGAATCTCTCGGCGCTTTGTCTTCGGTCTTAAAATATCAGGAAAATTAATGGATGATTGGATATTCCCAATTTTCTTGACTCGTCCGTTCCCGGAGTGTCGACTCAGCACGAGTTGACAATTACTACGACAGCCTTTTCGATGAATTACCAACAAGTGATCAAGTCATACACGAACTGATTCCACCGAGTCGACTCGGAACCTCCATTAAAAACGACCGTTCTCTTGGCTCTGACCTTCATTTCTTCCAAATTCTCTCTCTGGTTTCGCTCCAGAACCATGTCCTCGTCTTCCGCCTCTTCGCCGTCCGAAAACGACACTGACTCGTCTCGCCGAGACCGTATTCTCTCTAGCAAGCTCTACTTCGATGTTCCAACCTCCAAGGTATAAATCTATGGTGTAAAATTTTCTGCACGAGTCTGAATTTTTGTTTTGTTTTGTTTTTTTATGTTATGCTGATATTTTTCACTAATTTAGGTGCCGTTGATTTACTCGTCGACTTACGACATTTCGTTTCTCGGCGTAGAGAAGCTGTAAGATATATATATATATATATATTAAATATATTCTTTGCTCTAGTTTTCTTTTGTATATTGGGTGCTTAGTTATTTATAGGCAGAAATTTTAGTGTCGTTTGTGATTTGATATTAGGCATCCCTTTGATTCTGCTAAATGGGGACGTATTTGTGGGTTCCTTATCAAGGATGGCATTTTAGACAAAAAATGTGTTGTAGAGCCTTTAGAAGCTTCAAAGGATGATCTCCTTGTGGTATGTCTGCCGTTTTATTTATTTGAATTTAAAGTCTAATGATCTTTTATCTATCTTTGGCTGCCAGTGTCTTCCAAATACGCTAACTTGTAATAGAGTTCAATTCTTGTTTTAAAAGTTGAGAGTACAAAAAGTTATGAATGAATTTGATTTTATTTCATGCTTTAAGTTTGAAATGCGAGTATACTTTAAAAGTCAGAATTTTTAGGCGTGCTTGGCTTTTTTTGTTTCGTTTTGTTTTTGTTTTTTAAAGTTTAAGTAGATATTGCAATTTAAAAATTTGAGGAGAGGAAAACTAGAAGTAAAATTACAAAGAAAATCTTTGTTGGAGGTAAAAGTACAAGGAGCCCTTAGGACTGGGGGTAGCTGTCCCCGTTGGCCTTAACTGGCTTTGACACTGCACATTGTGTGATGTTTGGCAATGTGAAGAGTTAGAACCGAAAGTTTTGGTTACTACAGTATAAAGCTCTTGTATGTTACTGTGTTAAAAAAAGTGTGTTACAGTATAAAGTTCTCATATGTTACAGTGTTTCAACCAAAATTAGTTCTAACCATTGGTGCTAACCGCTCCCCAACACCCTATACTATTCATTTGGAATATGAAAGCAGGTTGATTTATTTTCAAATTGACTTGAGATAAGCGAATTTTATAATGGTATAAGTTCTTGACATGAAATTCTTACTTTATTAGTATATTTTGATGTTTATTTTTGATCTTTAAACAGGTTCATTCAGAAACGTACTTGAGTAGTTTGAAGAACAGTGTAAATGTTGCAATGATAATTGAGGTAACAATGCACTTGCTTTCTTCTTGTGTTTAATGGCTTTTCTTTTTGGACATAATATCTATATCTATAAACTACATATGTCTTTTAGTTGCGGCCTTATCGACTTTGCATGATTCCATAGCAAGGCTTTGTATTTATGCCACAAAATCTAAGATAAAAATACTGGAGGCTGAGGAAGGTAAATGGTATTTTTGGCCCATTTGACTTTATTTTATAGATCATTTTGTAGGAAGTGAATTTGTTTTTATGGGACATCCATATATTCTTAATTCAATATTACCAGATGTTTAGTGCACGTCGATTTGATTGAGCTGAAGATTTGGTTGTCACCAATTATAATGTCACAAGGATTATTTACCATTTTCAAGTGCTGTGCTGTAGGTACCTCCTGTCGCACTATTTCCCAATTGCCTTGTGCAGCAGAAAGTTCTTCGCCCATTCCGCAACCAGGTAATATTATCATCCGTCCCTGGTTTCACATAGACCTGTTTTAGTGTTTAAATTTTATTTTCTACTCCATCTTTTTCCAAAAGGCTGTAGTCATATTCTACTGCAGGTTGGGGGAACAATTTTGGCTGCAAAGCTCGCAAAAGAGCGTGGATGGGCCATCAATGTTGGCGGAGGGTTTCATCATTGTTCTGGGTATAAAGGAGGCGGATTTTGTATTTATGCAGACATTTCTCTTTGCATACACTTTGCCTTTGTTCGATTAAACATATCAAGGTAGTAACAATTGCACTAAAGAAGTTATGTTTCAAGCCCTTGCTATTATAATGAGCTTCTAAATCTCAATTGAGAGGCATCCTTTCAAGCTACTTGGTCCTTACCATTTGCGAATCTTACAGGGTGATGATTATTGATCTTGATGCACATCAAGGAAATGGCCATGAAACAGATTTTGCCAGTGACAGTAGGTTTACTTCTATTATGTTAATTAGTGACTTAAATTGATGCTTTTTTCGAATCGAAATAACTTCGTTTGCACTACCAGGTCGAGTCTATATTCTGGATATGTTCAACCCTGGAATATATCCATTTGTAAGTTGCCTTCTGCCTAAAATCTTTTCACAAGCTCTTATGGCTCTTTTTGCCATTCTATTATTGCCTCCTATGGTTCTTGCAATAAATTAAATTTATATGTTTTATATTTATTTATTTGGAATAGTCCACAGCTAGATGTTGAAGTTATGCATGAATTATTTGACATTTTGGTGTCTTTGGGAGGTTTCAGTTCCTCAAAAACCCTATCAATGGAGGTTGAGGCTCCCTTGAATGAGCCTACATCTATCCTTTTATTTTAATTATTTATGGGTTCGTAACACTTTGTTTCTCTATATGGATTTTTTATACGGCTCAAATCTCTTATGTGTCTCTTATTAAACATTTATATGCAGATAAGCATTTTTAATAAATGTGTTTTCTTCCTTCCTAATGTCTTGTTTAGGACACTGAGGCAAGGAGATATATTGACCAGAAGGTTCTAGTACCGGTGAGTTGTTGTTAAATCAATCCTAAGTGAATCGTAATTGTAAGTTCCTTTCAGAGCAATAAAGTTTCTCTTTTCCTGAACTATACAGAGTGGCACCACAACAGATGAGTACTTAAATAAGTTAGATGGAGCACTTGAGGTATATTCATATTCTCATTCCTAATTTTGAACTCAACAAGCCTAACCATTTGTTCCTTGATTTTGTTCGTATCATTTGCCGCCATGTTTATGCTTTTTCATTTGTCAACTTACCCCTTGGACTAAAAGACATCTCTGTGTTAAGCACGGTCTGGGATCACTTTTTTTTTGCCCCTCTTTTCTTGTTTGAACAGTGTCTTCTGCCTCTTGTGCGACTTATTTTTCAACTCCCTGCACTTTGACCTATTTAGGAGAAAATTTTTAAATAGAATTGAGGTGTAAATCTTTTAACTTTTCGGATACCATATTTATTGGTAAATGTTGTTCATAAATATTATAGTCGTATGGCTTGATGAATTCCCGTCATTTGTTAATAGACGTTGTTTCAAAAACCATTGTCGTTTAAAAATCTGTCGTTTTTGGGATAAGTTGTTGCTGTTTGTGCTTATCTTGTGGTTTGCAATTTGTGGTTTAACTATAATGGACGTTTCTTTTTGTTTTTGTTTTTCCCCACCGCGTATCATTTATAACGCTATTATTATTTTTTTTCTTGACTGTTGTCGTTAACTTGTTTATATTATCGTGTTTTCTTGTAGTCGTTTAGTGTATTCTCATTAACAAACTTACCGTCTTTTTTTTATTGCCACTCCTTACGAGATATATGTTGTTCTGGAAATTGTTGTCGTTTTTGAAAGAAGTTGTCTTAGTAAAGGATTTCTTGTTTAATTAGTTGTCATGTTATGTAAATTTATTCATGTTCGTGACTTTTGTCGTATGCCGTTGCTGTCGTTTGTGAAAGGCTTTGTCGTTCTTCAAAATTTTGCCGACTCTAAAGTATGGTCGTTTTTCTATAACTATTTTTTCTTTTCTTTTTTTTTTTTGAGAGAGAACAGTCGTCTATTACTTTGTTATTGAGGTCTGAGATGTATAGATGTCACGACATTATGTAAATTGTTGTCGTTTCTTTAATTGTCGTTTTCCCTAATACTGTTGTTTTTTAGATAACAATGTCGGCTTAGATGAACTTGTATTTTTAACGTGGTTTGTAAATTGTAAAAGATGTTATTGTCATTTTTGTTAATGCTGCCGTTTGTGGGAACATTGTCGATCAGTAAATTATTTTCTGATCTTATTGTCATTTTTGGAAGTCGTTTACTGTTATAATTATTGCTGTTTGTTAGAGAAACTGGCGCTTAGCGTGGTGGTGTTGCTTACAAAATTATTTTAGTTCTTTGTATCGTTGTCGTAGCATTGTTAAGTAATTGAGAGATGTCGTTCTATAGTTGATACTGTCGTTTTAGTGAATTGTTAATTGCCGTTTTTCACACTTTTGAAGTTTATGATGAAATGAATTGTCGTTTTTATACTAAAACTGATTTCATCAACAACAACAATAACATTACGAAATAAAGCAGGCCAAAACACAACTCATAGAACCTAAAAGGAAAAAAAAAAAAAAAAACCCAAAACTCATAGTAAAAATATAGGAATAATATTAAGAAATTTAAATTCGCTGTGCATGTTTTGTTTTCCTTCTGAAAACGACTCTCGCATAGCTTTTATGATGATTTTTCAACAAAAAAGAACTTTTCTAAAATTTTTTTACTAATATCTATAAAACAAGCAAGCTGTTTGGCGTTTAGAATTTGTCATTATTTCTGCAGGGTTTCTTATATAGATTTTTTTTTTTGAGTGAATTGTATAGAAATATTCTTATTTCTAGCACCTTATATTATTTTTTTTCCTCCTTTATAAGGTGGCGGCCCATACTTTTGATCCAGAGTTAATAATCTATAACGCTGGAACTGATATCCTAGATGGAGATCCACTGGGAAGGTTGAAGGTAAAATTTACTCCTTGAATCCGTTACATTATTTCATTTCTCTCTTTCATTTTATAAATAGGAAGGATGCCACAGTTGCCATGATTGTTCTCTTGACTTGTGCAGATTAGTCCCGATGGAATAACCACAAGAGATGAGAGAGTTTTCAGATTTGCCCGTGATAGGAACATTCCTATTGTCATGCTCACATCAGGTCTCTCTCTCTCTCTCTCTCTCTCTATATATATATATATATATGTATATGAATCAGGATTTTATACGACTATTCTTGGCTTTTCAGGTGGGTATATGAAGTCCAGTGCCAGAGTAATAGCAGATTCCATAACGAATCTCTCCAATAAGTGTCTGATATATACAACTAAAACATAAACGCTGCACAAATACAGTATTTTGTGTGATGGTACGGTTACTTTTCTCACTCGTTGTGGACGTGCAGAAAATCTTTTCTTCCTTTCTGTTTTGTCTTGAAGAGTGGTGTGCATGTTACAATTCTATTTCTTTATATAAATGGGCTGTGTACTGGTAGATGATATGCTTGGAATCTCCATAAAACATTTTGAAATCCCGTGTCTGTTTTCTTAAATTTCATTTAACGTTGGTTGTTGATGATTGACGTTACAAAGGATTACGAAAGCTTACGGGACATGCGCACGCCAAAATCCTGTTATTTTGTACTTTTTTTTTTCGAACGCCGATGACGACATTTAAACTATAACAGTTTCGTATTGATTTGGTCCCATGCAGTATCGAAGCTGTTAGTTACCATCAAATGCTAATCATTAGTTGCCCAGTTGATTCTCATCTCAATTCTTGGAAGTATAAATTGATGCCTTTCCGAAATCGTAGGAGAGACGCATAACGCTCTCTTTTCTTTTTATATATTTTTTTTTGTTTTGTGTTTTGTGAGCGTTCTTATGTAATCCCTTGTAGGGTGTTTAGGAGGTATTGTAGGTCAATTTTTGTGATTATGAGACCTTTATATTATAGCAATTAAAAGTTTTGATACGCACTAATTTTATCAAACACTATAAGTTTTTTTCTCCATTGTTTACAAAATAGTAGATTCCATCCTAGTAGGTCTACTGCCTATTAGTAAGTATCATGGATATAACTCGATTAGGTGAAAAAGATTTTTCTTTTTATGGTTAAATTTGTCATAGTGTATTTTTTTTATAAAATTTAAATTGTTATATAATATTTTCACTTTCGAACTCTTTTTTCATATAACCTTGCAACGAAAATAGAACGAACAAAAGCAGAACGACAAATACTTGATTTGACTTTTGAAGTTTATAACTCAGGTCCCACCGTCCCAGGGCTTTAACTGCAAAACAGATTTTTTGAAAAGAGAAGATGAGCACACGGAAGATACAAGGAGAAGATCCTTCACGAATTAGAAAGAAAAAATACAAGAAGAAAATTGACTTATTTGTTGAAAAATCGGGGGGACGATGTGATGGAACAGTAGGCCATGTGATATGTCTGGCTGCATTGTCAAGTGGTGACAGGTGGGTTTGATGGGTGTCGTTTAACTTATCCATGTAGGTTGCCTCCAAACCAATATTGGAACATTTTTCCTTCGGATTAACTTCTTTAATATTCCCTAAAAAAATGCATACCTTTTTATAGGACTAAGAATAAAGTATTTTGAAGATAATATTAGTTTTGTTTATTTTCTTACGTCTCACCGTTGCGTTGAAATTTTTAGTAGTTATAATGATTACCAAAAACCATGATCGTTTATTTTTATATTTGTGTTAATTATGATAATTACTCGTGGTAATTATTGATGTGATAATAAAGTGGACAGAAGTTCTAATTAGTATTCATAAGATACTTTTCTTATTAGCACTGTAAAACAAATCTTTATATTATAGGCAACATCTCTTGTTTACAGTTAACAGTAAGGGATAAAATAAACAGTGGAAAAATCCTTTTTCATCTTTTATTAAAACTTTAATACTTATAAAACTGTAATTTTTATGAAAACTTTAATACTTATAAAACTGTAATTTTTAATTTAATATGTAATGTATATTTTAAATTAAGTCTTACATGACATGACATTGATGGGATGCAGAATGAAAGAGACAATGACAATATGGACGACAGGGCGCCACACATTGGATCTGGGGCTCTCTGCCCCTCTGGCTCTGTCGTACTACAAGTGTCTAACTATTAACAATAAACTAAAATCTTTCTTTTTATAGCACTTGGCTAAAACCATCACGTCAACGCAAACCTTTGTGGATGTATTATTATTATTGTTATTAAAAAAAAAAAAAAAGGTGGATGAATTGCTCTTACCATTATGACCCTCGATCATATTTTTAAAAATATGATTCCCAATTCAATGAGTTATCCCCATCCAAACCATCCTATCTCACACTTCTACCGACAGCACCGAAGCGCCTCCTTCCCTTGACTAACCCAATTCAATTCCTTAATTAATTTCCCCAACAAAGCTCATAATCTAGGATGAAATCCTCCACCTACTCCATTATACACATTAGCTAACCCAAGTCCCTACCCTGGTTAAACCTCTACAATTCCTTTTTTTTTTTTTTTTTTTTATGCTTTTCTCAAGCTTTGGCACCAATAGCAAAACTAGACAGCTATAGCTTACAGGACAATCCCAATTTTGGCGGGTCTAAAAGGGGGAGTTTGTATTGTAGATATTTGACTTTTTCTTTACTTTGTTGCATCCCCAATTGCAGAAAACAAATTGTAATTTAAATCTTAAATAATTCATTGGGTTTTTATGTAATTTTAATTTATTCTCTCCTTTTCCTTTTTTTTTGGAAGAAAAAAGAAGCATATATATTCATAAATTATGGGAATTTACCAACAAACTTCTGTTTTTTTTGGGATGTTTCACCAACAAATTTCTTATTCCCATTTATTAAGATCATTTTTAATGTAAATATCAATACTAATATAATATTTGTCACAAAAAAAGTATAAAAACAACATATTTAATGTGTTAATTTATTTTATACTCCAATACATGTCATATTTGTCTTTTGTCATAATTATTAAATCTTAAAACTTGTAGACGATAAAATTTTAATATTAAAATAATTAAAAGTAATATATGTTGTAATTATTAAAACAAAAAAATCAATCAATCAACTAATAAAAATTAAATGTTAAATTTTCTTTTTTATATCACAGAGTTTAATATCTAACAAACTTAATATTAAAAATAACATTCAATTAGAGAGTTTTTTTAAAGGTGTTATTGACACATTAATTTGCTTTCACAAATAAAAAAAAGAACGGGAAGAGTGAGGAAAGTATCTAACCTGATTATCCTTCAATAGTTCAATTATTGCTCTGTAGGTTTTGTTAGAACCGTTACCACTGGCAATAATTTTTTTCCCCAATAAATGTGAAAGAGAAAAATAAAAAAAAAAAAGAAAGAAAAACGCGGGTACACCAAATTCGTGTCCATATAAAAAAAAAAAATGCCAAATGCCAATCCCCGATCGCCGACTTTCGACCAGTAATACTGATAATCCAAAAGCAAAAAAAAAAAAAAAAAGCCTGTTTTATTTGAGTCTGGTCCAGATTCACTTGTAAAAAAGAATTGTATCCACTCGCCGTCGGTTGGTTTCCATCGCCGACGATCCAATATATACACATATGTACATATATATTGTATTAAATTAGTGTTAATTATTAATTAATTAGAGTACGATGACCCCAGCTTGACCAGAAAATCTGGTTTGTTTTTCCCCCTTTTCTCCCCGGTCCACTGCGTGTCTCTCAGTCTCACTCCACTCTCTCTCTTCTTTGTCTTTCTCTCTCTACCATTTCGGAAGTTGGACCAGAGCTCCGGTCGTTTGCCTCTCGGAAGGCGCAGAGAAGCTCTCTCTCTATTTGCGCCGGAGCCGCGTATAGTCTGCTGCTCCGTCCCTTTCTCCTTCCTTGCAATGTTGAGAGGATCTTCGTCTTCCGCCCGCAGGCTCGTCTTGATCTTGGCTCCTACTCTGCTTCTTCTCTGCGCCGATTTGGTTCCTTGCTCGCTTGCGCTCGCTCATCCGGTCGGCGAATCGGATCTGCTCGTTCAGACGAACACCACCGAGTCCAATGTCTCGGTCTCTAGACCCAAGGAAGGCAGCTTCGCCGACATGATTGATAAGGCCTTGGAGAATGAGTTCAAGGAAAGTGATCAGAACGAAGGTTTGTTAGATCCGAGCTTTTCCTATCTCGCTCAGCTCTCTCTGTGTAATTCTTGATTTAGTTAGGGTTTATGTTGTTTGCTTGTCAATTAACTGGAGTTTTAAGAGAAAATCTCATAAGATTCGGCCTGTCGGCAACTAACGGTTCGCTTGTTTAAGAAGAGAGCGCTTGATTTGATGAAAGCGTATATAATTAAGGTTCCTCAGGTGAGATGTCTTTCCAGAATTAAGAAGGATTGAATGGAATAAAAATTCAATTTTCTCTTATTTATTTTTGCTTTTCCGAGTAACAAAACAGAACATGCGAGTTATTAGAATGTGATGTTTTGCATGAGCTATTTAATTTTGCATTATTAGTAGACGCTTCACGTTGCTTCGATTAATTTATTTGTTTGTTTTCATCTCTTGAAGTGACTAGTAAGGAAACATTAGTTCATTACCTGAATTATTCCTTTTTAAGTGTTACAGTTAATTTATATCGATTTATTCCACTTCGCGTTCTCAGATCTCTTCATCATTTTTTTCCCTTCAATAACTCCATATCAGCCTTTATTTTTTCGGAAGAAAAATTCTCGATTTGAACTTCTTTCTCACTTGCTCATATGCAGCTAATGATGCTGGGAGTTTTAACAACAGCGTAGCTGGACAGCAGGTTGGTGTTACTATCCATATAGCTTTTATCAAACTGCACGTGTGTTTTAATTTTAGGATTTTTTATTTTACTGCCTAATAATCTTTCATAATAAAGTGGATAGCTAAAAGAGAATCGCAAAATGTGAAGTTGTAAATGCTAAATAACTAGTGCATGAGTATGAGAAAATGAACTATCTTTCTGCTGTTAGAATTCCGGATGCCGATGCATGTCACGATGGTAGGAATATGTTATGTTCCATTTTGCATTGTGCCATCTTTCTTTATTTCCACTCTGATGTAATTCCATTCCAGTTTTATAAAACTATTTTGCCTGTTTTGCCTTTCAATTTTGATTAATTGAGCACCTGTTTTTGCTCGAAGCATTTGCTAAAGTGTCTTTTTTCAACCCTGTTTGTGCTGATCAGGCAGTTCTGGAAACTGTTGCCAGAGTTAAGCCAAAGAAAAATGACACAAAAGAGGAAAAGTATATGCTTCTAACTTTACACATATTCTTTATCGTAATTCTCAAGTTTCAAATTTTGCCATTGCAGATTGAGCACTAACTTTATCAGCAGACTTTGTCTTCGTCATTTAAAATGTTCTTCTCCATCCTTTTTTTGATTAGGTCGTTTCAATTTCACGATGTTTTCAATCTGGATAATGACAATAGAGCTGAAGATACTCCAACTTTGATAGATCGAAAGGTAAGGTTACTTCTTAGAGAAAGAATTTGATTTTTTTTTTCCGCATATATAAAATGTCGTTTTCTTTCTTCTTTTGTCCTCTTGGCTCTCCCAGGACAATGTCTTCATTATTTCAAACTTCAAATCAAAATATCCAATGCTGCAGCTAGACTTAAGGTAAACTTTTTATAAAATTTGTCACTTTATGCGTTACAAGATGTTCTGAAGATCATAACCCTTCAATTTATTGCTTGCAGATTGATATCAGATTTGGTAGTTGTTATCGTATCTGCCACCTGTGGTGGCATTGCCTTTGCTTGTGCTGGACAACCGGTCTGTTAACATGCTTCCATATAAATTTTGTGAATAATGCAACCTAATGTGGTGTTTATTATTTCTGATTATTTTCATTCTTATTATTGCATGCTAAAGGTTATTACCGGATATTTGCTAGCTGGGTCTGTGATTGGTCCTGGAGGATTCAGCTTTGTTAGTGAAATGGTGCAAGTATGTGTCTCCCTGCATGGTTTCTATCTACGATTCTCTTATAAGTTCAACGATCTCTTGGCTGTGATTCATATTATTACATAGTAGTTTGACACATTTGCTCAAATTATATCTTTAATTTTCCTCGCGATGAGTAATTACATGAATTCTTTTAATTCATAAGAAAACTAATGCTAATTTCATACTAAATATTCATCTTAAATGATTGTGTTGTAATTAGTTAGCCCTAGTGTAGAATATGAGTGTTTGCAAGACATTAAAACATCTTTGCTAATAAATACTAGGGGACTGTGCATTTATATATAATGCTGAACTAAATAACGGAGGGCATTGGAAATTACTTTTGGTAATTAGTAATCAAATCATATGCTGCTATTTGGCTTTAGAACTAAAAATAACAGTCCCTAGTGTATTTAGCAATGTCTATGGGGTTTTGAATAGGTAAGACTTGTCTCCTACTGTTCCAACTTTTGGTACTCTTTTATTGTCGAGCGCGCTTTTTGGTAGACCTCGTTGTTGTAAATACATTCTTCTTCTTATTCCAGATAATCTAATAGGCCACTTTCATTATAGCGATTGTATATTTGCAGGTTGAAACAGTGGCTCAGTTTGGTGTAATTTTTCTTCTTTTTGCACTGGGCTTGGAGTTCTCCACAACGAAGGTTTCCTATGTTCTTGTTCCTATTTCATATCTTTCCTGTCTCTTTGTGCGTTTTTGAAGTGGTTATAACTGTAATTACACTTTGGTCATGATGCATCATCCCTTTTGGTTCTAGCTTAGAGTTGTTCGAGCAGTTGCTGTTCTAGGAGGTCTGCTCCAAATTTTCCTTTTCATGTGCCTTTGTGGGTTTACAGCCTCGGTATGTGTTCTATGCTCCTTTCAGAACAACTATTTATTTATTTATATTTTTTTTTTGGGTTGTGGTGGTGGGGGAAGAGGAACTTGATGTAGGACCAAAATGGATTCAAGAAAGAGAGAGGAAAGAAGGGAAAGGAAGAGAGAAACATAGAGGAAGAGATGAGAAATAGAAAATGAATTTCGCAATAAAAGAGAACAATAAGGAGCAAATCTTTGTGATTGGAAATAATTATCAAGGTCCAAAGTGAAAACGCATTGATTAGGTGTTTTTTCTTAATAAACCTTGTAATAAGATATCACAACATGATTATCTAATGAACTTGAATAGATCATCTAAAATCTTTATTGATCAACATAGCCATAAAGTCCTAGGTATTTATATCTCTTGTTCCCTATCAGACCTCTATTTACATTTGTTTTCACATCCGTAAAAAGATTCTTTGTGTAATGTGCTCTGACTAAAAGTCCATTTTGATGTTGGGGAACAAGTATTATGACACGTATAGCTATGATTAAGACGAAGAATACAGGCTAGGATGATTTTTAGCACATAGATGTTGGATGCAACTTACAGGGTGAGATTTCAATAATAGAACCTAGAACCTACCGCACCTGACACACAACTATTTAATCTGTTGATTGAGAGGTCGGAGTTATGTGATCACTTTGCACTTTTGGTAGGTTATTCTTCCGTGTCAATCCCTTGTTGAAGTAAAGCTCTATTGCATGATACTTGTCATTCTTGGATGTTGTTTGCAGTTATGTGGTGGTAAAGCTTCGGAAGGGGTGTTTGTTGGCGCATTTCTTTCAATGTCTTCAACAGCAGTGGTAACCTAAACTTGTTTCATGCATGCATGTGTGCATCCACAATAAATTTTCTTTCTATATGTACACTATGGGGGTATGACTTTGTTCCTGAAACTTGGATTCTTGTGTCATAAGGTATTGAAGTTTTTTATGGATAAGAACTCTACGAATGCCCTGCATGGCCAAGTCACTATAGGCACCCTGATCCTGCAGGTTTGTTGGATTTAGAGCTTTCTTCGGACAGATAAATATTTTTTACAATCACTCTTTTTGGAGATGTCTTGAGAAGTTTTCGACTTCCAGGACTGTGCTGTGGGTTTGCTTTTTGCCTTGCTTCCAGTTCTTGGTGGGACTTCTGGTGTTCTTCAAGGATTGATATCGATGACCAAATTGTGAGTTTTTATGAACCAAAATGTATTTTCCATATTTTTAGATGCATTGGAAATTTTTCGTTCCAGACGTTACATGTTGTTGGATGATTTGAGATCTTGCTATTTGACTTCTGGATTCTTCAAACCATCCCTTTTTATACGGGGACAAGAAACCTCTCTCTCTTTTTTAACTTCAGGATACTTACAGTTCTCTTTCTTTGGTGACTTGGTCACATATTGGTAGAATAATTTAATCTTCATAACTTGGGGTGGTTTTTTTTTTTTTTTTTTTGGGAAGAGGGGGGGGGGGGGCGCGGGGCGGGGGGAACTTGGGGTGGTATTTGATTAAATCTTTTTGGTTGTTTTTGGTCATATTTGTGTCATCCTTGTGTCCTTGGTCTTTGATCTCTCTCCCTTTCTCTCTCTCTCTTTTTTTTTTTTTTTTGAGGCAAACAGCAATGAAAATTCATTAAAGAGCCACTAAAGGGCTAGGATACACAACAAATTCAAAGCCATAGAAACAAGTGCCACTCACACGACTAGACAATACAAACGCACCCTTAACCCAACGACAGAGAGGAGTTCTCCAATAAGTAGCATAATAACATGATTTGGCCACATAGAAAAGACTCAAGGTGAGCCATATCCTAGTTGCAAAATAGACCCATGATCACAACACACATACTAATAGCGCTGGGGACACCACCCTTTAGCTGAGACAAAGACCATAGACAAAGAGGGATGGGGAGAACACCCTCTAGCGCAAACAAAGACCATAGACAGAGGGATGGGGAGATCACCTAGGCCGATGGTAGATGGTGAAACCATCGCTTATATTAAAAAACTAATAAAAAAAACGTAAAAACTGTAAAAACTTTACAAAGATCCAAAAGATCAACCTAGCAAGATCAAGCCCCTCAATGCCAAGAATGTGAGAAGCACAGTAGGTGCAGTGTTTGAAAAAAGCTCCCGAAACGGCGACAAAAGTGTCCGATATACAGTAGCGCATGGGTCTCACGCGCCATCACCCACGGGCGGCTGTTACCACACGCTTTGGTCCACCTTCCTTGCCTCCCTTCCGCAACCTAACTCCTGGAGTTTCGACGGGATCCTGGGGCGAGCGCGTCCTAGATCTACGGTAGAAGAACAACAACTTCTTCTTCCCCTTGAACAACTCCATTCCGGTGACTACTGACACTTCCGTCGGAACAAACTTGATGTTGGTGACCTCTGTGACCTTTCCAAAGGACTTTGGAGGCCGGCAGCCTTACTAAGAGCCGGACCACCGACCCCAAAACGCACCCTCTCTCTGCTTTTTAAGAGCCTCTCTCTCTCCAAAAAACGTGTTTTTCCTCTCTTTTTTACTTTCTGTTTATGAGTTTGAGATGAATGGGTTTTTGATCTGATGATACACTAACAATCTTACCTTACCAGGCTGGTGATGTTGATTACGTTTCTATCTGTTTTGTCGATAATATCTCGTACTGGTCTCCCTTGGTTACTCAAATTGATGGTTAGCTTATCATCTCAGGTATAATGTTGCTGTCCTGTGTTTAAATTCAGAGATTGAATCAGTTGCACAAGATTCTTGAGTGTGTACTTGTTATATTATCAACTTTTATACATGTTGTAACAAATTATACTTATTTTCATGCATGCAGACCAATGAACTATATCAACTAGCATCAGTAGCATTCTGCTTGCTTGTAGCCTGGGTTTGTTTTGCTTCCTTTTACTATTGATGGGATTTTGGTTAATTTTTCAGCAAGTTTTATTTATTTATTTATTTTTGGAACCTTGGAAAACATGCATATACATTACCCACTTTCTGTGTCTAATAGTTATCATCCACCTTGAGGTTAGGCTCTGTGCCACTGCATTGGAACAATAAGCTATGACATATCTCCTAGATCCAGTTATAAAAAGAAAAAGGATGTTTTTCTCGGCTAGTAGACAAATCCCTGAAAAAAAAAATTACTTCAATGAGAGAGGAAGGGAGGGAGGGTGGCCTGTTGTTACAATTTGTTATTAAAGTAGCGCCTCATCTTATGTAAACAGATATTGCATAGTGTATGCAATATGCTGCAGAACTATTCAAGCTTGTCTTATGCTTTTATTTGCATGCATCTTGGGTTGCCTGTCTGATGCCATTATAGACTAATTGTCTGAATAATTGCAGTGTAGTGATAAGCTGGGACTGAGTCTAGAACTGGGTTCCTTTGCTGCTGGGGTGATGATAGCCACAACTGATCTTGCTCAACATACACTTGAACAAGTAAGACGTTAAATACCTTTCTCTTTCTAGTAGGTGATTGGAGCGAGGGTTACTTTAAGGGTTTCATGGGCTTGCTCAGTCCAATTTTACATCCTTACACAACTTCCTGGTTTCAGCTCTTTTGGAAAAATCCATTTCTGATCTGTACACTTCAATTGGGAAGATAAATGGAAAATTGGACTTGATAGGCGTGTGCGTTCTTATAATTTGTTTAACCCGAATTTCGTTTGACAATTATGACACTTTGAACTTATGACGTGGAGTGTACCATGTATGATAAATTGTTGCTCTCAACTTTAAATAATTTGAAATTAGCATTTAATTGTTGCACTAAAGCTTTTCATTTGTGCAGATTGAACCCATTCGCAACTTTTTTGCTGCTCTTTTCCTTGCCAGCATTGGGATGTTGATTCATGTGCAATTTCTCTGGAATCATGTGGACATATTGCTGGCATCTGTTATATTAGTTGTTATCGTAAAAACTGTTATCATCGGCACTGTTGTCAAGGGATTTAGTTACAACAACAAAACATCACTTCTTGTAAGATTGTTGTGACATTGTATTGTTACTTTCATACACATGAGCAGTAGTTGACATTTGGATTCTTCTTCAATATAGGTGGGCATGTCTTTGGCACAGATAGGGGAGTTTGCTTTTGTTCTACTCAGTCGTGCATCAAACCTTCATCTAGTTGAGGTTAGTGCTGTAATTGAGGCTTTATGGTTCTTAATCAAAATTCTGTTGCCAAGGAAATTTCTGGTATCTTTGCTGACTGGTTCCCTAATATTCATAAATTTGTAATGCCCATAAGTTTTACAATGATGGCACAATTGCTGTTTCTTCCGGATCTTTACCCCTGATCTAGCAATAATTTTGTTACTGAAGGTTTGACCATTTTTCAGGGGAAACTGTATCTGCTGCTTCTTGGGACCACAGCACTCAGTCTGGTATGAAATTATTTCTTCAAGTGGTATAATGCTTGTTTTTGGTTCTTGACTTTGGAGTTTAGAAATGATGTATGTGTTGGGTGTAACCTGAATCTTTCCGTCCTGCGATTTCCTGGTGTTTATGAATTTTTATTAATATTTCAAGTTAAATGGTGTTGCTCTTTGTCCTGGTGCGTTCACTGAAGTTTAGGGCCGTAGTCATTGGTAATGTTCCTTAGGCAAAGAAAGGTGCTATGTCTTACTGCAAGAAAACGACCACTAGAACAGTTGGAGACTGAGCTGTTAGTCTCTAACCTAATGAACTGACAGACATATAGTTTGTCTCCTCCCAGATACATGCGCCAGTGACAAACAAAGTCCACTGCTTTTACTTAGAACGAAAAGAATTGGAGAGTCCAGTTCTTTCACAGTGTCGAGATATTTAAGCCCTGGCCTTATACCCAAGCAAAAAAAAAGGGAAAAAGTAATAAATAAATAAGAGTTTTGTCTTTTTTATTAATTTTAGAGTGTGACGTCCCTGAAAAACCGTTGCAGGTAACCACTCCGCTGCTTTTCAAGCTCATTCCTGCAGTAGTGCATCTTGGTGTGCTATTGCGGTGGTTCCCTCCCGACAGTTCTGTTGAGGTAATTGCCTATTTTATATCCAACTTTGCACCTGGTTTCCATTTTTTTGCAAGTGATGAGCCTTGATGCGTGTCGAATTTAGGTGGGATTTAAAGGAGAGAACCTGCGGTCAGACAGTGCCAAGCAACGCGCTATCTTGATGGTCCAAGGATCTCATGATTCATGAAGGCTTAATTAAACGAGCTGAAAACCTGATCTATTTACCTGACACGCTGTTCCTTGGCCACTCCCAGAATGTTGCAAGTTGATCAGAATTGCTTTTTCCTCTTTCAAAGCTCTGCCGGAGTGATCACTGTTTGATTTTCCTGACCTAAGTCCAATCAACAAATTCAAACTAGTGTCCCTCACGGAAGAATGCATCGGGCGGAGGTTTATCTAACTGCCGACGAAGAACTAACCTACCAAGCCTTACCCGTAATATAATTTTCTCTCCCATTTTGTGACTATTCTTTTTCAGTGTAATATATTTCCCTATGATTTAATTTTACCTGAACATTGATAGTGACAGTATATGGTGCCTAAAGCGAGTTGTGAATGTATCATGTCTCTTTTGTTTTTCATTCGTAAAATTTCTTCTGTTTTTGTGATACAACAATTTCTAAGATTCGGCAGACTAGAAGATGATTTTGCTTCAGCTCGTGGACCATTTGACTCTGCAATTATTTGGGGCCTACTCATCGCTAGTTATAGCACTGTTTTGAAGGTCGGCTCACGAGAAGTTCCAAGATCAATGTCATTTGTCTTGCCAACCCAAGAGTAATTCTGTGCAAACCATCCACACAATAACCATAATAATAAATGCCCGAGTAATGCCATGGTTCCTTTGACAGGATACAAACAATTATCTCAAACTGCTATTTTTTAGAGATTTTTTCATACCTATTGCCAATATAATGTAACAGCCAAAATTTTGTATCCATTTATCTTTTAAAAAAATAATCCATTTTTCATGATATTATGCATGGATTATATATATTGTGGCGAATTCTTCAGAAGAGATTGTTGTCTTGTCTTTAACAACTCATGTCGCATTCTATGAATTCAAAGACGAATAAATTGAATTTCATTTGGTTTTCCTCGTGCAAGATTCTTGATCAAGAGGCATTAGGATTAAAAAAGAAAATTATGAATGCTACACTAAAGTTATTTGTAAATGCTGCCAAGTTTCATTAGTTGGGCTTGTATATAAGCTCTTAGGTTTGAACAGAAAATTTTGTTCAAAACAAATTTATCTAAAAAATGTTTGAACTGTAGCTAAAATCCATCAACATGGTAAATATGCAGAAGAAATAGTAAAATTAAGAGCCGTGTTGGTGAAGGTATGTCATCAAATTGAGGAATTTCCCTTCTCCCAAAATGTCGGTTCATCAACTCCAATTGCACATGCACGTTAGTGTACAGTTTTGTTGGTATGTTGACAGAATGAGAAGGTTATGGCTTATACGTTGGTGGACATGTCCCAAGTCTCCATCTGAGGTAGAGTCACTGTCATATCAAAATACCGATATAGATCATGGAAAACATTTTTGTCGAGAATTTGAAATCACAGTCCTGCATTGATATGAAGATAAACACCAACATACACTATATACATTTGAGAGAGGATAAAAAAAAGAGAAGAAAAAAATAGAGGTTTAATTAGGTATGATGCATCTTCTGTTTCAACATCAATAAATGTGTAAAATGAGGAAATATTTTCTGCCACTTGCCAGACAATGGCCGTTTTCGTGACAAACATATTCTTCTAGCATATCAATTAATTATTTTTTTTGGCTATCTTAAAGTCCACAATTGCAGCAAACCAATCTACTGTATACCAAAATACAATGTATGTTTACTTGGGAAAAAGGAAAAAAAAAAGGAATGTTATTTTATGGTGAAACACAAGTAAAGTTCTGCATTATATACTTTTTTTTTCGGCAAATAATTGTAGATGAATAATCTTATTTAACTATATAGGTTGTAACCTGGTTGTTAATAAAACAGTACGACTCAATCTAAAAAGCAATGACGGAGCCAAAAATTCTTGTCGATAAGGGTTAATAATTTAAACAAAAATTAATAAGAACTATAAGATTAATTTTTATATTCTTAGTGAAGGCTATGTACATATATTATACAATACAATAATTATTCATACATATATATATATATATTTCAACATAAATAAAATTGAGTGGGGCTTAAGCTCCCATTAAGCCTTAAGTGGCTTTATGTGCACTAAAAAATACAACACATATTAGATTAGGCCTATAGTTTAATAATTAAGGGATTTATAATCCTGATTTTGATCGCAAAGGCAATTTAAGCCCCACACCAGTAGAAGTGGGATTGGTCCAAGACTTCTGCGTTTAGATTTGACAACTCACGACTAATTCGAAAAGAGTTGTAATTATCTGACCTGACCCTAGATCTAGAAGCCTTCCGTCTGCAATTTTGCTCCAATTATTCACGTGTGAGCACTATACAATTCAATACAAACGTACCTGCTGTGGCCTGTGGGGTTCTCTCACGGAAAATGCGTGTTTATTATTTTGACAAATATTATTCACTTATTTATTGGAGATATTTTGGGATCAAGTTTTATTATCCGACACCGCGTTTTTGATGCTCAAGGCGAGTAAATTAATAACAACATTCAGTGGTGGGTAAAATGTCGCTGTTTCTAAAAGTACCTGCTGACAAAGTTAATGGTTTTGCAATGTAGCGCAGATAGAGATCCGATTTTCTTGTTTGGAGAAAATTTGTGGACACATATTTATGACTTACTCGATTAGAGTTTATTACATTTTAATTAATGGGAAAATTTTGTGCTATATCACACTTTAAAAAAGTGCTTATTAATATGATATTTAAATAGGTTGTGTAAGTGTCGTTTTATTATTCATATTATATATTTAAGTTGTATTACACTTAAAGGTATGAGTCATTTATAAAAAGTAAGTTTAAAAAGATGATATTTATATAAATTCCTTTTAATTAATTGCTCACAGACCAAATTGAAGACACCGACAAACTTGTTACGCCGTGATATTTTAATAGATCTAATTGCTACTTAGGCAAAGGAATGTAGGTTTTAAATGCTTAATTGGGAAAAAAATTCGAAAAGAAAAGCATGCAATATATAGCAGGTCACGTTTAAATTTCCTTTGAATTTGTTGTTTTGTTAATTTGATGATTTTCATTATCCTTTTAAGTTTGGTTTTGTCCATCCGCGGATCAGAACATACACAAATAGCGTATTGCCGACAATGTTAAAAACAAGATCAACGTAGAAAGGTCCCCCACATGATTTTGGAACGTAGTGAATAATGGTTCTCAGGAAAAGGCAACCAAAGGAATGCTTTCTTTTATTCAAAATTAATAATAATAATAATAATAATAATTTCCAGATATATATATATATATCTCTTTTTTTAATTTAAGGGGAATATGTCTTTTCCATCTTTGTTTTTTCCTCTTTTTTAATTTTTTAATTTTTATTTTCTGGCTGGAATTTTTGTTAGATAGGTCTATTTGGCAATTGGCAACTGGTGCACCTTTCTCCTACGCATATTTCACGATCTTCAAATTTATGTATTAATCAATGCACAATATTGCAGAAGTTGTTCCCTTTTTTTTGTTTTTTTATTACCACGTTTTATGCATTAATTGCTTGACCATCAAATATTGAAACCATTTCTTTGAAACTCAACTTGGACACCAAAAAAATAAACAAAATAATAATAATAAAAAAACTAATTTCACCGTCTTGCATTTTGCTTAATTGGAGTAAATCTATCCTATTATGGTCTTTGCGTCTATGAACGCTGGGGGTGAATAAATTCTCTCATTTCTTTTTTTTTTTTTTTTTTAAAAAAGTCAATCTGCAATGGTGAGGTAACAGAAACGATGTTCGGATCTGATGGAGTTATGGACCAAGCTAGTTAGCCACAAAAAGCAGTTTATCAGATGTTAGCTTGAACAATATACAACAGAATTACGGAAATTCGAGCCGTCCATGTACATGTTTTATGGACTTGTTAGAATACTATATTGTATAGTAATACGTTAATGTAATGTTTGATATAACCATTGTATTTTATTAGTTATATTCAGTCAAATTTCATATCATAGAAATAATTTATTTTTGATGAAAACATTGTAGTGTATTATTTTATTAGGTCTAAAATCAAAGAGCATAATTTAGATCAGGGTTGAAACTTAAATATAGGTTGGGTTGGAGTCAGGGGTCGCGCCAAGACCTGTGTTGGGGTCCCATTAGGATTGGGGGTTGAGATAGAGGTGTCCGAGATCACGGTTAGGGTTGAGGTTAGTGTCGTCTTGAGACCAAGGTCGGGGTTGGTCTAGGAACAATGTGGTTGGGGACCGTGATTGGTCAGGTGTTGGAAGCGGTCCAAGACTGAGATTGGGATCATGGTCAGGTCAGAAGCGGTGTTGGGTCCTGGTTGATAAATGATACAACGTAACACCATATATAAGAAGTGCACCTAACATTACATTAAGTTATTAACTTCTATTATATTTTATGACATGAAATATCATATTATATTATGGCAATTCAAAACATACAATACATCTTATACAATAACACAATACAAACTCCCAAAAAAGGCCACCTTAATGTTTAACCAAGCAAAATTCAACTTGAGGAGTCAACAAGTGCGTCTAGCTATTTTATTACACCTACACTTAATTAACTATTGAACTAAATTTAAAACAAAAAAGAAGCTACCATTCAGCGTAGTAAATTCCCGAGCGCAAAATATTGGCGTTTCAAACATAAAATGAGCAATATATCATATCCAGTGGCCAGTACCCTAATACAAAGTAGTCATGTCTTGGTTATGATCTTATTCTCTTCTTCAAAATCAACTTAATCCTGGAGATAATACTAGGTTAATACTCTTCTCAAACTGAACCCTTCCTGATTCTACCATTATATATAACATGAGTGAGTATGCATTAGAACCCAATTACATATATATGGTAGAGAATTAATTCCGATTCATGTCACACTAATAGGTCCAAACAGAAGACCTCGGCCACATGGTTTACTTTGTTGCCCTAACGGCGCCATTGGAGCAGCAAGTGCAAGTTCTAAATCAGGAGCTACGCCTTTGGCTGTACCCGTTGAAGTAGAAGAAGTAGGCAACTGGGAGTCAAACGATTTGGCGTTAGATATAGCCTGCGCTCGGCGATATTGATGGTTCGACATTGGCGAGTGATCAGAATGGACAAATTTTCCAGCACCCAATCTGGTGGAGTAGTTGATATGATCCAGAAAGCTAGTGGGGACTGTAGTACTTGTCTTTGCTGAAAACCCAAATGGATCAATTCTGATAGTAGAAGGGTCAATGTAATTATTAGGCTTAGAAATGCTGACATTATTGACCATTTGAAGTGAGAGTTGGTCTGTGCCCACCTGTCCAAAACAAGATAAGCAAGCCCTTATAATTGGACAAAATATATCCTTAAACATTTGACCTGTTTTTGGAAGTGGAAAATTAGACGCTGACCGCTAAAATGAACATCTTAAATATAAAATTAGCAGAATTAATATTTGCGCACGCACAACAATAGACTTACATCCAAGAGGCTAGGACGGCGTTTTCTTTTGTTGGGGCTGTTTTGTCGCAGAAAGTACTTCTGTGCATGGCTGGCGACCTGTGTAGGAGTTCTAGTAGTCACAAAATTCCTAGAGATGCCTCTCCAATCACCCTTTCCAAGCTTTTCCAGCCCAATTAAGAAGATTCTGTGTTCTTCCTCAGTCCACTGAACGCCTGATCATATATATGGGAATTAAAATTGACAAAGTATATCATCAAACACATTAATGTATTCACTTTATTCGTGTGTGTGTGTGCGCGCGGAAAAGGAAGAAATTAAAAACAAAGGGAAAAGAAAACAATTTGGAAAGAAATTATTTGGATCATTGATTATATATCACTAAGAGTAATAAGTACATATAAATTTTCAAAGCAGAACTTTCTGGATATAGTGCATTTAATAACAAGTAACAATTCCAAAAGGACAATTTAAAGTAGATGTAGGATCAATATATGCAAAAGAGTCTCATAACCTACATAGATACACAAGAAAAAAAAAAAAGAAGCTTGCGTTTCTTTGTGCTCAGAATATCTGTATATATATCGCCCCTTCCTATAAACATCTTCTTCACATATAATATTAATCAAAAATAATTTTGCGAACCCCAGAAGAAAATAAGTGGTGCCATAAGATAATTGTAGGTCAGCATATATAAATTCAAAAATAACACAAGATCTGTCTTATGTATGAAAATAAAGTAATATGTGGTTGAATTGAGTTACCTTTCTTTCTGTCTTGGGCTGATTTTGGTATGAGGCCATCGGAGAGGTAGCCATTGGAGAGTAGTTTTTGATCAGATATTTCTTCATGAGGTACAGTACTATGACTAGTAGCACTAATATTACTCATGCGGGAAGAAGAAGAAGAAGAATTAGAAGACGATGACAAGCAGTCCACGCTAAAGCTCTTCTTCATGTTCATACCGGCATAAGAAGAAAACGACGATTTATCAAAAGAAGAAGAATTAGAAGATGGCAAGTGATGATGATCAAGCTGGACTCCGAAGAGCCTAAAACGACCTCCAGAAACATGTCTTTTGCGGGAGTTGCAGGTCCTTGAATTGTGACCCGTTTTCCCACAATGCGAGCACTTCCTGCCCATGTTTTCTCTTCTGTAAAAAAAAACAATTGAACCCTTTTTGTTTTTCCAGACCCAAAAAGTCTGGCCAACACCCATAAAACTTACAAGGCCAAAAAAAGAGAAATTATAGGAGAAGGATAGTAGGGAGGGGGAGAGAGAGGAAAACCACTAATGACTGACGTGCTCGGCGGTATATAATATATAATCATGGGCATGGATGATGAATTTGGGTAAATTAAAGAAGGGCAGATTAATCTGGAAGGAAACTGTAGTACGATAGTTGTAATTGGTTGGAGTTCTCCTTTCCACACCCGCAACCCAATTCTCTCTCTCTCTCTCTCTCTCTCTCTCTCTATATATATATATACGTATACATATATATGTATATATTTATATGTCTATAAATAGATATATATCTTGCCAACATGTAAGATGAAAACGAAAAGGGTCAAGATCTTACAAAATGGCATTTTGTGTACGCGGGGACCTCTTAATTTATGCTTTCGTTAAGCGTACAACTACAAATACGTGCAAATATCAATACGTTTGAACTATATATATTAGTTGTAATTACGACTAATTAATGATTTTCTTAATTCTTGCAAATGCATACCGGCCATGCATACAATATCTCAAGACACGTGAAGCCTTTTTTCTTTTTTTCAAAAGGAAAAAAAAATTAGTGTGATCAAATTATTATGAAATTAATTATATTTTTGTCATGAACCTAAAGCTCCATGGTGACATGGCAGATTAATTAAGTTAACTAAATCGAATTTTAATTAAGCTTGTCAATTAATTAACAGTGTTATCTATAAAAATGTGGTAATATATAAAACTCTTAAATAATTACCTCTAAATTAAAGCAGATAAAATAAAATACTAAAGATGAGCCGGGCCAATCCAGATCCACATTTGTACACACACATAGTATTGACATAAATAGATATAACCACAATCCAATCCAAAAGAAGATCGGTTAAGAATTACATGCGTTGATTAAATAAGCAAAAAAAAAAAAAAGACCTAATTAGAGACTCCTACAACCCACGCGTCTATTCGGTAGCGCTCCAATCAGCTCTATGTTGCGAACCACGTAGTGGGAGGAATTTTAAAGCCAATACAAACTGTGAGCAGAAGGCTCAATAAGACTTAAATTTTGAAAACATTAATTTTAATATAAAATCTATCATTGGCACAAAAATTATAGAATACAGTAAATAAACTTCATTGGTTTCATATTTACAATTTTGGTCCATTATTCATCCAGATATAATCTTATCATTTTATCCTGAGCAAAGCCAATAGAATCACCACCGCAGTTGCCCAGTTGAGTTTCGAGACCTACGCCTAAGGTTGTTTTCTACACGACCCGATTTCTAAATATGACATCATGCCTTAGCATATCATTCCAAACGATATATCTGACCGTTCCGTACTATTTTATTATTTAAGTCTCATATTACCGGATTTCTCATTGACATTCATAATTACGTTCATTATGATCATTTCATTATTCATCAGCTACTAACAATAACTGAATTGATTCATTTCAATCATTTCTTAAAATATTTTCTGAAAGACACTTTGAGGCCAAATCTCTTTTAAAATCATGGCTAACAAAGAAAGAGGGACTAGAACAATCTTAGACATGAACTAGATATGAGAACAAAAATACCGTAGTCTTGACCCTTTATAGGTCAGTTCCTCGAAACCACGAACAACCTTAGATATGAACTAAATTTGTCAATATCTAACTTAGAGTGTTCTATAATACTATGCTATCTCATGGTGCCTTAGTGTGCCTTTAATATTCACAAAATCATGTCGCAAAGGCAACGTCATGATCGGCCTACCAAACTGTCAAAATTTGAAAATTTTCAAATTTTGAGTCTCAGTCAATCCAAGCTCAAAACTCATTTAAACCTGTTATTTTAGTCCCTAGAGCATGGAAAAAATGATGGATTAACACATTAGAACATATTTAAACACTTTTCAACAAGCTTTTCCACAAAGATTTTCAAATTATTCTGAAAATGCATAAAAAGTAAAAACTTAGTTTAGCTCATTTTTGTCCAATCAAGCTTAGATTCATGATAATTTAAGTTCCACAAACTTAGATTGAACGGTTTCTAAGCTCAAAGAAGCTTGGATTACAACATACAAAGAAGATTGAAAAATTGAAACACAATTTTAAAACTTTGAAAAAAAAAGGGCTAACCTTAGATTTGATCTTTGAGCTGAGTTCAAGGTGGCTCAATCTTTGTTTCTTGGCTTGCAATCCCACTGGGATTGAGGGTTCTTTGCTCAAAATTTTTGGAGCAAGAAAAATGAAAGAGGGAAAAGAAAGAGAGAGACGGTGAGAGAGGGAGAAAGGCGAGAGAGAGTGAAAGTGAGGGAAAAAAGAGTGGGAGAGAGAGATTAAATAGAGGGGAAACAAGCAGGGTAGTTTTCAGCTGTAAAACCATGTCCAGCACATGGTTTTCAAGGAGGGACCTGTTGGGCATTTGATAAATTATTTTGTTTCAAAGATCAAAATAAGTAATAAAAATAATTAAAAGTGAAATTAATTAAAAAATACCACAAAATAATTAGATTAAGTTTAAATTATAGTGAGGCACACTAATTCACCATTTTATACACTAATTATACTTAAGTAATTTTTGGGTGTCACAATTTTCTTCTAGAAAAAAAAATATATATTTTTTGCTTTGCTCCCACGGGTCAATATATGTGTTTACTCAAGAAGGGAATCCTTCTCCCTGTAGCTACAACTCCCCCGGGATATGTTTGGTATTGTGGGATATAATTATATAGTTGTATATTGTTAAGTTGTGAAATCAAATTTAATAAGTTGTATATATTTGTAAAATTTGATTGTTCTGATTTCTTATAAGCTGGTTAGGTTTGAACTAGGAGAAAACGTAGAGAGTTGAGTCGTATGCGCGACTTGCAAACTTTTTCTTTATCATTCATAATAAATAATTCAGCTGAACATAGCTTTCATATTAAAGATGTATCATAAATTTTATGTGTTCTTCTTCTATGATTTTATTTACTCTTAGTAAATTAGGGCTTCTGATTGGTGTTCAGTAAGATATACTTAATCAATTATACACAAATAGGCATATTTGATATTAATGTATTCTAAGCATATTTAGGGTGTTTAGGATTCTAAAGTTTGAACCAAATATGTGGTCTACTTTTCACAATATATAGTTTTTAACCGTGGTCTAAAGTTTACATTCAGCACAATTTATTTACATTAGACGATAGTTTTTTGCAAAAATCGTCACCTATTATGCCTTTAAAATTTTTTTAAAAAAAATCATTGAAACTATTTCTTCTCAAAAAACAATTTCTTCAAATTGTTATTCACTAATTCACGTCCTCTTCTTTAATAAACTTAGTTCATATCTCATTAATTTACACATAACAATTTTTAAAACATATGTCACAAATTCTTCTTCTCATATAGAATCAATATGGATATAACATATTTATTTCTAAAACCATAAACAAAGTTTCTCTACAAAATCTAAAAACAAAAAATACTTAATCAACTACAAAGAAAAACTATAAATCAGAACAAAAACAGCTTAAACTAAAAAAAAAACAAAGTACGCAAATTTTGGTGTTCAATGGTGATGAGGCGGCGGCGGCAGCGGATATGATGAGGGTCACGGCGGTCGATAATTTAAGGACATGATTATGAGAATCTTGGTGACAATGATTGAGGAAGTGAGAAGTACTTTAGAAGAGATGAAAGATGATTTTTGGAAAAATTTGTTAAGTGTTGGGAGGATTGAATTAAAGAGTGAGTTAGGAGAGGAAGACAGAGATGGATAAAACTTAGAGAAAGAAGATGGGGTTTAAGAAAAAAACTTGAGAGTTTACAAATTAGATAAAATGGAATGAAAGAGAGCATTTGGAATTTAAGTAGGGTGAATAAAAAAATCAAAATTTTTTGGCAAATCTCACTAATTTTTAAAGTTGTTAGAGAATATTATATGACGATTTTCTAAAAACCTTCGTCCAACGTGGTACTTTAGATGAGGTTTTTTAAAAGACCATTTTCTAATTTTCTCATATGAATTTCTGAAACATGAAGCTTCCCATGTTGCGCTTTTTAAAACACATTAAATAACTGCTTTTTATAAAACATCTTCTAATCTTTGGTTTATACTAATGAAGCTTTACACTAAACATTTCGAACTCTAAAGTTCAAACTACGACGCTCTTAATTCTTTTACCTTATTGAGAGCTTGTATATTTGAAATTAATATATTATCATGAAGAGCAGCAGAAAAGAATATATATGTGTATATATATATATATATATATAATATACACACATACATATCCGTATTTATACGTTGGGTTAAGTCTCTGAAATGAGACAATTATATAAAAGGGGCACGTTTAGCTTATGCAGCTTATACTTTCACGAATATGATGCAGACAAGGTAGTTGAAGCAGTGCAAATTAAAAAATCACCAAATGGCTTCGATGTTGGGTAGCTAGAATGACAACACATCAGGAAGGGTAACAAGAAAATCTTATTTTTCAAATATAATTTACATATATGTATATGTATATGTATACGTATATAAAAACATGCAAGTGAGGTGAGAGAGGTGTGACACGTTGATCAACCAAAACCAATCTTAGGTGGAAATTTGCTGAAGTAGACCACTAATTTCTCTTTTTTTCTGGATTAGAAGCTAGAACCCTCAAACTAATCTCCATTAGGTGTCTTTTATTTTTGGTTTTGTTACCCGTTTGGGCTGCTATTTAAGTTTTCACGACTCTTTTGTAATTTTTATTTTTTTCAACAATATTGAGTTGTAAGCTTAGTACGAACTAAAATGTTTAATGGATGCCAACTTAATTAAGATATACTAGTCTCTTTTGATACTAGTTGCTCTTTCTTTTTATTTTAAAAAAAAAAATTGCTGTAATTTAGTAATGAATGCGTTTGTTTTTGTCCGCTATCTCTTGGAGGTTGAATGTTGGGCCAGTGGTCCTATATTTATACACAAATAAAATATGGGAAAGGCCATTGTATTTAAAGTAGCCTGGTTCCGAGAGAAATTTTAGGTACTAATGAACTTTATTTGCATTGAACCGAAGAAACCGGACCACCATTCTACCAAAAAGAAAAAACAAAACAAGACAAAAAAAACAAAAACAAAAATAAACAAACAAACAAAGAGAGAAAGAAAGAAAAAGAAACCGGGCCACCGAATTAAGACATGACATATCCATGAATCACTAGATTGTTCCGAGCTAACTTAATGGACCACATACATATAGAGACTCCCCAAAGCTACATATGTACTTATATAAAAATCATTCATTTTTTAAGCAATTTTTTTTTCTATTTATTCTTGATCATCGCTAGACTCATTAGATTGTTTTTAGATCATCTCTTGAGTGCATTAATTATATCTTACAATCATTCCGAAGCCAAGGTGTTGCATGCTTTCTTTACTGGCACTTTTAATCATGTCGTTACACTTTTGAAAAGAAACAATTTACACAACATAAGTTAGTACATAGAACTATTTATTTTAGCCATATATTGATTTGAATTAATATATACATATATAAATATGTAGAATGCGGATTGATGAACTGATCTTGACATGATTCATTATTTGATGCCTTGCAATTAGCTGCAGAAAAACTATTTTAGCCTTTCCCCCCTTGCTTGAGAAAATAAAAGAATCATAAAGGACTAATTATGGATAAACTACTTCTGCCCCTATTTTATTTTGCAAAAAAAAAAAAAAAGGAAAAGAGAAATATTAGATATGTGGTTTTATATTTCGCTACTGGTCATGTGAGAAATTCACAATATAGTACACTACATAATATACTGAACAGATTTTTATTTCCAGTCCTTAAACTTACGCGCTTCATCTGTATTTGATATTGACGCATAATTGATAAAAATATATTTTCTTCAAGAATTAATGAAAATAGGTTAATTAGTAAAGTTATTGCTTTCCAAAACAAAAATTGTTGAATTCTTCTTTAGCTAAGAAATATTTTAGTTTGCTTGTTATTCTTTCTTAGATTAGTTTATAAATGGGTGGTTGGAACTACGGTTTGAACTAATTTATTCAAAACACTGTAGCAGTGGAGAGCTTTGTACTGTGACTCACATTTGTTTTACACTGTAATAATAGAGAGAGTTGTACACTATTTAAATTCAAACCAATTTTTCAAATACACGTTTAGGCTAGTCTAAATAACCTTTGTGAGTTTGTTTTTGATCCCCCCTCCTTTTTTTTTTCCTTTTCTGATTTATAATAATAAGGAATGCTTATAGACTTATAGTGGCAAACATATATAGTTTGAAAACAATAAATATGAGATTAGCAGCTAATTATTTGTTAGGACTAGTATTACATATTCCAAATGATGATGGTTTTAAGATTATCGATGGGTAAACCAAATTCCTCACCATTTTATCAAGAAATTGATTAAGCCGGCTTCCATCGCCAAATTATAGCCCTTAGGTCAATATTAATTATCCAAATTATGAGTAAATATATAGTCATTTAGACAAGTAAAATATGTATGTGATTTAATGGCTGGAGTAGATAACTTTGTTTTTAGTTTTTTTATAAATTAATGCAGAATTGAAGGGGTAGTCTTCTAAACTCATCAAGTTCCACTTCGCACTCATTTTCTGTGTCATTTGACATAATGGTGATTCGCACTAAGCAAACTTGCAATATGGCTGGCAAATTTCATTGCCCTAGACCGTTATGTGATTTTTGCAATTGATATTAAGGATAAATTAATTAGGAATTTGGAGAACTAAAAAATAAGACAGTTCACCAACTAATCTCCAGTACTTTTCTATTCTAACTTTCAGATTTTTATAAATCTTTATTAACAAGGGTCTCACAATAAATGTATACACACACGTATGTATGTGTGTATGTATGTATGTATATATGTATATAAATGGATAAGATTTGAAGGATCGTGCCGCTAATATATACTAATTACTAACTGAATTTTATTGAGCCTAAGACTGTTAAAACGAAATTGAAAAACCCAGTAGCAGCTGTCCTGGTAGGTGAAAACCTATTCACGGTCACTAAGGGTTATAATTCCTAGATTAGATTAGGTTAGTCCACTTGCTAATTAAACCTATATATATATATATATGACCATGACACGCAAAGATCATGTCTGTGAAAGTCTTTTTCAAACACAATTAATTTAAAAAAAAAAAGAATATTGAAAGCAAACTGAACCCACTAGCTAGCTAATTGTCATCCATCATTTCTCAAATCCATATATACTTTAATCAATGGGCTTCTGTACCTTTTTTTCTTCTTTGAAAGCGAGCTTATGAATTTTAAATGTGATTAAATAGTCTGCACAGAAGTAATTCATTTTGACTTGTTAAAACGTGTTCTTTTCCCATTTACAGAAAGAGGATAAACAACGAACTTAATCATATACAATTTGTAGGATGTTTTGCATTAGTTGCAGGCTAGGTTTTAAGTCTAAGAACTATAGTAAGTGAGAGCTTTACGCAGTAACAATTATTTGTTTGTTTATTATAGCTGTCTGAGAGCTTTATACGATTAACAGTTAAAACTAAAGAGATGAAACTAAAGTGTTAAATAGACAATAACTAAAAGATTAGTGAAAAGCCTTCTTTTCAATAGTAAATGAAAGAAAACTAAAAGAGGTCCACTTTGCCCACCATAAACAGTGTAGTTAAGTCAACACCACACATAATAAAAACGAGAATTATTTTATCTTTGGATAATTATTTTAAGGTTGTTATCAAAGTAATTAATATATAATAAATTAATTCCCACTAGTTACAATTATTAAGCTTATTTTGCTATTAATTATATGTAGACAGTCTCTATTTTGTAAATGACTTCCTCTTTTCTTCTCCTAATTAAATATCAACGGCGATGGATCATAGATAGTTGGTGGGGAGTCCATTTTAGTACTTAGACCAATGCCGAATATTTTAGGATTATTTAATTCACCCTAAATCCTAGCCGTTCATAATCGGAATCTGCAAATTATTGCTACATGCGAATTGAGTCAATATAAAGCCGTAAAGTAATAAACATGTTTTATTTCTCATTCATGGGAATTCAAGGATAGGCCTTAAAGTTATTACTCATAATTAAGTAGTATTTCACATAAGATTAATCACCCTTTTCCTAGTCAAAACTCAAAACAATACCTTTTTTTTTTTTTTTAATTTGAGGAGTCCGGTTCAAACACTAGATCTCATCATTAAGGACAATTAAAATTTAGCGTTAAATTATATCTGCAACTATCTAGTCTTAAGGACGATTAACATTTATCGTTAGATTATATCTGCAACTATCTAGTGTTATTATATGTTTACTTTTTACGCTGAACTTAAAATAGTATATTTGTAACAGCTGCAATGTTGTTTGAAGGAAAGCACTCGCATGATCTTACTTAGCAAGTCTGATGGAAAAAACCAATAATTCTTTACTTAAGAATAAATTAGATCATTAACAACTCTGATCATGAAAGCATTGATAATCTGTTGTGAAAGGCAATAGAATGACGTCTCATATCCAAGCCGAATATTAATATCTTAATTAAGTTATTAGTTGGAGCTAACATAAGATGCACAATTGTGGAGCACTTATATTAAACTCCACTGCCCCTCCTCGGATTGTGTGTGTGTGTGTACATTAGACTCTTTTTTTTCCTACTTTACACATGATATTGTATAATAATCGTTTCAAGAATTAAATATCGATGAAGATATGATATGTACTTGTATATATTATTATATGATCATATGCGTGATAGTAAGTGCATTAACATTATGCATGTCACAAAAACGATTTTTCCACTTCGAGTTAAATCCTGAAACTAGGTGTTCACTTGTTGGGCTGTGTACCCTAATATATACTAATGGAATAAACATAATCATTTCTTTCCTAGCTAAGAGTTGCCTTTTTTTTATTGGGGGTTGATCATAAACATTTTTTTCCCTGAATGAAGCAAAAAAAATAATTATTCTGGGTTGTCTCCCTCTATTCCCATACATACATTGAACATGTACAAGCACCTAGACATGTATATGTAAAATATATATATATATATATATATATATATATATATTATCCGCGGAGGGGCACTAGAGGTACAATATTCCAAGTATACAAAATTTTATACATACGCATAGGATTAAGAAAATTGTACGTAGATTAGGGGACAGATGCAAAAAATAATAATAATAACAAAAACAAAAGAAATCAAAGCCAATCTTGGGCTCCGTTTAAAAGGCCCAAAAAGTAAAAATTGTGCGGCCCTTTAGCCCAACCAACTCAATTAAATTTAGCCCAGCTAAGGTTGGGCTCAAAACTGCCCAAACGTATAGCAAAGCCTTTATCTGACGTGCCCATGCAGTAGAGTTTCCAATAATAACGATGATAACAACAATTACAACGATGATGACGATACCAACAACAACAAACAACAAACCACACAATGATGATGATCTCACCTTTTAACCGTTGTTGACAACAAAAAATCACCATTTTGAAGGCCTGCTAAGTGCTAAATAATAACATTTAAACATTTATATATTATTTCAGGGTGGGTTAACGAGATATGTGGCCCTTTTTATTTATAGAATTAAAATGTGTTTTTAGTTCATGAATATTCTTTTGTGTCTCAATGCATATATATAAAGATATTAATGATCATAATAATAATATTGTTAGTTTTAATTTATTTTTTTAGAATAACTATAATATACGTATTTAAGATTTCAAACGGATTATGATATCATTATATTTAAAAAAAATCTCTAAAATTAGGGTGTTTGTTGCTTAAATTTAAATGGGTATCTAAAATAACGATTTTAAAATTTCCTAAAAGGATGAAATTTTTTATCGACAAGTTGGATTTACTGACAAATTAGAATTAGGGTGTTATAATTAAATTAATGATATAATTTTACTGACAAATTAAAATTAAGGTGTTGTAATTAAATTAATGACATAGTATTATTAAGTCTTTTATGTATCTTACTGGTTATATAATTGATATATTGTTAAGTTTATGATACGTAATGATAATGAAAAGCAACGACATTCATTTCTTAAGACTTTAAGTAAATGATATTTTCTTTTTGTGATATGTAATTAAATTAATGATATAGTATTTATTAAGTTTTTTTGTGTATCTTATAGGTTATATAATTGTTATATCATTAAGTTAATGATACGTAATGAAAATGATACTCAATGACATTCATTTCATTTTTTTAAGACTTCAAGTGATAATTATAATACATAAATGTAATATATTAAAATAAAAAATATACGTGTATATTTTTCCCTAATTTAACTATTCAAAAAATAAGAAATTTTGTTATAAAAATTTAAATACATAATAATATTTTAGTTAGAGGGTATTTTAGAGTTCTGAATATATAAAATTTTAGAAAAGGAACATATAAGTGATATTTGCATAACAAAGACAGATATTAACTCACTCCTTAAAAAATAGATAGATTATATAATTTTTAGGGGTGTTAACAAGACAATTAACCCAATTATGTTTATTAAATTAAAATATAACTTCAGTTTGTAAAAATTCTATAAATGTCTTAAAATAATATCATTAAAATTATTACTATGTAATTATATAGTACAATATGTAATATGATTAAAATAATTATTATGTCATTAAAGATATTTTTAAGATATTCTAAATATTATGTTAGATTTTAACTTCATAACAATAATTTGTTATAATTTTTTCATTATTTTAGACGCTCGCAAAGAAGTAGCCTATACTAATAATAATTTTAACTTTTTTCAGCAAACATATTTATGTTGCGTGACCTTTTTCTTTGATACTTATTCTGAGCGAATAAATAGCCTACTTTAATTGTTCTTCATGAGGTCCGAGACAAATAATTCAACACAGGAATCCATGCAAGCCAATATTTGTCGTGGAACGGCGACAAAAACCAGCCAGCCATATCTAACTTTGATTGGAAGATGAAAAGGTCATTTTATAACTCCAAGGCCATCCCTATCGCCAAAGCAAGCGTTACAGTATTTCCTCCAATAGCAATCTTATATGCCATAAGAAATGAACAAATTAAAGAAACAAACATATGTGCAAGTCCACTACAAGAGCAACTAACTTATCTCTCTTTCCCTGTGACTTTTTGTCAGACTGAAGCAAAAAATGGCAGTTTTGGTCGCCTAGATCTTCTTGAATTTATATGTATTTCAGTCACTTAATATAAAATAGACTAAAGCTCTTGGTTTACGTTAGGACAACACCATTGTGTGACTTCCTCTAGATTAATGTTCTTCTTTTATTCAAGGTGTTCATGCCTTGCTAGTATTATATTTATGTGTGATTAATGTATATTGTTACGAAAATAATAAAGAACAAAAACACATACAGATTTATGTAAAAACCTAAGAAGAAAATCACTAAAGTTGAAAAAGAATACATGGCAAAGTCGATAATTTACAAACACTAACGCCATACATCATATATATATATATAGGCATAAACAAAATCTTAATATGTGATATAACCTAATGAGCATAAAACATAAGCTAAACTGTCCAAAACGCAAAGGTCCATATCATATCTCATGAAAAATCCTATATTTGCTTTTTTATTACAATTGTCGCATCGTAAACTTTTCGAGTCGGGTCAAACTAATTTTGGTCATCATACTCTAACTTATATCATTAACCAACAGAGAAAATAGATGTTTCTAGGTGGAACCCTGATCCATTGTCTAAGTTTTCTGTTCGGTTAATATTATATACATCATCGTGCTCTAGGCAACTTCACTACTAACTAAGCGATACAACGGAAGTTTTGTAAAAAATGATCTATTCTAAAAGTTAAGTCATCTCTCTCCATAATCTAGGTGTACATGCCCAAACGTACTGGATTAATATCATGTCTTGAGGATTAAACCTTCCTAATTCATACATTTCTCTATTTTTTTTATTCTTAATATTTTAGGACAGTGATTCAAACACTAGACCTCATTATTAGAGGCTGGCAGGTATTAATAATGCCAGGCCAAGCCTGCAGCTCCTTGAAGTTCATACTTAGTGTTATATGCTTGTTATTTGATTATGAAAAATAAAAGTAATTGTGTTATTAAATAATGAATTTCCTTATTTCCATTTCTATTGTATATTATGGGAGGATCCGTCACTCCTAAATCCTATTCACACTGATTTTTTTTAGAAGATAATTTTATAAATAGAAAAGCAGCCTGAGAGAAATTGGAAACAATTTCTACAAAAGGAAAGAAAAAGAAAAAGAAATTCGAAATCATTCCAAAGATAGGGTAATTATTCTCAGCTCTCACACAACATTAACGTGCAGAGCTGTACGTTAACTGTTTTCTCTTAGCTTTGTGTGAAACCAAAGTACTTCACCAAAGCAGGGATAAGCCGGCACGATCAATAATTAGGGTATTTGGTAAACCAACAATAGACTTAAAAATTGTTTCAAACGCTATAGCATATGAGAATTTTACATTACAGTTATCTTTTGTTTTATGTTATATCATCCTTTTATCAGTTTTGGTTTGAAATCGATATGCCAAACACTCTAAATATTTCTATCAATGTTAGCGCAATAAATTTGCAAAAGAAAGCAGAAAACAAAAACAAAGTAAAATGGAAAGAAAGAATCTGCAACAATATCACAATTATCACGCAAATTGCATTAAGGTCATCCTAAAGCCAATTAAAGCTACTCAATCCCGTACGTTCTTCATTAGTCATTGTCTTTTTTTTTTTCTCTCTTACAAAATAATTGAAAAATAAACTCCAATCCATTAAAAATGCAACAATTTTTATTTGTTCCTCGCACATTAGTTTATTATTATACTTGTATTCTCACATCAAAAACGACGTAAGGTTTTTTACGTTCATACATTAATTAATAGATGAAATTTCATTTCGTAAACAAATTTGACATATGTACGTTGTATTCTAACTTTCTTAATTAATTAAAATAAAATAAAAATTACAAAAGAATGGTACCGTTGGGAAGAGTTGGTGGGGCCAGGTGAGAGTGGGGGAATCCTGCAAAGCAGAGTTCAGATTACGCGGTCGTTTGTTAGAGTTCTCACATGATCCACGAATCTCCAGCTTGCTCTTTTCAACGATTGCGACCGCTCTCTTTCTTTAATCCTTCTTTCTCCTTTTCCCCATTTTACCCCTGCCGTTTTTTCTATCTTATTTCTACGTCCCTTCTCCTAACGCCGGTCTAAGATTTAGGCATGATTTTGACCAATATTTTGTCCTTTTCTTTTGCAGGAAACGATTAATTATGCCCCTCCCCTAACATATTAATATATATAGCTATATGTATTACCAAGGGCGAAGCCATACGGTTGGACAGCCGTCCCTAGAATTTTTTTCTCATAATTTTATTTATGAAATTTTATAAACATTGTATTTCATCTTTTACCTTATTAGTTCAGTCATATCTCCACCTTTTTACTAATTTTGTTGACTATGCTTTTATATATTACACAAGACAAAAGGCATAATTGTAGCAACCTTGTAAAATATTTAAGTACTTATGAGTTAATAGGTATATATAGCAAGTTTGGTCTATAAGTTTTCACAGAAAATTTAAACAAAAATTTATAATTTTTTAAGAGAAAACTATGTGACAAAATATGAAATGTGGTTCAATTCACAAACTAAACATTACTAGTTTTGGACCAATAGTTTAATTTATTAAGATGATTAGATTTAAAGTGCATTTTATATCATGATGGCACTACTAAATAAAGTGGTTAGCAATATGTCGAGATATTATAAATTATACACTTAACATTCCTATTAAACTTTAGTTTGTCCTTTACCTTTTGTAACAACTAATATAAAAAATGTCACTTACAATGATCATATATATTAATTAATTGCTAAACCAGCTACTTTACTGGTTAATTAAAGCAGCTAAATGAACAGGTCACTTTACAAAAGCACTACAAAGTTACAATCTCATGACATCCTTTCGTCTACAGGCCATTTGACTTTATCAACAGAATCAATACTCAATTGTCTTTGTGCCCAAAAGGTTAAGACCCCACAGACACAAATCTAACTTAAAACTCAACCAAAACACAGACAGTTTCCTCGTATAGTTAGACTTGCAATCCAAACCCTAGTTATCAAACCAAAACAATATATATATAAACAATCTCGGGTAAAAAATGAGAAAAAATGAATCTCAGGGGCATTTCCGTCCAAAATGAAACCAGACAATAAAAATATGCACGCCCTCATGTGTCCTTGCGACGGTTCTCTTTTCTCCTTGGCTTCTCTATCAATATCCCCCACCATGAACAAGAAAAAAGCTCTGTCTGTATTAATAAACCTTCATTTCTAAACTCTCCTATATACACATATACATACACACGTATATTATATTATATACATACACATATAGACATAACATGGAGAAAGCAAACCAAGCTACAGGCGCTCCACCGCACGGCCTAACCCCGGAGGAATATGCCGAGCTGGAGCCGCTCATCGCGACGTACCACAACCTGACCGATCTGACGTCGTTTCCACCAGGCAACAGGTGCACGTCCGTCATAACCCAACGGATCGAGGCGCCGGCCCACGCGATTTGGGCCCTGGTCCGCCGCTTCGACAGCCCACAAAAGTACAAGCACTTCATCAAGAGCTGCAAGATGAGAGAAAACAGCAACGTCAGCAACAACGGCGACGGCGGCTCCATAGGGGTGGGGAGCGTGAGGGAGGTGACGGTGGTGTCGGGGCTGCCGGCGTCGACGAGCGTGGAGAGGCTGGAGATCCTTGACGACGAGAGGCACGTGCTGAGTTTCAGGGTCGTCGGAGGAGAGCACCGGCTGAACAACTATCGGTCGGTAACGTCGATGAACGAGTTCGTCGGCGGAGAAGGGAAGGTCTACACGGTGGTTATAGAGTCGTACGTGGTGGACATTCCGGAGGGGAACACCGGAGAGGACACCAAGATGTTCGTCGACACCGTCGTCAAGTTGAACCTCCAGAAGCTCGCCGTCGTCGCCGTCGCTTCTTTGCCTGGACATGACTAGTTTAAGTCATTCTTTGTTTTGCCCCGTTTGAATTTTTCGGTGGTAATATTGCTATTTAAATATGAACATTATTGTGCTTCTATTCTTTTTTTTTTTAATATTTATATATTTTTATATAACTGCTAGTTGGATTGTTGAATTTGTATATTTTAATTCGGGTTCGTTGGAGAGATTTATCTTTATTTTTGTTTTTGTGGGCGTATTATTTTAGAATATTATTGGTTTTTTCTCTCCATTAATAACTCTTTGAGAGGTTTGTAATAATTAGTTGCACTACTAATTTGGTTTCTTCTCATTGCGGAAATAATTGCCCAATGAGGGTATATATAAGCTAGAATAATTCAATATCAAACTCCGCATGTTATTCATATAGACGAGACAAGGCATTGTCTTGTGAGTAACAACAGTAGTAACTAAACCTAGAAGTATAACAATGCCATATGTTAGAGTAAAATGACTTGAATTTTACTACCTTTTGTACTAATTTTTTGATATACTAGATTTTTTCTTCTTCTATCCATGATTTTTTTTTGTCTAAGATTTTTTAAGTAAATCTATGTGTTTTTGTTTAACGTTTCTCTATTACCTATTGTCAATTCTATAACACTATATATATTGCTATTAATTATTAGCCGTGGCAACTTGTTTCACTCTAGTGAGTTTCAATTCCTTTTTTTTCTTTGAATTCCAATAATTTGCTATAGTTATTTATCAATACCAACAAATATTAACCTTATAGTATCAATGATTATGTTACAAGCGTGAGGCCCATCATAATAATAAAACTCGCCGACAGGTTAGTTTATACCTACTGGAGAAATAATTGACTTAAAATTAAAGTCATCACAAATTAAGCAGCCTTTAATTTCTTTTTGGGAAAAATGACTATCGAGTTGCAGATTGGACAAAAAAGGAACGAGCTTCCTAAACGGCTTTCTTGCACTTCAACACGATGAGATAACGTGACCGTATTTTCAGGGGTGAAAGGATGAAAGGACTGAAAGATGTGTGCTCATATGTACGGTACTACTGATATGAGAAGAGAAAGTAATGACTAATAAGCAATCAGAGAAAGAGTGGACAGTTGGTATATAGTCTGGTGCAAAACCTTTACGTGTGGCTCAAATGTCAATCCTCAGTTCAACGACAAGGACTACAGAAGATGGTTTTTTTGTTTTTTTTTTTTTTTGAGATGAATTGTGAGCAGCCTTAGAGGCATGTGAAGGAAGACCTCAATTAAAAAAATAATAATAAAAAATTAAAAAAAAAGGCTTCTTTAGACTTCAGTCCATGATTAGCCGTCTTCAATTTCAACCACTAATATATAATTTCCCACTTCTCTTTCAATTTCGCTTATCAAAACACTTTTGGTTTTGCTAAGCAAGATGGGTTTTCTGTTATTTTATTGGATTCGGTCCAAAGTGTTGGGTAGTTATGAATCAATACATTTTATCGTGATCCCATTAATTAGCTCTCGGACGGGGGCTCTCAATTTCACCGTCATATATAGGAAATGAATTGGGAGTCAAACTTTCTATGTTGGGTTTCGTTTGAAAAAGAAAAAGAAAGTACGGATACAAATCTTTTCTCATGGGAAGAAGACTCGTGCTCTTTTATTCACACGAACATAAGCAAAAAGTAGAACAAGTTCTATGCCCTGTTTTCTAAGGGTTTCAATTTGTGGTTTGAATAGGTGATTTTAATATCTGTAGTTTAAACTATAGTAGCATTTGAAACTATACAGACATGATTTCATTTCTCATATTATCCAAACACTAGTTCGCTTATCGTTATTGTTTTGCTGTATCAAATAAGTTCAACACCATGTGAACTTAAAAGGGAGATAAATTCTCAAAAACCAATTTTAAATAGGTTTAAGCATCATATCAAGGTTCGAAAATACTTCAGCTAATGCATATTGAGCTATTTGGCAAGTTTATTAGAACTAAAGTTTTAAATTCAAGAATTATAGCATGTAAAAACTTTAAGCTGTAGTAACTTTTTATTTTTTACTATAACATATGAGAGCTTTACACTGTAATTAGTAACATCCAAACATGCACTAAAATAGAGAAAATTTATGTCACACTTTTAAAGTGCATTTTTCATGCCGCAATTAAAAAGTTTGTACCACACTACTACTTATATTATATGTTTACATTGTATCTTTTCTAAACACGTGTAATATTTATAAAAAGTAAGTTTTAAGAGATAATATTTATGAAATTTTTTTAAATAATAGTTTAAACTATATTTATAGGTTCAAATTGTATGATCCACGAACCAAATGCCCTTGAGTTGTCGATGAGACAAATTTGTGGTAAGAATTAAAGTCCTAATACTTTTTCTAAGAGCAATAAAATTGAAAAGGCCAACCAAACAAATATGTATAAAATTTATAGAAGTTCACCTTAGTATAAGAGTTACTTTCAAAATATCACTCTCATTAAAAAAAAAAAAAAAAAAAAAATAAGAGATTACAAGAGAATCGCATATCTCTTAAACTCAACTCATTGTAATTTCCCCTAAAATTGGTGCCTCAATACAAGTAAAATTAGGACAACTAAGATTACAGGATTAAAAGCTCAAAATACCATTACCAAAAATTAGGTCGATCTCTTCTCCACGCACTCAATAATAGGTGATTGTCAACTTGTATTATAGGTTTTGTTTAGCACATCCATACATACTGCTTAGAAGGTGGTCCTTAACGTCGTCGTATCACGCCTGTTGACTTGTACCCAAGAACGAAGGCCCATCAAGTATGTTGTGCCATGATGATCTGAACTCTCAATGCCCGAGTGGATTTCCTATTTTGGACAGACTTTGTGTTGAGTCTTTTTCATTACATGTATAGTTATGCTGTATATGTAGATATGTGTGTTTGTGTCAGTACTGTATGGATATTTGTTTCCAGTGTCCGAGTTAAATGACTGATGCCAAGTAAAATAAGTGTTTACCGGTGCTATACCTTGAACTATTGGTCTCTTCAAACCATTTTCGTTACAACATTTTTCCCTTATAAAATTTAAATTTCTGTTTAAACTTTCTGTTCAAATCTATGTATTTTAATTTTAAGCTGATTGGGCTCATTAATAATTAGTAATGAAACTCAATTACTTCTTTTTTTTTCATTTTTGGGGTGTAATTTCATTTTCCTTCTCTAGAAAAACAAGATACTATGTGTGGCCCTATTTTTAATATTAATTATTGGGTTAAAGAGACAATTGACCCAATTACGTTTATTGAATTGAAATATAACTCTAATTTGTAAAAATTCTACAAATGTCTTATAATGTAATCATTAAAATTATTTATATGTAATTATATAGTATAAAATGTAATATCATTAAGATAATTACTATATCATTAAAGATATTTTAAAATATTTTAAATATTATGTTGGATTTTAATTTTATAACAATAATTTAGATAAGTATTGTAATTTTTTCTTATAGGGTGTTTGGAAGGGTGGTAGGAGCCAGTGGTGGGAACCACTTTTACTGTAGCATGTGAGAGTTTTATACTGTAACATATTTTTTTATTGTTACTATAACATATGAAAATTTTATACTGTTCATAACTGAAATTGTTGTAGGAATTAAGTGGTTCCCACCACTGCCAACACCCCCTTAATAATTATTTACTCTAGGAAATTAAAAATGAAGCCCGCCCAGTTGCATGAACATAATCCCAATCCAGGTAAGATATGGCCCACCTTGAGTCCAATGCTGGCTTTGAGCCGTCTGTAGTGGAAACTTCCAACTGCTCCTGACGTCTAAAGCCTGGCCCAGTTCAGAATCATGTTCACTGGTTTTGCACCTCTTTGCACTTCGGGTGGGATGAAAAATGGGAATTAGGCAAGAAGCTCGGATTATTAAATTATTTTTTCACATTAAAAAAAAAAGAGTGAAAGCCTGGAAGAATTACAAAAATGAATACAACTGTATTTTAATTGATTTTTTTATATTCCTTTTTTCTTTTGCTTTCTTTAAAGTTTAAAGCTATTGTAATATTAGATTTATGTGGTCACCTGGTTTTTTAATAATAATTAAGGTCTTAAATATATTATGAGAGTAAAAAGAAAATTATATGAGAATAATTAATCTTTAATTTATCATGTGAATTTTGAACTATGATGAAAAGAAGAATAAAAAAATGATAAGAACGATGATTTATCACGTCAGTTCAAGTATGCAAAAATTTTAAACTTTTTCCCTCTTCATTAAAAATGTTTGATAAATCTCTTGTCACATATTGATATTTTTCTGTCCCGCTTTTGGACTTTTGAAGGATGAGACTTGTTTTTCAAAATAATAAAAAACATTAAAATGCACAATTTCTATTTCACTACCTAATATGACAATGTAAATTATAAAAAAATGAGCATACATTATGAGGGCTGACCTTCATAAACTTATGAGTTTATGGTTATTAATCCCATCAAGCGGCGCGGGGATATATGAAAAGGATAGGCGGCCACACCTCTTGATTTTTTATTATTATTTTACACATAAAATTCTATAAAATTATATTTTTTACAAAATTATATTTTATTCTTCTTAAAATTACATTTTATTTTCTCTAAAATCAATTTGACTTTCATTTCATTAATTCAGTCACTCATCTACTTTTTAATTATTTTTTTTGCTACATCCCTACCTTCAAGTGAGAATTTGTTAAAATTAAAATTATTATTTTAAAATATAAAAATTTTATATTATAATAATGTTTTATTTTTTTATTGTTAAAACTTTTATATTATTTAATGGTACTAACCAGATTGCAAACAGAGGATACGTAGGTTTTAACTGCTGCTTCGTTAATGCATTATGACTTTTGGGGTGTTCATTTATAGTTGTTATTACGATTATAGGTAGGCATAGGCAGACATGAAGGCAAATTGGCTTACTAGTTGCCACTTCTTTTTTTCTTTTCTTCACCTTTTCTTTTTGCTTGAGAAAATATCAATGTATACGTTTCAAAGATTTCCCCACCGGATTTTCTCGTGACCCTTTTTGGGGTTGGCTTGCATCATCACGTCATCTCCCTTCTACTGTCCATCACCAGAAGTACACTGTTAACAACAGTATCTTCCTTTCTTTTCTCGTCTCAGAACATTGATTCGCTTTTAAAGCCCTCTTTTATTTGTTAGATTCTGAATTGAAAGTTGCTTTGCTTTCTCTCTCTGTTTAGACTATATATATATCTATATATAATATAATATTCTCTACTCTCTTTTTCCATTCTTAACCACTCACGCTAGCTTGGTGAAAATTGGTAAAAGGCTTCTTTTTTCTTTTTTTTTTCTTTTTTTTTGCTTTCCGAAAAATGGTGCTGAGAGGACCTGGCAGGAACAGAAGTTGGAGCAGAGGGACTCGAGATATTTTGATTTTATATAAATATATATATATATATATATATATATTGGTAAAGTGCGTCATTAGGGTTGGGAGAGTGGTTTGGTTTGATTATTTTTTTACTGAAAATTTTATACTGTATTTTTTTTATTTTATATTATAATTATGAAAAGATTTATATTGTGGATAGTTGAGTTCAAACAAATATGCTTAATACAGCATTTATTATCTCAAATCAAACGACAACAATAAGTTCCTTCAAAAAGAAATTCTGTGGATAGTGAAAGAAAGAGGGAAACTAAAAAATAAAGTGAAATTTTTTTATGCCAAGGACTTTTTATTCAGCAATTTTATTTAATTTTATAAACTTAAAATCTTATTATTAATAAAATAATAATTTTTAATTTAAAAATATATTTTATATTAAACTAAGGCTCGTTGAAGCTTACAATTTTATAAATAATAAAGTTTTAATTTTATAATAATAAAAAAAATATAATTTTTTTTGATAAATTACTTAATTGGTCTCTTTTATGAAAGAAGATTTTGGTCTTAAATTTTTTATTAATTGGTCTTTAATATTTTATTCTAATAGCTAATGTATCATTTTAATAGTTAAACCGTCGTTAAAAATTATAAAATATCATTTGAAGTAAAATTGTTAAACAATCCTTCAAAATAATTACACGTTTAAAAATTAATAAAATTAAAATATAAACTTATTAAAAAATCTAAACAAATAAAACAAATATGAAATAAAAAGCCCAAAGAAGTTCTTCCTCGTATCTTCTTTTTCATCGTCATATCATGAAAAATTAAAAAAAAAAAAAAAGTCGCATACAAAGACCATAAACCCAGATATATTGAATCAAGAACCCAGATATATTAAGCTGAGCCACGAAAGTTGAGAAAGCAAAAACAAAGAGAAAAATCAATTTAATTGTGAGACGTAAATGAAAATGCGAGGAAAAGAAAAAGCAACCTTGAACAGGCAAATTGATAAAAATCAATTTACACACACTCGCGTTGAACAACCAAGTGGTATAAACCAGTGGGTAAATTGCTCCTACCTTCCGACGAACCCTCTTAACTTTTACCATCTTTCTTTACCATCAATTTCTTAATTTCATTTCCTTCTTTAAAAAGATAGTCCAGTGACATTTGTAGGGGAAAAGATTAACACTTGATGGAAAATCAAACAATCATACAACCCCCAATATTCATGAACCAAACAGAACAAAAACAGCCAGATTATCATACAAACTGAACCAAATTCCATAATAAACGAAAAAAAATTCAACAAAGAACACAATTTTCGATTTTAACTTGAGATTTGGCTTCCTTCTATCAGAAAAAAAAAAAGAATCAAACAACAAAAAACCCATAACTCACAAATCTGAAAAACACACGGATTTGAAAAACCCACAATCGGAGATCGGAGAGGCATGTGCGACGACGAAGGCCACGGCTGCATGGCGGAGCTGCACTGAGCTGGCCTGTTAGGTCTCGACGGCTGCAGCTGCATGTTCTTCAACACCGAGTAGAAATCTGGTTTTGTTTGGCTGTGCATAGAGAGAAAGAGAGGAAAGGGAAGCATTGTTTTGAAAAGACAAAGGAAATTAGAGCTCGTTTGGTTTTATTTTTAAGATTAATGAGATAATTGACTTAATTATATTTATTAAATTAAAATATAATTTTAATTTATAAAATTTTTTATAAATGCCTTATAAAGACATCATTAAAATTATTTATATGTAATTATATAACATAATATGTAATATTATTAAGATAATTACAATATCATTAAGGATATTTTTAAAATATTTTAAATATTGTGTTAGGTTTTAATTTTATAATAATAATTTAGACACATATTGTAATTTTATTTTATTTTTAAAATAGTTTTTGACATTTTTAAAAATACAAAAAATGAAAACTATCTACAAAACTTGTTTGGTTAATAAATTTGGTGAAAATGATAATGAAAACATTTTTCAATATATGTAAAATGGTTGAGATTTTTGAAAAAAAAAAAAACTTGATTTGGTTTTTTCCAAAATTATTGTCTCCCTCAAACTCTCTCCTAAGCCCCTCTTTATTGAAGCATATCACATCTCCAACGTCCTTGCTCGTCGGATTCCATCATTGACCCAGCCGTCGAAGTCCCACACCTGCCATCGAAGCACGTTGGAGGTCGTTGTCAAAGCACCCATCCTAGCAAATCATCGCTCAACCATCGTTGAGCACCGTCAAATCTTAGCATCACCCAACTATAAAAATCGTAGTTCACTCGCCCATGCTGGAGTACATCCCATCTCCGTCAATACGGCTTAGAAACCCACCGCAACAATCCCAATCCACCCCTGGCAATGTAGACGTTGAAGTTCTACACCAATCTTCGAATTGCGATGAAGGTGCGATCTGAATAGCGGAGGGGCTGGCGATCTGGGCTGGTGGCGTGACGGGCTAGGGCATTCGATCTTGGCTGGTGCATTGTCGAGGGTAGGGGTGGGGCTCGTCGAGGTAGGGCTAGGACGTCGAGGGACTCATCGTCTCATGGGTCGTCGGTCTAGGCCATCGCCGCCGTCTTGGCCTCACCGGAGTAGAGGAGCCCCCAACCATCATCATTATTGATTACAATTAAAAAATTAATAATTAGTTTTTTAAAAAATAAATTTGGGTTTTATTTATATTAATAAATTTTTAATTAAAAAATATTTGGGTTCAAAAAATATACCACCATATACAACCAAATACAATTTCAAAAATAGTCTTAGCACATTTCTTAAACTATTTTTATTTTTAGATTTTTTTCAAAAACAAAAACCAAAATGAAAACACTACCAAATAGGGCCTAGGGTTTTTTGAAAAGATTAAGAAATCAGATCTTGTTTTTTAGTAGGAATTAGATGGTGTTTTTTTTTTTTGAAATGAATTAGGTGTTGTTTTTTTTTTCATTTTTTTCATTTTTTTAAGTGATTGTTTGCCCCTTTTTTTGAGTCTGATTTTTTTTGGTGATTTTAATAATATTATTTAGTTTTATTTTATTAGCTTTTATGTTTCTATTTTAATTTTTTACAAAATATTAGCCTTTTCACTAAAATATACTTACTCAAAAAGTCGTATGTGCATCACGTGACACTTTTTAAATGGACGGTTAAAATAGTCTCTCAATTATTAAAATAAAAAGTTACGAACCGATTAATGAAAAAAAAAGACTAAAATCTCACTATAATAAAAAATTGAAGAGAAATTGAACAATTTAACTTTGTTTTTTCTTTTATAAGTGGATCGGCCCTTTTTTCTTTTAAGAATTCTTTAAATGAAAACACCCCCAAGATCTTGTGCCAGGTTGAGGGGAGATTTTACCTATCACGTCAGGATCTAGATCAACTTTTAGTGGCGCTGAGCCATTGAATATTACCCTCGAATAAAGTCTTATGCACATGTTCGTTGATGGTCATATAAATTATTTGATAGTATTTTTAAAATAGATAAAAAAATTTATTTTTGAAAATAAAAATTTTTAAGAAATTATATTAAAAGTATTTTTAAAATTTTTGTTTTAAATAAACATATAAAAATATTTATAAAAACTCTCAAAATAATTCTAAACAGGATTTATACAACTTACGTATAATCACGATCTAATATGACAAGGTAAATTACATGGTACCAACAAAGTATTAAAATATGTTGGGGTATCTGGGAGAAACATTAGAAATTATAGTTCCAAATATATATTATATAAAGCAAAAATAAATTACAATATAAAACTCTCACATATTTAAATACTTGAAGTTTAAACTTATTTTTTTAGAGTTTCCTCTTATAAGATATTATCAACATAATTTTTAACCATTAAGTCCTCCTGTAATCGTTCAAATTGTTGTACTTTAGGTAATTTAAGGATTATAAATTATATTTATTTTAGAATTATTGATTTTAGTAGTCTCTAAACTTTAATCTCTTCCACTGTATTCCTTAAACTTTATTAAATTATACTTTGTCTTTTAAACTTTCAAAGTACTTTATTTTGTCACTTAAACTTTAAAAATCACCGTTTTACCTTATGAACTTTCAAAACTCACAACTTTAGGGTCTGTTTATTTCGTAGTCTGAATTACGGTTCGAATCATTTTGCTACAGTATTTTCTCTCACAAAAATTTAAATTCTCATTCAAATACTCTATTTAAATACTCGAACCAAACGGGCTTTTACTTATTGAATTTTAAAAATAACCGTTTTACCTCCTTAACTTTCAAAACTTCTCATTTTGCTTCTGAATTTTTGATTTTTCATTCAAATAGACATAATTAAAGTTACATAAAACAAAATTGAGTAATAAAATCTCATTTTTACCTTTATAGATTATCTATATTTGAACAACCTGAGCTTAATTTCATCTATTTTAATAAAAAATTAAAACTTTAAGGGTAACGTGAGAAGCTTTAAAAATTTTAAAAATAAAATAATAATTTTTAAAGTTTATATAATAAAGTAAAAAAATTTGAAAATTTATGTAACAAAACAGTGATTTTTTACTCTTTAAAAGTAAAACGAAAATACTTAAAAGTTAAAGGTCATTGGTGTTAAAAATTTTTTTAAAAATTTTGATTAAAAATGATGTGATATTGTTGAATTTTCTATTTTTTTTAGTTTTAGAATTTTCAGAAGGTGTTTCAGAGGACATTAGAGTTGAAAATATTTTTTAAAAAATTATAATGCATGGAGCTTCATATTACGATAATTTTTTATTTTTTTATTGTTAGAAGTTTTGTAATGTTAGATGTTCTAACCGGGGCATTTTGATAACTAGGTTGGGCAGAATTTTTTTTTTTCAGTTTTTGGTATAAAAAAAAAGGTTTTTTAGACATCAAAACGGTTTCAGTTTTTTTTTTTTTCAGCATGTTGAGATTTCTTATTCTGTTACAGTCATTTTTCTTTTTCTATTAAAAAAAACCTGAGACAATTTACCTGCATAAAAAAACGTATTTTTTTTTATTCCAAAAAAAAAGAGACCTTTTATCCAATTAGGATTTTTTTTTTGGCCTACTTATCAAAATCTTCCGTTCTAACCAGATCGAAAACAGGGCCTCATATTACGTAGGTTTTAACTGCTGCTTCGTTATTGTATTATGACTCTTGCGTAATTCATTTATAGTTGTTCATTATGATTATTTGTAGGCATGCTCAGAAATAAAGGCCAATAGTGGCTAGGCTTCGTAATTGCCACTTTTCCTTCTGTTTTGCTTGAGAAAATATCAATATACACGTTTCAAAGATTTAACCGACGGATTTTCTCGTGACCCCTTTGTGGTGGCTTGCGTCAGCATGTCATATCTCTCTTTTTTTCTCGTCTCGCAACGTTGATTCGCTTTTAAAGCCCTCTTTTATTTGTTAGATTCTAAATTGAAAGTTGCTTTGGCTTCTGTCTCTGTTTAGACTATTTCTATATCTATGTACAATATAATATTCTCTTCTTTCTTTTTTCTTTCTCAATCACTCACGCTAGCTTGGTGAAAATTGGTAAAGGCTTTTTTTTTTTTTCCTCTCTGAAAAATGGTGCTGAGAGGACCTGGCAGGAACAGAAATTGGAGCAGAGGGAATCCAGATATTTTGATTATGATGATCGCAGAGAAGCAGATAATGAGAGGTGGGGAGGACGACAAAGGAGTTCAGAGAGAGGCAAGGGATGGGCCCTCTAAAGCCTGCAACAGAAATGAGTGGCACTGCATACAAGAGTAATGTGTTTCCCCTCTCTCTTTCGCCTTTTCTCTCTCCTTGCCTTTTTTTTTTGCCTTCTTCTTTCTCTCTCTATACAATATCTCTTTTTTGTTTTTCTAGTCTTGTGTGGCTCTTCTCATTCTCTATCTTCAATTAATGGGTCCAGTCCAAACCAGTTGATCATTCATTACCTCCATCTCTTCTGTTCAGAACCGGCAGCTTGTTTTCTGTACTTTTTATTTTCATTTTTATTTTCTGGCTTATTGATAAGTGATGACTCTCTACTTTCTCTTTTTCACTTTTGATGGGTTTCTCTGAGTTGGGTGTCTTTTTCTTGCATCACCCATTATATTAGTGCAGCTTTGAAATCTTCTGACCAGAGGGGAGAGAGTGTGTGAATCTTATTACATGGGGTCTGAGACTGAAGTTCAGTTTCTTGGGTTTTGGGTTTCTTGAAGAAAATTATATACTTTGCTTTTCATGCAAAGAGAGAAAAAAAAAAGTTTTTTCTATTTGGCTTTTCATTTGTTGTAGTTTGAGAATAGTGAGGGGGATAAAGCATGAGAGGGGTTTGTTGGCCTTTTCCCCTCGTCTCTTTTTCCACCACTTTATCTGTCTTTTGATTGTGCTCTTTTGCGTAGAAAGAAAAAAAATAAAAACCACAGAGATGCCCTTCTGAACTTTGCACTGCACTTTGCCTATTTTTGGTGCCTGTTGAAAGCCATGCATATTGGTGTCAATCCGTATGATACAGACCACTTTATCTTTTTGAACTTTGAAAATTTTTTTCCAAGGGGGCTCATTTGGGACAATCCTATGAATCTGCATTGGAAATTCCTAACTCCAACATTTTGTCTTGAAAAAGGTTTGTTGGGGAAAACTGTATTCTTGGTGTATTTATGATGGCTGATCACATCTCCTCTACTTATGGATGCAAGGTGAGAGCTTCTTTCACTTTCTTACCATCTGTTCACGGCTTGTAGCATTCCACAATTACTTTTACTTTTTTTTTTTCAACAATTAGTCCTTGACACAGACATTTGAAGCTTAATTGTTTGCTTCTTATGCTTAGTGTGACCCTATGGTCGTTTTCTTCCCCATCTTTTTGACTTTTATCTTTTGGGGTAACTCTTTTTGGCTTTATATTTGATCTCTTTGTTTCTTTTCAGCACTGTCTAATCATATAACAGAACAAATTAACTTTGTTCTCGTGTTAAAATTAGACTGGCTTAAATGAATGAACAAGATTAATTAGTGTAATCAAATAGTTTGAAGAGTTGTGATACCCTTTGTTTGTTGCAAGTCAAAGCATAGGAAAGGTCGTTGGGACATGATAGATGGATGCTCATTTATGTGCATTCATAAATAGTGACCTCTGCAGTTTTGATCTCTCCTGCCTCTTAAAAAAGTTTTGAAACTTAAATGCTCACATGCCCAAATTGGAAGTAACCAATGTCCCTAATCATCCTTTAATGAACCTCCTTCGACCTCTTGTGATTTGTTTTTATTAGTTTTATTAATATCAGCATTAATTTTGAAATTATCAGGTTAATAATACTTGAAAGCACATTGTCAGGACATATCTGAGCGACTCTTGCCATTATACACATATCTCTTTATCTTGGCCAAGAGATTTTCATTGAGGGTTTAGAAAATTTTCTGCTTAATGCTTATGACCGTGGTCCATATGGAGGATCAAATGTTTAACATTTCACCGGACACGGTGGCAAGCCGAAATTCTCTAGTAATGGAAGGGATTTCCCCACACACAACCATGAATTCACTAGTACACTCCTATTTATTTGATCACACTAGCAATCTTCATGTCACAAACCAAGCAGAGAATGTTGTCAGTTCGAATGCATTCTACACATACAAAAGGAATGTCACTAGAGACGACTCACTTGGCTGTTCAAGTGCCACGGCAAACTACGGGTTTCAGGAAACGCCTGACTCTGCGGTTTCAATTGCTTCCTTTGTGGCTGCAAAGGGTGAGCTTCAAGAAAATCTCAACAACTTGGCCATTTCAGTGGTGCCTCCTATCTATTCAGCTCCGGCTTTAGCAGATTACATACCGAATGATTGCTCCAACATCTCGAATTCTCGGTTTCCAAATTCCATGAACTGTGGTAACGAGGAAGTGCTCAGCATGATCGGCGGCAGTCAGTGGGATATCCAGAAGTATTCTGCCTCGTTAGAGCTTGTTGGGAAAAGTACTTCTCAGTTTCACCCTTATTCATCCACTGGAAATTTTGACCCAAATGGATGGATATCACCAGATAGTGCAAGCTTAGCCATGGTTCATTCGTATGGTTCCTCCAAGTTTAGCAATGAGCTAGCTCTAACTCTTGCTACATCTCAGCCTTCTTCCATTACAGGGATGAATACTCTGGGCCAATGCTCAGACATGGCTTGCTCTGCAGTGGCTCACAACTCTTCAAACGAGACAATGTTGGGTGGCTCGGGTCAAACTTCTTGCAACAGCGAGGAGCTTTCCCTGAGTTTTGGCTCTTACAGACCCCCTCAATTCTCACAGGTGATATTAGGTTCACGTTATCTTTGTGCGGTACAGGAGATACTTGCTCAGATTGCAAGCTTTTCACTGGAGAATGTAGACCATGCCAATTATTTGAAATCCAGTGCAGCCATCAACACACCATTTTCTTCGAGTTGCCATGCCGAAAGCGGGATATCGCTGAAGGATCCCTCCTTGGATGGTGGTAGGCCTGGAGGAGGAGAAAGTGACCCTGCATTGCACCGACGAGCAATCGAAACAAAGAAGGCCAAACTCCTGGCTTTGCTTCAAATGGTATGTTGGCTTTTATTCTCAGGCCTTTTGTGTTACCAATTTAGGCTGTTTTCTCCCATTTAAATGTATTGTTATTTTTGCATATGAAATTATGCCATTCATAAATATATAATGATTAACAAGGCCATTGTGGTGATCTTAGGTTGATGAACGTTACAGCCAATGCTTGGATGAGATCCACACAGTTGTATCAGCCTTTCACGCGGCTACTGAGTTGGATCCTCAGATACATGCTCGTTTTGCTCTCCAAACCATCTCTATATTGTACAAAAGCCTGAGAGAGAGGATTAGCAACCATTGCCTCGCGATGGGATCAAGTGGCTTCGATGCTTCATGCTCGGGAGACACTGAAAAATCGTTCGAGACTTCTTTCATACAGAAGCAATGGGCTCTTCAGCAGCTCAAAAAGAAAGAACATCAGTTGTGGAGGCCTCAAAGAGGCTTGCCTGAAAGATCTGTCTCGGTTCTACGGGCTTGGATGTTTCAAAACTTCCTTCATCCGTAAGCCATCTTAATTGTTCTATTCATCTCATCCTTAATTTGAGCACATTGATTAACGATGAGGTACACATTGACTTGGTCATGAAATGAACATATCTCGTACTTGCTTAATATGAATTTTCAGGTATCCTAAAGATGCAGAGAAACATTTGCTTGCAGTAAAAAGTGGGTTAACAAGAAATCAGGTAGGATTTTTGTATTTGGTATTTATTCATTTGAAATCAAAACAACTTAAAAAGTTTTTTTTTTTTTTTAATTTTTTAATATTGATGATATGGATTTTGGGCAATGCATTTAGGTATCAAATTGGTTTATAAATGCCCGAGTTCGGCTATGGAAGCCAATGATAGAAGAAATGTATGCAGAGATGAACAGAAGAAACAGTCGTCGTAATGAGAGCATGAATGAAAGCAACAACTAAAGAAACAACACGAGTTCCAACAACAATCAAAGATATAATGCGAATTGAAGCTGAAGGTCCATACCAAAAGTGGAATTAATTAGATATCCAAATCATCAATTGTTAATGCGTATATATACAGCCTGCGTTTTCTTAATTTTTATTATTGTTATTTGTTATATATAATCAAAATTTTCCAAAAGGAAAATAGTACCTTGGAATTATTTTGTACACATCTCGTGGACGCGGTTCGAGGGGATTATGGGCCCTTTTGTCGTGCATTATTCGGCTTATAATGCAGCCAAACTTCCCACTTCTTTTTCTTCTCTTTTTCCCCGCTTTGTTTTTTTTTTTTTTTTTCTCAAGACGCACTGCATATGCAGCCAAAAAAATTTTTATAATGTTGTCATTTCGGGAATATTGCGTAGATTTCTTTATGTTTTACAAGGTGCATAAAATTATTCCGTTTGGTTTTTTTTTTTTTTTGAGAGAATTTTTTAAAAATGTTTTTGTGCATTTTTGAGGTAAATTTGAAAAACATTTTAAACATAATTTTTTTAAAAAATTATTTTCGAAACAAAATCCTTTTTTATTTATTTGGAGGACGTTACGTAACGGGTTGTATTTGTGAAACGTCAATATTTTTTAGAACATTGAGTAGTTCTACAGAAGACATAAGAAAATTGTCATTTAATTCTAATTTTTAACATTGCTTAACGTGGTTGGAAACATTGATCCGAAGATGTATGATCAAAACGTTGCAATGTTGTCTTGTTGGCCGCCGCCTTAAATTTAGCAGGAAGAAAAGAGCTAGTTGTTCAATGTGGATTTGGGATGCAACCTTTTAGTATGTATATATTTTTTAATTTTTTGATGAAAAGCCATGCGTTATCTCGTCATGTATGATTGGGATTTACAAAGCTAGTTTAGGTTCCAAGTATAATGGGAGAATGTGGCTTGTCCATCTTACTTCCATGCTTCCAATAAACAAAAAGATATCTTATTCTTTGTTTAGTTTGTTCTTGTTTTGTTCTCTTTTTATCATTGGAATAGGTAACGCGTTATACCAATTGGAGTCTTTACTACACTGCTCACGTTCTACGCACAAGGGGAAGCGAAAAAGTAACAAATAATGAATGGAGAGGCGAAAGATAATGATATGTTTTTTTATTTTTCTACTTAAATTGTTTGTCTAATTTTTAGTGTCTTAAATGGTGTTTAATTAATTATATTATGACATGTTATTTAATGAAAAAGATGAAAAAATAAATTAACATTATTTTCAATTTTTTAAATGACAGTGTCATAATATGATTAGCTGGACATCATTTAAGATATCAAAATTAGACACTGATTTGAATCCTTTTTTTTTATAAGCAGTCAATCATGAATATTGATTTCTTAATTAATTGGTACAATTGGTAATATATGTTTTTTTTTTTTTTTTTGCCAAGGTGATTTTTGTGTTTTACATCTGCCTAGTGAATTTCAGCCTAACGATTTTATAGGGGAAGAATTCAAACGCCTCAAGGGTATATTTAGAATTCAAATGGCATAATTAATGACAAACTTTAACATAGGAAAAAAAAAGCTTAATAATATTTGCCCTAAAAAAAAGAGCTCAACCTTTAATTTTGAAAAAAAAGGGCAAACAAGTAGTCACTTTTAAATTTTAAGGAATTAAAACTGAATATTCTTCCCAAGCCTTTTTTTTTTCTATTTGTTTTATGTCGGTCGTTGAAATTCAAATGTGAATCATTAAAAAAAACTAATATAATGACTTAATTTTGGAATATTCGAACCAAATAATTTATTTAAATCAATTTTGTTATGGTATTTTTTTTCACAAGCTAAGATATTTTAAATTTAAATTTTGAACCTATATTCCAACCTTGTCCTTAGTAATTAGAAGGAAATAGGGAATAAGAAATAAAAATCGCTAATGTAGTCCAAACGATAGGGGGAAGTTGTGGCATTGAGAAATCCGGACCGCCAAACATGTAATACCGTGGTAGGCACGAGATATCCTAGCCCTACATCAAAGAAATAAACACACCGATCTGGCTAATATTGCTAGACCTATCTATATTTATTTTTATTTTTTAAATTTTGTCACCCAAATAAATTTGCTTTTTTTTTTCTAAAAATGGTATTTATCATTTTGATACCTTATGTTTTAGAGAAACATTATATTAGTATCTTGTTGTTTAAAAAATATAAAGTCTATCTTATAGTTTTCAAAAAAATCATATTAATACTCTGAATTTATTTTTTTACATTTTTATTAATGAATTCTAAATTAATTTTATAATAATATAATAGAAAATCAAAACAAATGATTAATCAAAACTCATCAAAGAAAAATATATATGTGAATTTATTTTTTTTTGCATTATTTGTTTCTATTTTCTTTTATAGTTTTTATAAAATAATTTATATTTCATTAATTAAAGGATAAGTTGAAAATTTCATATCACAAAACATAGAGTTATAGTATTAAAATGATATTTTTAAAAACTATAAAGTATCAATTTAATATTTTTTAAATAACAAAATATCAATGTGATTTAAAAAAAAAATGATATCTAAATGATTGAAACCTAAAAAAAAAAAAAAAAAAAAAAAAACCTTTATTGCTTAAAAATCTATCGAGAAATTCTACGCCGTGTCAAACATGGACCGTCAAAAAGGTAATGACATGATACGCGCGAGACATCCTGGGCGTACGTAGGCTACGAAATTTACTTTCTTCCTAATTAATCTATTCCTTTTCCTTCTCAGAGAGAAACTCCGACCCCTTGTCAAAGACGGTCAATTGATGTTACGGCTAATATAAATAGATCTCGTACCCAAGTGCTTGTTTCAAGTGCTGCTTCTGTCTCTTGTCTCTAGTCTCTGCGCAAGTAACTGGAGCAATAAGAATAATGGCGAACGACGTGGTGATTGTGTTCGACTTCGATAAGACGATCATCGACTGCGACAGCGACAACTGGGTCGTCGAAGAGTTGGGTTTCAACGACTTGTTCACTCAACTCCTTCCTACTATGCCTTGGAACTCTCTCATGGCAATTTCTCTTTCTTTCTTTTTTTTTCCCTCATCTTTCTTTTTGATCTTCATGTTTTTCTCTGAAAGGTAGACTCTTTTGTTTAATGGCTAATTGGTTTTCTTTTTCAGATATATATTTGCGGCATTTTAATTTATATTTAAAGCAATATTTTTCCTCAACTTTTTGAAATATTAAAAAAAAAGACGAAGACTTGCAATTTTGGTTTGCATGGTGATTATCAATTAGAATATTTAAAACAACGTCCTGAACTTTGGTTGTTATTTGTGTGGTTTCAGGATAGAATGATGATGGAGATTCATTCGCTTGGAAAAACAATCAATGATATAGCCGACTGTTTGAAACGGGCTCCAATTGATCCCTCCATTATATCTGCAATAAAATCGGCCAATGCTTTTGGGTAAGTTTCTTGTATCCGTTGTACACTACACAAACGTTGTTGTATTTTATGTCATTGTAATTATTATTTTTTCTATAAAAAAAAAAAAAAAAGAGAGAGTTTTGGAAGCAAAATATTCTTACTTCTCATGTTTTACAATTTACAGGTGTGATCTGAGGATATTAAGCGATGCAAATTCCTTTTTCATCGAGACAGTCTTGAAACACCATGGGATTTTGGAATGCTTCAAGGAAATCAAAACAAACCCAAGCAACATTGACGGTGAAGGCAGGCTTCGAATCTCGCCGTACCATGATTTCAACTCATCCTCTCATGGCTGCAGTATTTGTCCTCCCAACATGTGCAAGGTAAATTTTTGTGAACTTTGCAATTGTTTATTACTTGAATGAAAGACGATTATTCTGATGAAAATTTATCTTAGTTTGCGTTTTTTTTTTTACAATATAAACATGTTTGGCTAATTTAAAAGTGGCACTGGGGTTCTTCTTGTGGATTAGGGTGTAATATTGGAAAGAATGCGAGCTGCGCTTTCAGCAGGGGGAAAGAAGAGATTCGTCCATGCAGGGGATGGCATAGCAGACTTTTGCGCTGGTCTGAAGCTTGAAGAAGGAGATTTTCTGCTTCCTAGGAAGGATTTTCCAGTGTGGGATGTGATCTGCAAAAACCCAACGCTCGTCAAGGCAAATATTCGCGAATGGAGCAACTGGGAAGAGTTTGAGGCTCTTTTGCTCAACACAGTAGACAAATTCTTATTCGAACACAAGTCTGATGCCAGAGGTGATCAAGCGATTCCTGCTGACCGCAAGTTTCAAGAGATTTCCAAATCTGCTTGTCAAAGTGTTCTCAGAGTTCCCCATTGATATTCAACAAGAGTGTTAATTGGCAAACGCATTTGCTCTTTTATGTTTTATTATTTGTCCCGGATATTGTAATGTTATACCAGTATTCAATGTCATGTTAAGAAGTTTATGTTTATGGAATGTACAAATTATAATACTACCTTTTTTTTTTTTTTTTGAGAATGAAGTTATAACAGTGTTTGATTCGCCCTATGCATAATTAGGCTCGGTAACTTAACATCAATAACATGCTAGAAGCATCCAATTAGTAAAAACCGACAAGGGCTGTAGAACATGGAAGAAGGGGGGACATGACCAAAACCTTATAACCGGTTACACCAAACAAAAATATTGTCAAGATTTTTGGACTCCTATGAGGAAAGTCTTCATCTTTACCTACTTGTGAAATTAAGGTGTGCCATCTGTGAAAGCTCAGTTCAAGCAAAATTTAACAATAAAGAACCAGAGATTAATTGCTTAGAGGAGCCGTGACTTGGCCTGAAAATGTATAATCTGATATAATTCTAAATATAAGGTTATCTTAAGTAATAAATACTCGGTGAATCCGAGGTCGAACCTATAGGCAAGGATTTTGTTGAATTCAGTATATTTATTATATTAACTCTTTATTTATCTCAAAGCTGAAGAATATGAAGATTAATATTTATTATTTACAATATATATTCACAATATTTGCACATTTTTATAACATTTTTCATTTTCAAAATTTCGTTAATTTTGAACTTCAATAACAAGAAATACAGCTAAAATTAAAATAGAACTTTAACAATAATTGTAATTAATTTAAAATAACTTTAACGAAATAACTGTTGGGTTTGGTGCCCTAAAAGCTGTGACATTGTAAATATTGTTAATAAATAAATAAAATGACATTTATTATTATTTTGGTTAATTATATGTATTATGAATACATTTATAAACATCAAGAAAATTTCATGATTATTTATGTGACTATAAATTTAGCATATAAGTGTTATTTGCTTGGGGATAAAATTTATAGATAATAATCTAAATAGTTCGTAATAATTAATTAAAGTTTGGGATCTTTAATTAAAAATTACAAGTACGGTCCAATCTCATCTAAAATGGAATAGTCATTATTCGGACTATTAATGTAGAGACATTGGGTTGGAGGTACTTTATATAATGAGATTATATAGGACTGGACCAGATAAATTATGAATCTCTAATAATCATCCGTTACAAATAGAGTATTCAAATTTATCACTATGATGATCATATATTTGACAGTCTTAATCCTGAGTATTTATTAGACTCCTATTTATTACATTATGTTTTTTGACTTGCATGGTAAGATTTGTCTAAGCACAGATTATAACCTAGCATCTTGGAAACATAAAGTAATAAATGGCTGGGAATAATATTATACAGATATGGAATCCATTCCTTCCCTATGGAAGTTAGAAAAATAGTTCTCTTGAGTGATAATTCAAGGTTTGAACAGTAGAGCGCTCGTTCATAATAAGATTATGAATTAATTGTTCATTAGAGAATTATTGGAACTCAAGGATAAATATGTAATAAGAGAGGTGAACGGAAATTGAACCTAGCTCTTATTATGAACTATTTATGGAGGACTAACTTATATGTAATGATTATATCAATGGACTACTCGTTAATTTTCTTTGAGTAATTTTACTATAATCTCAAGAGTTCAGTTTTAGGTTTTTAGTGGAGTAACACTGAAACTAATAAATTTGGCACATTAATTAAAGAGTTTGATTAAATGTCAAATTTATTGGAGCTTGGGTTATAGGTCCATAGGTCTCCAATACTACCTCTGTAACACTATATTGGATTTTGCATAGAATGAATCATACATGTTTAATTTAGAATTTTTGAATTCTGAATTAATTTTTCACACTTAAATTATTAACGTGACACAGAAAAATGTTCTCTGTGACACATAATGTAAAGTGATAAATGTTATCATATTTAACTGAGCATTAGTTAATTGATTGATTATTGTTAAAATCTATTCTTAAATAAATGTGATTTATTTTTGAATTGAGATTTATATATATATATGGTTTTGAACCAAATATTTATATATATATATATATATATGATTTTATAATATATTAATATAATATTATTAAAAAAAAAAGAAAAAAAAAGGGAAAGCCGTGAACCAAGTTTCACGCTTTCCCCTCTCACACACACACATATATATATTGACCGAATCTTGATTCGGTCAAAGTCAAAAAAAAAAAAAAAAAAGGCAAGTCTCTTCTTTTCACGGCAACTTTGATATACATATGTATATGTGTGTGTGTTAACCGAATAAGGGATTCGGGTAACAAGGAAAACGGAAAAGAAAAGAAGAAAAAGGAAAGGAAAAGAAAAGGGAAAGAAAAATTACTAATGGCTCAGTTATAAAAAGGGAGAGATAACAGTTATCTCAGTAATTTTTATTCACATAATTTTTAGAGAGAAAAACTGAGAGTTCTTCTCTAAAGAAAAATGTCTGCTATCTCATGTATTGAGTACATAGCAGATTCAGAAAAGTGTGAGGAAAATTCATTATTGCAGTTTGACGCCCACTCGTCTTTCCATTGGTGTGGAGGCCTGGTTTGGAAGATCGTGGTGTCAAAGAGGAAAGCTAGGATACCCTGATAGTCTTCAAAAGGTTAGTAAAAATTCCTAAAGCTTTCTGTAATTAAAATTATATATCTATTCCCGATGAACAAAGTTTTTAGAAAATTTTTGTTTGTCAACGATCCGTTCCTTCCGCTGCGTTTCATGTTTTAATTCAAACAATAACAACAATAATAACAATAAATTAAAAAGGGTAAAACAATAATTATAATAGAGCTAAGGTTCAAAGGTTCCATTCTGGCAATCAACTTAAACAAATTTTAGTTTTTCTAATTATTTATCAATTGGTTTAAGAATGCATTATATATCATCCTATGTCGACAATAAATCAAGCATTACCAAGTATTTACTGTGTCATTTCATGTCTATAATGCAGCTAAAACTCAAACTAATAAATAAGCAGAATTTTAACATGACTTTACTAAAATAACAACCAAAATAATAAGTTAAGCATTTACCAAGCTATTCTCTGTCTATGGCTAATTGAGATCCTTCAAAGTATTATTCGTACCAGTCTACATCGTCAAAAAAATCAAAACCGAAATTTTGACAAAGTTTAGCTAAGAAAATATTAAAATCTTAAATTTTCTAGACAATATTTTAGTATTATAATTGCCAAAAAAAACTAAGAAAAACTAAAAATATTTAAAGTGATTTTGCCATAGTTTTTCCATCTCACCTCAACATGACTTTACTAAAATAACAACCAAAATAATAAGTTAAGCATTTACCGAGCTATTCTCTGTCTATGGCTAATTGAGATCCTTCCAAGTATTATTCGTACCAGTCTACGTCGTCAAAAAAATCAAAACCAAAATTTTGACAGAGTTTAGCTAAGAAAATATTAAAATCTTAAATTTTCTAGACTATATTTTAGCATTATAATTGCCAAAAAAACTAAGAAAAACTAAAAATATTTAAAGTGATTTTGCCATAGTTTTCCCATCTCACCTCAACATGATTTTACTAAAATAACAACCAAAATAATAAGTTAAGCATTTACCGAGCTATTCTCTGTCTATGGCTAATTGAGATCCTTCCAAGTATTATTCGTACCAGTCTACGTCGTCAAAAAATCAAAACCAAAATTTTGATAGAGTTTAGATAAGAAAATATTAAAATCTTAAATTTTCTAGACAATATTTTAGCATTATAATTGCCAAAAAAACTAAAAAAAATTAAAAATATTTAAAGTGATTTTGCCATAGTTTTCCCATCTCACCTCAACTAAAAAAAAATTAAAAAGTCATATTTGAAATAAAATAATAAAAATATTATTAAGCGTAATTTTTATAGCATAAACTAAAAAATATTTTACAAAAACTTAGACTAAAAATTGAATATAAAAAACAAATACTATTTATATAAATAGTAATTTTATATTGGGGGGACTTGTTTACAATGGGCTTGCAAGCCCGGCATTTATAGAAGTAAAAAAAAAAAAAAAATACTATTAATAAATTATTATTATTTTTTTACTGTAGTTTTCTTGACGTTTGCATTGCAATTTGTAATTTAAATAACTTTTTTCTTTTCTTGCTTTCCATGCTGAAGCAGCTTATAATTTTGCAAATCTTTGGTCAAGAACCACTGCGTCGCAGCGGCGAAACGTATGAGTGCAACATGATCGCAGGCGTTGAAAGTGTGGATCACTAACGGTTGTGAGGCGTGGGCATAAAACGGCTCTGGTGGGACCAGATGGGATCAAGACCACGCTGTTGACTGAGTCAAAGTAAGCAAATCTTAGGGTTTGGGAGACAGCTTCACATGGAGACGACCGCGTTAGATCAGACACAGTCCAAGATCCACTGACACGCATACGACCCAACTGTCTGGTGGCTTGTCTGTGGCTGATGCGTGGCATGACTCCAACGATCTACAGCGAATGGCGGTACGATCCAACGGTTAGAGATCTGCCACGTGTCTCTTCTAGATTAAATTCGGATTGTTATGTATTTTTGAGGCATTTGTTGTCCAATTTTACACTTCTTTTTTATGTCGTTTTGCTTCGTTTTTTAACCAAATTTTAAATCTAAAGATATAAAATTAAAATAAATTTAATTATTTTACAAATACAAGATTTACAATAATATTAAAAATATTTATTTTACATTAAAACACACAAAAATAATTACAAACTTTTAAAATTTTAGTCTCTTTTGGTTTGACACATATATGAGTTTGTAAGACTTGAAAATATTTTTAGAAATTACTAAAAATACTACATAACATATATACAAACTTAAAACATATTAAGACTCAAAATAAAATTACCACTCATTATTTTTATAATTTTAATTAATTTCAAATTAAATTAATATTTAGCATTCTAACAATTACTGAAAATATTACTAAATATAAAAACATATTAGAAACATACATTTAAACATATTTTCATACTAAGATACTAAAATATTGTTTACCATTTAATTGCTATTAATCAAGGAGTTTACGACAAATATTAATGTAAAATAATTAATTTTAATTTTAAAAAATATGCATTTTTTAAGTCTCATCAAGCCGCTGCCAAGCATTTGAACTATGCCTATTTAGAAGCGACTATTAGGAAAATTTTGATCAAGACTAGTTAGGCTTTGGAATAAACTTCTTGCAACAACGAAGGAGCTTTTACTGAGTTTTGGCACTTACAGCCTTCCCTCCTAAAGCCCTCTCTCTTTGGGCGATATTAGGTTTGCGACATCTTTGTGCGGTTCAAAGAATACTTGCTCAAATTGCAAGCTTTTCGCTGGAAAATGTAGACCATGCCACTTAGTTGAAAGCCAACGTAGCCATTAACAAGACCTTTCTTCGAATTGCCCCACAGAATGAGGGATATCATAAATCGTGATGGACCCCTCAGATGTTAGTAGGCTTCAAGGAGAAATTAAACTTGCATTGCCTTGGACCTTTCTACAAAAGCAAAGGACACTTCAGCAGTTTGAAAGAAAAGAACATCAATTCTGGTGACCTCAAAATCAATTACGAAGATTAGGGGTTTGAATGAAAGATTGTCTTGATTTTCCTCCCTAAAATACTAGCTATATATATGATTTGAACATGAGACTTCCCTTGAACTTCACCTCACCTTTATCAATTAGGCTAGCACTAGTTGGTAGAGGTGTCTCGATTTTACAGGTTTGGATGTTTTAGAAATTTCATCATTCGTAAACTATCTTATTTGTTTTGTTCGTTCTAAAATTTAGTGGAGTACATAAAAAAAAAAAAAAAAAGGAACTCCTACTCTAAATAAAACAAGATTAAGGATTAAAAGAGGAATATTGTTTTCTGAAGCATTTTTCCCAATTTGTTCTGTTATTCCAATTCGAATGTAAATCAATTTTATAAAATTACAAAGGGGAAAAGGATTAAAATTTGAAGGGAAAAAGCTAAAAAGAAAAAAACAGCCAACGTGGTGTATGAGATCGCGTTGATAAATCTGAACCGTCAAAAAGGTGATGCCATGGCATGATTCGCGTGAGAGATCCTGGGCGTACGTGGGCGAAGAAATTTACTTTCTTCCTAATTAATCTATTCCTTTTCCTTCTCGGGGAGAAAGTCTACTCCTTGTCAAACACGGTCAGTCCATGTTATTACGACTAATATAAATAGATCTCGTACCCAAGTGCTTGTTTCAAGTGTTGCTTCTGTCTCTTGTCTCTAGTCTCTAAGCAAGTAACTGGAGGAATGGGAATAATGACGAACGACGTGGTGATTGTGTTCGACTTCGATAAGACGATCATCGACTGCGACAGCGACAACTGGGTCGTCGAAGAGTTGGGTTTCAACGACTTGTTCACTCAACTCCTTCCTACTATGCCTTGGAACTCTCTCATGGTAATTTCTCTTTCTTTTTTTCTCCTCATCTTTCTTTTTCATCTTTTTGTTTAAGTCTTTTGTTTAATGGCTATTCACTTTTTCTTTTCCAGATATATATATTTGCGGCATTATAATTTATATTCAAAGCTATATATTTCCTCAACTTTTTGAAATATTAAAAAAAGACGAGGACTTGCAATTTTGGTTTACATGGTGATTATCAATTAGAATATTTAAAATAACGTCCTGAACTTTGGTTGTTATTTGTGTGGCTTCAGGATAGAATGATGATGGAGATTCACTCGCATGGAAAGACAATCAATGATATAGCCGACTGTTTGAAACGTGCTCCAATTGATCCCTCCGTTATATCTACAATTAAATCGGCTCATGCTTTTGGGTAAGTTTATTGGATCAAAACAAATAGAGAGTTTTGGAAGCAAAATATTCTTACCTTTGCATGTTGTGCAATGTATAGGTGTGATATGAAGATATTAAGCGATGCAAACACCTTCTTCATCGAAACAGTCCTGAGACACCATGGGCTCTTGGACTGCTTCAAGGAAATCAAAACAAACCCAAGCTACGTTGACGGTGAAGGCAGGCTTCGAATCTCGCCCTACCATGATTTTAACTCATCCTCACACGGCTGCAGTATTTGTCCTCCCAACATGTGCAAGGTAAAGTTAATGCCAGTATTTATATAAATGAAGCAATCAAATATTTTTTTGGCTTTGCAATCTATTGGAAATTTTATTTTTATCTATTTTGACATTGTAAACGTGTTTGGCTAATTTAAATGTGATTGGTGTTTTTTGTTTATGCATTAGGGTGTAATATTGGAAAGAATGCGAGCTAACCTTTCAGCAGAGGGAACGAAAAGATTCGTCCATGCCGGGGATGGAACTGCAGACTTTTGCGCTGGTCTAAAGCTTGAAGAATGTGATTATCTGCTTCCCAGGAAGGATTTTCCAGTGTGGGACGTAATCTGCAAAAACCCAACGCTCATCAAGGCAAATATTTGCGAATGGAGCAACTGGGAAGAGTTTGACACTGTTTTGCTCAACACAGTGCACAGATTCCTAGTCGAAGACGAGTCTGATGCCAGAGCTGATCAAGTGATTCCCGTTGACTGCAAGTTTCAAGATAGTTCCATATCTGCTCACCAAAGCGCTCTCAGATTTCATCATTGATTAAGCACAATAAGAATGTTGGCAAAACACATTTGCTTACTATGATTTTTTTTTTTTTTTTTTTTTTTTGGAATTGTTTCTCCTGGATGTTGTAATATTAGACCATTATTCAATTCCATGTCAATAGGTTTACAAACTTCATGTTTATAGAATTTCCTAATTAGTTTTCATGGACAGCCATTCAAATTCAACCTCACCTGAAAAAAACAATGAGGAAACAAATATAAGCCAGCCACTTCGGAGATATTTTATTGCTCAAAACAAGACTGCACAAGTACCCGTCCAATCTTTTTTCATTACGATCATTATTCTTTTCCGTCTTTGTTATACAACAGTCCCATGGATTTACAGACAAAGTTCTCCTGAGCAACCATTTATGGTCCTAAATGAAAGAATTCAAATATCTGCTTTGTTTCTAATTTTCTCCCACCTTGTATCTTTTCCTCTTTCTTTTCCATATCTACAGACTCCCTAATAAATTTCCCTTGAATCAGCCTTTAACCAATCGGGACATACAAAAAGATATATTTTTGCCAAACAACTCGCAAATACCCTTTCAGACTTGTAGAGATATCCGAGTTTTTATTGGTTTCAACTTCAAGCCCATACTTTCCGGCGAAAGCAGCTCTGGGGCAATGCATAATGGACTCAACGGACTTCGTGGGCTGACATTGCACTGAGTTGGCCTATACAAGCCATACCCCATGAGAAAATACTCCAATGGTATCAACATCGCATGAGGCTGCTCCTCTGTCACCATTGACCCACATGCCTGAACCTGCAGGTTAAACACCCTCCAATCCATAAGCTTTTTTCTCTTCTTCTTTTTGGAACACTACATTTCAAGATTGTAACATGGTTTGAAGTTTGAACGGAGCTGAGAAACACACCTCAACTAAGGCACTATAGCGTCTGTCTAATTTTGATGTCATGTAGAGCGCGTCGGAATGAAATGGAGAGCTATCTCCGACAAAAATTAACGAACGACACTGCAGTTTTCGTAACCCTTCTGAAATGTCAGGTCTCCTGCCAAAAGCAGTCAATTAAACACTTTAATAACATATATCTTGAAGCATCAAATTGATATAAAATGCGAAGCACTTGTAGACGAACAGGGGACTTAGCATAAACCACCCGGTTGATACCACTAACAAGTTGATTGTTAAGACTAGAGAGTTGGCACAAGTAGGCAAGAAGAAAACTAACAAGAGGAAATTTTACGTCTTACCTACTTGTGAAAATAAGGTGTCCAGGGATAAAAATTTGGTTTAAAAGAAAGTTTAACAGAAAGCATAAGAAAGAGAAAAAATTTACCCATTAATAGCTTCAAGGAACCGCCAAACATTAGAACTCTGCCTCTCCAGAAGCGACTGTTGGGGAAAAAAATGATTGAGACCAGATTATTGCTCACCCCTTGACCAAAGCCATTTCCTCCCAATTGAAAAAACAAGAAACTTCATGCAGATAAGAGAGATAATGAATCAGAAGTTAAAGGACTGACTCTTTTGCATGCCTGAACCACATCGGACTCTGGTACTTGACCATTACCACGAGCTTCCTGCCATCAGAATTAAAATCCACACATTTAAATAGTCTAATTCTGGAAAGATGGGGGCACATAAAAAAACCTTCAGAAAAAACCAACCTTGCTGAAGTACCGATTGAGCAATAACTCCTTTACCACCCCACACATGCCATAGAAGTAAAGCAAATTCGACACCACCTGATGACACAAAGTTTATGTAAGAATCAACGTAAGTTCTTTAACCCAATAAATTTAAAATAGCTAGGTCAAGAGAAAAAAACCTTGTTTAATAACCATTCTGTCCAAGAGGGTGCTTGGCATAAAGGAGAAATGAGTATCAAACCCAGGACACGATGTCTGTACTTCAACTGTTGCCAAGAGTTATTATAGAAAAAATCAGACCCGTCCCTCAAAGCTAGAATATAATTTGAAAATTTTATGCATAGCGTAAGAAGATCACTCACGGCAAATAGGGTGAGGATGTAAGCTCCAGCTGTAACACCCATACACATCACCGCTCCAAGACTATGAATAGGAAGAAAGAGCGACATCAGGTTGCTTTTTTTGCACTTTTGATTCTAATATATTAAGATTTTTCTGAAACAAGAAACTGGATATATTGATAAACAAAATAAGGAATTACAAAGAAAGAGGAAGAGGTTTCCTCAAAAAGGTTCAAAACCGGAGAAGGGCTCCAAGAAGGAAACCCAGCTCCAAGCTAATAAACAAAACAATTAGAGGAGACCAAAAATTACAACTAATACTCCCAAGATTGACAATTCAATTAAAAAGCCAACAGCTTTATGTCTTAAAGTTTTATGAGTTGAAGATGCAATATTGAAATGCTAATTTTTCTTTAAAAAAAAGGAAAAAAGGAAGAAGAAGAAGAAGAAGAAGAAGATATTGGATTGATATCATGAAGACAAAGTGCCGTCTTGAGAATTCTCAATCAAGTGACTGACCGGTTCCCCATTCGTGCTCTTCAATGCGATCAAATTGAATTTAATTTTGAAGCTTAAGAAAGGTTATTTGATTACCCAAAATAGTTGAGAACATCAGCAATCTGATCTACCAAGTCATCGGCAGAAAGCACAGGATCATCAGGGCTAATTGATTCAGCTCCCAACTGAAATAGCTCTTGAGGAAAGTATGACATAAGAAACGATGTAAATTTATAATTTACTAAAGACACGTATCAGAGAAGCGCATATGCAGTCAACTTGTTGAGTTACGAACCTCATGTCCGGGAGGACTAATATGGTATATGCAAAAGTTATGGAGCAGCAAGGAACACGCTTCTGGACAAAAGAATAACCCTTGAAAGCAGGACACATCTGATTGACACGTACATAAAGACAAAGGTTATTTGGAACTATTAAAGTCACTAAAAGAGACAGAGAAGAGGAAGGAAATCTTATGCTTCTTGACCTCTGAACATGTCCGAACACAACGAATCTCAATATATTCTTACTCTCCTTTCAAAAACATAATCTTACTCATTGAGTCACAGCAGATATTTTTCCTTCTCAAACAGGCATAAGAAGTCTTGGGACTTTTTTTTCCCCTTTAGCTAAGACTAGTTTAAGAGTCTACGTAACTAATTAATGACACTCATTAATATGAAAAAGCTGGAGAACAACCTGATATATTTCTTTTTTTAAAATGGTAAAACCCGATATTTTTCATTTTAGCAAGAGCAAAATAGAACAAAAGTTTCAAATTAGTAACCAGAAATATCTTTGCTTATTTACCATAATTTTCCAAGTTGATCGAAATTTTAAATAAAGTTCATATTAAGTTCAAGACGACAATTGATTTTTGTGAAAAACAAAAAAAAGCAGCAACAACAACAACAAAACACTTTGAGATCATTGCGGATATGATAAGTAAAACCAATCAACTGTTACTACATCCAATAAAAATTAGTCTTACAAGTGACAAGTCTTGTCAAGTCTTGTCAATTGTGCTAAACTAGAAGCATGACGGAGAAAAGCTTACAATTTAAAGCTAAATCAGGATAAGTAACAAGAGCTGGCTTGTCCTGATCTCCAATCACTGCGACGGATACATAACCGTGACATGTTTTCACGAGATGCTCCTGCAAAAAATACCCCAATAACAGATTAATGATATAGCCAATAATTAATGGATGCATACCATTAAGCACAAAAAAAAAGCCACAGCAAAATGGGAAAAAGAACAATATCATTTTGATTCTGAAAATAATAAAATACAAGCAACCTTAATTATTTTCCCCTCAAAAAAAGGTTTAACCACTTTTGGATTTACTTGAGAAATGGAAAAACTCTCTAGATATACATACCAGCTAATCTAAAAACAAATGTGTACTATTATAAAATTAGAGGAAGGACAGATTTTGCATGTGTACATGTACTTAAAAATAAGAAAATACCAAACCCGTTCACACATAAAAGAGTGTTATTAGATTCCTAAAAAGCAAGAAGTAAAGGCGAATATTTTAATTTATTCCTCTGAAATTTTTTCATAAAAAGACTCCAAAAAAATTATTTATTTTTTCAATATATCTTTCACGCCACAGGAGAAAGTGCTAATTGATTGACAAATTTGAGTTGCCTACCAAAGGGCTGCCCAGGCGATAAATCATCCCTGGTGAAAACAAATCAGTATTAATACCTCTAATATCTCTTCAACAAATAATATTAATACCTTCAATCTAAAAATAATAATACTAATCAAGCTCAAACCAGCACCCCGTAAAACATTCAAAATTTAAGCCCAATTCAGACTAAAATCGAAATGAATAAATAATCAACCGCCAAAATATGGAGAAAATATGAGCCCAAAAAAAACTGCATTTAATAGAAAAAGATTCAAAATTTTTCGAATACTTTCACTCCTGATGCTAAACATGAATATAGGCATTCCACAGAAGCGAAAATCAATGCAAGACTAGCAGCAAGAGAGAAATAAAGCAACTTCCAAAAGCCAAACTCCTAAAACCGCTATCAAAAATCCAAGCATAAAAGATTCCTTTACTTGCAAAAGTCCAATACACTAAAGAACCAAAACAGATTTTCGTTTCCACAGTTCCAACATTTTCTCGGCAACCAATCAGAAACACAATCTTATGTTATAGAAAGCAAAAAGGAAACCGACGCACGAATAATTCCCAAAATAAATAACATTCGCGAAAATGCAGGTACCTTTCCGCCGAGAGAAACTCCCTCCATATCTACCGACACTGAATCACTTGAATCCGCCATTTTCCCTCTCTCTCTTTCTCTGTCTCTCTCCTCCTCACTCTCTCTCTCTCTCTCTCAATTTAGTGAGGCATTTGAATTTCTCTCCATGAATTTGAGTTATATATATATACACATATATATATATATGTATATGTGTTTTACTTATATGTGATATGATGAATCTTGGTTTTATAACTCGTCGTTGGCTCGCACGAGTGGAAACCGAGTCACCGACGCTCAATCCTAGAGGGGGGTCACGAGCGGTCACGTATAAACGGGGACTAACCACATACGCTGGTTTATATTTAACCAGAGTTAGGCTAGGCCGACAGTTTGCGTTTGATTTTTTTACTAATTTGCCCCTCCTTTCTTCGTCCTCCTTTTTTTTGACGTTGATTTTCGTCTTTCTCTCACTCCGCCGCGTGGATTTTATGCTTTTAATTAATTTATTTATTTTTTTTATAGTGATTTATTTATTTATTTGACTTTTTTTAAGGGATTTAATTGACTTATTCAGAATGTATTAATTACAAGGAAAGGGGAAAAAGGAATTATAACTCCCTCGTGTGATTTTTTTGGGGTAAAAATTATTATAAATAGATAAGAGTTGGTTTTGTGGTCAGCCTTTAATTAAAACCAAGTAAAAAATAGGCTTTTGTCTATATTATTCTAGTGAATGTGATGAAACTAATGTTTTAGGCTCTATTAATAATCATCCTAACGTTTGGTTAGCATTTCTTCTTGTTAATTCCAAATTGAGTGATAATTGATAAGAAGTCAAGGAAACTAAATTCCAAGTCTTGTAGATCCTGTAATTAATTAAACAACAATAAAGAATGTATCATTCAATCTGTTAACATAAACTTGTACGGAGGTTTGACCCAAAAAAAAAAAGAAAGTTACACCGAGATTATTTTTATTCTGTGTTCCATGCACCAAATTCATGCTCGATTGCAATTTTCAAAGTTGGAATTGCCTCAAATTTATTTGATAATTAAAAAAATCTTTTCCCTCAAAAAAAATTAAAAACAAACATGTTTTGTAACAAACAAATGAAAAATAATAATAATAGAAGAGGCGTTTCTCCAAGCATTTGTCTCTCCAAATAGACCTTATCATTAACATAGCAGGAAAATTTTGGTAAATTTTTAAGCATATATACTGCATGAAACGAACAACAAATGATGGAATTGCCCGATATTTTCTAATCGATATTGTGTCTTTTTTTCTTATTATTTTTTTGTGATGAAACTTCATGAATAGGGCCTCCATAATTGATTTATTACCATGCTGTTTGTTGTTTTGTGCATGCAACTTGCTTATGTGTGTGTGTGTGTAAGCTTATGTATTTATCGGCGATGACAGTATATGAGACATTAAGACTTTTTTGTTATTTTCCAATATATTACGACAAAAACCACAAAAGGTTTGATTCTTAGAGAATAAATGAAAAAGAAAATGCACACATGTTTTATTAAAAATTGTAGCTTTGTAAGGGATTTCCATAAGATGTAGAACAGGTTCCTATCAAATAAAAAGGAAAAATAAGGTGGCGTTTGGAAGGTGGTGGGAACTACTTTTACTGTAGCATATGAGAGTTTTACACTGTAGCAATTTTTTTCTTATTATTACTGTAACATGTGAGAGTTTTATATTGTTTATAACTGAGTTTATGGTGAGAACCATATACTAAACAGGGGTAAGTAAATAAAATAAGAGGTAGAAGAAGAAGAGGTTCTTTAAATTCAACCACAATCAGTCGTGTGGTTGAGACATCGTAGTGCTAGGTATTGAGGATGGGGTCCAATTCATGCATCACGCAACGTGTGTGTTTATTATTATTATTATTATTTGCGAAATATGTCGTTTTCTATTTAAGTTGGTATCTGTCGTTACCATTCACCGGAGAGTAACCCAAATGTTCCTCTCCACAAACCTTCCAATATGTCCTTGTAATTAAACGTTTTCCTTTTGCCAACTCATTTTTGTTTCTAAGAAGAAAATGAGTTTTCAACAAACAACCCGTCTTTTTACAAATATTAATCACCATTTCTTTATTCTAGCTTCTTATTTTTCTCTTCAAAAATAAAGGGGTGTTATGGGAAGAAATTGGGTTTCAAACATTTTTTTTACTCGAGTTTTTTGTATTGCAAATATTACCTAATATTAGTCATCATTTTCAAACACTTCCCCATCATTTAATATCTTAAGTAATATTAGTTTATTACTGACAGCTATTGTATTTAGGGTGGGTCTTGACTTCCAAATTTGTTATGGTAAACGTCATTTGTTCAGAATTTGTTATGGAAAACGTCATTTGAAATCAATGTCACTTTATGCTTCAAACAAAAAGTCTTGTTCTTTTTTTTTTCCATTATAACAAGACAAGAAATAAATAAATAAATTTGAGATACTAACATTGAAGAGTGATACAGAGACTAACTATATACGTTATTTTCTTAATTACCAAAAAACTATATACATTGTTTTCTTCAATAAATAAATATAAATTGTTTTAAACTTTTACAACAATTACATCTCCATGTATTATTGAAAACTCTTGTAGGATCCCACCATGCATTGTAAACCTTGAATTATACCCTTTTTTTTTTCTGGTAAGATAAAACCTTCAACTACACCTTTATGTGCTATTAGTTATAGAAATATATATTTATATATAAATATATTCTCTTCCTAGTTAAAAATGGGTTCAATACTAAATATTTAAGCATATTACTTAATTGCATTAATTAGTGAAAGCTTGAAACTCACATTAATTAATGATATTATCATAGTTTGAAGTCATCTCTTACAGTGACGCTATCTATTAGTAATTAGGATGGACTAGAAAATTAAGAGTATTCTTATCCGTTTGTTGTTTTCATAATTGATATCACTAGTACGCGTTTGTCATCATCTTCTTTGGGATTTTTTTTTTTTTAATGTCTTCTTCAGGAATTTATGCTCCAATATATATATATATATATATATATATATATATATACCGTACAAATGTTGCCAGCAGGATATGTTTTGTAAGTATCTATTAAGTCAAGAAGGCTGACCATGGTATTTCTCTCGTTGGCCCCAATACACTCATCACAATCTAGAGAGGGAAAATCTCATCTCAAATAATTAGAGATCATTATTCCATAATTTCAAATTTTTTTTGAAGAGTCCAAGCCAAAGGCTCTCTCTCAAAGAAATTAAAAACATCTCAACCCATCAGTAAACTCTCCTCATTCTTAGCATAATGGTGATTACAAATCACTAATTTATTAATAGGATGTTTGACAGAGTGGTTAGAATCATTGGTTAAAACTATTTTATTGTAGTATGTGAGAGCTTTATTCTGTAGCGATTTTTTATTGTTAATGTAGCATGTAAGAGCTTTACACTGTTTATAACTGAGAAAGTAGTTTAGATCACAACTGCCAAACATATTTTAAGTTAGAGCAACTCAAGAAAACAAAAGGTCTAAGGCCCTTGAAAAATATTCTTAATTTTTACAACATTAGTTTTGCCAATTATCAAATTGTACCAAACTCCCTTCTTCCCCACTCCATAAATACATATAAGCACATAAACACATGTCATGCTAGACCCCAAAAGGGCGAAAAAAGTTAAAATGCCCTTTTCAATTAAGACACCCAACGGCCATTTAAACGTCGACGTTTACCAACTTAATAATCTGCTTGTCCTCGGGCAGAATTTTCGGGCTTGTCAATTAGACCAATCATGACAATGGGATTAATTTTTAATTACTATACATTGGCCTAAAACTATGTGTTGGAGTGCTCATTATGGAGCTTCAAATCTCGGAATCTTTGACTATAAAAACAAGATAAGTACGCCAAAGAAGCTTCAATGTCTTCCCTCTGATCATTATTATTTCATCACCAATTTATAGACAACAGTTTACAGAAAGTAATTTCTCTAACATAATTTCGCCAAAAAGAAAGATATTCGTTGGGACCCATATACTGAACCCACATTTCATAGAAGTGTTGTAAAGGTTCCCAGCATCGAGGGTCTTTGTGATTTTTCGCAGTGTGAAAAGTGAACAGTAGATAGGTTTGTTAAAAGCGACAAAAGCAACGTCACCAAATAACAATAATAATAACTACAAAAATAATAACAGCAGTAGGAAGGGAAATCATTACAGTAAAGAAGCCGATTTTATTTTTGCCGTTGAAATAAATTTTTTAACAGTCTAATTTTTGATTGGAAGTAGTTATATTTTGTACGCTATAAATGCTTAATATAAACAGGTATAAATTATACTGTTAAAATGTTAATTTATTGCGAAATTGTCTTCTTCACATAAAAATTCCTAGCAATGATTATAACAAAATCGGAGAGGTAATTAATTGTTAGGTTGATATTGTATATAATATTACTTGAACCAAATGAATAAAATTGATTTCGATTATTTCTTTTGTGTTATCAGTATTTCAATAATTACAGATTACAATATATAATAAGATGATTTATGGTAATTCCCTTTTTCTGAGAACTGATTTAGAGTAATAAATTGGAATGCGTTTTATAGAATATTTTTTTTCTTAGTATTATAAAAATTAACCCTTAATTCTCCTCTGTAATGTTCTTGAAGTCCCGTTATTAAAGACATCACATTAATTATCTGAGATTTACATCCAATTAAATGTGGGATTGTCTATGCTTTTTTATTTTTTTATTTTTTAACTTTGAGATCTACAAATCCTTATTAGTCCACACTTGTGTACGTATATATCTCCTACTCATGAAGACTAAAGGCTAATATTCATGACCGACACTATCTGAAAACCGAGCACGAGCTTTAAAAATATCAAAATGGTAGGCCTAACCTAAACTAATGGACCACATACAGTTGTATTTTTTTTTTCTTTTTTGAATCATGCAGTTGTCATTTTTCAATCTCTCTACAGTTTCAAATTTTAAAAAAGCCATATTTATTTATCTTTATGTAGTCTTTTCAAAACTAGTATTAAATAGTGTTCCTTTTTTTTTGCTAACGTAAAATTTGTGTAATTAATTAGCTTCCTTATAATCAGACGTTCTTGATCTTCTTGTTCATCGTCATCTCTTTCTTTTTTATGATGATTGCTGTCAAAAGCCGGCGAATATCTTTAGTTCTGAATCTGATTTTGTGTTGTCTTTCCTTTTTCTCTTCTGGGAAACTTTGGTGTTACTCATTTATCTCGTTCTTTACCTCCAGAATCTTTCTCTGTGGAGTTATTTTCCAATTGGCACAAACATTATTACAACGTCCAAACTTAACAGTGTCGGCTGTAACGTTAACAAAAGTTTTGGCAATTTGAGGACGTCCACCGGCTGGTACAGTGCACACACAGATGCCAAAGTACCAAAGTTCAAAGCCATAAACTGTAAAAATTAAAAAAGAATAATAAATTTAAAAAAAATAAAGAAAAAGAATCGTCTTTTAACGTTGGTGAAATGGACATGCAAGCCAAAATAAAGGTGGGTGACGAAGAAGCCTGAATCCTGGTGAGACTTGATCTTCGCTCTCGTGCCCTCACGTCAAAGCTATGACCAATGACCACCGCTCTCAAGTGCCATGTGGTATTTGCCCCATCTTCGTATATTTTTTGAATTATTATTTTTATATGTTACGCTATAAAACTTTTACATATTACAGTGATCACAAAAAGTAAATAAGAATGTTGTAAAGCTCTCACATGCTATAATTTTTAGTTATAACCACACTTTCTAAATAAAAAGACAAATGAAAATGATAAATTCTGATGATTTTAAACAAAGCTGTAGAAAAATTTGGTTTAAACTAATTTAAATTCAAATAATATAAAGTTCTCACATGCTCCAGTGCAGAGTAGCTAAAGTTGTAAAACTCTCATGTAAATATGAATATGATTAAGACTATTTTAGTTCTAGAATCCTCTTATGTGTTTCACTCTTATTATTACTGTTATTGTCCTTATATATATATTTGAAACATTTCCTATATTTTGTTCATTCAATCAAACATAAATTAGGGGGTAACTGAGGTTATGGTAATTATATGCAGATGCAAAACGAAAGAGAGAGATGAAGCAAAGTTATATTGCGCTTTTTGTATGGCTGATCGTGAAAGATGGGCAGAAAAACATGGCCAACTTATGAATGTGGTTGGGAAAGAAAGACTAGCTAGTAGTGGTAGTAGTATGTTACCATTTATAACATGTGTCAAAGTATTTGCCTATTTATTCATGAATCCTTGAACCGAGCTTTTCCTCATGTAGATCATGTGAACACGGCCAACCAAGTCATGGACTGGAAAGGGGACCGATTATACCCTTACTCTGACCGACACTAAAACTGACTAACATTATCACCTGAGTTCTACAATAGAAAAGTCGTGACCAACCCCAGCCATCATACGTCTCACCAGCGGCCGGATATTTGTACACTATATTATCAACATCGATAAAAATTTTAAAAATCTGTTATTTTCCTCGTTCTTTTATGATTTACCAGATTATATTGCAGTTTCAACACATATATCATTGTTCGTGGTTATACCTGGTTCCTCGGCCGTAATTTAGTAGGCTATCACCAATAACCTACTTGATTAATCTAGCATGTTAACATCGGTTTTTTATATGATCAATTTAGAAAAATAGAAATAAACTAGGAAGTTACAAGCACATTATACACAATTAGCTCAAAGATCAATTCCCAAAAACAAAAAAATTATATATTGATAATAATACAACCAAACTGGATAAAAATCACAATTATGACAATTAATTAACATCCAGCAATAAACGAAGGGAAAAAAAAAAAAAAAAAAAAAAAACTCCAGAGCTACAATGAAGAGCCCCTACACGATGATGCTCCTCATTGCTCTTTCGTGGTATCCTGAGTAGGAAGAGGCAACCAAACTATACCATTTATTTTAATTAAGCTACAAATTAAATCAATTATAACTGTAGGTTGAAGGTTTTCAAACCAAACCAAAACAATTTAAGGGATTAAATCCGATCCAAACCAAACCAAATATAGTCAATTTGGTTTTTTTAATTGGTAGTTTGAATTAATATATATATAAACATTTTGGTAACCATAACTAGAACCAACATCTTGGTAAAATATATAATCTTATTTATTTATTTATTTAAATAAAGATTATTAAGTTTTGGAGTGTGCTCCCTTTGTTTTAAAAATAAATAATTAAATATATTTTTTAGATAGGACAAGAAGTGCTGACCCTCTATCAACCTTTAGTTATTTGGTACTCTATACTTGATTGATTCACGTTAGCTCCACATAATAAGATTAAGGTTTGGTTGGACAAAAAGTTGCTTTTTTTTTTTTTTTAATTAGTTAGGCTTTTCCTATTACTCTCGATATGAGCAATTTAAATGGTCCTTTGTCGGCCCTTATTCCATTCCTTTAGTCAAGAATGGTGAGCCATTAAATAGGAGGAAGGTTATTCCTTTACTCCATTCCTTTCGCAGAAATGGCAGTGCGGCTTCTAGGGAGGAAAAATGGCTAAATGGGAAGGTAAGATTTGGGGGATGGTTTCCCATTTCGTCGTTAGATAGGTTAATTAGATTGCTCAATCACTCCCTCACAAGGGAGCTGTCTCTCTGTTTTTGGAAAACTAGACAGCTCCTTTAGGAGTGCGTTCCCTCTCTCCTACTGAACTAATATTAGTTTACGGTCCACACCTGTGAACCACTCACTTCAGACAATAAATTCAATTAATGGTTAAGAAACTAATATAAAAATATATATATATATATATATAATATTTAAAGTACATATGAACAAAAATTGGTTCAGTTTGGTTTAATTTTTTAATGATAAAACCACAAATCAAATTAATTGGTTTTTTATTATTTTAAACCAATAATTGGTTTAGTTTTAGTTTGGTTTGATTGGTTTGGTGTCCGTGCTAATTCTGACTACTTTTTTTTAGTTGGACGTTACTTACGTTTAAATGCTTTTAATATCTTTTTTTTATGATCTTCTTCTCTTTTTTTTCTTGACATTCCTGATGCAATCAAACGAATGTTTTCTAGTTGTTTTTTCTATTAGCCAACCGTTTTGTTGCAATATTTTTCTCTCCTCAATCATTTGCTGTATTTTTTTTTAATTGTCATAGTTTTATGATCGCTATGATAATTGTTAAGCACCCACAAGGGGTTTTCTTTGGCTTTTTTCATAAGTATGCTATTTTTATATCATAATTTCTCGATCTGTATGATAATGACGGAAGTCCTTCACAGTGACCTGAAGTATTCTAAGTTAAATTTGCAGCTGTTATTTTTATTATAATAACATTATTATAATTGTTGAGCGCCCACAAGAAGTTTCTGCCAACTTTCAAGAATCAAAAGTATGTCATTCGTTATGATTTTTTTTATCTTTATAATAATGACGTCGTGTGAAAAAGCTGTATAATAATATTAAAGAGCAACAAATTTTAAATCTAAAAAATCACTAAAACAAAAACAGTATAGTGATATTAAATGATCTCATAATTTATGGCTTATTATTTTTGTTGGTATTCAATTTTTTTTTTCATTAACCAAATTAAGAGCAATTGTCTTGTTACATATATGATTTGGCCATATTTAGCATTGAGCCAAAATGCTCTCGAATTTTGCTATTTCGCAGTTACAAAAACAATACTTCTGTGTTTCACGTTTACAGATAATGAACAGAGCATTATTCAATCAATCCGTCTAATTCAAAGTCCGTGTGATAGGAAGTTGGAACTTCTAAAAAAGGATAAACTTTCTTACGCATATCTTCAAATGTACTGCAAAACAAGTTTCTTCCAACGGATAACATCACGTACCAATCTGTAAATATCTTCATTACCATTAATAAGGAGTTTAAGGACATATAGAGAATACACATTACCAATAACATTACACAACGTCAATACAGACTTTCTCAATCAGACCGTTTGATCAAACCAGAACTATAATGAAGCTGGTGAATACAAAGTCGTATAGTGTAAAGCATATGGTTGGAACTAGTCCCACATTTTTTGGTGAAATATAAAGAGCAGTAACACGACACTTTAATCCGTGTCTATCCAAGATAAAAGTTATATCGGTTGACACATCTCCGTGAAGTTTCAATCATAGGAAGGATAGCAGATCTCAAAGCTACAAGCACAAAACCTGTGGCCGTACGAGCACAGAACCTGGTCACCATAGCCAAAAAACTGTTGCTTCAAAAGACACTGCCAAGAATGGTGGTTTGCCAATCCTGTGTAAAAGTTCAAGTAACTCAATTTCATTGCTGCATATCTAGCATGACTCCACCAAAAATCGAATTGTCCACCTCACTCTCACGGCTCAAACCATCATAATTAGCTAAAGAAGGAAATTTATCCTTCACAGAATTTTCAGCAAAGTGGCACTTGACAAACTTAACCGGTAATTCCAACCCATCCATTGTCCCTTTCCGTTTCCTAAGCCCATCAGAAGATTGTGTGTTTATCATGCCATCAGCAGCCACAGATACATTGTCCACAAAATCAACCATCTCAAGATCACCATCGTTCAGTGTTTTACAGTCTGGTTTGGAGACTGGAATCACATACTGGACTCTTGACTTGTCAATAACTTCTTTGGCACGACGCTGGGAAATCTCACAATCAAACACTCTTACCCCTTGATCTTCAACAAGTAACATCCACTCTGAGATAATAATATCACTTTGTTATTAGATTGCATGAGAAAACAGCGTCCAAAAGGCTATGCAAAACATGAAAAAATAAAATCATAAAACAAGGCAACTCATCTCTCGTTAGCTGCTCTTCAGTTTGTCCAGAATGCAACTACAGTTCAATATTTTGCAGTACAGAATGCTGCCACATTTCCCAGAGGAAAAGATGTTCTAGTATTTTCTCTGCTCCACTTTTACATGTGACAAGGATCCCTCCATTTTGTAATGTAGCGTGTTGAGAATCAAAGCCAAAAAATAAAAGGGAAAAACAACGTTGCATATGTACCATAAATTTTGCCACATAGACAAGTATTCAAGGATACCAGAGAAACTCACTAATAAGTGCCACCGGGGTTGAAACATTTGGTCTGAAGATCTTTCCCTCCATACCAATTTGATCAGTAACCCACTTGATCAAGTGAGAGGCCAGGCAAGATTCGGAGTAGGCGCTAATGTAAGAAATGACTTTGGTCTGGTCATCATCTTTCCTGCAGCCAGTAGACAGAATAACTATCAGAAGAAATATCCTGAAATTCAAATGTAATATCATGTCCAAAACCCTTTTTATCATACCTAACAAACCGTATGGCGCTGTCAGCAACAAGTAACCATGTTATAGCAAGATTTTTCAAACGTTCACTAGATGACTCTATTTGAGGTTTGAGGAATGAATAGTCCACCAATATCACCGAATCATATAGAATTTCTTTCAAAAGACAATCATCTTTAGGACTCTGCCAAAAATAAGAAAGATACTAAATTCAGCTGAATAGTTGCTATAAATGCCATCGAATATCTCACTATGCTACCACATATTACAATTACCAAAGAGTAGTTATACTTGAACTAACTTTTTGTTTTTAACTTCACAATGAAAACCTTAAGCTCCAAGATTAAGGAAAGTTTGTTGCTTAGCTATGAAACAAAGTAAAACAACATTCAATTAAGGCTATACTGACCAGGAGGCTAGCTACAGGCAAAACTGGTTCCAACAACGTCCTGAGGAGAGTATCTGAAAGGAGCAAATAAACAAATAAAAAACTATTAATACTCAAATAAACAAGACAGGGAAGCTAACAGAAGCAAAAAAGGCAAAATATTCAAGGCCATTCTCACCAAAAAAGGAAGAACACTGAAACCCGGTAATCATCTGGACCGCCCAGCTGCAAACATCCTTCTCCAAGTCCGCTCTCGAGATCTTTTCAAGCCCGAACTTCAAGCACAGCCGCAACAAAAAAGCCTCGCAGATGACAACCCCAGCTAAACAGCCAACCCCAAAAGATCCCGCTGTCTTCATTCCTTTACGAACCTCCTCGGTAGTAATTGGAAAAAACGCTTCCAATTCGTTCCCAACACCACACCTATCCACCACCCACACGCGTATCACATCCAAAAAACACGATTTCAAACCACGATCGCCGTCACCATCACAATCACCATCTCGACCTTGCTCTGCACCGACGCAACAAATGCTAAAATATCCAACGAGTCCTTCCAACAAGCTCTGAATCTCTCCTCTCTCCTCGGGATTTTCCTTGGCCAAATTACAGAGCTCGTAAACGACGGGAGCGAGGACGGCGATCCTCTTGAGCTTACCGCACGAGGCCGAGCAAGAGACGAGCAGCTGGAACAGGTCCTTCGCCGCCGAGACTCGGGCCTGACCGGCGGCGGCGGAGGCGAATTTGGCGCCGTGGAAAGTCACCGCCGAATAGAACCAGACGATTTCCAGAGGAGGATCGGGGATGCTGTGAAGCAGCCTGGAGAAGATGGAGGTGAAATTGGAGAAGTCGGTGACGGCATTGCGGTAATCAGCGATGAATCGGTGGACGGACTCTTGGATCATCGAGGCGTAAGGATCGGGCGGTGGTGGTGGTGGATTTGGGTTGCCGAAGGGTTTTGGGAGGGCTTGGTTCGGGTTATCCGAGGGAGAGAGGGATAAACAGTGCATTGTGGAGGATGAATTTGGAGATGGAGGTCAAAAGAATGGGGTTTTTTCTTGCAGAGAGGAGAGTGAGAATTTGAATTTGGCGATGGTGGAAAACCCTAGTTTAGCGGGTGGGGAAGTGAGTGGAAGTGGAAAGGGGGAGGGAGGGAACTCTCTGTCATTTTGAATTTTGTCGTTTGGGGATGTCAGAAAATTGCGTTGTTTATTATTTTTTTTCTTTTTCTTTTTTTTGGCTGGTAACGTTGTTTATTATTTCTTATTTATTTTGCAAAACATCTTTTGGGGAGAACTTGAAAAATAGTGTAAGAAAAGTATTAAAAAAAAAAGATGTGATAAAAATAGACTATTTGGAGCATTTGGTTTAGATTGAAGTTTGAACTCGATCTAAAAATATTATTACAATTTTAATTTCTAAAAACATTAATGTAATTTAAATTTTGTAAAAGAAAATATCATGACAAAAATAGCTCAAATTAAAATTATTTTAATTCAAACCAACTTAATGAACATCTTATTCTCGGGGTGTCCACAATCCAGTTCAGTCTATTCTGGTCCCATACCGTTCAGTTTTTCTAAACCGACCATTGTAAAACAATATGGTATAACTTAGACTGCAACTTTAACTGTTTTATGGACCTTCTTCAAAGTTTTTAGTGACTTTTTAGTTATTATTATTTTCATGGTCGTTTTAAACTATTTAAGCTTTTAAAATTTGAAAACAAGATACATCTCCTTTTGTATATGTATACCATACAAATAAATATACATATATTATAAAAATAAAAAAATACATAGATGTTACTACACTATCTGATTTGAGCCATTTCTCAATTTTCACAAACGAAACTAGACTGTTTCCATTGAAAACCGGTTATGACATGAAATTGAACCAATGGTTAACCAACAAACTGATTCAGTTTTGCGATTTTCGTAGTTTGTTGCATAGCCCATACCATGTTCATTCTCACCATTGTTTATTTTTGTTTACATCTTCAAAACATTTTCTAACATTTTCTAATCAAAAGCTAAATAGAATACATTTTCATTTTCAATCTCCCAAGATGTGTATAAACACAACCGATATTTCTCAAATTGACCCTAAAATAATTTTAAAAAAAAGTAAGCGGAAAAATTACTACCTAACTCGATCGAATGGCTGGACTTGAAAACTTAAAAAAACGATTCAACCATGCCAAATATTATATGCATTATAAAATCGAATTAAAACAGAAGCGTGTAAAACATACCTCCTGTCATTGTTTATTGTGCAGACGAAGACTTCTGTTTACGTGAATGTGGTTTGTGTCTTCCAACACTCAGACACTCTAATTGATGGTGTATGAACTTGAAAAGAATGAGGAGTGATAAGGACCAATTAATTTGTGGGTAAGATAGAGCCCAATTAATTTGACGTGAAAGCGAGTCTATAGTTTTTTCGATTATTCGTCCAATTTTTTTGAAAAATTACGTCTCAATTCACCGGTTTGGTTTTTGTTAATTTCTCTTATAATTTCATATTTTTGAGGTTGATGTATAATGAATCTATAGTGAAAGAAAGTGAAAATAGAAATATTGTGATGTTCGAAAAATACTTGAATCTTTTATGCCCATCTTGTGAGCAGACATTCCTCCGGTTTTTTTTTATGCTAATTGCATGTGTCACATACCAAAGTTCTAATTCACAAAAGAGACAAATGTGTAAAAGTTTAGTCGAAAATTGGCACCATAATTTGTTTGCATATCAAAGCTAATTTTAGAGTAACTTGTGTTGCAAGGTATTTAGAAAAACAAAAAACCAAAATTACGAGGTCCTTGAATTTTTTATCATTGACACTTGTGTTTACAATTTGAACTATGAACAACTAGGTTCAAAAATTTCTTTTTTTTTTTCAAATTATGGATGAATAGGCCTACTTGTGGTGTTTGGTAATGTGATTTAGAACCAAAACTTTTAGTTGCTATAATGTAATGTGATGTTTGGCAATGTGAGTTGTAACCAAAACTTTTGGTTGATATCTTATAATCTTTTACATGCTATATTGTCAATAAAAAAATATGCTACAGTGTAAAACTTTTATATGTTACAGTGTTTTGAATCAAAATTGGTTCTAACAATGCTTGCAAATACCTTATAAAAGCTCTCATATGCTTGTCAATAAAAAAATATGTTACAGTGTAAGCTCTCAGATGCTACGATATTTTCAACCGAAATTGATTTTAACCAATGCTCTCAAATACTCTATTCCTTTTCTTAACACTTTAAGTCCCTATCTTTGAAAATTTTGATAATTAAACCTTTCAAACTCCTTTAAGTTGTTGTCTTTGATATTGACTTTTATGCCTTCTATTTTTTTTTTTTCCGTAAACCATGATAATAACTTTATTGTGAGAAGGTATATGGATGATTCACTAAGGTCGTATTTGACAAGCATATAAAGAATTAGATAGATAAATATGTAAGCAACTTCTTGAAAAGAGGAAATATTTGTTGTATATTTATCATCAATATAAGAGAAATAAAAGAAAAATAAACATATCTTTTCTAACTTGTCTAAATTTAGAATAATAAAAACTAATCATAATATTTACTCGTAAATTAAGTGAACATGGGACTTAACCCTTTAACCCGCGTCCTCACCGAGCTAATCCTAGTAACTTGAATAAAAAGATCTTGAATCTCTTATAAGAACTATTTTTCTATATATACATCCTATCAAATAGCTATAACTATGAAAGATGCACGTATTTGATCACATACTTATCATTTAAAATTTTAATTTTAGTTTTACCATGAACCTTAATGTTATTAGTGCGTTATAAAATTAAGTTTACAAAATCAAATTGAAACTTGATGTTATAACTTAATTATTGTAACATGTGAGAGCTTTACATTGTAAACAGTTAGAATTAAGTTGCAACTTAATTTTGAGACACACTTCATATGTAATATAAAACATAAAAGCAAAAATAAATTTATATCATAATAGAAATTAAAAAAATAATATTTAAAATTATAAATTAGGAGTAAACGTATGATGTTAAGTTTAATAAGATTTTATAAATAATTTGTCTTTTGTTACGAGAATTTGTGCTTTGGTTGTGAAAATCTTAAAAGTACAAATCCAAGTAAAATGAGGGTCCGTTTGGTAAATGGATTCGAATTAGTGCTTTGATTTGAGTTGTGTGATTTGAATAAGGTTTTGAATTAATGATTTGAATTGTTATCTAAATTGACATTTGGATGTGAGAGTTTGGATACCCAGTCGCCTAAATTTTCAAAAAGGCGCCTCAATTGCCAAAAAAAAAAAAAGAGTTTAGGATCTAGTTGTCTAAATTTATAAACAGAGACTCCCATACAAAATTAAAAAGTTTGAGGCTCTAGGCGCAAAAATACTCCTTTTATTCAAAATATTAATTATAATCCACATATGTTAATTTTAGATGATAAGCGTATATAATTTAACGACATTTACAAACCAAACTCCATTTAAAGTTTAAATTCTCCACCCTCGAGTTTTATAAAAACACCGATAAAATTACGTTGTAAAGTATAAAAAATGCTCTAGTAATAAAGCTAATCCCTGGAATCAATTCTCATAAATTGTCATAATCTAATGTAATTATAGTATCAACGATACAATGTTCAATATCCTATCATATAACTTTTATCCATCAAAATGACAGCAAGAAATCTGAATTTTTTTCTGCTACACCAAATGTAAGAATGGAAAGCAGAGAGCACAATACATGCCCTTTGTTTGTTTTTTTTTTTTTCAATTAAAAGTTTGAGAATAACAATGCATGCCATCAATGGAGAAACTATTCGGGTTGAATACGAATAATCTTTATTTATTTATTTTTTCTTGGTATAGCTTTTGTGTAGTTATTTAAAACAATATTCTCCATAGGAAAAAGACACATTTTTTAATCCCGTAACGACAATATCATTGTAACCTACGCCTAACCATATCCTTTTCCCAGTTTTTATTTTTTTGTTTTTGGTTCCCAGGAATAGTTATTGGTATCTACTACACAGCTTTAATAATAAAGGGCTTGTTTAGTTCAAGTATTTAAATAAAAATTTAAATTTTTATAAGAAAAAATACTATAACAAAATAATTCAAACCACTAAACAGACGGGTCTAAATTTTTTTTTCTTTTTCCTCCTGTTTACAAGTTACACAAAAAACCACAAAAAGCTTAATGGTAAAAAAGAGAGAATAAAAAAAAGAATCATAAACAAATCATAGCGTAAGGACGCTATAATTATTCTAGTTTAGTATCCTTGACGAAATCTGCTAAAAAGCTATCTCTTGCTCCGTCATTTTCTTCCCCTTCATTATCAGCACCGAACCAAAAAAGAAAAGAAAAAAAAAAAAAGAAAAAAAGGAAAAAGAGAGAGAAGAAAATCGCAAAAAAAGGAGGGACAGACTGCGAGGAAAGTGTGAAAATTTGATCAATCGCCGTTTGAGAGCGAAAGCATGTCGCTTTGAACGAACGACGACGAAGTGAAGAATCTGCTCATGAAGATTTTGCCTTGAATCGGTGAGATTCATGATAATACGGATTCCAGATCGCATGTTCCTGCATTGATTCGCGATTCATTCGGATTTTTTTTTTCCAATATTTTTTTTGTTGGTTAAAATCCAAATAGAGAAGTGCGTGTGTATTTACCAAATTGCCAATGAACGGCGGCGGGGAAGGGGCATCGGCTTCGCCGGCGGCCGCGCCGTTGGAGTGGAAATTCTCGCAAGTGTTTGGAGAGCGTACGGCCGGCGAGGAAGTTCAGGAAGGTAAAAAATAACTGTTCTTGGATTTGTTTTAGGGATTCGTTAGATTTCGTTTACGGATGTGTGTTGTTGAATCGATTTCGCTAGCGGGGTCTGTTTGCGGATTGATTAGGAAGAAAGGCGAGACCAGAATCAATTTTTGTACAAGAAAATGGATGAATTTATCATTTAGTTATTACAATGATGAGCTTGCTCGGTGATTTGTTGGTCTCGTATGTCTCGCAAAACAATGCAGTTTGTACTAATTTGTTTGCCTGAGAGAAGAATTTCTTTACACTACACATGACCCAATATATACAAATATATATTATGTAAATATTGGTACTAGCTTAACGGGTTGGGAGTTTATTTACAAGGAGCCTGAGGTGCTCTTAGGCTAATGGATATCCTGAGGAACGCAACTGAATTCATGAAGTCAAAGTGGGTAATTACTATAGGCCTCAGGCATGCTTTCAGTAATTTTTGCTTTGTCTAGCTCTCATTTTTATTCCCAAATAAAATACTTTTTTCCTTTTTTACTTCCTTGATGATCAATTACTGCTTTGCAAGTTAGTGTATTGACATTGGTAAAATGCTGCTGTTTTTCTTGGATTTAACTGCTGGCTTGTCATATACAAATTTCTCACTCTTGGTCTAGTTTCTGCATGGCATTTTGAAATCAGAACTTGCATTACTTTACTTAGCAGAGACGTTTATGATGTATTCATTATCTAAATTGATATGCACTTTAAAGAGAGTGGCATGTCAAACAAATAGAACTTCCAGCAAGAGGTCTCCTTTTTCCTTTGTCTTTACTCTTTTCCGTGGAGTTTCTGCTTGCAAATCCTGTTATAATTAACGGGCTCAGAATTTTTAAGAGCTTAATTAAACGAATAAGGTGAAATTCTTGCAATTTCAAATGCTTGATGATTTCACTTCAGGTGTGTTTTTTTAAATTATGCCTTAATAAGGGTTGCTTGGTGTTTGAGGTTGTACATATTCACCTGGGCCACTGCATAAATAACTAAGATTCTTTACCTGCTGACTCTTTCATTTGCAGTTGATGTTATCTCTGCTATTGAATTTGATAGAGCTGGGGACCACCTGGCCACTGGAGATCGTGGAGGTCGGGTGGTTTTATTTGAAAGAACAGATACTAAAGATGTAAGTCTGATCACTAATTTTTTTCTTTTTGGTTTACCCGCCTATTGTTCTGCTTTGCCTTACATGTTTTCTTTGTTATAACATTGTAATATCTTTCTCTGCTTGGACATATCATATGTAGCATGGTGGGGATAGGAGAGATCTAGAGAGGATGGATTATTCGATGAGTAGTCATCCTGAGTTTCGTTATAAAACTGAGTTCCAAAGTCATGAACCTGAGGTATTATTTTTCCCTCGTGTGCATGCTCACTCTCTGCATTGTACTTGCTAAAAGTTGAAGTGATAATTTGGCCTCTTTCTTGTCTGTTTAAAACCAGTTTGACTATCTTAAGAGCTTGGAGATTGAGGAGAAAATTAACAAGATTAGATGGTGCCAGACAGCTAACGGTGCCTTATTTCTTCTTTCAACAAATGATAAAACCATAAAGTATTGGAAGGTTAGACAAAGTCTCTTCTGAACTTCTTTATGTTGGCACTTATTTTGATTTTGTATCTTTCTTTGGCCAAACAATTTTGGTTGCTCCCGATTTTTTTACTTTTGGAGGCTTCAATTCAGACATGTTCCTATTTAATGCATTTTTAGTTTATTGTTACTGGAACAAATTGGTGCTACAAACTACAAAAAAGAAAAAAAAAAGAAAAAAGAAAAAAGAAAAACAAAGGAGGATGACAAAAGATCTTTTAAGTTATATACGCAATTGATAGTGGAACACGTTGATGCTACAACATATTCCGGAATACGAGTGAAGCTTGATGCTTTTGTAGGAATATTTATGGTGTAGAGCGAATATTGTCTAAGACGTGCTCAGATTTATGAAATGCTGAAATAGTCTCTACTTGCATGAAATAAGAACAGTAAACTGCACTAGGCTTTGAAGTATTAACTTGTAGTACTTTATATGAATTCGTTTTAATTATTGTTACTATTATTGTTATTATTATTGTTATTATTATTATTATTAATGGTATGGGATGGATGAATTTGAGCTGATATCAATAAGCTTCAGCATTGTGACGGACACAACTGTAGATGCAGTGTTCAAAACTGGCTATTGGTCCTAATGGTGTAATGAAATACATAGAAACTTTCTAATGCAGTGTGTTCTTGTCCTCCTGGTTTTATATTGGGCAGATCCAGGAGAAGAAGGTTAAGAAAATATGTGAAATGAATGTGGATCCTGCAAAGGCTATGGCGAATGGTCCTGTTGTCGGCTCTGTATCGACAAGCCCCAAACTGTATCTTGCAAATGGGGGGTGTAAAGAAAGAAGCATCAGTTATCCAACCAATGAGACTTTATTTCCACCTGACGGTTACCCGTCCCTAAAATTACCCACGGTAGTTGTATTCATTCAGAGTTATCGATTCTTGGAAGCATATGATTCAATAAGTGAAATCTTGGTATTTTATAGCATTTAGCGCTAACACTCTATTCATTTGCGGTTCATTTGTGGCTTCCAGGTGACGCATGAGACAAGTCTCGTTGCTAGATGTCGAAGAGTCTATGCCCATGCTCACGACTATCATATCAATTCTATTTCAAAAAACAGGTCTGTCCACGCCTCCACTTTTCTTTTCTCCCCATCTCTAAGTCTCATTTACTTTTTGAATGTTGCATGTGCCTTTTTGAGTTGCTGATCAACAGTGGAGCTAAATTTACACGTTAATTGGATGTCCATGGCACTGGACCTTATTTCGAAGAACATTTTTAACAATATGAGGCACTATTCATGCAGCACAAAATTATTATGGCTTGAATAATGCCTTTCATGTGAAATATATTTTGTCATTGGTGCCATGCATATCACCTCTGCAATCCATGGTCTTTTGCTAAATATTCTTTTCAGTCACAAATCACTTTCTTTTTCTGTCTGTTTTGTAGCGACGGTGAAACTTTTATATCAGCTGATGACCTCCGAATTAATCTTTGGAACTTAGAAATTAGCAATCAGAGTTTTAATATCATTGACGTGAAGCCAGCAAACATGGAGGATCTAACTGGTAGAAACACAGCACTGTGAATGATACTTGTGTGCTTCATCTAGTTTTTTGTTCTTTTCTTCTTTTTCTTTCCAATTGTAATTTAAATATTAGATGTGTAGATTAAATCCTGTTCCTACACCTGCAGTTCTCCATCTATCTTTGTATATTTATCTTTCTTGTTGTTGCAATTTGTGGTCTTCTTTCCTTTCTATTCTCACCCTCTTTTTTGGGAGTCGTTGGTCAGGAGCCACTTTGTGTTTTGTTTCCCTTGCCTTAGATTGTTGGAACATTCTGTTTATTTGGTATATTGATAATTTTCTTTGTTTTTTATGTTCGTTTTGTTTAGTGCAAGTGCTTCATCTGCCTAAGCATAACTACTCATATCTTTTCTAATATGTGCAGAGGTGATAACTTCAGCAGAATTTCACCCTAATCATTGTAATATGTTAGCATATAGTAGCTCAAAGGGCTCAATCCGACTAATTGATATGCGGCAGTCGGCTTTGTGTGATACTCATAGCAAATTGTAAGCTCAGTTCGCACATAACCCCAACCCCCACCTCCAAAACAACCACAAACACACACACACACAATTCTTTCTTTTGTTTATTATTCTTATTGTTCTGCTTTTGTAGATTTTGGAAGTTGTGAAAATTCTTGAATTGCTTTCATTTGTTTGACTTTGCTTTATTTTTCTGCTTTATTTTTCTATCATTATCTTTTAAATGATGCAGATTTGAGGAACAGGAAGCGCCTGGTTCTAAGTCTTTTTTCACTGAGATAATAGCCTCAATTTCAGATATTAAGTTTGCTAAGAATGGGAGGCATATACTTAGCCGTGACTATATGACTCTTAAGGTTTGTGTTTTTGTAATATTAGGTCCATTGCTTTGTTCCCCTGACCCTTTATAACGTGACCTTGACTAATCCACAATAAGTATTTCCTGTACCATCTCACTTGTGGAATAGGCCCTGATGGCTTAATCGAATGTATGTTGCAGTCAATTTTTTGGAAGCCTATATACTTTGTTCTTTGAGTTTGGCGTCTTTTTTATTATGCTGTTCATCCTTAGCGGGTGCTGCCTCTGAACCTCTCCCTTGTACTATCTTTTTGTTGTTTGTTTCTCTCCTGAAACATGACCGATTCACAGTACTTCATTATGTACTCATAGCCATATAGGTCTTCGGCAGTGTAGTTACTCCCTGGATTCTTGCTCAAACAAAGGTCATTTCTCTTCTCTCACATATTTGTATTTTTCTCCAGCTTTGGGACATCAATATGGATTCTGGTCCAGTTGCAACTTTCCAGGTTCATGAATACTTAAGGCCCAGGGTAATGTATTCTTTCTGAAATTCTTTTCATTTTAGATGATTATGAATGGGGCAGACATCTTATATACCTTAAACCATAATTTTTCTTGTTTATCTTGGCCAGCTGTGTGATTTATATGAAAATGATTCCATCTTTGATAAATTTGAGTGCTGTTTGAGTGGAGATGGACTTCGAGTGGCAACAGGATCCTACAGGTTTGCATTACATACACATGGGCTGTTGACAGATTTTGGTGCTTGTTGATAGTGTTGAGACCTTGAAAAATATTGAATAACTCAGTGTCTGATATCAAGTGGTTTCTATCATTCCAGCAATCTGTTCCGTGTGTTTGGTTGTTCAAAAGGTAGTACAGAAGCTACTACATTAGAAGCCAGCAAAAACCCCATGAGGTATATATTCTGAATATGGATATAAAAACTAGTCTAGATCTGATGAGAATGGTAGCAACTGACGTTGATCCTATGTAAAAAGTAGACAAATAAATAAAAATAATTTTATATTTCATGGTTTCATTGTGAGTTTATCGAGTGTTTTCTCTTAACTTGGTACGATCATCTTTTGTCGTCCAATTTTAGGAGACAAGTTCAAAACCCATCAAGGCCTAGATCTCTGGGAACCCTTCCCCGTGTTCTGAGGCGAGGTATGTTCTTTCCTTGCACATGATTTTTGTATGCACTGTAGCTTTAAATTCTGAAAGATTTGATGAGCATCGGCTTTTTTTTTTTTTTATTACGTTAATTCTTTACAATGTCCATTGACTAATTTGTATATGTTCCTTTTCTTCCTTTTTTACGGTAAAGGTGCGGATACCTCTGGAGCTGACACAAATGGAAATGCTTTCGATTTCACGACAAAGTTACTACATCTTGCATGGCACCCGACTGAGAACTCACTTGCTTGTGCTGCTTCAAATAGCCTATACATGTATTATGCATAGAGACGGTTACTGGGATGTCGCGCTTTTTTGGTGGGGGGAGACCTTTTGGAACAGGCTGGTTTTGTTCTTCCCTTGTTAGTGATGTGGAAGTTGGCAATTATACCAGAAACCCTGCAATCCCTTAAGACCAACTTTCCTAGATCAGGATACCATTTCGCCAATGTAAAATTTTTGAGAAAGAAAATTAGTCTCTTTCTCCCAGTCAGGCTCAACAGAATGTGATCCTTGTTCACCTTTCGTTCTAAGGAGGCTGTGCTTGTAAGTGCCACCAAGTTTCGGATCGATGGGGTCCTAGCGTGGGGCTGGAAGAATTAGTTGCTGTGGTGCTTCAATTCTCATTGATCCTGGGGCCTTTCAACCGTGTATTATTTGAACCTAGTATAAGCGTTGCCAAATTCTATCACGATTTTTGTTTTCTTTTGTCGGTCTAACCATTCTTTCCACTGCTTTCAGAATTTGCTGATTTGTTATGATCTTTGGCCCACCATGTTACCTTTGGGATTGAAGCAGAAGGGGCTCATGCAAATCATTCTTTCAACAGTTTCACTTGGAAACCAAGATTCGTGGGTTTTAATTAGTTCGTTTTTTCTTTTCCTGGGTTTTTAGTGTTTAACTAATGTTTGTTTAAGGCAGCTGCCATATCCATAAGTTGAAGAAACGTGGTACGTGGAAGCTTGGTGTACTTTTGTTGAATAAAAGGATCATAGTTTTTTTTTTCTTTTTTCCCTGATGGTCTACTTTGCCTTTTTCAATCTATCTTCTCTGTTCCCCGTTGTGCTGAAGTGGTGGCATTACACCATTTGTTTAGTTTATACTAAATTTTACCTGATTCATATCTAGGGCCATTAACAACTTTTTCTTTGCTTGGGTATGCTTTTCGTGCAACCTAGTCGCAGACTATAAATGTAATGATATAATTGTTATGTTAATTGATTTATTATTATTTATTTAGTTTTTAAATGTAATAAATAAATAAAAATAAATATAAGTAGTCTAATATACTCATGTTTTTTAAAGGGTGTCAAGGAAAGGATATTCAGAACTGTTATAACACTTCAGAAAAAAAAATACTTCTTTTTATGAAAGGTAATGTATACCTTGATTGTGAGTGTTTATAAAAATCACGCGAGAGGATCCTTAAGCCTTGAAGTTTTATTTAGAAATACGTCATTTTTTTAAAATTACAAAAGGTTTAAAAGATTCTTTTTTAAGTATTCTTGCAAATATTCTTTATTCTTATTGTATTTGTTAATAGCTGGAGTTAGATTTTGTTTCTTTTATATTTTTATATTCAGATGATTTTTTTTTTTGGTAATTTAGATTTGTGCAAAAATCATAATTCTGTAAACTTTTAACAATAATGACTTCTTAAAGTGCATGGTCAGACTAGTTTCAACTTTTTTTTTTAATTTAATTTTTTGCTTCAATTGCCTTCCTGATACTCGCAGATGGCTAATCTTTAATATCCTAGTGGAAAACCAAATCGTGCAACATCTATATCATAAAATTGCTTTACAATACGACAAAATTAAAACAAAAACAACCGAAATACGACATAAACTTTGAAAAAGGGCATGCCATGCATATTTTCAAGAGTACTACAAAAGATGAAAAGGGACAGGTAGTAAATAAACAACATTGTCAAAGAGGACAATAATAGTTAGCTAAAAAAGGGTATAACATATAAAACGACGATAGCTTAAGCAACAAGAAGTCGTAAAAGCAGTGATTACTTACAAAACGACAATATTCAAAAAAAATGAAAACTACAAGGAAAACTGAAAAAACGACAAGGAATCTGAGAAACGACCTTAAAATGAGACGAGAACTTAATAAGTGAGCGACATAAATTTAAAAAAGAAAGCACCATGCAACTTTTTGTTTAAAAAAAAAAAAAAAACAAAGCTTCATCATTTTTCTCTAATTAAAAGGGACGATCACATAAAACGGTCGCGCGAGAACATATAAAACGACTACACAACCTCAAAACCTCATGGATACACAAAAACGACAATATAATCATATCAACTCTAGGAAAAACAAAAGGCCATATTAAAATCGAAAATCCAAAACGACAACAAAATTGAACGTCTCCATCTCCATGTACAGAGGAACCACAACAAATCTCCTCCTCTCTCTTTTTTACAAATCCCTCTCTCTCTCTCTCTCTCTCTCTCGTTCTCGCTCTTCCTTCCATAATTCCATTCCATAGTTCAACAGCAGCCTCTCATCAGCATCAGCATCTCTCTTCCGGTGGCGGCAGGCACGATGGCTCTCATAACTCGAACCTCGTCGCGGATTCCCCTCCAGCTGGCGGCCCAGCACGCCCTCGCCATTCACACCACCTCCCCTTCTCTCGCCTCTGCCGGAACAGGCGGCGGAGTCGCCCCCACCACCTACGCCCGGCCTTTGCCTCCCTCTGCCTCGTCGCCGACTGGGCTTTCCAAGACGGCGGAGTTTGTGATCTCGAAGGTCGACGATCTGATGAACTGGGCCCGACGTGGCTCCATCTGGCCCATGACCTTCGGGCTTGCCTGCTGCGCCGTCGAGATGATGCACACCGGCGCCGCCCGCTACGACCTCGACCGATTCGGGATCATCTTCAGGCCCAGCCCACGCCAGTCCGACTGCATGATCGTCGCCGGCACTCTTACCAACAAGATGGCCCCTGCTCTTCGCAGGTACGCTATCCTCCCTTTCCCTCTCTCTCTTAGGCTTTTCATTTTAGGCATTTAGGTTTTGGTAATTCCTTATCCTTGCAATCTCATCGTGTTTTCGTACGCCAATTTGATTCGTTTGGAAGAGAATTCGTACATTTTTCGGTGCTTATTGGTATGGAGATCAATTTCGTTGCATAAGAAATCTGGTATTCGATTGAGGACAACTTCTTTGCAATTGCATCGAGCGATTTATAAGATTAGATTTGTTTTCTTGTAATTTTAGCTCCTTAATAAGATTAGCTTTTATCTTATTTGAAGAAAGCAGTTCTTTTTTTTTTTTTTTTTGGTCGGTTGTTTTATGACCCAACAGTATGGATGTTCAAGCTTAGCTCGGTTGAGCTTTTTGTGTGCTCTTCTTGTTCCTTAGTCTGAGAAAACATCTTCAAGCTTGTTAACGACCTGGATGTGCCTAGATTGACCTTGGTCTGAGTTTAATTAGTAAAAAAGAAGCCTTTGATGGAATACTTTGTTGGGTGTTTTAGGCTTCAGATGGTTTTGGATTTCTGTTTTTTAGTGAATTATCTGAGTTGCTTCGGTAAAGATCTTGGTTTTTCCATCCATACTTCATAGCCTTCATAGCTAGTAGTAAGCTCGAAGCTTGTAACTTTTGCTTGACTTGTTTGGTTGGTGTATGAAAGAAAGAAAGTTTGGACTTGTGTGATTTCACTCGTGTTTGCACAAAGGATTTTTTCTTTGGGATTTGGGGTCATTACTATGGTTGCCAGAGCAAGGTGGTGATGGATTTGTGTTTTGATTGGGAGGGTATGTCCCTTTTGGTCTCATTTTTTAAAATTTTTAAGCGGACAATTTGTTTTAATTTCCTTTCTTGTTTAACTTGCTGATCCTGGTAAGTTGGTTCTTATGCTGGGTGATGATTTTTATTTTTTTAAGTTGTTTATGCATACGTATAATGTGTGCTGTATACCTCTCAATAAAAAATGTGTGCTGTATACTTTGTGACAATTTTATAGTTTTTGCAGATGTATGCTTTGTAGTTTGTGTTTTATTAAACATATATGGACTTCCCATTTGGGAGGTTTTAGATACTTTCTATAGTTTTTGTTAGCAAGGCTAGTTCAGTCTTTTTATTATTATTATTTTAAGTTTCTAATAAGTTGGTTAGCCGGGTAGTTTCCTGATATCTAGGATAGTTAGTTAAGCTCTATTCCTAGCTGCCAAGGAAATAAATAAAAGGCAGATGCTGTACCTTAAATGTTATGTTTTCCGATTTTAATAAAAATAAGTTGCACCATAGTTTTTGGCTCTCTCCTCTAGTCGGATTCTTCATGGTATCAGAGCGGATTTAGAGTTGAGAGAGACAATGGTTAAAATGGCTATGGCAGGAACAAGAGGAGTTGAGGGTTCTGAAGTAACTTCTGGCACTTCAAAACCAGCCTCCACAATTGTTTCTACTGCAATTCCGGAAAACTCAAATCATACCTACCTTCAAATCACTACTCATAAGTTAAATGGGACAAACTTCTTAAAATGGTCCCGCTCCATTTTAATGGTGATCCGAGGGAAAGGTAAATTAGGATATTTGGATGGATCACTCCAGCAACCCAGCCACGATGACCCTTCTTATCCGAATTGGGAGGCTCAAAATTCAATGGTGATGGCATGGTTAATTCACTCTATGGAGGACCATATCGCAGACACGTATATACTCTTTCCTTCTGCAAAACGAATTTGGGAAGCTGTGACACTTGCCTACTCAGACCTGGAGAATTCTTCTCAAATGTTTGAACTACGAAATAAGGCAAGGAATTTAAGACAAGGAGACAACGATGTCACCCAATACTACAATGATCTGACTAAACTATGGCAGGAATTGGATCTCTTCACTACTCCATCCTGGAAGGATCCTGAGGATGCAATTATTTACAAGAAAATGGTGGAATGTGACAGGATCTATGACTTCCTTGCTGGGCTAAACAAAGAACTGGATGATGTTCGTGGACGCCTACTGGGAATTAAACCATTACCACTCATAGAGGAGATCTTTGCTGAGGTACGAAGAGAGGAGAGTCGACGCCGTGTCATGCTTGGTGGGTCCAGTATTCCTCTAATAGAGAACTCAGGTCTGGTGGTTAGAAGTGTGGAACCACACAATGATGGCAATAAAAACAATGACTCAAAAGGATACAAGAAGTGGTGTGAGCACTGTCACAAGCCTTACCATACTAAGGAGACGTGCTGGAAAATACATGGGAAGCCGGCTAATTGGACTCCTAACCGACCTCGTAATCGTGAAGGGAAGGTACTTCAAGTTGCTGCTGAGACTAATTCAGAGAAACTATCAGACACCGGTGGTTTTTTCTCAAAGGAGCAGATAGAACAACTCAAACAAATGTTATCTATTTCTCAGTCCTCATCTACTTCCCTTATGGCACAAAAAGGTACCAATCTGACCTCATTTGGTGGCCTAACCGAAAAAGATGAGCCTTGGATCATAGACTCTGGAGCTACAGATCATATGACAGGATGTGAAAAGATATTTACTTCCTATACTCCTAATCCTGGTAATCATAAGGTCAAGGTTGCTGATGGGTCGTTTTCAGTGGTTGCGGGAATGGGAACAGTGATTTTGAACTCTAAATTTACTCTCAAAAACGTTCTCCATGTTCCTGGCATTTCTTGTAATCTGTTGTCCATTAGCAAGATAACCAAAGATTGGCATTGTGTAGTTAATTTCTTTCCCTTTTTTTGTGTTTTCCAGGATCAGGTCTCGGGGAGGAGGATTGGCAGTGCTAGAGAGATTGATGGATTGTACTATTTTGAAGACAATGTGTCTGTGAGTGGGCATGTTAAACATACTGTAGGAAATGTCTCTCCGTCTAGAAGGCAACAAATCATGTTTTTACATTATAGGCTAGGGCATCCGAATTTTGTTTATTTAAGACATTTATTCCCTATGTTATTCCATAAAGGTGATTTATTTCAGTGTGAGACTTGCCAATTAGCAAAACACAAACGTGTTTCTTTTCCTCCTCAACCTTATCGTGCTTCCAAGCCTTTTATGTTAATTCATAGCGATATTTGGGGTCCTTCACGTGTCTCTAGTGTTACCAATAAAAGATGGTTTATTACTTTTACAGATGACCACACTCGTGTTTGTTGGGTGTATCTTTTAAAAGAAAAATCTGAAGCAGAAAGTGTGTTCCAAGTTTTTCATAAAATGATTCAAACCCAATATAATGAAAACATTAAAATACTCCGTACAGATAATGGTACAAAATATTTTAATTCCATTCTTGGGAATTTTCTTAAAAACAATGGAATTATACATCACAGTTCTTGTGTGCATACACCGCAGCAAAATGGTATTTCTGAAAGGAAAAATCGTCATCTTTTAGAGGTAGCACGTTCTCTATTGTTCACAACAAATGTTCCTAAACGTTTTTGGGGGGATGCAATTTTAACGGCCTGCTATTTGATCAATCGGATGCCATCCCGCATTTTAAAATTTCAAACTCCTTTAGAGTGTCTTTCCAGTTCTTATCCGGACTCACGTTTCCTTTCAAATTTAGATCTAAAAATCTTTGGATGCACGGCTTTTGTTCACAATCTAGACCCGATTCGCACTAAACTTGATCCTCGTTCCCTTAAGTGTATATTTCTCGGTTATTCTTTAACTCAAAAGGGTTATCGGTGTTACTCTCCGGATAAGCAAAAATATCTCGTCTCTAGGGATGTCACGTTTTTTGAATCTCAGCCATTTTTTGGTCCACATTCAGTTCAGGAAACTTTCCATAATTTCTCCCTTGAGTCCGGAACTATCTCTCCACCAAATCTTTGGGAATATTTTTGGAACTCTTCCCCTGATTCTCTCTCACCCGTTTTGCTCCAACATTCGGAAAATCCTTCCCCGAATGTCCGTGATTCTCTCCCATCTGTTACTCTCCAAGATTCGGGTGATCTTTCCCTAAAATCCAGTGATTCTCTCCCACCTGTTTCCATTCCAGATTCCGCAAATCTGTCTCCTGATTCTGTTAGTTTCCCCGTGATCACTCCCGAGTTTATCTCCCCTAAATCCCTCTCACATTCTCAGCCTGATTTTCCGGACCATCAAACGACAGGGGGAGACACACTACGGCCGTTTGATATTACCTACTCACGGAGGCTACGTCCAGCAAATAAACAAGGACCTGATATCTCTCACAATCACAGCCAAAAATCCAATCTGAAATCTGATTTGGAACCGAATATCTCTCATCCAAGCAATAATCCAGGGCAATCATCAGATTATATACATAATTCTGAATTTACAGATTCAATTGCAATCAGAAAGGGCGTTCGGTCTTGCACGAAACATTCTTTATCAAACTTTGTCACTTACTCTCATCTATCAAAACCTGTTCAAACACTTGTGTCTAGCCTTGAGAGTGAAGAGATTCCAAAGAATATACAGGAGGCATGGGAGAATCCTAAATGGAAAAAAGCTATCAACGAGGAGATGGAGGCTCTTAAAAAAAATGGAACATGGGAGATCGTAAAGAAGCCAGAACAAAAAATTCCTGTGGGCTGCAAATGGGTCTTCTCCATCAAGTACAGGGCAGATGGACTAATTGAGAGGTATAAGGCACGGTTAGTTGCAAAAGGCTACACTCAGACATATGGGGTCGACTATCAGGAAACTTTCGCACCGGTGGCAAAGCTAAATACGGTAAGAGTATTACTATCACTTGCTGCAAACCTAGACTGGCCCCTACAACAGTTGGACGTAAAGAATGCCTTTTTAAATGGAGATTTGGAAGAAGAGGTCTATATGGAGTTACCCCCAGGATTCAATAAAAAAGGAGAAGATGGTATGGTCTGCCGGCTGAAGAAATCTCTGTATGGCTTAAAACAGTCCCCTAGAGCATGGTTTGAGCGATTTACCAAGGCAATTCGAGGTCTCAAGTATAAACAGGCTCAAGCTGATCATACCTTGTTCTACAAGCATCAAGAAGGTAAAATCACCATACTCATTGTATATGTAGATGACATAATATTAACAGGGGATGACACAGTGGAGATGGAACACTTAAAAAGAAGGCTTGCAGCTGAATTTGAAATGAAGAATCTTGGAAGCTTGAGGTATTTTCTAGGCATGGAGGTAGCTAGAAACAAGTCTGGAATTTCTGTGTCACAACGGAAATATGTTTTAGACCTCTTAAATGAAACTGGAATGTTGGGTTGCAAACCAGTTGAAACCCCGGTGGAAGCAAATGTAAAACTCGAAGATAAAGGAACAAACAGTCCGGTGGATCGAGGAAGATATCAAAGGTTAGTAGGAAGACTGATCTATCTCTCACATACAAGACCCGACATTGCTTTTGCTGTAAGCCGAGTAAGTCAATTCATGCAATGTCCAACAGAGGCACACATGGATGCAGTCTATAGAATCTTGAGATATCTAAAGGGTACACCAGGTCGTGGTTTATTCTTTGCTAAGTTCGAGGAAAGAGGCGTGGATGTATATACAGATGCTGACTGGGCAGGAGCTGTGGAGGATAGAAGGTCAACCTCAGGATATAGTACATTTGTCTGGGGAAATTTGGTAACCTGGAGGAGTAAGAAACAAACAGTGGTTGCGAGAAGTAGTGCTGAAGCTGAACTGAGATCAGTTGCTCATGGGATCTGTGAAGTTCTTTGGCTGAAAATCTTGTTGGAAGAATTAAAAGTAGAAGTAAAGACCCCTCTGAAGGTATACTGTGATAACAAGGCAGCAATCAACATTTCACATAACCCAGTTCAACACGATCGAACCAAACACGTGGAGGTTGATAGACATTTTATTAAGGAAAAAATTGAAGATGGGACAATCTGTGTAATATATGTACCTACCTCTGAACAAGTGGCTGATGTGTTTACCAAAGGAGTTTCAAGACCCTTATTTGAAAAATTTGTAGACAAGTTGGGGATGTTCAATTTGTACAGCCCAACTTGAGGGGGAGTGTTAGCAAGGCTAGTTCAGTCTTTTTATTATTATTATTTTAAGTTTCTAATAAGTTGGTTAGCCGGGTAGTTTCCTGATATCTAGGATAGTTAGTTAAGCTCTATTCCTAGCTGCCAAGGAAATAAATAAAAGGCAGATGCTGTACCTTAAATGTTATGTTTTCCGATTTTAATAAAAATAAGTTGCACCATAGTTTTTGGCTCTCTCCTCTAGTCGGATTCTTCAGTTTTCTCTTAACTGTGACCAAGAATTTGAAGTCGGCAGGTTGCAAGTTACTTCTAATCAATCCTTTCTAGCTTATCTGTTCAAATATATTTTTCGCACGACTAATCCATGCTAGGGAAAAGAAGCATGTGTAATGTCTGCTCATGTTCATTCTAAATTCTGTTTGCAGGGTCTATGACCAAATGCCTGAACCGAGGTGGGTGATTTCTATGGGAAGTTGTGCAAACGGGGGTGGATACTACCACTACTCATATTCCGTTGTCCGGGGTTGTGACAGAATTGTCCCTGTTGACATTTATGTTCCCGGTTGCCCTCCCACCGCTGAAGCTCTACTCTATGGACTTCTTCAGCTACAGAAGAAGATCAACAGGCGCAAGGATTTCCTCCACTGGTGGACCAAATGAGGGCCTTCCAGTTGTGTTTCGCAGATTTGGCTATATTTTTATGCAATAAAATTCTTCTAGGGTGGTTTGCCCTGGAAATGGACTTGTAAACAAATATTTTGTTTATGTCGGGAATATAAACCCCAGGATGTTCACTGTTATGTTTTGCCCATATTTCCTGGTGCTACCTAGAGCTTTCATGGTATAACTTCGTTTATGTAAAACTCTCTCGTTTCTTGTTTTTGACTGAGGAGTTATCATTGCTTCTCTGTAATTTCAATCGGTTGCTTACAGTTGTTTAATCCGAGATTACATGGAGTGCTCATGCTTGCCTAGCATTCAGTTTTTGGTTTTGCATTGTCAAAAGCTCTGTTGTAGGTTTTCTGACTCGGTTTCTGACTATGAGCTTTTCAGGTTTGGTTGGCAGTGTCAATGTTGCATTGTGCCTGTATAGAAACATTTTTCCAATTATTCAACATGTAAACTTACGTGGTTGCGTGCTTGGCCTAGATTCTACACTCATTTTGATATTGACGTCTTTGTGTCCAAATTCTTCATGTATATGCAAAACAAGAGATGCACAAACTTACAAATTTGTTCTATACTTGAGCACGATCTTTTTAGAAAATAGCCAAGAGCCATGTATAGAAGTTGTAAAAAAAGAAAAAAAACACACACACAAATTAAAGGATGATCAACTTTAGAGGATTGTTTTCTATTTTTACGCTCTCATTTTCATTCCGAACACCGCATCTTGCCACACCCCAACCTAATATCTTGCTTATCAATGGGAGTTTTTCTTGCTTTTCAATAGTTGGAGAATTTATGATAAGAGTACAGAAAAACATACTCCATTACTACATATAGTTATAAACTATTAGATTACAAGCACCAAAACTAAAAAAATAATACAAATGGAGAAAAATATTCCTTATTCTTTGATATAAACAACCTCGTTAACTAATTACACGTACCCAAACTAAAAAATAATGCACTAGTAGAAAATATTCCTTATTCTTTGATATAAACAACCACGTTAATAAATTTTGTTATGACGGTATACCTTTAAAAAAAAAAAATTTAGTATCCCTATTTATACTAGACGTACCACTGTAATATCAATGAAAAAAATGCTATCTTATTAAAAGAGTTATTTGAATTTATGATTTAATTCATGAAAAATAATGCAGATAACACTAGCTTCCTTTTTTTTAAGGAATACTCATTTTGATATTTTGTATTTGGACATTTTAATTTAATTTGCTTTGATGTTCTTGCGAAGATCCGATCGAGGTACTCTTTCACTCTAAAGACAGTGAAATAATAAAAAGGAATAACTTTTTGAAAAAAATCTGTTGATGCTTCTGAACTAATCAACACCACATCCGGTTGTGCATGGTAGTCGGACTGCCTTCCTAGCCTCTGAGTGTTCTGCTTTGGTCGGACCTACAAGAAAAGGGAACGCCTCGAGTGTCAAAGGACACATCGATGTGGTGATGGCCAATGGCTCTCTGACATTTAAGTCAGGTACTTGTTTGGTCTAGAGAGAAGCACGGCGTAGGTAGGAAAGTCCACTTACATTGAGAGGTGGAGTTAATGCTCCTATTTTATAATGTTGACATGGATCGGGTGAGATGGATTTGTCCTGTCACCCAGTTGTCTCGTGGTATGAGGCTAGGGTGGTAGGTGACATGTGTCACGATCTCTTGGCATGAAGGATTCCTCATTGGATGATGGACATGGTGCCACACGGTGGTCCAATGAGGGGTATTCATATTCATACATGGAAGTGTTATTGTACTCGGATAAGCTTACTATAGAGACTCAAACAGGGTAGGGCGGTTGAGCAAGATTGATACTGTGACTAAGGTGATTGGACAGCAGCGGGGGATGCTAGAGTCCTCCCTGCCAACCAAATGTTGAGGTGATCCTGAGGTGGCGTGGCAACTGCTTGTGCTGAGCAGAGTGCTCGGCGTGCTCCCGAGGAGGTTCTTGGCTGGTTTACTGAGAACACCCCTAACAATGTATATGAAAATTACCAAACTAAAAAATTAGAACAATTCCATATTCATCGGGTGTTTGGTATGTTAGTAATTGGTTTGAACAAAAAAACAATATTAAAAGCTCTCATATGTTAAAATGTTCATCAAATACCATATTACCTCCCCTTGCAATTGTATGCCCTTCCAATAAGAAAAAAAAATCATGAACCGAGTATTATTTTTTAAAACAATATGTTATTTTGATGAGATTTTTTGAACACTATGGTAAACGGTAACAAAGCAAAAGAAAAGTTAAAACTACTCAGTAATTAAATTCATAATATGTTTTTAAGCACTTCACTTATAGGGTTTTCACTATTGCTACGCATTTTAAAATGGATAGGTTTAATCAAAATTGATAAGACTAATCAAAAGCATTTAATTTTATAAACGTAACAATTCAAAGACGAACATTTACTGATAAATTTGTTTTAGGTTTCCCACCCGAAAAAATTGCCCATATTTTAACCTTTTTCCTTTTTTTTTTTGGTGGGTTTTTTAGCTGGAATTGTATAAAACCCATCCACAAGTCGTACTCCCACCACATCCGCACCCAGTCCACTCTCCCTCATCCGCCTAGGGTTTCCGTCTCTCTCTTCTGTCCTCTCAAAGTGCAACAATGGCTGACGAACCTCAGTATTCATCCGGCACCGACACAGGCAGCAACAAGCGAAAGTACGAGGAGCAAACCACGCCGCCGTCCCGTCGGCCGACGGGCTTCTCCGCTCCCATCTCCTCCCAATCTCCCGACTCGGCGCCTCCGTCCTACAAAAGCGTCCCTCCTCCGGTCGACGAGATCCAGCTCGCCAAGCAGCGAGCGCAGGAGATCGCCGCTCGCCTGTTCAACAACGCCAGCGCAGGAGCCGGCGCCGCTCCTCCCCTCGAGGCCAAGCGTCCTAGGGTTGAGAATGGTGGTGGCTTCGATGCGAGTGACAAGGGTTTCAGCTCTGTTCCTAGTGGTTCGTCTTCTTCCTTGACTTGACCATCTTCTCTGTGGGTTTATCAGCCGTTTTTAGGGTTTTGTTGTTCTTTTGTTCCAGACCTGAAATTTTCGATGCCCCTTTCTCATTTTGTCAGGGTTTTGGTTGACATGTTAATGTTCTTATTCTTGCTTGGTCAAAACAATGCAGATTCGAAGCCGCACAATCCAATTTCTGCTCCTTCGTCGATTCCGGTTTCGTATGGATTCCAAGGCTCGAGCAAAAAGATTGAGATTCCGAATGGCAGGGTTGGTGTGATTATAGGTAAAGGTGGAGAGACTATCAAGTATCTTCAGCTTCAATCTGGGGCCAAGATTCAAGTTACTCGGGATATGGATGCCGACCTCAATTATCCAACTAGAATGGTGGAGCTCATGGGTACTCCAGAACAGATTTCCAAGGCTGAGCAGTTGATTAGCGACGTTCTTGCTGGGGTAACCTTTTCATCAAATTTTGATTTCGTTCTTTTCATTTAATAAAGCTTCTTAATGCTTTAGCTACACTTACATTACAATAAGTGTAAGAAAAATCCCAGTTGCGTTGAGATAATGAAAGTGACAGTGTAAAATGCCAACATGCAGCAGCATAAGCTTTCTATGCCTACACTTTGGTGGTTTTTGTGTTTTTATTTTGTTATGTTTATGATAAACTAGAGGCTATTTTGCATGTAAACATGAATTAACTTGTTTTAGCTTCTAGAAACTAGGAATTACTGGTATACCCCGAAAGACGTTTACTTTTCAGTGGCGAATTTCAATAATTTTTTTTAATGTTTTGGACAGGCTGAATCAGGGGGCCAAGGCGTGGTTTCCCGGAGGGTAGGTGGTGGCCAAGCTGGGTCTGAGCAATTTGTCATGAAAGTCCCAAATAATAAGGTATACAGAAGCTCATACATTTTTGAAACCACAACACCGGTTTAGATTAGGATGGCCCATGACACAAGCGATTTCAGGTTGGTCTTGTCATTGGTAAAGGAGGGGAAACGATCAAAAATATGCAAGCCAGGACTGGAGCACGAATTCAAGTACGTTGGAAAATTTTATTTAACGTCTTTCACCTCCATTATTTTCAATGTGTTTCCGTGGTTGAGTTAATTTCGAAGGGATTTTTGAAAGTGGATTTGTATTCTATAACTATTTAGGTGATTCCTCTGCATCTGCCTCCTGGTGATACATCAACCGAAAGGACATTGCAGATAGATGGAACCAGTGAACAAATTGAAAATGCAAAACAATTGGTTAATGAAGTCATCAGCGAGGTATGGCTGATCTATATTAGGTGCAGACTGTGTTAACTATTACCGTATTATATGCGTAATTTTCTTCAGTTGCACTCCTGTAAGGGAAGAGCTGGAGTATCTTTTGAACTGTTCTTTATATTTGTCTATGGCTTTTAATTAAGCTTAGCCTTGGGCTTAAATTATGCTTGTTTATGCTCTGATAATTTCACATGTCTACCAATAGATGTGATTACTTGATTCTCTTTATTGATATGGTTATGCTTTTTGATTGTTTGACAAGATTGTGTTTATCACTTTGGGAAGGAAATGTTTCTTTTAGTTGCTCGCTAAGTATAATGTTACGTCCATATTCAACATCCTTAGACTTGATATCCTAGTCTGTATTACACTTACTATTTATTCTGACAATTTTTTCTGGTAACTTTAGAATTGTGCATCTTATTTAGGTTTTGCACTGTTATTGCTTGTTTCCTTTGATCTTTGTTGCAGGGCTTAAAGGTTTTCTTTTTGGTAAAGTATTTGCTAGATTTGTTTTAAGAACCTTATTTATATTATGGATATTTGTCCTTTATACGCTGTTGGTGTCGACCATCTTATGATTGATTTCTTATATGGAATCCTTATACATATTTTAAGGTGTTCATTGTTATGCCTGATGAGAGCTTAATTAATGTTCATCTAACAGTATCTCACACATAATAACCTATGCTGTTAGAAGGCTAATAAGTGTGGAGGTTTTTTTTCTCCTCTCTCTCTCTTTAATGAGGTTCAGGCAAAGATGGTTCAGTCTTTGAATATACTCTTTTTATTGTGGGCTAATTTTAGTTACATGGATGCGGTATTCTATGTTTTTCGAAAAGAATTTGATAGATGAAAATGACAGACTGCCCATCTTTTCTTCATCAATTTGGTGATTTCTAGACATTGCTTTTCCTGCGGATCCTGTGGGCATGCTAACAACATACCTGGTTACCAGTTTTTGTCAAAGGTTTCACATTGAGAGCTTCTCATGCAGTTCTTACTTTCATCGTCTATCACATTTCTCTTTTCAAGTTTCAAATTAGCAGCCTGTCCGTTTGGATCTTTTATAGATTTAGTTGTAACTTTGTATACATGTGATCGCGCTGCGGGCTCTTGACTTGTTTTTTATGTTAGTTATTTATATATCTGGCAAGTTCCTTCCATATACTTCATGCACACAAGGATTTGTTTGAAAATTTGATGGAGGTTAACTTTGATGGTTTGTACTCTGAAGATACTTGAAGAGTGATTGTTATTTCATTGAGTTGCTATTGACGATATACTAGGTTAAGTTTGCAAGTCAGGGTTCTCTCTCTCTCTCTCTCTCTCTCTCAGATTTTAACAGTTTGAATTGCCAAGATTATTAAATGTTAAGGCCTTTTGAAAGATCCCTAAATTCCAATTGTCTATGTGAGTCCAATTCTATAATATTCATAGTATGAGCGATTGATTACTGGGATTATAGATTGTTCAACCGTCAACTATGCTTATTAATGTGGATCATATGACTGATGTTCTTATTGGGAACTATTGTAGGGTTAGTTTTATTCAACTGTTGGTGACACCAACATGGAATACTTTGTGTTGGTGTTCCCCCAGCATCGCTCTGGTATGCTTCTAAATCCCATTTTTTGGCATTTAGTAACGATATTGTGGAGAGGAGCTAGAACATCTTAGTTGGGAATTTTAGGCTAATAGATTGAATTAATCTCTGAAATATTTTGATCTGCTATACTATGTTTCAAGCTAATGTGAAGTAGTAGAAATTTTTAATTCTTTTTAGAAAATACACATCCCCGAGTTTTATCAACTGACATTTCTGTTTTGTGCTTTGGTCGCTTTGAAGCACAACCATTTATATAGCTGATCCTGTAGTTTTTTGTTTTTAGGATTTTTTAACAACTTAAACTTGTTTTTTTCTATACTTTATATTATATTCAGATGGAAGTTTATTACACTTGTTAGAAATGAAGCTCTTGTTAAATTATATTTCTTATCAGTATGCACCCATTTCCCCCCTGTTCTTTAGTGGCCCTTAACTTTGTTTGTCGACACAACTATCCTCTTTTTCTTTCTTTTGGCGTTTTACATACTGTCAAAGAAGGCAAGCTTACTTATCTAGTCGATCCTAGTTATGGACATTTACAGAGGTTGAAGATTGTCTAGTTTAGTTTTTAAGACGCTCAATGAACGTTTTACACTGTATAAGTTTCACTTTCATTTCTTATACTAAGCTAAAGATTCTAATTTTGTGATTTTGTTTTCTTTTTTACTTGTTGATGCTTTGCTGAATTTGGTTATTGTTGTGTTGTTCTATAATTGGCTCTGCTAAACGAGATAATATGGACGTCCTATTGTTCTGGTTTATACATAATGACAAGCTAGGGTGCATAAACTTCCAGTTTTTTGTTATAAATATTAGCCATTCACACGATTTTTTTTTGCACAATAATTAATAGCCTGCTCTTGTATATGAACTTGTTGCCTCATGGCAACGGGGGTTCACATGTCTGTATATTCTGTTTTGTAAAAGATTTCTGTAGTGTTGTGTTTTTGTACCCATTCGCTTCAAGTAGGGAGAGGGTGGGCTTCTGCTGGAGTAACTCCTTTAATTCAAGAACGAGTACGGTATGTAGGCGTTTATACCCTTCTAATACAGTATGGAATTGGTTGATGACCGTATGGATATATATGTGCCTTCATGTGTTTCCCTGTTCCTTTGTTTATGTTTATATGTTTAATACTCTTGTGCTCTGTTTTTCTGTATGCCTATTGGTCCCCACGCCATGAAAAGTTCCCCTTCGTTATTGTGAAAACAATTTTCTTGCAGAATCGTGTTAGAAATCCAGGAATGTCCGGAGGATATTCACAGCAAGGTTACCAAGCCCGACCACCTACAAGCTGGGCCCCACCGGGGGCTCCTCCAATGCAACAACATGGTTATGGTTATGGGCAGCCTGGTTCATATTCTGGTCCATCATCCCAGTATAACATGCCACAGCATTCTTATCCTGGCTACCCTCCCCAGCAAACATCTGCTGGGTATCCCTCCAACTGGGACCAGTCAACTGTACCACCAAGTCAGCAGTCTGCTTATGGAGGCGGTTATGACTACTATGGTCAACAACCGCCTGCACAGCAACAGCAAAACCCTGGTGGTCCTGCAGCACCAGCAGATAATACTGGTTATAATTACGGTCAGCCCCCAGCTTCTGGCTATCAGCAGGGACAAGGCTATGCTCAAGATGGTTATGGTGGTTATCATGCACCTCAATCTGGATATGGTCAACCACCTCAGTACGATCAGCAGCAAGGCTATTCGGCTCCAGGCTATGGTAATGTGAGCAACCCAACAGATGGACACGCTTCTGCTTATGGCTCACAAGGGGACTCAACCCAAGCACCTCCTTCCGTCCCACCCACTGCAGCTGGCCAGCAAGGATATAATACCAGTCAGCCTAGCCCAAACCCGTCAAGTTATCCGCCTCAAGGGGCCAATCAGCCTGGTTATGGAGTGCCTCCAACTTCGCAGGCTGGTTATGGGAGCCAGCCAGCTGCTCAGCCTGGTTATGGTCATGGCTTTGGAGCACCTCAAGGTCAAAAGCCACCTCCAAATCCCCCGGTTTACGGCCAGGCCACACAGTCACCCAGCACTCCAGGAGGCTACAGTCAACAAGCTCCTCAGCAGCCAGGCTATTCCCATTCTCAGCCACCACCGACCGGTTATACTCAGCCAGATTCTGGTTCCCAACGTGGTCCTCCATCCAGCTATGGTGCTGCATCTTCTCAGCCAGGATATGGGGCTCCGCCATATGGTGCACCATCAGCTGGTCAACCAGGTTATGGACAGGTTCCACCATATAATTCCTCTTACGGTAGTGGCTACTCTCAACCGCCTGCATACTCTGCTGATGGAAATTCAGGTGGGGGCAGTCGCAGTGCTTATGATGGTGCACCAGCTTCACAGAGTTCTCAACAGAGTGGAGTTGCCAAAACATCCCCGCAGAGTTGATGAAGTTTCGTTGAATTTGGATGTTTATACACATTTTGGTATCTGATGATTGGTCCACTGCATCTCTGTATTTTAAGTAACCTAGTTAGGTGTAGTAGTGTTTGAGATATTGGTGTATTGCTATGGAAATTCTGTTTTCAAGTGTTTCAGGTATGTCTCAAGGTTAGTTGAGTTTGTTGGATTTTGCCTCGTTCGCTCTGCGTTTATGGTGAAACCTGGCCTGTTGGATCTCATGCTCATTTTTCTCCGTAGCGGTAATATTTCCATAACTTTTTCCAGAAGCATACTGTGAGTGAGCATTTTATTACTATTAAGCTGTTAAATCGGGGACTACCAAAAGAGCTGCCTACTGAAGCCGTGAACTGCTCAGGGCATAAAAAAGCTTTTCAAATGCAGTTGAGTGCAACACGCGAATCGACCATCCTGTTGCTGAGGAAGCTGTTGTTGTTGTTGTTGTTGTCTTGAAGCTTTACTAAAGCCTTTTTTTTTTTTTTTTTTCAACGAAAAATCCTGGCACGCTTGAAGCTTGAATTTGGGAATAGAATAAGTTTCTTCTTTTAAAATTTATATACCTGTTCTTTGTCCGCTCTAGATTGGACTGGAGTGTGGTAAAGGTGTGGCATGAGTATGTGGGGAAGAAAATAGGTATGGAACGAAAGATTAACATAAAAAAAAAGGGAAGAATAAAACGAAAGTAAAATAAAAGAAAAATTACAAAATATAAATTTAGTGATTATGAACTTAAAAAGAGATAAAAATTAAAACGTTCCACTTTTCAATTAGTAAAAATTATCTTGTAAATTATGTTTTATCTACAAGTTCTTAGAGTTATGCGTATGGTATGCCGTATGCATGAGCTGAAGAAAAAGACGTAGATTATGGCAAAGCACCATATTGATAGCATTATGTTTTGAACTCGTATTCGCATGATACTTTTTTTTTTTTAAGTTTTCATATTTTTGTTTTATTTTTTTATTCGTATCATATTTCATTAGTTTTATATTTTTTATTTTGATGTGACATTTATTAAACGTAAGATTATATATGGCACTAAAAAAAATTGCGGCAAGAAAAGCACTAAACAAGATAAAAGCAAAAAAGAAAAAGAAAATTCTTTTAGAGGGAAAAGGGAAATTATTACCAATGATTTTGAGGTATTATAAATTTATAATTTTTTTTGAGGTATTATAAATTTATTATGGAGTGTTGCTTATCCTTTCAAAAAAAAAAAAAGAAACAAAAACTAAAAAATAATAAAAGTGGTGTTGCTTATACGGCCAAAGCCGTTCTTGGGCCTCAGCATAATCTGCAGTGCTTTTGATAGTCGACGTGGAAAGAATTTAGTGGTGGTGGATGTGGTACACATGGACTTCACTGCATAGTAACTAAACCCAGAATCACTTTGGTTAACCGGAGCAGCTAAGGTGCGGCTCATTCCTGGTGAATCCAAAAAACCCTACCACTCCCTCCCTCTCTCTCTCTCTCTCTTAGCTTGTCGCGAATAGAGTCCTCAGGTCTGTATGCCTTATCGCTAAAGATTTACGCTATATTTCTTCATCAATCCATGTCTTCTTTTTTTTTTTTTTTAAAGTTGATTTTGCTATTTTTTACCTTAATCTCGAAAATTCAAGCCCTTCACCTCCCGATCCATTTCGCTTCAAGGTTATTGCTTTTAATGGGAATTCATAGGTCCCGTACATGGTCTTCGATCTAATGACTATTTAGAATATTTTTCTTTAATCTGTATTTTGATCGTTTTTTTTTTCTTGAAAGATTGGCTGGAAATGCAGCTTTTACTTGGAAGATTCAATAATCTTTTCTTTCTTTGCAATTTAATACGGAATTTTTTACCATTTAATTGTGAATAAATATCAAGCCTCCAAAATGTTTTCTTTCTCTAATGAATTTATGCAAAATGTGCATTGGGTTTTTATTTTTCAATTCTGTTTTTGTGGTAAAATTTTGATGAATTCCCTTTATATGCTTTGATTCCAGCTCTTTAGATTGTATTTTGTGTGGAATTTGAGATGAGAATTTGGTTTTGTTGTTATGTTTGAAGGTTAAAGCTCGTGTGATTATCGTAAGTTGGGGAATTTATGGCATCCAAGCTCGCCCAATTGCAATCAAAGGCGACTCAGGCTTCGCAGTTTGTTGCGAAGCACGGGACTGCCTATTATAAGCAGCTTTTGGAGCAGAACAAGCAGTACATCCAGGAGCCCCCAACTGTTGAGAAGTGCAATCTTTTGTCTAAACAATTGTTTTACACGCGTCTTGCCAGGTCCGTTGCTTCATCTTTACTTGTCTCTGATCGCTTTCGCTGATAAGTATAAGAAAAGGGTATCAAATTGTTAATACATTGCTTGTCAACGCTTCTGTTTCTTGCTTTTAGAAGTGAAAAGAATGGTGTAAAGAAACTCTTAACCAACATCTTAAAAGGGCTCCACCCGTTATACAACTCACAAAGACCAAATGGAGGGAAGAAAAGAAAACGATGAAAGTTTGGTTGTTCAACTGCAAATACACGGCTAATTGAACGATAATGCATACTGGGCTGTATCTTTCTAACGGCCGTTTGTATCATGTGTTTGCTTGCGTTTTCTGTTTCACACGAGTTTAAAGATCGTGTGTTCGTTGTTGCTGTTTATTCCGTCTGATGTTCTCTTCTTGTTTGTCGATTTTGGTAATAGTATACCTGGACGTTATGAAGCATTCTGGAAGGAGCTTGATTATGTGAAGCACCTTTGGAAGAACAGGCAGGAGCTGAAGGTGGAAGATGCTGGAATTGCAGCTCTGTTTGGGTTGGAATGCTTTGCCTGGTTTTGTGCCGGTGAAATTGTAGGTCGAGGGTTCACTTTCACTGGCTACTACGTTTGAAGTGCCAACTTTCAAGAAATTGCAAATTGGAGTTGAACTAGTCGACCTCCTTGTCATTTAATTTTTGTCATCGTGGAAAATCCTCTTTTTGGTCAATTCGTCACAACATATATGCTGAAGTGTTATATGGAATCTTAAGTAGTGGAATAGAATATCCCAATAATTGATCGGCTTCCGATTGGTATTTTGTTTCGGTATAAAATGCACTGGAAGGTTGGAATATTCTCCTTTTTCGCGTTACTATTGGTAAGCTATAGTTCACCCTTCAATTACTCTCTCTGAATTGCTTATAACTCATTCGATCAAACACATTTCCATGAAGCCTTGATCTTGCGGCTTTGTCTCGGAGCTTTTATGGAGTTGGTGGCCATGAAGTCTCTAGTATTCCTCCAGAGGTTAATCTGATTGTAGGGAATGGATCATGACTTAATAAGATCCTTGATAGTCGGATGGCCGGTTTTCCTTTTTTTTTTTTTTTTAGCCTTGTTCAGTTCTGGTCTTTGGTTTCTTTTTTCTGACGTCGTTTCTTATTCTTGATAGTTTTTCAGCTCTTTGCTCAGTTATGAGCTTGTTTAGTACGGTTATATCTCGGTTTGCCCTCAAAGTTTCTCAGTGAAATCTCAATTTAGCCAAAAAAAAAGGAAAAAAAAGAAAAAACCCACATTTCCGTTATTATTATTATTTTTTGTTGAAAAAAAGGTGAAAACAATGAATATGAAAACTCACCTAATTCGGACTTTTGCATGCCATCATACCTACATACGAAACGCGTATACAAGAACTTAAGCGGGACAAAGCGTTGACAAGTCTCCGCTAAATTGCACTATTTCCCCGTTCAGAAGTCGCTTGCGAATCATGGCTACCAAAAAAAGGAAAAAAAAAATTGTAAAAAATATTTCTTTAAGAACTGATTGCATTAAATGTTAAATTTAAAAAATATTTATAATAAATGTCAGTTATTATGTAAATAATTTATCTATTTTTTGTTTATAGTGTAAATAATTTTTATTTATATAATAAATAAATTTATGATATAAATAATATATTTATCTTTTTGTTTATCATGTAAATACATAGTAAACAAGTTGTTTACATATTTACTATAAATATTTTTAAAACCTAATAATTATTTTAAAAAGTTTGAAAAATCTCATCAAGTGTTTTATATTTAATTTGCACGTGGTAAGAATCTTACGGCGTTTTTATAAAATCAAACGACAATATTTACAGAATCCGAACACTAGCGTCAACTATCCAGCATCTTTTTTCCTTCCACTTTTCACTCACACCACTAAGAAGCATATGCAATTAGTTCAACCGTGGTTACACACTCGGAGCAAAATGCCAATCTGCCTCTAAACGCAAGCCTCATATTCCAAGCCAAAAAACAATCCCGTTTGTGTACCACAGATGGCACGCACACAATAAAACCTTAATTCGTGAAGCAATGCCACTAAGAGGATGACAAAATACACAATTCAGACAACAGCCTCCATACAAAACCTGTAATTCAGAATTCATATCCTCTTTCGGAGTAACGACTCAACTTTTTTTTATTCTCTAAGCTCATCTCTGTAATATTTGGTTAGGTAAGTACTTGAATTTCCTTAAGAGAGGTAGTTCTTGAATGCGGAAATCATTCTTGGCGAAAAAAGCAAAAGAAATGCGAGGATGGAACCAAAGAACAACTTAATGAAATCTCGCACTGGATCATGATCAACTTCTTTGGAGGGACTGAATGAGGTTGACATCGCTGTTGCTAATGGCAGGGCTTCAATAACTGCATCTGCCAGATCAGTGATAAAGGACGAGGTACAACCAAGGGCTGGGACTCGTCCCCAGTTCTCAATTCCAGACTTCAGAGCCAGGTGCTTGTACTCCATATCTATCTCTTCAAGGGTTTCTATGTGCTCACTGACAAAGCTGGATATCACGAGAATGTTGTAACGGTTAATTACTCTGTGACTGCTTAGCCAATAACCAGAACTCTAATTTATCACCGCCAATGATATGAAAAATGAACAGGTTAACATACACAGGAGTAAAATGGCGAGCGAAACTGTGAAAGTAACCATAATTAAACCACGAAAAAAGAAAAGATAGAATTTATTCATTTTCATTGTGGTTATATTTGATGCAAAAGCACTAACACTTTTAGATAACATTAGAATACATCACGATTCAACACTCATGAGTCTTGAATCTGCACTAGCTACAAAACATGTACCTGATTGGAACAGCCAGGAGACTTTTCACACCGTTCTGACCAAGTTCCACAAGAACTTCATCAGTGTAGGGCTTCAGCCATTGTACAGGACCAACACGGCTCTGATCTCCGTCCAACCAGGAAAAAAAAAAGCAAAAAGGAACGGACATCAATGTTGTAAGAACAAAGGTGTACCAATATAACACCAAGCAGTAACCCTCAAATTTTCTCCTTGAATCAAACAATACAAAAGAGCAAAAGAGCTTTAGTTTTTATAACCAACCTGGTAAGCAAGAGTATGCTTGTTGTTGATTCCTCTAGATTTTAGCTCTTGCATAATTAAGTAGATACACTCCTCCATCTGATCTTTGTATGGATCCCCTGCATCCTCAACATAACTGACAGGGACACCATGGGCACTGAAGAATATCATAACCTAAAATTTTATTTAAAACAAAAAAAAGGAAATAGAACAAGCTCGTTGAGTTGGTAATGCACTGGATAAACCGAACTTAATTTCTAAACCTTACGTGCTATTGCATCAAGAAACTTTCAAACCCATAAATGACAAAATTAAACCCACCTCTGCCGGCTCAGAAAAAGTCTCTAGTTCTTTCGTAATCAAGTCAGCCATTGACTTGATATACCCTTCTCTTTGATACCATGACTTTATAACTGCAACAGGCAGCCTCAACAGGTGGGCATCATTCCTGACAGTGAAGTCTCATTTAGAGAGGTTGAATAGGGTAGAGACAAATATAAAATCACATGCTCAAAAAGTTCATTAGGTAAAACAAAACAATCACCTAAATATACTGTTAAGTACACGGATGCTTGATCCAGTTGTAGAAATAGAGAACTGTGGATATAAAGGTAGCACAACAAGTCTTGTTACCCTGTCCCTCTTGATCTGTCATAGATAATGAGAAGTCTGAATGATTTAGCTTAGTCAGTTCAAAAACAAGATCTGAAGAACATTATTGATTACTTCAAACAATGTGAAAACCAACAAAATGCTTAGGTGTTAATGGAGACACACTAGAAACACGAGAGTCCTATTTCCAGAGCAGCTAACATGACAAAATTTCAAAATCACTACAAACAACCAGTACCACAAAGTTTATACCAACGGCTTAACTGTGCTATAAAAGTTAAAGTACTAACTTGATGAATTGCCTCCTCAGTGAATGGATACCAGTAGCGCATTCCCACATAGACATTGGCAGATATATTCTTCGATTCCAAAGCCATCTTAAGCGCATGAGCCTGTAAATACAGATATACCATATAATGATGGAGGCCAAATCATATCATAGATGTAGCTGGCTCAAATAACACCAAGTCAAAAATAGAGTTCAGAGTCTCTAAAGCGAACAACTAAGTATACATATGTATACCTGCTCGTCTGTGATTTTGCGCAATGGGGAACCACCTCCAATAGCAGCATACCCATCTTTGCTTTTGGGAGCTCGAAGAACAGAAATCAGCTTGGCCAGTGGCCTCTGGAGAAACCGAAACACTCCTGGAAGACGAATAATATCCTGTCTCACAGCACTCAAAAAATGTCATTATGGCTTTAAGTGAATAATTACAAGACGCTAACACACCGAGAGTCACTGAAATCAACATACCGGGTCAGCAAAGAGGTTGAACAAAAATGGTTGAACATCATTAAGCGTCTCGGGGCCTCCTAGATTGAGAAGTAGAACGCCAACTTTCTCTTCTACAGCGTGTGAATGAGATTCTACAGCAATCCCATTATCATAAATGCAAACTCCCGCCGAAAAAAATGTTTTCCCCACAGTTTTCCTCTTGTGAGAATACTGCCGAAGAATGTCTTTTTTGATATTGTTTGGACCAGAACATGAAAGTGAGACTGGCCGAGGTGTTCCATTATCAACTTGTGACTCCTTAGATGAATGGTAGGAGACAGAGGTTGGAGATCTGGTATACGAGCAAGACCTGAATATGAATGCTTCTCAATAGAATTCCACACGACATGAAATGATTATCATCAACATTAGAACACGCTCAGCATTAACACTAAAAATCTAGCTCAATAATCTCACATTATAGACAATTGTCGCCTTATCTTTATAACTAAAGAAGCCAGAAAACATTATTAACCGATGTATCATCAAATTCATATAAGAATCCATCTGATGGTACTCTTGATCGTCAAAGAGCAGGTCGTTAAAATCCGAAATACGTTTTAAATTAACATCAAACCAAAAAACAATGACGAAAAATAAACATTAGCCAAACTTTTATTTGTTGAGTGATCCGTATCTGTAACAATTTAAGACGAAAACAAAATGGAAATGAAGGGAAAAAAAAAAGATTTTTCTCAAAAAATTACAAGAAAAGCTCATCGCCACACCATGTAAACTCGACGAACTTACGTCGAAAACACATGATCCGAATTTCGCAGATTTACACCGCCAATGTTCATCTTGGAAAGAACCCCGGAGCACGACGCAACGTCCATGGCTTCCGAAATTCCGCAGAGATCGCCCCAAAAAAGCCTAGAAACCCTGTTCCGAATCTTCAAGAAGGAGAGAGCGTGAGCGATAAGATCGTACCCTCCAGAATTTGGTTTAAAAAAGAAGATATGGCTTATGAAGAAGGGGATTAGTTGAAACTTTCAAAATCAATTATAAACAATCAATAATACGAAAGAAAAAGAAAAAAGTCAAATTTGAGGATCCTCCGATACTCCACCAACTCTGCTTCGTTCTCTCTCTCTACGCTTTAAAAAATCAGTACTTTCTCACCAGCCATGGCGGTAGTGGTCCTCTCTACGAGAAAAAACGTGCCGGAAGTTGGGTCACGTGGCTCTCCAACTAAAGCCCAACTCAAGTGGGCCAGGTTTGGCCCAATCCAGTAAATGAGCCCATTGATAGTTGGCCCATTCGGGTACAATTTGGTCGGTCCCAATATTAGGGTTTTCGGAAGCAGCTATAAAGTGGTGACTTTACTCCCTGGTGCATCAACATTGTCATCCTCTGATGCCTTCTCCGGCTTTCTTCATCTAATCTCATTTTCTGGCAAACAAAGGCTCCTTTGTTTGGGTTCTTTTTTCTAGAAATCTCGTATTTTCATTTTCTTCTCTTTTATTTCTTTTCCATTTTCACACATATATATTTTTTCAATTTCGAGTTTTCTAAGTCCATTTTGCAATGTTTGAGTTTATATATATATATATATATACATATATATATATATATATATATATCTATATGCAAGTTTTGGCTACCTTGGGCACTAAAGTCAGACACGGGTGTTTGTTGATGAATCCAAAAACAAGCAACCTTTTGCATGGTGCCGATAAAAGAGCTACTGAACACGATTGGAGGGAGCTGCTATATCTCCAACAGTTCCCTTCAAATTTAAAGCAGCTAGATTCCAATTCTTTATATCAAATTTCATACCTTTTTTTTTTTGCAGTTTAGATTATGATTTTTTAGGCTAAAGATTGAAATTTGGGGATTCTGGAGGACTTGGGAACTTTGAATTAATTGAAAATGATTAAAGGCTCCATTATACGAGTCAACAGCGAGTGCCCTGTTCATGGTGCCTTGTCTGCCGCTTGGAGCCTAAATCAACCTTGCCGGTTGAAGATAGCCTGGAATGCCCTCTGGTTTCATGCTACAAATTCTGGCTATATATATATATATATATATATTTGTTCCATTACGATATAAGTTTCTATTTGATTTTACGTTGAGGAAATAAAATGGAAAATGTTATACTTTGTATGATCATCGGTTCAAAGAAACTTTGCATATGAAAACATAATGAAAAGTGGATTTTAATGGTGAAGCATTCCTGAAAATTGCCTCTAATGAATCTAGATTCTTATGGATCTACTAGCATAAGTGGCGTAGGAGCCAACCGGGAAGGTTCCATGTAAATCTCAAAACCATTGGAGTACAAAAGCGACAATGCAAGCCCAAAAAACGACAATGCAAGTCATGCAAGAAATTAAACACCCGTGCGGCAATAAAAACGGTGGGATTACGGAGAAGTAAACGACGAGCGTTTTGGTAGACAATAATATCAAATGCAATAAAAGACGAGAAGTATAAGAAAACACTCTTCTTGTTCTTATCAATTTTTTAGTTAAAAACAATACCTCTCACATGGTTACGGTGTTTACAGTTTTAACCAATAGTTTTAACCATTATACCAAATATCTTAGAAGTAGCTTGGACAAGGCTATATGCTGCTGCATCATCGTCTTTGAAACTTAACTACTTTGAGTTGGTTTAAGAAATTCGTTAGAAATAATGTTTGTTGTGTAAAGTTTCTATATGCTATAATAAAAAAACAAAAATTTACTACGGTGTAAATATTTCTTATACTATAGTAGTTAAGTTTCAACTTCAACTTCGTAGCGTTTTTAAGTTCTAACTTTTAAGTTATAAAGTGTTTTTCAAACAAACTCTTTGACAAAATGGTCATGATTAATCGGAGTCTACATTAGTTTAAGCGACTCAGATACGGCAATGGACTTTGATATTTGATAACAGAATAAGAAGCGCAAGCTAAAGAGGTACGAGAAGCATTATAAAATAGAAACGAAACCAACAGGTTCAAAATAAAGCTCTGCTCGGAGCATCAACGTCCACTGCCGCATCTGCTTGGGATTTTCACGAATGTGAACGTTCCCCGTGTGAAAAGCATGATTATACAAAACGCATACTCCTACCTGCCTCAAATAAGATCAAGAAGATTATTCTTAAGACTCAAATATCCGAGACACGTTATTTAATAAAAAGCATACAAGTCATTTACGAGTTGTTGAAGAGTGTTTGAGTTTTCGAACGGTACTGCTTAGATTGTTCTTTCAAAGAAGCAGGTGGCTCAATCAGTAGTGACTTAAACTTGCAAACCCACCACCAGTTCTCACAACACCATCTCAGTTCAATACGTTGACTTTGAAGCATGAATGATCTGATTCTAGCTATAAGACCAGTTCTACACCTAAGGCAATCCAAGTCAAGACTTCTGCATTTGCACACAACATTCCTTACAACACAATGACACAAAATTCTCAACAAACTCGGCTCGTAATACATTAAAAAAAAAACGATTCGGGTTATAAAAAAAAAAAAAAAAAACTGAAATTTATAATGAACATTTCTCTCCAATTGAAGAAGATAGGTCAAGTAATATGCTTGCAAAAGAGAAACTTTCTTGCTCTCAGTTGATCGTTTAATTAATAACTAAATTGCAAAAAACCACAAAGACGCAAAATTGTGATTTAATTTTCTCTCAACAAATTCAAGAAAAAAAGGTCAAGAAACATGCTTGGGAAAGAGGAAAAAAAAAACTCTTGCTCTCAATTGATTGCTTAATTAACCACAAAATTACAACATTGGCATCAAACAAAACTACAGGAAAGCTCCCCGAGATTCTGCAAGTGCCGTTGGTCAAAAGCAACAAGAACAATCAAACGGACAAAGCGAAGTACCTCCAGCATCGGGATTATTTATACCCAATTCCTCCTCTGTGTAGATAGCAAGTCCATTCGTCTTCTTTCTTGGCTTAAAAGATGATACTCCAAAACCATGACCATCGTCACGCACTTTATCCTCCTCCTCCTCCTCCTTCTTCTTCTTTTTTTTCTTCATCTTCTTCGGTTTCTCAGTCGCGTCCTCCTCGTCGAGCTTCTTTCGTTTTTTCCGAGCGAATATCTCGTCAATCTCGCTACCGAGCTTCTTCTTCTTCGTCGAAGGCTTGTTCTCCTCTTCCGCAACGGTTTCTTCCTGTGCTAACTCGGTAGAGGTTTTCGACTTGTTCTTCTTCGCCATCGCGTCGTGGCTGTGTTGGCGAGGACGGAGGAGAAGCACGCAGCCGTTTCTGAAGCGGCGGCGGCGGCGCTGAGAGATTAAAAGGGGGAGAGAATGGAGACTTGATTTAGGGCTTGGGTTAAAAATCAGTTCAAGAAAGACTCGGAAGTCTCTAGCAAGGGGACGATATAAAACGTCATGATCGAAAGCCTAAAACATGTCGTTTCCCTTAGAAAACAATGCCATAAAAACGACAAATTATACGTGTCGCTTATTTGTTCCAAGAGGAAACCGGTGTGGCTTTAGCGAAAACGACATGATTTTTATATTAGAAGTGGATGCCATGCATTGCGTCCCCCCAACATTTGGCTTCACGTCACAAAGAAAGATGTCGGTTATCCTTGAAGATCAAACGACATATATGAGAGTGGACTTTTTTTTTTTTGGCGGAAAAAACTGAATTTCAATTAAGGACTGCCAACATAACTGAGGAAATACAACTAGGGCTTTCCTCGAGCCGAATACAATCCTCAACAGAGGAGTGAATAGGCAGCCATATTACCAACGCGGGAAATAGAGCTAGAAGAACCACCACTCATCCTATTATAAAGGTTTTTGCTATTAGTAACAATAACAGCATAAGAGGACAGATTAACAACATCATAAATAGCACTTATGGCATTTTTACAATCACTTTCGATAAGCAAAGGATGGAGACCTGAATCGGCGGCAAACACAAGCCCCTCACTGGTGGTTACATCAAAACGGCCTTCAAACTTTCTTCGCCATAGCTCCCAACACATCTCCGATATGATCTCGAATAATGGCTCACACACCAATAAAATTGAGGCCTGGGACAACAACAGCATCAAATTGAGTTTCAACATTGGCCGCTAGAGGGGTTGAATTGTTGATGATCTTAGTTTGTAGCCGACAATATTCGTCCAGAAAATTTCCAGCTTTTAAGAGCAAAACATCAGCAGGGCATTCAGAGTGCTTATGTATGGCTTTGTTCCTGTGGTACCAAATATCGGGATTTGAGAGCTACTGTCGTTGGAAGGATATTGATGGCGGCCCTTCAGAGGAAAATTTTAGTGCACCTTTGATTAATAGGTTCGAATTACATTTCCAACCATTTCTCTATAGTATTTTCTCTCACAAATATTTAAATTTTTGTTCAAACTTTCTGTTCAAACCTGTAAACCAAACAGGCTATTAATCTTGTAGGCAGCCTGAGCTTCCAAAGGAATTGCCACCAAGAGGAACAGATTGCCATAAATAAGGTCCTGATCCACCGGTAAGAAGATCTGATCAATAACAGTTTTATTCCATCTACTTCCCGACAGGTTGGATAAGTTCTCTGAGTGGGCGTATCTTATCCTCCAATAAAAGTAAATAATATGCGTTTACCTTTGCCCCCAAAAAAACAAATGTAAGAATGAAAGTGTCGTTTTGTTTTGCAGAAGAAAAGTAAAGAAGCCATCCGAATTATACAACATGTCGTTTCTTCCGACCCAAAAAGGCTTGTTGTTTTACCCCGAAAATGACATTTAAAATAAGAGCTTTTGCTTTGTAATTTACATATATGGGCGCTGCATATTATGTCTATACGTATACAAAGTAGCATAATAACAAAAAGTAAAAATAAAATATTTTGTAACCAGCAAAAAAGGTAGTGGTAGACTCTTGGTAGCACTGGCATACAGGAATTGATATTTGTTAGTACGTTGTTTTGAGAAGTAAAGGCTTTTGAAAATCCAAAACATAATCCCTCAAAAAAAAAAAAAATCCGAAGCATAAGCAGACCTCTGCAGATTAACCTTGGTCTTTTAGCACAAACTTTAAACATGAAGTGAAATGAATTTAGTTACTAAATGACTTTGTAATACTATCATCAACATACAATAGCAATTCGATCCCCCATTAGCACCCTCAAGTTAAATTTAAAAGGAAAAGTCTCCTCATTCCACATGTGAAAGACCGCCGCTACCTTCAGCCCGTGTCCTGAAAAAAAAAAAAAAAAAATCTTGCAAACAAGGCTCCTAGGGATAGAACAGAGAACTCGAAAAATGAACTTGACATGACATGAGACAAGAGGAGATTAATTCATCATATATGAAATTCATTTTGTAAGTTGAAGATCCATAATTTTGAAAATCATTGGTCAAAAGGCAATGCTACGTCTCTACATTCGCAACAACACTGACATCAAAGAAAAAATAAGGATAAAGTAAAAAGATTTTACAGCAGACATGGATGTCCTTGTATTCAATGAATGGAAGCTACACTTAAGAATATCCATCGTTCGAAGAACAATATTTATGTTCAAGGGTAATGAAGATTGAAGACTTACTTGTGATCAGAAGGATTTGGCATGAGTTCATAAACAATTGTTGCAACAACATCCCTCTTCAACTGTTTAAAGCAAATGCAAAGCAAATTATTGCAGCGCCAAAGCAAAAAATAATACATCTGTTCTTGGAAAAGAACTTACCTGAGTAGCTTCACCTTTAAAGCCAATATAGTGAATCTTAGTAGTATCACCGCCGAAATTCTCAGGAAAATGTAATGTGATACTGCCCACACTTTGAAATTTTGAATATCTAATTACATGAATTAACAGAATATTAGAGAGAATACAAGTGACAAGAGAGCTAAATTTCAGAATGCAACTTTTAGAAAGGAAGAGAAAAACTTCTCTTGTTTCAGTAGAAATCAATTGAAATATTATTCACGTTCCACAACATGGTGTTTATCAAGAGACAGGGAATAGTTACCTTGTCTGGAACTCTAAGACTCCTTGGAAATTTTCAACCAACTCCCATTCCTGAAACAACGTGAAAAAATTCTTCAAATAAGTTGAAATGTTGAAATCCTTGAACCCACTCTTTGACAAAATAAAGATTCAGAAAATACCTGAACGGCTTGCATACTTTGAGCATCAGAAAAATCAATGCCATCCCGGTTTATGAACCTATTTTAGACAACACAATCTTAGTTTTCCGCCCAGATGATATACGAACAGGAATGAACTATAATATACAGACAATCAGGGAAAAAATAAATAAATTTATTAGGAAAGGGTATAAAAAAACATTGTTTTGTAATAACTATCAGAACAGTGCAAGAGTCCTGTTAAGGAGAATTTTTCTACCTTCAAGAGACTTGTCAAAGCTGCTTGCCACAAGATTTTAACCAACCGTTATAAGCAGCAAGCCATCGCTTATCATGGAAAACTTAAAAAGAAAAGAAAAGAAAAGAAAAGAAAAGAAGCAAACAAACTTACGCTCTCAACTTCGAAGGACTTGTTCCATCAGCACCACCAACAATTGATATACTTTTGATCTTAACATCTGATGTAAACCTATCGCCACAAAAAGGGAGTGGGGGACCTCAATTAACATGAGAAGAACAAACTAAGAGCACATAACGAGATGAAAAATGTTCAGCATTTATAGCAAAACACAAATTACTTTGATGCAAACCCAAAGAGGGGCTAAAACTTTAAAAGTTCTAAGTTCTTTAAAAGTGAATGTCGGGGCCAAAGTGAGACAAATGCATTGAATCCGGTGGCAAGTTTTAAAAAGTTTATGGAAATGCCTTATTTTTAATTTCATAAACTTTCTTTTACCTTTTGGGTAAAACGAATGTTGTGAAGAAAATAGCACTTACGGAATGAAAACAAGTAGCTCGGGATCACCATCATTGCTCTCCAAGTGTTCCTATCACAGAAAATAGGATTAACTTACAATTAATAAGACTGGCAACAAAGAATCTTTAAACCACAAATAACAAGAAATTAATTAATAGCATGCTCGGACTTATTTTTAACTCCTTTTAACAAAGAATATACAAGTAATTAAATGCAGTTTCTGCCTCGGGGTATACAGAGTATAAGTGTTTAAACAAGTATATGACAAAAAGAGCTATCAAGTTGTAAACACAACTGCGCTCTAGCCCTAGGAGATATTATTTGAAGATACACAATATAAATATAAAAGAAGGCATAAAGCAAAATGTGGAACTTAACTAGTTGGAGTTCTGGAAAAAGCAAAATAAGGTGTATGAATCTCAATTCAAATGTCCAAAATATATATACATAATGTCATTTAAGAGAACAGAAGGTAAAATAAATAAATAAAGTGTATGAAAAACTACCCCAGAAGTATTCAATCGTTGCTCCCAAGCTTTGAAGACTGACTTAACACTTCCCGGAACAGCCTCGTTTAAAGCAGATACCTAATGAAAAAAAAAAAAAAGAAAAATGGGAGAAAATTCAGATACCATTTAAACATATATAAATCTCGTTAGCCTTAGAAAAACACAACAACATTTCCCCAGAAGTATTTACTATTTTTAGCTCGTGGGTATTTTTCGATCCACCAATTAAATAACAGATTGTTATAAGGGACCATTGGGTATGAGAATCAGAACATCAATTCCTGTTTGGTTGAGAAGCAAAATCACACGGGGATTGGATATAACGGAAAAATAAAGAAGAGGAAAAGAGAACGGTGAAGAAGAGAGGACCTTGGGAAGGTCGATATGCTTGTACAGAGACCAATCAGAGGAACAATCGTGATCTTCGCAACTGTGATCATGCAAGCAAGCCATCTCCGCCGCTATCAACACCAAGAAACCAGAAGTTCATTAATTAGACGCAATCAGCCAAAGAGGATTGCGAGAAAAGAAAAGAATTTAGCATTTTACATTTCTTTGTAATTATTCTGTGGCCCCGGAAATTTAGCCAATTTGAATTTGACATATAGTTTGGGTGAACGACATGTCGTTTAATTTTTTTAAAATAAAAACGACATAAGGTTCTGGAAGAAAAACCTCATTTTGTTTCTTGAATTAGTGAAATAGTTGTGTAAAATTTAACCTCTTTTCTTTAGGGTAGAGTGTTTGACTATTGGCTGTAGCATACGAGAACTTTATACTATAGCAATTTTTTTTTTTTTTATTATAATATGTGAGAGTTTTACATTATTTATAACTGAGTTTGTGGTGTAAACTACCTTTAGCCAAACACCCTCACTCTTTTTTTTTTTTAATTGGCTTTAGCTGTTATTAACAATTGAAGTTGTTTGTTACGTTTAGAATTTTAAAACTAAAATAACTTTTTTTTAAAAATAACGATGAGCTTATTATTGATAAAACAAAAAAAAAAATCTACATCAAATCCTTTAAAAATATTTTTTTCTGAGAATATACTATTTACTTAAATTACAATTATGGTAAGCTGTACTTTTTACAAAATTAATTATATAAGTAAATAGTAAGTTTTAGAAATATTTTTACTAAATAACGGTATATAACAAATTCATTCCATAAATTAGTAAAAAAAATTCTCCAAATACTTTTAAAACCTAAATTTGCTGCAATTAGTAAAAATGTTACTTATTTTAATTTCAAAAAAAAAATCTCCAAAAAAATGTCCGACAAAGGGTCATTCGCTGCAAAACGACACCGTTTATGTCATCCCTCTCCCTCAATTCTGAGAATGCCAAACAAGCCAGTTCCGTTCGCAGTTTGAGAGAGAGAGAGAGAGGAAATGGAAGGAACGGAGGGAGAGTGGTCAGGATCGAGCAGGTACAGTCTGAGAGCGTCTCGCATAAGCAACGAAGACATTCTCTTCTGCATCGATGTTGACCCGGAATCCCTCGTCGAAATGAAAGTGACCGGCCCTAATGGCCGACCCTTCACTCGCTTGGACTCCATCAAGCAAGCCATCCTTCTCTTCATCAACGCGAAGCTCACCATCAATCCCGAACATCGCTTTGCCCTTGCCACTCTCGGAAAATCCCCTGCTTGGGTATTTTCTTCTTTGCATTTCCGATTGGTTTCCGAGATATTAATGTTGTATAGGAAACTGGGAATTGTTCAGTTTCGATTATATGATTGTTCTTGATTGTGTTGGATTTCGCAGTTCTTAAAGACCGGCTCTTGGATCGTATAGAAAAAATGAAAGAAAGGGTCTTTGTTATTAGCTAGTAGTTGTTTTCTATTTGCATCAACGAAAAAGAAATGAGAATTCTAGGTTTCTTATTGTTGCAATCTTAGCGGATTGTCTGCTGGTTTATTTAATTTGGGAATGAGGACTAGTCATTTACGCTTGCTAAGTTTTTGTTAAAAACACAACATTAAAATGATGGAGATTAGTTTGTCCTAATCAGTTTCAGTCCTTCTGCAAATGTTCATTAATGTACCTCTGCAAAAGAAAATGAGATTCGATTTTTGGCAAGCTGTCCATTTCTGTATGATTACAATGGGAGTGTTTTACTCTTTTTCGGGTACTTATCAGCTAAATAAACCTTCACTTTGAAGCGCTCTTATTGTCTCTGATGTTTGTGCCTGGTACCATTAGCCCCGTGGATGCATACATAATATCATCCTCATTTTGAAAGACAGATACTGAATATGGCCTCGAGTAGCATATTCTGTTTCTTGCGCTCAACCATCCGTTTTTAGTAAATTGTTTATGCTAGTGACAAAGAGCTACTTGAAGCAAGTCCGGCCTTTCCATTATTCTTCTACTATCTTAATTATGGCATAGCTATTACTATATTTTATAAATGATAAACCAAACTTCCGTATTTAAGATACATAGATGAGTTCCCTGTGTATGGTATCTCCTAAGACATGCAAATGCAGGTCCCCCTTAGTTGCGTACATATATGACCAAAGTATTTCATCTTAAACAATGCTTTTATCTTTTGCATGCGGTTTAATTATGTGCTTTATGATCAAGTAAAAGATTATTTTTTTGGTTTTATTATTAAGCTTCGAAAAGAGTTTAGCAGTGAAGTTGAGTCTGCAAGTGAAGCATTAAGGGGACTCTCAGCTACTTCATCCTCTGGCCAAGCAGATCTCACCAATCTATTTCGTGTAGCAGCACATGAAGCAAAGAAATCACGCGCTATGAATCGTATTCTTAGGGTGGTGAGTATTACTTATGCTTACTCCTTGTACTATTTTAATGGATTCATAGGACAGTGTGTAGATTACTAATCACAAAAACCCCTTATTTCTTCCTCATAATTTATCATTTTTAAAGACTGATATGCTTGTTTATAGATTCTCATCTACTGCAGATCATCCATAAGACCACAACACCAATGGCCTGTAAACCAGAAGTTCTTCACTTTAGATGTCATTTACCTTCATGACAAGCCAGGACCCGACAACTGCCCACAGGTGGTTTACGATTCGCTTGTGGATGCCTTGGACCATGTAAGCGAATACGAAGGCTATATCTTTGAGAGCGGTCAGGGGCTACAGCGCGTCCTCTTCCGCCAGATGTGTATGTTGCTAACGCACCCTCAACAGCGTTGTGTACAAGATGATCTGGACATGCCCAAGTCTCTCGCAAAGAAGTCCCCTCCAACAGAAGCTATGCCTGAAGACCCTGTTCCTGTATCAAGCCAATGATAATGCCAGCAATCAGCTTAGCTCGTGTATGTTGTTGTTATGTTTGACCTTTATGCATGTGCAGTTCGGTTGTATCAATAGAAGTGGATGTGAGCTCTTTGGTTGAGTGAGCAACCAAATAGAAAGTGTCCCATATGCATGTATTCATATCTATTCTTCACAGGGTTTTGAACATGTTTTTGGAAGCAAATCTCGCTGTTCTTTTTTGGTGAATTCCTATATGAAGTTTTTTGACATGCAAGATCATATTGTTGGTTAGACTACAACGCATAAATGTGTTACATTTACTTCCTTAACATCACCATTGATTAGCGTTTATTTTCACACATATGATCGCTTTGGTTAAATTGTTCTATCTGAGGATCAAGATGATTTCTTCCAGTTTGATTGATTAAACTGCTTTGAAGTTGATATTCTTAGTCAATGGATATGGCTTGCTAATCATGGTCTAATCACCAATGCACCTCTTATCTTTTGCATTCTCCACAAAAGAATATTGAATATTCATGGGGTTTCACTAGTTAAAAGAGTATAACAAATACTTTCATTAACGAGGACTTGTGGATTCGATTGAGCTCTAAAACACAATTAAATAACAAACCCCTTTTTTTCTTGAATTTGAAAATTCTTGAAAGCGACAAGTTATCGAACTTGTATACGCCGACATGGACCGGCAAGAAATAGTTTGCCGATGTTTAAAACGATTGGAAATCTCTAGCTTTGCCGCGTCCTACATCTGGAGAGACTAAAGCTCTTTTGTTTTTGGTTCAGAAACTTGAGTAATTTGCTTGCTCCTGGTTTATTCTTAACCCAAACTAAATAGTAAAACAAAGCTTTTCAACTGTACTCCTGACCTTTCGAGTGGACCAAGAGTTTTCTTCTTCTAAAAAAAAGTCAATTCTTTATTCATGTTTATATTTTCCCTGTTTACTAACTCGTAATTTGAATTCATTGGCTACGTGTATGTGTGTGTGTGTGTATATATATATATATTTTACTTAAGTATTTAGATCCAAATACATAAAAGGTTTTCTACTACTAACTTATGCTTCGCTCATCATCCGTATGACACGAGGCTTCCAATCATGCAATCAAAATTATTAGTTTTCTATGGCACAAGCACATCAAAAGATGACAATAATCCACACAACTAGGGATTATGAACCAAAACTTAAAAATATATATATGTATGTATATATCTATGTAAATATTGATGTATACATCTAGAAATTATGATATTAAGGGGAAAAAAGTCAACTTATACATAGATGATCATTATCGGTCATTTTGTCTATGATAGATCCTATTAGGGGGGACACGCCACAAACTCCGAGTATTGCAGGGTGGCGACGTTTTCTGATTGATTCATCAACTCAAATGAATATCCCACCACGGGCATGACGTTTTTTTTTTTTTTGGTTGGATCCCTTCTCCGCCTATTCACGCTTGCGCCTAACTGTTATGCATTATTCCATTTATTCAAATGGTGGAATTGCGTATCCAATTGCTTACAAGACAATTCCGCATTATCATTTCGAAAAGGTCGACAAACTGTAATTTGCTTCTTTTCATAAATTTGTCCAACAATTGGTAGACCACCCCCAAAAGAAAATTTCTTTCTCAGTAAAGTGAACTAAGTTTGGTCAACGTTTTGTAGCAATAATAGAGTGTTTGGCATGGTAATAAGAACCATTAGTTAGAACTATGTATCATGTGAGAGTTTTGTACTGTAACAACTTTTTTTACTACAGTATGTGAGAGCTTTGCACTGTTTATAACTGAGATAATGGTTAAAATCACTCTTGCCAAACAGCATTTAAAACTTCTAGTTGCTTGAATGGGATGACTCTAGAAAAAAGGCAATGCGCAAGTCGCAACTTGTGGCTTGCATATTTAACGGTTTGTATAATTATATTGAAAGAATGGTTTAAGCTGTTTAAGAGTATAAAAATCTTAACAGCTACAACAACTACAATCTTTAAAAAAAAAAATAGTTCAAACCTCTTTTCTAAATATCCTCAAAAGGAAATATCATGCAATATTAAAAGATTGCGCTAAATATTTGCAATCACAAAATCTTTGAGAAAAATAACTAGTCATTGATTAAGCAAGAGATTTTGATTTCATAACAAGAAGTTATGTACGTTACCCCACCCAAGATTACAAATACTCCTAAAACTTTGTGCTTACTGCAAACTTTAGAGGAATAAGATTAGATAAGATGCAAGAAAATGTCTTAAATGTCGCAAACAAAAAATATACTTGTCTGCTACATTTGATTGAACCCGCCAAAGAATTCGTGTTGGTGTAATATGTAACCACTTTTTTCTCTCTCTCTCCTTTTAGCTTTGCCACTTCCAGATTTGCTAGTGGTGCAAGTTACCGTACAACAAAACCTTTAAGTTGTGCGAAATAAGTTAAAAATACATTTGCATTTGTCCTTTTAGTGACAAGGGTATTTGTGACGGTGATAATAACTATTGGTTAAAACTGTAAATACTATAACATGTAATAGTTTTATACTGTAACAGTTTTTTAACATTAACCAACTAATATAAAAACATGATATGAATCTTGGGGTAGCATAAGATATAGGGGCCATGAGAAATAAATAAATAAATATTTTCCCACACAAAATAAATAAATAAATTATGTAAGCTAATTCAGCCCATAAGGAGCCAATTCAGCTCTGCAATATTTTATTACATATTTGCTAACATGCGCGTTTGGCGGCAAATTCATATTTTAAGGGCCTCGTTAGCTTTAACTCGGGGGACTTTAAAAGTAGTCTTGGTTTAGAATAAGAAAATTACAAGTCTCATTCCGATTCCGAGGCCAAGTTCCGGTCCGAAAATGGGAATCTGCATATCCGTTGCAGCTTCTGATCAGATCCACAACGCCGAATCCGAACACGGCCATGAAAACGCTGTGCTCTTCTTCGACCAGCGAAACGATTCTGCTGGGAATGCTCTCGGCCTCTGCTCTGTTTACTCCAAGAAAGGAAGCAAACGACTTAACCAAGATTCAGCTATTCTATACCAGGTTTGCCAATAACCATGGATTAAAATTTTAGGACGATAAACTATTGGAAAATATATTTGTTCTGAGCTCTAACTTCTTTTTTCCCCTTTCATCAGGGATATGGAATGAAAGACGGGGCTTTCTGTGGGGTTTTGATGGACGCGGAAAGAACGGCCATGTGGTGAGTGAGATGGTGAGAAATCGGTTGCCGTTGCTCTTGCAAAGCCAAAAGGACAACATGATCACGAACTTCAACAACTATGCGGACGGTAAATCGGTGGCGGAAGAAGTCGTGGATTGTGAGATATGGAAAGAAGCAGTTGTTAGTGCGTTCAAAGTGATGGACAAGGAGATTAAGCTTCAAGAGCATTTCGACTTCTCTTGTAGTGGAACCACTGCGGTTGTTGCCATAAGACAGGTAAATGAGAAAACGAGAGTAATTATAACAATATTTTTCAACTGAGTATATACTCTTAATCCTTGTATTGATATTTTGTTTTGTTGTTTGGTAAATCTAAAACAGGGGGAAGATCTTATCATGGCGAATTTAGGAGATTCAAGAGCTTCCCTTATTACTAGAGTTTTTAATGTATGAGAAACGGCATTGCTTGGTATGCTGTTGTTCTGGGAAACGCAGGTGACGCGAAGAGAATAACGACAAGCAAAGGAAGGGTAATAGCGCTAAAGAATGAACCGCACATACCGCGAGTGTGGCTGCCACACGAGGACACACCGGGGCTAGCCATGTCTCATACTTTCGGAGACTTTCTTCTCAAAGACTATGGCATCATTGCCATCCCGGATGTCTCTTCCCACCGCATCACTTCCAATGACCAATTCCTCGTTCTCGCAACAGACGGGGTAAGCAATAACTTGTACATATTTTTTTTTTTTTTTAAATTTGATCTGGCGGAACAATTGTCTCATAACTTTGCTTAAATGTAATAGGTTTGGGATGTGTTGAGTAATGATCAAGTTGTGGCAGTTGTGTGGGAAGCAGCGAGCAAGGAGGCGGCGGCAAGAGCGGTGGTGGAGGCAGCGAACGCTGCGTGGAAGAAGAAGTTCCCGGCTGCCAAGATAGATGACTGCACGGTGGTTTGCCTTTTCTTGCAAAACAAAGTGAAGAGATAGTTATAGCTGTCTGTTTTGAGTGCTTCAGTTCTTTCAAATCATGCGCGAGAGGCTTGGCTTTGTGGCTGGTTTTGGGGCTGGCCAAGCTCCTCTTCTGCCTGTGCTCTCTTTGGTTTATTATGGTTATTGGATGATTTTTAATACCATTCCACGGCTCCCTCATCAACTAGCTACTTCCATGTTGCAAATTTGATGGGGGAAGATTACGTAATACATGTAAACCCCTTTTTTTTCGGTTGAGAACACATTTTTTTTTTCAAAGCATAAGAAAGAATAGTTTTTCTATTTTTATGAAAATAAAAACCCGTAATGCGTATAGATATGTCAAACTTGGGAAAAGAAATACAGACTAATGCTGGGCAATTTTGTCATGTAGCGCTAAAAGACCCTAGAAATAATGAGAATTCCCCTTTTTGTACAGAGTCTGATGTTCATACCAGTAATATACTCCAATAGCCGCTACCTACCACCAAAAAAAAAACCCTGTTTTGAGCCTTTATCATTTTACCAGAGGGTAATATCAAATATTATTCTCTAATTATGCAAATTCATATTTCACTCAATTGGAAATCTCACCCACTTTACCCTCAAAGAAAAAATCTCACTCGCATCATTAATCATTATAAAAAGTTGGTAGTAGTTCTTACATTCCACGCAAGGATAATTTCTCCCCTAGCATTCATGAATATATATTGAAAACAATTCACAAAAGACCAAGATTTCAGTAAATCATTTCTCTTCAAACAAAATTTTATGGCATTGTTTACACGTAGAAAACCCTTGCAATAGTTCTCTCCAGGAAAAATAAAATTACTAATTCTCTGTATTCTGAACCCTCTCTTTGAGCAAAATCAATGCTGGAACACTGAATTAAAAATAAAAAACGAAAATTTGATTCGAGAATTAGGATGACGCATCTTTTGGATCACCTCCAAGCAGGTCATCATCATAAGAAACAGGTATCCTTAACCGATCACAAACAGACACTCGTTTCTCTCCATCGTTTGACTGCTCGTGTTGATTTTGCACCTTCGACGTGACTTGTAGAGCATCAGACACATTCGATGTTGTTATGTTCATGGATGCACTGACAACGTTTTCAGACAAGCCATCATTTCTTTTCCCTGTTGCTTGCTTCAAATTTGGTCGCTTGAATTGCTTCTGTGGAAGGATAAAAAAAACTTCAGAAAATTGTAACTATAAGATCATATTCAGAAAAAAAAAAAAGCAACCATTTTACTGTAAGCATCGTATGACCACACAAAGCAGCGGTTCCAACTTAATTATTGTAGATTTAGGATGAAGAATGGCTGAAATTCACATTCCTTTGTAGAACAAGTTACAGTCCTATTTAAAGAAACCGTGGCTGACATTCCAGACCACAAGGAAAGCAGAAAGAATCCCTATAAATCAGGGAATTCAGTTTTCTAGAGAATCAGAGAGAATCAGGGAGTAACTGATTCTATTTATTAGAAGATACACTAAGTAATTAATTATCCTAACTACTTATCCTGATATTCTAACAAAAAATCTTAACAAGAAAATAATTATCTAGTCAACCAAGTAGGAAATGTCTCCTTTCTACACTCCCCCTCAAGCTGGGTTGTATATGTTATACAATCCCAGCTTGGAACTGAATTCTTCGAAGCTTATCCTTGGAAGTGCTTTAGTGAGAATATCAACAACCTGCAGCTTTGTAGGGATGTAAGTCAATTGAACTGTCCTGTTGTTGACTTTTTTTGATATGAAATGCCGATCGATCTCAATGTGCTTTGTCCTGTCATGATGCACTGGGTTTTTGGCAATGCTGATGGCTGCTTGACTATCACAAAACATTCTTGTAGTTTTCTCTGAGTTAGCTCCAAGTTCACTTAGCAGTCTTTGAAGCCACATTCCCTCGCAAATTCCTAAGGCAAGTGGACGGTATTCTGACTCAGCACTGCTTCTAGAGACTACTGATTGTTTCTTGCTCTTCCATGTCACAAGATTTCCCCACACATATGAGCAGTAACCTGTTGTGGATCTCCTGTCAGTTAATTCCCCAGCCCAGCTTGCATCTGTGTAAATTTCTATCTCTCGGTTTTCACATTTCTTGAACAATAATCCATGTCCAGGTGTCATCTTCAAGTATCTTAAAATTCTGTTGACCGCTTCTAAATGATCTTCATTTGGATTGTTCATGTGTTGACTTACCACGCTGACTGAGAATGCAATATCTGGTCTAGTGTGTGAGAGGTAGATTAATTTGCCCACTAGCCGCTGGTATCTGCCTTTATCTACTGGAATATTTTCTTCACCTCTTTTTTCCCTTTTGTTGGGGTCCATGGGAGTGTCAACTGGCTTACATCCAAGCATACCTGTTTCATTAAGTAAATCTAGGATGTACTTCCTCTGAGAGATGACAATGCCTTTCTTAGATCGAGCAACTTCCATTCCTAGGAAGTATCTAAGAGGACCAAGATCTTTAATTTCAAATTCAGTAGCAAGAAGTTTCTTCAGTGTGATAATCTCTTCCTCGTAGTCCCCGGTCAAAATGATATCGTCAACATAAACAATTAGGATGGCAATTTTCTTTTCTTGTGAGAATTTTACAAACAATGTGTGATCAGCCTGACATTGACTATATCCGTGTGCAATTACTGCTTTAGTAAACCTGTCAAACCATGCACGGGGTGACTGCTTTAAACCATACAATGCCTTCTTGAGTTTGCATACCATCTGGCTATTGGAGGAGTTCTTCAGACCTGGGGGTACTTCCATGTATACTTCTTCTTCTAGATCGCCATTAAGAAATGCATTCTTGACATCAAGTTGATGTAGAGACCAATTGTGATTCACTGCAAGAGAGAGTAGAACTCGGACTGTATTAAGTTTAGCAACAGGGGCAAATGTCTCCTGGTAATCGATTCCATATGACTGAGTGAAACCCTTGGCTACCAACCGGGCCTTGAACCTCTCAATGCTCCCATCTGCCTTGTATTTAACTGTAAATATCCACTTGCATCCCACTGGTTTTTTTTTACGAGGCAGTTTTGAAAGAATCCATGTGCCATTGCTTTCAAGTGCCATTATTTCTTCTTCAACAGCTTTCTTCCATGCTGGAATTTTTAGTGCTTCATGAATGGAGCTTGGAACCTGTAAGTTGTCAAGAGTAGACACAAAGGCTCTGTACGGAGGTAGTAAATTCTCATAGGCAACATAGTTTTCAATTGGATGTGCATTGCATGATCGAACACCCTTTCTTAGAGCAATGGGTAAATCAGAATCATTAACAATAGGATCAGTGGACTTATGATTTGAAGAGTCCATACCTGTGTAACTTTCTGGAGTAAGAAGAGTCGGTTCAAGTTCTTGGCCTTGTCTGACTTGTGTAGTATGCTCTAATTGCTCAGTGGGTTTCCTTCTCCTAGTATAAACACGAAGTTCCTGATTATTTGCACCAAGCTGTGGAGAATTGGACTCGGGTAGGTCAATTTGAGGAATTTCTGGCAGGTTTATTGACTCAGGTGACTCAGGTGTTTCAAGCTGATTTGTGAATGGCTTAAATTGATTATCAAGGGGAACAAATCTTGATTGTTTGGTAGGCTCGGAGTGGCTAGATGAGGAAGTTTGAGGACAACAAAATTGAGATTTAGTGTTTTGAAGAATGTCCCAAAACTGATATTCCCTCAAATGCTCCCCCTGAATTTCAGGTTTGGGAAAGCAGGCTTGATGTTCAAAGAATGTAACATCCATGGAGTTATATACTTTCCTAGTGATGGGTGAGTAGCACTTATACCCCTTTTGGTTGGATGAATACCCTAAAAAAATACATTTGAGTGATTTAGGATCAAGTTTGGTCCGATTTTGTTGATGTATGTGGACAAACGCTGAGCACCCGAAGACTTTAAGTGGAAGATCTGATGAAAATGATTTGATATGAGGAAAGGTTTGCATGAGGACTTGACGAGGCTTTTGGAATTTTAAGACTCTACTTGGCATCCTATTAATGAGATAGGTGGCTGTTAAAATGGCTTCCCCCCAAAAGTGTTTAGGCACATTGTTGGAGAACATTATTGATCGAGCTACCTCAAGTATGTGTCTATTTTTTCTCTCTGCCACTCCATTTTGCTGAGGTGTATCCACACATGAACTCAAGTGTATAATGCCTTGTTCTAAGAGATAGGAGCCAAGGATAGAGTTGAAATATTCCTTGGCGTTATCTGTCTTTAAAACCTGGATTTTGCTTTTGAATTGAGTGTTAATCATTGAGTGAAAAGATTTAAAGATAGCTCCGGTTTCAGACTTCTCTTTCATGAGAAATGTCCATGTGTTTCTAGTGTGATCATCAATGAAAGACACAAACCAACGAGTTCCTGTTATGTTTTTTATTTTTGAGGGTCCCCAAATGTCACTATGAATTATGGAAAATGGGTATGAAGGTGCATATTGAACACTTGGATACACATGTCTTGTATGCTTGGCAAGTTGGCAGATCTCACAATGATAAGAATTGGGACTTTTATTACTGAATAAATGAGGAAACAACCTTTCAAGGTACATAAAATTTGGATGTCCAAGACGAAAATGCCATAACATAACTTTATTTTCATTTGAAATGGACACAGAATTGAAAACGGATTGAAAGACACAACTTGCAGGTGAGACTTGTTGTAATGGAGAAGTACTACTTTCTTTGAGTAAATAGAGCCCTCCACACAGTTCAGCACTGCCAATCACCTTCCCCAAATCCACCTCCTGAAATTCACACAAATTTGGAGAAAATTTAGTCACACAATTTAAATCTCGAGTAAGTTTGCTGATGGAAATTAAATTGCAATCCAAGTTTGGAACATGAAGAACCGAGGAGAGAGTAAGAATCTTTGTTAATTTAATTGATCCAATTCCAGCTACTTTTGAGATTGAGCCATCAGCTATTCGGACTGTAGAAGCACCATGATATGTCTTGTAATTTTGAAAAATGCTGATATCTCCAGTCATGTGATCTGAAGCGCCAGAGTCGACTATACAAGGTTTTGGCTTCCTGATTTTTGCAGTAAAGGCAGAAAAAATAGTACCTTGATGTGCCAGTGTGCTGACATGTTGATTCGAAGTTAATGGAGAAGTTTGAGGCGGAATGGAGGTTTGTCCAAACAATTTCTGCAAGACTTCAAGTTGTTCCTTGGTAAAAGGACTTGCTTCAGCAGGGTTGTTGTCTTCTGATATTGTGGCAGTATTAGCATGATTTACCCGATCATTACGTGCACGGATGGGCTTCCAATCAGCAGGTTTCCCATGTATTTTCCAGCATGTTTCTTTGGTGTGACCAGGCCTTTTGCAATGTTCGCACCACGGCCTTCCCCTTTTTATCTTGTTGTCCTGATTTTGTTGAGACGAGCTGTGTGTGAAAAGGGCTGATCCTTCCATAGTTGGGTTTGTGCTAGAATCTCCTTCCAGCATCACTTTCCTTCGGCTCTCCTCCCTTCTAACTTCTGAAAAAACTTCTCGTATAGTAGGTAGGGGTTTCATTCCCATAATTCTCCCCCTTACTTCATCTAGGTCTTTATTTAGTCCAAGAAGAAACTTGAAAATTCTCTTTTGTTCCACAATCTTCTTGTACTGGGTAGAGTCTTCAGGGCACTTCCAGGAATAGATTTCAAACATGTCAAGGTGCTGCCAATAACGTGTCAAGATGTTGAAGTATTGAGTTACACCTAAATCGCCTTGTCGTAGATCATGAAGTCGGGTTTCAATTTCAAATAACTCTGATGTATTTTCTGAACTTGAGTATGTTTCCTGCGCAGCATCCCATATTTCTTTGGCTGTCTTGTAAAGTAGAAAATTCTCTCCAACTTCAGTGGTCATGGAATTAATTAACCATGACATGACCATATTATTTTCTGCTTTCCAGGTTCGATATTGAGCATCTGATTTTTCTGGAATGAGAACTTCACCAGTGAGATATTCATCCTTTCCTTTGCCGCAGATATACATGAGAACTGATTGTGACCATTGAAGAAAATTATGGCCATTGAGTTTGTGATTGGTTATGAGGAGAGAGGAGTTTTCTTGCATATTAGCGGAAGGATTTTGGTCGGGTCTGGAGCTCACTTCAGAAGCAGAGGATTGTGATTTCATGCCGTATTTGGTCATGATGAGAAATCGACAATTGAGAGGGATTAAGATACAGAGGTCAGCTCTGATACCATGTAGATTTAGGATGAAGAATGGCTAAAATTCACATTCCTTTGTAGAACAAGTTACAGTCCTATTTAAAGAAACCGTGGCTGACATTCCAGACCACAAGAAAAGCAGAAAGAATCCCTATAAATCAGGGAATTCAGTTTTCTAGAGAATCAGGGAGTAACTGATTCTATTTATTAGAAGATATACTAAGTAATTAATTATCCTAACTACTTATCCTGATATTCTAACAAAAAATCTTAACAAGAAAATAATTATCTAGTCAGCCAAGTAGGATACGTCTCCTTTCTACAATTATCAGACGACAAGCTCACTCCTAAAGACAGTAGATAACTCATCTTGATTTATAAACCAGCAGAAAGTGTGAGTTCTCTAAAGCATTCTCATTTAGCATAATTCTATTAATTATTTCCACATTTTAGTTTCGTTTAACCTATACGGCCTAAATGTTATCACTGCATCATAAATATAAGCATTACAAGAATACTTTTCAGTAGGAAAAAAGAAATTACAAAGAAATAGATAAATGCAAGCCCCTCAATATGCATATACAATTCATGAGACTAGATAAAGCAAGGTTGTCCGTGCACCTCAAATTCCTTCGCCTTACTCATTATCTCTTTGTAGGCTTTTGGTTCTCGTGCTTTAATGATGCTCCATAATATGCCCCCACCTGTTCGAAATCGCCTGCCATCTGCAGTCATCTGACCTCCACAGGCCTGAACTGCAGCCACCTGAAACAATTTTAACGTATCAAAAGAATATCTTGATCTTTCTAGCCAAAAAAAAAATGGAGACCCTGACTACACTAGGTTTTTGAGCGCCAAAAGTAATCAGTAGCTTAACAATGAGAAAGTAGGAACAGCATACAAGAGAAGTCAACAAGATGCTCAAATATGTTCTCTCCTACAAATAAACAATAATTAAAGAGACAGAGACGACCACAAAAACTGCTAAGAACTGCCAAATAAAACTCAACCATGGTATAAAAAAAATTTTAAAACCCAATAATGAATCAGAAAGTTCTCTTTTCCTCTCTTTCTTCCCTTCTTTTTAACTCCTCAGCGCTAGATAAGCAACCATGCAGTATAAGTTTTTTATGCAATTGGTTAGTAAAGAAAATCATATCAACCTATAAAAAGAGCAAAATGATGAAGATTCAGCCAGGAACAACAGAGCTCATAGCACAGGACTTGAAGGAGCAAAATAGCTTTCACTTCAACAAGAGAATCTGCAAATGTTAGGAAACATCATTGAGCATCAGAACTTAGGAAAGCTAAACGGCTAATTTGAGTGGATAAGCATCTGCAGCCCCTATTCTGGTTGAACATCAAGCACAACCAGTTTCTCATCTTTAATTGGAAATCCCAAAAGGATGGTTAAACATATACCTACGATCTGAACCAACGAGAAAAAAAGGAAAGGAAGAAGTTAAATAAGGATCAAGGAACAAAGAGATGGAAACTCAACCTTAAATCGATGCAGTTCAAAGTCCACAATCCATGCACCCGCCAAAAAGGTCCATCCATACAGCAATAACGGAAGGATATTCACAGGACATTGAAAGATAAGACAGGAATAGGCAAAACCAATTTGATACCAAAGGGTACAGGACAGTACCTCAAGGCTACTAAAAACAATCTTGCCATAACTACTTACTTTGTTTGGGCTAGTGGACTAGTGGGTAGACAGGATCATCTTGAGAAAAGACACACTAACACACATGACTACTTCACACATACATGATAGGTTCCTAAAAGAAACGTAAAAATGTGTCATTTAAGAACAAAATGAAATAGCAGCAAACGCTTAACCTGGATATTTTGGTCAATCTCTATGGGGAAAAAAACAAAACAAAAACAACCACCAAAACAACAAATTCTTTCAGTAGCTGTGTATAGTAATGAACATCTCGTATGAATCCAAAACCTATTGCATTCCATTGTTGTATAAACCAAAAGACGTTGTCAGGAAGAAATTTGATACCTCCTTGATGAGGTCACGTAATGCAGAAATTCCCAGACATCCAACAGCAGTATAAACCATGTATGATTTCTTCTCTTTAAGACGTCTACACGTATCTAACACAAATCTGCAAAGGACCAAATGTAAAATGTGTCATACACGGGAAAAACTCTTAAAACATTCTACTAAATGTAACTCATCAAAACATACAGAGATTCAATTACACCATTTCTGAACTTTAGACCTCGAAAGGAAGACTTCAGTGATTTTAAAAGAAAATGGAGAACTCAAATTTAACTAGATAATTTAAACAAAGAAAAAGAGTTGACCTGTCTACATCCATGACATTAGGATCCAAACCGCTCCTTTTTCGCTTGTTCTTCTTCTTGTTCGCCCTCCGTCTGCGGTTTTTGCTTTGGGATTCTTGATTATTAATATCGACATCACCAGCATTGCTTTGACCCGGATCATTTCGCGAATTATCCTCCACTAACTCCCCTTCTTCGACATCAACCATTTCAATGTCTTCATCATATTCAAAGTTATCCTCTTCTTTTAAGACGTCTAATATACTTTCCCCTCCTTCCATTTGATTCAACCTGCAATTGGCAGCAGTTACATCAATAAGATTCCTAAGGACCGAAAATTGAAACAACAAAAAATATACAAACATTAGCAAGTGTAACTAAACCATAAGAAATTCCCAAAATCAGCAAAATAAACAAGAGATTTTTCAATTCAATAGATTACGAAACTCAAGACAAAATAGCAAAACCTGCAACTAGCTTTTAATAATATTCCAATTCAAACCAAAATTCATGGCAGTTAATTCAGAGCAAATAGTATTAACGGCTAAGGAAGAAACGGCAACAAAAACGAAAATCCAGTGGCTAATCAACGGCGGCGGCAGACAAAATAGCGGAAAAGATTAGGGCATTAATCGAATGCCCTAAACTGATGAGCCTGATTCAAAAGCTCAAAATACAGTTTCTTCCACACTTTGAGAGCTCTAAAGAACAAAAACCCCATCCTATATTGTTCTCCAAATTTTAGACGAAACTGAAAACATATATATATATATATATATATATATAGACACACACACACACATGATTATCGAGATGTACGGCATAAGTACAAATGCGAGGAAGATCTTGCAGACCTTATGAGATGAAAAGGGAGTCCTATTACGGAAGAGAAGGGAGAGAAAAACCCCAGGCACTGCGCGTCGCGCAACGGTACGATTCCTATGTTTGGGTCGTAACACTTTCTATACCATGACATGATGGAAGGGTAGCAGTAACGAATGACGGAACGATGTCGTTCGATATGAACGCCACATACAAGGGTCTATCGAGATCGTGTCGTTTTCTGAGTTTTGACGACTTATATTAGTGTTTCAGAAAGTTGATTAAACCAACCTTTTCTTTAAAACACTGTATAAGAGAGTTTTATATAGGAATATTTTATATTTTTTTTTAGCATGTAAAAATTTTATATTATTTTTTAATCAATTTTTTCAAACACATTATATTAATTCTAAAATTAAGTTTTTTTTTTTTAAATTAGGTTGGGTAGCCCTTTTTCATCCATAACAAAATTTATTTCTTTAAATTTTTAAAAATTAAAGATATGATTGATTGTTAATATACTATTTTTTATTCTTTCGATTTTTTATTCATCGTATTTCGACGGTTGTCAAGGAACAAGATGCTCACAGGTCGAGCTCTTTCGCACCTTCGACGGCGACCTCCATTGACCAGATTATTGAGAGCTATGCAAACTTCTATACAATTCCATGGACCAAATCGTCTTTTTCTACGTGATTCCATCGACCTATGACGATGATGCGTGGCACCGATGTGTGGAAATGTTGTGCAAAGTTGTGGCGGCTTTTGTAGTGAGATGAGAGAGAGAAAATAGAGAATATGAAGGTTAGCTTTTTTTTATTAGGGTTTGTTCTTTATTAATGGATTTTATCATTTATAAACTGAAGTTTATTATTGATGTACTTGGATTTATTACTGTTAAACTCGAGTTTATCACCGATGTATTCATGTATATCATTGGTAAACATAGGTTTATCATTGATAAGCTCATTAATAAAGATTATTTTTGTTATTTTAACTTTATAATTAATAAAGAGGATCATTTACCTAATTTTTAAAAATATATATTTGGTCATTTTTTTAAAAGGCATTTAAAAAAGGCCATTTCCTTTTATATACTTTTTTTCGTGAGTGAGAGACAGTGAAAGATGTGAGAGAGGCCAATTAGGCCGAAGATTCCTAATCGTAGAAAAGGGACAAAGGAGAACGCTAACAACTAAAGTAAGTTGAACAGTGTCGTTTCATAGGATTTAAAATAAGGGTTCGTTTGGTTCGAGTATTTGAATGGAGATTTAAATTTTTGTGAGAGAAAATACTGTAGTAAAATGATTCAAACTGTGATTCGAGTATTGAAACAAACGGACCCTAAGAGTGTTTATACAATATGTTAATATATGAAATCCACTCAATTTATTCCAATTCGAAGATTTAGATAGGATTAGGAAGAATTTTAGATTGATAATGGATTGAGAAAACCCAATCTAAAGGTTTTAGATTGAATTATGTATTAAGCAATTCTCAACCTATCAAATCTATCGACTCAAAACGATACATGTATATAATTTTAATAACATATAATTAGATAACAAGACTTTATTTTGAGTTTATTTTTATTGAATTGTTTTAAAGTTTTTAAGTATTATCGATGAATGAACAAAACTTCATTTTGAGTTTTTCTTTTTTAAAGAAGATTTGATTTTTAAGTTTTATTAAAACTAGGTTGTCTTATTTGAATGGGTTGTAACAAATTTAATTTTTTAACCTATTTTATGTTATGATATGTCTTTTATTATCATTTTTTATGTTGAAAAAATTGGAAAGGTTCTAGCTCAATCCATGTATCTATGAAATTTAATCCACGATTTCCGAAAAGTAATAGATTGAGATTTTTTTCAATCTAAATGTTTTGAATTGGATTGCAAATTTAAATTTGCTCAATCCAAAAATTTTGAATCGAATTATGGATTGACTTCAAGTCGAAATCCAGTACGTGAATGCTCCTAATTTGAAAATACTCAACATAAAAATGACTTCTGTATTGCTTATCATTTCATTATGCAAGTAGATTTTTGGTTTTAGCTCTTTCCAACTCATACCCTCTCTTACACTGAATCTGACTTGTATAAACAGAATGGCTGATTTCTTGCACACCCTACCCATAACATGACATTTAAAAAACAAAAAAAAAAAAGGAAAAAAACTTTTGTTTTATAATCTTTCATGGGTGGATCGGTTCGGTAAAAAACCGGCCCTCAAACCAAAAATCGAAAACCCCTCACAATACAAGTGGATAATTTTTGTTTCTTAACTCCCAACCGTTGGTGCGAGTGTGCAGAGCCATTAAATATATATATATATATATATGTATGTATATATATGTAAATTGCAGTAGGCGCAATGAAATTAAAAAATTAAGCTAAATTAATAACTCGTTTATATTTCTATGAACTTTGTCACTTTTCTTTTTACATTCGTTTATTTACTTTACCTTTGTTAGTTTGTTAAATTTCTTTACCAATGAACAAATCTTTAAATAGATTTTGTCACTTTCTAAAATTTAGAATCCTTAAAGTTATAAGTTTACGAAATAGTATAATTGATTTTTGGTTTATTTGGAGTTTTATAAGTTTAAAACACGAGTATACTTAAAGTTAAAAATAGGATATGACTGAAATTAAAAAAAAGGTGTTGAAAACGAAATTTTTGAAAATTCAACTTTATACGTAAAAAGAAAAATGTGGGTGTAACTGATTTTTTTTTTAAATCTCTCTATAATTACTGCAATTTAGAACAATTCAAGGGAACAATGTTGTAAGAAAGGGATATTCACATAAATGTAACTTTTTAATGTCAATTTTTATATATGTTATAAATATATTAAAAGTTCTTATACTACAAACTTATAGCAAGTCCTATAAAGGCATGCCATCAATACATGTCCGCATGTCCCATTGAAATATATCACACGTCCCTCTGGAATATTTTTCTTGTCCCTTGAGGACATGTCATATGTCGCAACAAAGACATGTCTACATGTCCCTTTAGGAAATTTTTCTTATCCCTCGAGGACATGTTACATGTCCTATCAAGACATGTTTGCATGTCCCTCAGGGACATGTCACATGTCCCTTTAAGACATGCTTTGTGTTATTCAAGAGCATGTCGCATGTCCCTTTAGGACATGTTACGGTGTCCTTTCGAGACATGTCATTTGTCCCATTGGAATGTTTTTCAGTGTCCATCTGGGACTTTTTTTATGTCCCATTAAGACATGTTATGTATCTCTTTGGGACTTTCGTCATTTGGGATACGTCCCACCAGGATATTTTGCCTGTCCATCTCCCTTTCAGACGTTTTTTCCTATTTTTTCTTTCCTTTCTCTTTCTCTTTTTAATAGTAAATTGCAAAATCTATAATTTTTAAAAACAAATTTTGATAAAATAAGTATGGAAGAGAAAATCAGATACTCTAGCCTTTGTCAACTCCATCGTATATAGGATCTTTCTCCGTATAGTCTGGCCTCCCCAAGACAATTTCTTTTTAGATATATCTATAGAGAAAACAATGACCAATAAACTATATGGTAAAATTTATACTTCCAATAATTGTTGAGATATGATTTGTGCCTGAAGCAAAGGCCTGATATGGAAGGCCCACTGTACGTTTCTAAACGAATCAAGCCTAATTGGCACCCTCGATTGAACCTGTCAGCAATGTCAAATTAGAGTAACTGTATGCAGGTTCATTCAACTAAGAGGGTTCAATGTGTTCGATCTAAGGTAGGATTGTTTGGTTTGGTAAGGAGATCTTCACTCAGTTTGTTCAACACAAGGGCTATCAGAAGTAAGCTACTATAAATTATAACTTTTGGTTCGTTGGAATCTATATATTCAAGTTAGGCTTGATAGTTTCAGGGAAGACGCACTAGCTAACGTAGCTGAACATGGGATCATGGCCCGAAACTCGCACCCAATGAAGAGTTGTCATGTATTCTACTACACAAGCACTAATGAAGCCCACTCTTCCACCAGTTGAAGACCACGAACTCAGAGGAAGACCTCTATAAATAGTGGACAAAAGGAACATATGGGCTTATCCAATTCTCCAATTTACATTCCATAAACTCTGTAGAAATTACTTCAGAAAGAGAATACTTTTGACAAGTTATTTCATTCTTCAATCCAGATTCTTGTGCTTGTATTGCATTTACCAGATAGTGGGGAGAAAGAGTTAATGTAGCTCTATGTAAAGAGTGAACCATTCTAAATCTTGCGTGTTATATCTTTATTTTCATAGCACTTACTTTCTAATTTACCTTTTTAATTTGATTATGCTATAAATGATCATCTAACCCTATTTATGAAGTTTGTTAGGACTCAATAACGGTGATTTAAGGGCCCAATAGTTCACAAATTTCTTGTTAATCTTGTTTGATCTGATTAAATTTAATTGTAATTTAATTGTAAATCTCACATCTACAGCAACCCTGCATACAAGAGAAGATATACATGAAACAAAAACAAAAAAAAAAGCAAAAAAAAACAAAGTACGGTTTTCTAAAGACATGCACAAAAGGTAACATCCTAAGAGAAGAAGGAATTTATTGAACCTTTAAACAAAACTATGATATTGTAAAAACAACGTGAAGTTAAAGTACGAACTCTCAAGCCAGTAATCAATAACAAAAAAACACAACAAACAACTCCAACAACAACAACTAGAAAACGACAATCTCGCGCGAACTTCGGGGACAATGGGACATAAGAGAACCCAGTTCCTCTTTCTTCTACACGCGACAATCTTTTCTTCGCCATGACTCCAGCTTGTCGGAGTTCCAATCTGCCTATTCGTCATCGGAAGTTGTAGCGACAAACCAGCGAAGACAAGGATCTGTCATTATCTCTCTTCTCCGTCGTGCGCGAGCTCGGAGGTCACTGTTTTCCTCGTCCTTGTCGCTGATCCATAGCCAAGATCACCTGAATCCGTTATCTCCATCGCCATCAGCTTCATCTCCGCCATTGATTGTCGTTGCTCGTGTGACGCTCGAGATCCACGGCTGAGATCACGAAGAATCATGGCAGACAGTGTATGTGATTTTGACGGTAAAAGAGAAAGAAGGGGAAGAAAGAGAGAGAAAAGCAACGAGAAAGAGAGCGTGAGAGGAGGGAGACAGTTAAAATTTGTGGCATATATTTTTTAAACTTTTACAATTTGTGGCATTGAAAGTTATATTGGGTTCAAAAAAGTGGCCTCTGTAAGAACAGTTCGAAAAAAAATTGGGGCCAAAAACAAAAGGTGCGATTGGGCCTAAGAACGAGGGAAATATCCACATTTATATAAAAATAAAAAGAGAAATTTTTATAAACGTTATTTTTAATGTTATTTTTTTATAAATGTAATATATATTTATTTATGGTATAACTTAATATTAATATGTAATATGAATGATAGTATAATATAAACGTTTTTAAATATAACATAAATAAAGACAACTTTAAAAATATGGTATAACATGTAATTTTCTCAAATAAAAATTAATAAACTAACTTTAAAACAAAAAAAATAAATAGACCAAAAAATATAAATACAACGTATTAACTAAGTAAATTATCAAAATATCCCCAATTTAATCTAGGTTTTTTCCTCCTCTTTCTCTTTCTCTGTCCTATCTTCTCTTTTTTTCTCTCTCCATCCCTTTCTCCTTCGAATCAAGATCTGATATTCTTTTTCTTTTCTTTTCTTTTTTTCCTTCTTTTTTCTCCCCTCCCTTTCTCATGCTTGGTTTTTCCATCAACCTTCCTCGTTAGATGTGTCGCTGTCGGAGTCGAGCAAGGGACAAGCGTCATCGCATGAGAAGCAGCGTCTTTGCCAGAGACACACGGGCGTGAGGAGCAGGTTTCGTCGCCAGAGTCATGCTCGTGGCTAGCATTGTTACTGGAGTAGCACAATGAGCAGTCACCAGTGTCGTGAATGCCATCGATCATCATTCACACTTAGTTTTTCTGTCTGTGTTGCCGGAGATAAAGCAAAGGGAGAGATAGATTCGCTGGAGTCGCGCTCGTGGCTAGCGTCGTTGTTGGAGTTGCAGGAGTCGCGCAAATGCCGTCAATGGGGAACAAAAAAAGAAAAAAAAATAAAATTAAGGTTAAAATTGTAAAGTCAAATTCTAAAAGTTGAAGAAATATTATATAATTAAATATTTTTAAAAGTATATTATTTACTTACATAAAAAATTTAAATTATTTTATTTAGTTCAATTTTCCCAACTTGTCGTCGTGTTCGAATTGTTTAATATTGTTTTGCCAGGGGATATTTTAAAAAAAAGGCCTCCAAAAATTTTATTTGGAGAAATGATATTTTTTTTAGCATAAATATCAAGTTTTTAAAGCAGAAAAATTGCTCTAATTTTTTTTCAAAAAAATGAAAAAAAAAACACTCTAGATAAAAAAAAAACCTCAATAAAATAAAAAAAAATTAAAGCAATTTATTACCTAAAAAACTTAATTTTTAAATGTAAAAAAAAATTATTTGTCTAAAAACTTTTTTTCATAACGCCGTTTATCCGAATCCCCTTTTGCCAGTTCCGGCGAAAACAAGTTCCAGTAAAAAGGCGACGAAATTTCTTACTTGAGTGTGATTTGTTTTCCCCTTTGCTGTTGTTCTCTTTTTTGTGTGAAATTGTGAATATTCAATTATTCCTAGATTCATTGAATCTAGTCACACTGATTTTTCCTTTCCTTGAAAAGACACATCTATCTGTTGAATATGATAGACACATGTTGCAACTTATATTAATTGTCGTCCCCTTCAGAGAGAAAAAAAAAACACATATATATATATATATATATGTCAATTATCCCCTAATCTGGTAAATGATTTATTCTAAAAACAAATATGGTGGGTCTAACAAGAGAAAAAGTTCATTTTCATTTTCAGAAAACAAGAAAAAAAGTTAAAAACACAAAAAAAAAAAAATGTGCGGACTAAAGTGATTGAATCCTAGCGTTTCGTGATATGCTAATCTAAGAGTCTACAAACATCTATAATTTAGCTATTAAAACATTCGTAAAAGAAAAATATAAATGCACTAATTGTTAGTTTTTACATTTATTTTTTGAAAAATTTTATTTTAAAATCCTATGTTATATCAAAATATAAATTTGGTATCTTTTATTTTAAAAAATTTCACGCCAGTACCTCAACTTTTTAAAAATAGTCTTTAGTATCTCGGATCCTTTTTAGGATACAAAAAGATATGCGAAAAGATAAAATTATCTTTTTTATAAAATATTTTGAGATACAAAAAGATCGATATTTTGAGTAAAAAAAATTATTATGTCTGCAACTAAATACCCAAATACCCAGACCCCTAAACGACGTTGTTTTCTTTTAGTTAAAGGCATAATAATTTTTAATTTTTTATTTAAATTTTCAGTCAACTGATTATATTTTATAAAAGGATAATTTTGTCTTTATGTGTCCTCAAAATGGGCTCTAAGGTACTAAAAAAGATTTTTCAAAAGGTTAAGGTACCGATAAAATTTTTCAAAACAAAGGGTATCAAACTTGTATTACGATATAACACGATATATGAAAACGAAATTTTCTCTTTTTTTTTTTTAAGTTTTCAATGTTTCGTAGTTTGTTTTTTTCTATTTTTTTAGGTTCTCAACATTTCTCAATATTTACCATTATTTTTTATTTTTTTAATAAAAAACACTAAACCATCACCCCGAAATTAATATTTTTTCACCCTTAAAAAAATCAATATTTTTTTTAGAAATATAGGGATAATTTTGTCCATGACGTAGGATAGTAATGCATAAATACACTATTAATTAATACTTTTTAAGAGAATGCTTAACTAATTTTTTTAAGGGTTATTAATATTAATGGTCCTTAAATTTTAAGGTCTCATTTATTTTGTCCCTTTAACTTTAAAAATCACCACCTTACCCGCTGAACTTTCAAAACTCCTCACTTTGTCTCTTAAATTTTAAAAATCATCATTTGGTCCTTGTTTTGAAGCTCATAATTTTGTCTCATATTTTTTAATTTTTCATTCAAATAGACACAATTAAGTTCGCGTAATTTGCACATAGGTCACCGGTAAGGACAAAAATATGATTTTATCACTCTCAAGTTTTGTTTCACGTTTATAATCTGATTTTTTATTTTTTTATCTACTCTTATTAAAAAAGGGTCTGTGTATAATTCTTCTTGATATTGTTCGTCGATATCTTCTCATCTTTAATGTGTAACTCATCTTTTCTAGTATTCAAATTCAGATATCGGTAAACAATATGGACTTATTAAATGAGTTACACATTAAAAATGAGAAGAAATATACAGGTAAACCCTTCTTAAATGAGAGTTAAAAAAAAAAAAGAGGTTTCAAGTGAGAGTATAAACATGAAACAAAATATAAGAGTGATAAAATCTTATTTTTGCCCTTACAAATAACCCATATGCAAACCACATAAGCTTGATTAAGTTTATTTGAACGAGAAATACAAAATTTAAAAGACAAAATGAGAAGCTTTGAAAGTTTAGGAGTAAAATAGTGATCTTTAAAATTCAAGGGGTAGAGTATAAAATTTTAAAAATTTAAGAGATAAAATCATAATTTTTAAAATTTAACAGATAAAATAAGATATCTTAAAATTTAAGGACTGTAAGTATTAATAACTTTTTTTGATTAATCCTTTTTAAGGGAATGCGGAAATAATTTTTCGTCTTTTGGCGTTGTTTTCACAAGAGTGGAAGTGTGTTTTCAGCTGTTTCTTTCTCCCTTGATTTCGTTTTCCTTGCACGAGACATGTTTTTCAACGTTTTTCCCTAACACACGGGAAGATAATAGCGGTCGCAGCCAATCAAACGGCATAGCTTAACAGACCCAACTTTGGTGGGCCCCAAATGAATATTCTAATCACAGGAAAATAGAAAAGAACTCCAGTGTTTGCGCTAGAGCTGCACAAAAACCGCCCCACAACCGCCGGCCAGCCTCCCGCGCCCTCACTCGGCCTGTCCGAAAAAAAGAGAGACTATGTTAGCAACCCGCCCATTGACGGGTTCAACCCGCCTGTCTATATATGTTGGCGGGCGGGTAGATTTAAAATTTTAGGGGGCGGGTTCAACCCGAACCCGCCCGCCTAATTCTTTAAAAAAAAAAAAATCCTAATCTAAACCTCTCCCCACTCCCTATTCCCTAAAAATAAAAAAAAAAAACATTTGACTTTGTTCATCATTTCATCTGTAGTATCCTGTTATTTTCGAACCCAATTAACAAGTTTTATGGAAGAATAAGAATTGTTGATTTTGTTCATCACTTCATCTGTAGTTGATGTTTCTTGTTGCAATGAATGATTATGTTTCTTAATTTTTTTGTGAATACAGTCATTGTCTTTAGGCATCAAACTTGGTTGTTGTTGAGAATGCTTCATACATTATCATTTTATATTTTGTATAAATTTTTTTCACTTTTTTTTAATTAAAAAAACCTCAAAAAATTACATTGTGCATTAGTATAGACCCAACCTGCCGCACCCGCCCGCACCCAAAACCGAAACCGCCCGTCATTTCATGGGCGGTCTGTGAGTTGATTAATCGCTAACCTGTCATTTAAAAAAATCCACCCGTACTCGTTCAAAAACCATCAAACCGTCTGTTGTTCACCTTTAATTTACGCAGCAGAGGAGCTTCTTTCCATGGGCCCACAAGCGTAATATTTGGTCCCCCCACACATGACCACATGCATTGGTGAAGGATAACATTTTTTTTCCGTCGTTCTTGGCTGTGGAAAAATAATGGTATTCTTTCCTTTTAAATTTCGGTGTCCTCTTTTCTTGCGATAGACATGGAAAGGTACAAAAATAATACAACTATCCTTTTTTTTTATTATTTTTTTTGCTATAATTACAAAATCTGGATTTTTTTTCCGATAATAATGTGGTGTGGTTTTCCACGTGTGATTTGTAGGATTCGGAGGAACGCGTTTGTTGTAAAAAAAAACAGATTTTTTTTATCATCTAAAAAAACAGCTTTTTTATTGTAAATGGGAGCACGAGTTATATATTATTATTATTATTATCATTTTGATATGGTATTCACTAGACTCTAGGGTGTTTTAGAAAGGTGGTGAGAACCATTTTTATTATAGCATGTGAGAGTTTTATACTGTAGTATTTTTTTATTATTAGTGTAGCATATGAGAGTTTTATACTGTTCATAACTGAGTTTGTGGTGAAAACTGAATGGTGAGAACCAATGCTTAGGTAGCAAAGCCTATACCATAAAAGACCTTTTTAGATAATTTATATAGCTTAATGTAGTGCTTGATCATTGATCATGTTAAATGTCAACCCTCAAATGTGATAGGTATTTATTTATAAGGTGTTTAAAATGTATGGTTAGAACCAGTAGTTTGAATTAATTTTAGTTAAGAACATTACAGTATATGAGAATTTTATACTGTATAAACTTTTTACTATTTATTATAGTTGTTGAGAGCTTTTACACTATTTGTTGGTTAGAACTAATTAGTTATAACTAAGAGCCAAACATTCTATTAGTTATTGACAACATTAGTCTTAACCTATAAGAGTAGTTATAGATGTCCCCAATATTTAATGCTTTCTAATAAAGATTTGAAGAATCAATCTTATAGATATTATTTTCATAATACCTAATTTAACCATTTATTTCCCCACTTCTAATTTTAATCGATTTATTTTGGTTATATTAAACGATGTTAGTCTTTTTATGGAAGTCAAAATCTTAACCAAAAAAGATTTCATGAAAAAATTGATAAAGCTCCTTTGCAGAAAAAAAAAAAAAAAAAAAGTAGTAACCACACTTGTATAGAAGGTACACGAATGCCCATAAAGTATTTGATAAATTGGACACAAGAAATGTTTAAGAACAAATTGAAAAGAAAAACTTAGGGACTGTCTACATTAAAAGTTTCTTTTGTGGCAACTTTACTTCCTACCAACTCACAAAACACTTTGACACGAGCTACATCAGGACTTGCCCATCCAGATGCACAACTATGGTGATTCCTACTCCACTTTATGGCAATAGGTGGTAAAAGAGAATTAGAAAACATAAAGGCCTGTACAAAATAACCAAATTATAGGTATATATTTTTTATCATAGACCCCACTAAAGTAATCCAGTATCATGGAATGCAAGAGGAGTACAATTGCAGCCAAAAAAAAAAAAAAAAAGTTAGAGAAGTATACAAGATATTACCTCAACAAAATGATTGGCATTGACAAAACCAATTGCATTAAATTTACGTGAAGCATTTGACGAAGACAGCGATCTTAGTGGGAGAAATGTGAGGCTTTGTTGAATAGAAAGGTGCAATAAAAGGCATTCTTGACTCTTCAGGAGACATTTTCTTTTTCTTGATTTCAATACGGATCTCCTTTGAAATTTTCAAAATTTAGGGTTTAGGAACACAAAAGATGTGGGGGTATTTTTTTTGTTACTTTAAAAAATATTTTCTAATGTGGGTGTATGTTTTTCTTTTTTTATTTTCAGTTTTTATTTATAGCTCATGTGGGGTATATTAATGGGTTTTAATGTAATTTTAATGCATGGTACAATTGTAATAAGCATAAATCATGATTTGGTGGGGATAATCATGAATTTAGTGCACTCGACCTATAAACGAGGTGTTAATTTGGGCAGTCTAGCGCGTACAAAAAGTCAGGCCGGCCCAATTAATGAAGAGGGAGGTCCAGCCCAACCCAAAGCCCACATGGGTGGACGGCAAAGCCAGGCCCCCCAGATTTTTATCAGGGAATTTTAAAAAAATAATCTAATGAGGCTAGCCCAGTGCTAATTTGGTCCCAAATCCTTGGCCCAGGTCAAAAAGGGATGGGCTATGGGCCAGTCCGGTTCACCCGGCCCTTGACAGCTCTAATTAGCATTGTAATAATTGAGTCTATGACCTTTAATTTTGTCCTTGAACTTTTGTTTTTTTTTTTTGACAATTTTGATTATTGACACTAAAATTGAAAGAGAATTTCTAAAAATTAATGTATAATAATTAATAACTAAAAATTTTGTGCAAATAGTTCCAATAAATACAAAATGTAGTCGTTTTAATAATTTTAACAAGAATGAAGTGAAACATTTTTGCACTTAGTATAAATATTTATATAATGTTTTTGAGCTATCAAGCGATAGAAAAACATAATTATCTATATAAAATTATAGAAATACATCGTCAGTTATATGTTTAGGATCAAATTGTCAAAAAAAAAAAAAGAAAATTTAAAAAGTAATATACTAATACGTCAAAAATTAAAGTACATAGACCAAAGTGTCTCTATACGCGTAATTTAGGGGCTAACATTGCTAATAACCCAAAAAATAATAGATTTTAGTCATCTACTATAAAATTTTATTTTGATAAGCTGCTAACCACACGTTGTCACAACTAGTCCTTAAAAGCATGTTTGACACATCGTATTGTATTGTATTGTATTACATTGCATTGCACTGTATTGTATTATATTATATATAAAAAATACAATGTAATATAATACAATACGGTATAGCTAACAAGTCCTTAAAAGCATGTTTGACACACCGTATTGTATTGTATTGTATTACATTGCATTGCACTGTATTGTATTATATTATATATAAAAAATGCAATGTAATATAATACAATACGGTATAGCTAACAAGCCCTTTAGAATACATGGTTTCTATTTTAACATGGGTGCCTTAACAGGTAAAACTACCTAATTAACTTGTATTAAACAACATATGGACCTCTCTCTTCTTTTTTTTCGAGATTTTAATAGCCAAATTGATAGATTTATTAAGTTGGATCAATTTCGTAAATTGAGAACTTCTTTTGAGACTTAATTCAAGAACGAAAATGGAATTTTTTTTTTTACTTTAGGCACAAATTGGGATTAACAATTTTTTTTTTTTTTTTTTTTTATGGAAAGGGCTTTATATTGGTTTTTGCACATTTTTTTAACCATTAGTCAATTCAAATAGAAAAATATATAAAAAAGACAGTTTCTAATTCAGATCGTAGTGGTTAAAAAAAAAACAGAAGTCTAACAGTAATAGTAATAGTTTCATGTTTCCATGTTCAACGGTAAAACAATCTCCACGTCCACATTTCATAGATGCAACTCGAGTTTCGTCAGTGGGATTAGGGCTGTACAAAAACCGTTCCGCACCCGCTAACCGTCTGCGTCCGCGCCCGGCCATCTCAAAAAAAGTGGATTTACGTTAGCAACCCACCGGTGGACGGGTTTGGTTTTAAGTTTTTGAGGGCTGGTTCAACCCGCACCCGTCCGCCTATATATTTTTTTAAAAAAACTTATTATTTATTTGATTTTGTTCTTATTTTAGAGATGATTGAACAATCCAACACTTCAAGCATGGGCTCGGCTGCCTCTTGACATATTAGAAATTGAAAATTTTCCTATTATTTTATCAAGTGATCAAAATTTAAATCAAGTAAATTAGTAGAGAAAGCCCTAAAAGAAAAAGAACACTTGACTTTGTTCATCATTTCATTTGTAGCATTCTATTATTTTCGAACCCGGTGAATAGGCTTTAATTTTTATGGACTCTTGACTTTATTTATCACTTTATATGTAGTTGATGTTTCTTGTTGCAGTGAATGATTATGTTTCTTAATTTGTACTTTTGAATATGGTCACTGTCTTCAAGCATCAAACTTGTTGGGAATGCTTTATGTATTACATCTTATATTTTCTACAAATTTTATTCACTTTCTAAAAAAAAGGTCCAAAAAATTATATTGGGCAATAGCATAGGTCTAAACCGCCTCAACCTGCCCACACCCGCCCGCAACCACCCAAAACCAAACCAAAACCGCCCGCCATGTGGTGGGCGGTTTGCGAGTTGGTTAATCGCCAACCCGCCATCCAAAAAAACCGCACCGCACCCGCCCAAAAACCATCAAACCTCCCGCCGTTCACCCTTAAGTGGGATCTCGGGAACAAGTGTACATCACATATCAAAACAATTTCGTCCAATAAAGTTCACCTACTGGGCCCCACTTATTAGAAGATTGATAATTATTTTTTTTTTTAAGTAGTTAAATGAGGTCCTCGAGCTCAACTTTTTTCACTTTTTAAAATTAGACTAAAAAATGTTTTAACTTATCTTATATTTAACGAAAATAGTTTCCATCACTTTTATAATTATAAATAGTGTAAAATTTTTGCATATTATAAAAATAATAAAAAAATTACTATAGTATAAAACTCTTATATGCTACAGTAAAAATAGTTCTAATTAATAGTTTCCATCACCCTTTTAACTTTTTTTTTCTTATTTTAAATTTAGTCACTTTATGTTCTTTTAAATTTTGAATAAAAAAAGTTAATATATTAATAATTAAGATGAGTTAATGTATTTTGACACCTTTTCTTGCGCAAAGGGAAAGTCAAAGGGTCTTTTTGATAATGTTTTTAAAAATAGGTGAAAATAATTTTATTTTAAAAATAAGAATTTTTTAAGAATTGTGCTGAGAGTATTTTTAAAAATTTTACCTCAAAAAACGTAAAAACATTTTCAATAACTCTCAAAACGTGACCAAACGGGGCCAAATTCACTTTATAAAAAGTTCATGCATCTAAATTTTTCAATATTGAACAAAATTAAGTTCATTTTTTCATAATCAAAATTTCCTCCAAAATCAAAAGACTAAAAAAAATTGTCCACAATTAGTTATAGTTTTTTTCCTTAAAAACAAAAAGCTTAAAGAATGTATATATGATAAGGTTCAAAAAAAAAAAGCACAAAACTCCATTCAATAAAAATAGTATATCATTTTTTCCTCATGGGCAGCTTCTTCCTAATGGCAAATAGGGAAAAAAAGAGAGCTTAAAATCTAAGTTTTAAGTTGTGGATCCTGCATTAAAAATACACTTTTTAATTTAAATTTATATGTAAAAAAAGAAGAAAGAAAAAGATATAGCAACTTTTTATTTACATTTCGTAGAGAAAGAATTATTATCCATTTGATCAAGTTTATTAGCAACCAAGAAACCTTTTTTTTTTTTTTTTTTTTTTTGGGGGGGGGGAGGGGGGGGGGGGGAGGGGGTCAAAAGCATTGAAGAAACCTTTTCTTTTCTTTTTTTTTTTTTTTTTTGGAGGGGGGGTCAAAAGCATTAACGAAACTTTAAAGGTGAATCAAATAGAAAGAAAAAAATCATAAAGCTTAAACAAAGCATAAATTAAAAAAATAAAATAAAATAAAATAAAATTACCTACTTGCTTTAGATCCCAAAAACTCAAAAATGTTCATCTTTATATTTAGCAAACTGATTTTTTTTTTTTTTAATGCTTGTAGGGGATACTCTAGTATCTAGGGTTCAAACACACGATTTAAGCTAATTTTTTGGAGTTAACATAAAAAGCTGACGTTTTTTGTTCTTTTGGGAAAAATTATAAGGGTGTCAATTCTGTAAGATGATATTATTATCTATCTTTTTCATCTAAAATTTAAGAGAAGATAACCGAGGAATTAAATTTGAGGAAAAAAAAAAGTTTAAGACTAATATTTGAAAGAAAATAAAGCGCAGATGAATTTAACCCTTTTCTTATAAGATCGATAATTGTCTCCAGTCCCCCTCATATTTTGCTTTTCCCTATCCAATCCTGATCATCTTCCCCGTGCAAAAAGAAGTCCGCAAGCCACGGGAAATCGCCATGACTCGGTTTGCTACCGGCGTCCTCCTTTTATCCTTCCTTACGCTTTCTGTGTTCGCATCCGGTAGCCGGGACCTCATTGGAGACGTCCTCCGGTTACCTTCTGAAGCTTCGAGATTCTTCCGAAGGGGCGGTGCTTCCGAGGATGACGATGCCGCCGCCGTAGGAACCAGGTGGGCGGTTCTGATCGCCGGCTCCAATGGATACTGGAATTACAGGCATCAGGTTCTAAACATCCCCCAAATAATTTGCTTTTTGGTGTCATTTCGTTTTCTGAATTATTATGTGATAGATCAAATTTTCATATTATCAATTGAAGGGCTTTTTTCTTTAATCTGATTTTAAGGTTTTATGGTTAAAAAAAAATCATTTTGTTCCTTTCTTATTTTAGTTCCTTTCAAATTTTTGCTCTCTTTTTTCAAAGCTTTAGCTTTTGAGAAGCTGGAGATTGCTTCCAAATTAAGCATGAATTGAGTCTTTTGGGAAATTTATGCTTTATTGTTAAGCTTCTTGCTCTGAATTCTAATACTAGCGTATCGCTCCAGTTTTCTTTTTATTTCTCTCTCTGTCTCTCTTTTTTCTCACACAATTCTTCTGCTTTAAGCTTCTACTTGTTGCCTGTGAATTTTCTAAAAGCAGTTTCAGTTAAATCTAAAAGCCCCACGGACACTTTAATATGATATACTTGAATTAACATGTATTTTGTTGGTAATCAAATTCAATTCTACATCTAAAGTCTTAAATCAAGTAAATTGTCAATAATAATTTAATGGACGAGAAATATTGTCGGCACTTGATTGGAATCGGAACTAGGGTGGTAAACAATGAATTAATAATCTCGGGTTATGACGCACCATCCAGTAATTTATTCTTCCATTAATAACTATAGAACTAGAAGACTTCTGGGTTGGTGCTCTTGTTACGTCTCTCTTTGATATGCTTTTGTGAAAATGATTGCAAATAGGCAATGAATCCGTTCTGGGCCAGGGGGATTAAACTTTTTTAAAGAGAGTCGCTTTCGCGTGATATTATGTAGCTCAGTGATGCATATTTTGCTGTTTTAGATCTCTAAATTGAAATCCGTAAGCATGGTTAATGTATCTAAACCTTTTTTTTTAATTATTTCAGGCTGATGTTTGTCATGCCTATCAACTCTTGAGGAAGGGTGGGCTGAAGGATGAGAACATTATTGTGTTCATGTATGACGATATCGCTTACGACGAAGAGAATCCTAGGCCTGGAGTCATAATTAATAGCCCACATGGGCAGGATGTTTACAGTGGAGTTCCAAAGGTATGTTCTCTTGCCTTTTGATATAAAGATATCCCTGAAGCCCTTGACTGTTTAGTGGTGTTGTTGCACTCACATGGTGGAATTTTCTGTTGACAGGATTATACTGGCGATGACGTTACAGTCGACAACTTCTTTGCAGTTATTCTTGGAAATAAGACTGCCATTAAAGGGGGTAGTGGGAAAGTTGTGGATAGTGGTCCCGATGATCATATCTTCATTTTCTATAGCGATCATGGTGGTCCTGGAGTTCTTGGTTAGTAGCTACGAGAAGCAACTTTTTAAAAAAACTTGTCTGCTTAATATTTAGTTCGTAATGATATGAACAAATCATACCGATAATAATATAACTACCTGGAAGTCATAATATGTGGTGTCTGGATATTTGGTTCTCAGTTATATTATTTCGATTGTGATAAGATCAGATCTCTTCCAGGATAATCATGACACAGATCCTCATATCCCCATTATATTCTTTGCCCCGCAGGAATGCCTACCTTTCCTTACCTTTATGCTAATGATCTGATAGAAGTCTTGAAGAAGAAGCATGCTGCTGGGACCTATAAAAGCCTGGTAAGTTACTATCTGAAGCTCTAATTTAAAGAATGCCACTTGCATCAGTTCCAGTCCACAGGGATGCTCAGCTGTTGACCTAATTTTTAAATTGTGTAGGTATTTTATCTTGAAGCTTGTGAATCTGGAAGTATCTTTGAGGGTCTTCTTCCCAAAGGTTTGAACATCTATGCAACCACAGCCTCAAATGCCGAAGAAAGCAGCTGGGGAACTTATTGCCCTGGAGAGTATCCTAGTCCTCCCCCAGAATATGAAACCTGTTTGGGAGACTTGTACAGTGTTTCTTGGATGGAAGACAGGTATTTATGTACACTATGAATTATACTTTGGGGGGTCTATAATAGAGAAGGGAACGAAAGAAGCTTAAATGTCAAATCTGTTTTATCTTATCCTTGGATTCGTTTTATAATTATTATGTTCTTATTGTCAGCCTGAAGAAATGTCTAAATTGCAGGTTTGCAATATGCTTCACATTTTTTTTTATTGAATTTAACAATCTAGTTTAGTGGACATTGACGTACATTATTTGGTCCCTACCACATAATTCTCTTTATTATTATTATTATTATTATTGTTTTATATAACTTTTTTTACCTACCACAGAATTCATTAGTAGAGAATTTTTTCAATTGTGTCCTACTTCCATCATCTTTTTCTTGCTGGCCTTAAGAAATATTTGACTGCATGTTTGCAATGTTCTTCAGATTTTTCAGTGAATTTGACAATCTAATTTTGTGGACAGTGGCATTCACAATTTGCGGACTGAATCTTTACACCAGCAGTATGAATTGGTAAGAGCTCCTTGCCACCATTGTCATTAGAAGAAAATAAGTATTACAAAGGGAAAAAGAAAAAAAAGAGACTGAAAATAGGGAGAAACTGGGCTTATTTGATTCATAGAGGAAATTGCAGATTAGACAAGCCCTCTATTTCAATATTGATGGCGACTTAGGTTCATATGGGAATTGTAGACTGTTGGAATAATTATTTCATTCCTGTTGACGGAAAGATTTATGATTTCATTTTGCTGGCATTACCAGGTTAAGAGGAGGACAGCCAACGAAGATTCTGCTTATGGCTCCCATGTCATGCAATATGGTGATATAGGGCTTAGCAAGAACAACCTCTTCCTCTATATTGGTACAAATCCTGCAAACGATAACTACACTTTTGTGGATGAGAACTCTTTGAGGCCGCCTACTAAAGCAGTTAACCAGCGGGATGCTGATCTTGTTCACTTCTGGCATAAGGTTATGCCTTTTTTCCATATTGAATTATGCTCTAACAGCAGGAAAAAGAAAAAAAGAAAACACAAAGTTAAAATTCTCTCTGAATGTCATAAAGTCGGTGTTTCTATCCGATTGCCTGCTATCACCGTAACTTTCTGCCCTGACTACCCAGTTCTTTTTTCCCATTGTATCTTCTGCAGTTTCAAAAGGCTCCTGAAGGCTCACCTAGGAAGATCAAAGCACAGAAGGAGTTTGTTGAAGCCATGTCACACAGAATGCATATAGATGACAGCGTGAAACTTACTGGGAAACTCTTGTTTGGAATTGAGAAAGCTCCAGAGGTGCTCAACGCCATTCGCCCTGCTGGTCTTCCACTCGTCGATGACTGGGACTGCCTAAAGACTCTGGTACTGTTCCCAACTCCAGCCTCTTTTCTAGCACCCTTAAAACATTGTTAGTTAAATATGAACATGCGATTAGTACACGTGCACTGTAACACCTTGCAGCCAGGTCTCTGATAAAATACCGCAACAATGTGTTTTTATGCAGGTGAGGACTTTTGAGACGCATTGTGGATCCCTGTCCCAATATGGTATGAAGCACATGAGATCCTTCGCGAACATCTGCAATGCTGGAATCAGGAAGGAGCAGATGGCTGAGGCATCAGCACAGGCTTGCGTCAACGTTCCCTGGAGCCGTTGGAGCTCTCTACAGAAGGGATTCAGCGCATGAGTGAAGCACAATTGGGTATCTGAAGGAGACCAAAATTCATGAAGTTATGACCATTTATAGGCTAATATATGCCACTTCCATAATTCTGATTGCTCCATTGTAAATGCCTTTCAACTCAAAGTGTTCTACTCTATACTGCTTTGGACTGCTCTATAATGGTATTACATCTTTAAACATTGTAAATTAATATCTGAAAGTGTGCTTTGAACGCAACTATTTGATGTAAGAACAGCAGGATAAAGTAATTCCTCTCAGGCCTTATCTAATAAACTTACAATTTATAGTTTTTTTTAATGTTTGTGTATAGGATAATTGAATAATTAAATCGTGGAAAATGGTGGTGTCCATGGTTGCATAGCTACCGCTGTATGTAACATTTTAATGATTTTCATAACGCTTTTGGGCATTATAATATTATAAGACTAAGACATCAGAATCATTTAGATACCATCGTATCAATTTAAAAACTGCATAAAGTTAAATGTATATATTTTAAAAATGCCAATAATTTAAGTGAAACAAAACAATCGTTGATATTCGCAACTCGTTCCTTATTTTAATTAATGGGTGATTTTCACCGTGTTTGCAGGCTGCGTGTCTGCCGTTGTAGGCTTTATTTTTTTTATTTTTTGTTTTATTTTTGGCTGAAGTGCTGTGACTCTTAATCATGAATAATTTTCCTAATAACAATCATATGTTTTTTTTTTTTTAAATTGTGCTTAGTTCTTTTTTTTTTTGGTCTTGCAGTCTTACTGAATCAGCCCCTGATTGGGACAAGTGTCGATTTGGTGTTCATGCATGAGATGATCTGCACCAATGGATTGGTGAAGGTGGGGCACTGACGTTTGGAGGTGTAAAGTGTTGCTGTGGGATTGCCCACATTCGAATATATTTTTAAAAACCATTAATTATTTGTTTCAGCGAACACTTTAAGCCAGTGCGGGCCACTCGCTGTTCCTGCAATTTTGTACGGTGTGGCATTGGCGTATTCAGATTCTCTGCGACGGTAGCCGTAGTAGCCGTAAACCCCAAGGACCGCATCGTAATTTTCTGGTTTTTCCGACTTTTATCTCTTTTTTAAAGTGATCTCAAAATATCTCTTAATTTAAAAAAAACTTTTAAGTTGTTTAATAGGGTGGTTGAAACTAAAAATGTTTATTTAAAAATTATAACATGTAAAAAGTTTATATTATAATAATTTTTTATTTTTTATTGTAATGTAATGTTGAAAATTTTATACTGTTTGTTTTGATTTCAACTAAAATGTCAAACAATTTATTTATTTCAACTTCAACTTCTTAGTAAATAGGAGAAATATGAAAAAGGAAAAATATCCTTAACCATGTTAAATTTATTTGTAAAAAAGATTTATCTAAAAAATATTTTAAACATATAAAAACAAAAAATTCAGATTTTATGTTTTATTTTAGGTTTGTTTTTATGTTTTCAAATGTTTAAAATATTTTTCATAATTTACTCAAAGGTATCTTACTATTATTTGTTGTTTTGCCCTATTTTCCATCCATGAAGGGACCCAGTGATGAAATTAAAATATATTTTTCAAGTTCAAGCAATGTATTTATTGTCTCTAAAAACTTGATGATTGAAAACATAAATTATCCTATTTGTCATCCACAAAGTGACCTAGTGGTAAAAGTAAAATATATTTTTCGAATTCAAGCAATGCCCTTATAGTTTTTTTTTAAAAAAAATTGATGATTGAAAAAACAAATTAAATTAAAAAATATAGTTATGTAATTAAATTTTTCTTCCTCTTTTGGACAAATACAAAGTCTAGATTCAATTTTATTTCCGAAAAAAAACATCTATTGTAGGGTAGAGGGCAAGTTTCTTTGTCTTACCAACAGAGCAAGTCTTTAGCCATGTGTTAAATTTTAATGAGCAGAACAATGAGTGCAAGCACAAAAGATCTCACACTCATCAATTATATCATTAAAATTTAAAATGGCTAAAAAACTTGCTCGTTAGGTAGGGCAAATAACGCACCCTTGGATTTTTCTCAACATGTGAGGTGCGATTGTGAACGACGTAATTGGAAGATTTGTTGCTTGACCCAACTCCTTTGTTAATCTTGGATTGTTGAGTAAGAACGACAACGCTTTGACTGATGTTCTTACTAAAAGAAAAATTCTGAGAAGGAGAAAATAAGATCATAGCTGAATTTCGAGGTACATAATAGTTCGAGACAAGAAGTGCATTATTCGGGACATTCCATGGCTGATGGTAAGCATTTCAGTGCACAACGTCAGTGGACACCAATGGCAACAACATTCCCTTCTTCTTTGTTGTAGATGACGTTATGAGCTCGCCTCTTTCAATAAAATCAGTCCAAGTTATGTTATGGTCTACGTCCGATGAGAGAATGATCATTTTACCATATTGTTAACGCGCTTTTATCCATACCAATGTCAAGGAAAATATGATATCTACTTTTTATATAGCTATTTGTGCCACATTTGCCAAAATAACGACGCTCTCCAATAATTTAGCTTCGTTTCCTCTATGATTTTACATCTTACTTGCTTTGTCTAAGCAAATGTTATGGCCGTTTGACAAGTTAGTTAGAACTATAGTTTTAAATTTAAGAACTATAACATATAAGAGTTTTATGCTTTAGTAACTTTTTGTTTTTATTAGAGCTACTGAGAGCTTTACACTATTGTTAGTTAGAGCCAATTAATTCTAACTAACATTACAAACACATGCTTAGAATTAATGATCAAGCAACCAATCTCTTCTATCTTTCTAGTGAAGTAATTAACCTACTGAAACAAAAGCAATTCCATGCTCTCTTTTTTTAACGTATCAGACAACATTTTCTTGAAAAACACCGCATCGTCCAATTTTAAAATTGTAGCAGTGATCATCTTTTTAAAGATTTACTGTTGTATTTTTTCTCTTTTTTTTCTTTATCTTTCTCCTAGAACTTGAAAAGAATCATCTAAATAAAATAATAAAGGTACATCTATTGACACCCTTATTTTACTTTTCACACAGTCCCTATTTAATAGGATTTATTTATTATTGTATTATTTGTTAATGAATTACTCTTAAGATAAAAATGTTTTAGAAAATACTAATGACACACCCTGTCTTAGAAAATATATAAATATATTCTTTTCTAAAAAATTAGTATGTCATTTTTTTCAAAAAAATAAAGATAGAATCCAACGTGAAAGAGTCTTCCATAAAAAAAGATATATGTAGTTTATTTCTTTTTCAAAATTATTATTTTCTTTGTGGTTTATATACACTATTTATAACTATATATCATTGTAAATTGTTCGATTCATAAATAACTACAAATTTTGTGCTCCAGTAAAAGGAACCACACTTTCATTTGATATAAAAAATGATATAAATAAAAGAAAAAAAAGCATACATTTTCCTTCTTGTTTTTAAGTAAAGAAAATATAGTTTGTTCTAATTCATATATAAACACGTACAATTTTACCACCAATTCTTATTTACTAGAATCCAAAGAATGGTTTAATAAAAAAGGAAAAAATATATTAAGAAAAAGCTATTGCTTAGTATATAAACTGAAAAAAGAAAAATGTTTAGAAAAAAAATTGTAAGTTTATTTGGTGGGCAAGTGGAAAAAAAAAACCAATAATATCATTCAGGTGTAGGGACTTTTTTAGTATTTTAGGAAATGTATAAGAAGTAAAATGAGAGGTGGTTGAAGAACGGATGTGTGAAAAATAGACGGGGGTATCAATAAAGACACCCAAATAATAATTCTATTGTTTTTTAGTGTATACCTAAAATTACCGAATTGCCCATTTCAAAGACCTACCAACATAACTAATTTTGTTTTGTCCCTTTCCCTTCCCCTTCTCCTTTTATTTTTCTTTTTCTTCCTTTGCTGGTTCGGAAGGGTGTCTGCGAATCAGATTACACAGATTAGAGGTCAATCTGTCACGACCCGCCTTTTCGAATCGTAACTAACCATTCATTTACGTATTTAAAATTTTGTTTAAAGCATTTAAAAAAATGCACACATTTTTTTGGGAACTTAAATTTTAAGTATACTCTAAGTTTAAAAAAATAGTACAATCCATTAACCCGTAGTCGTTTACAAAATGGTCACATTTCATTTACTTAATTAACATTTCATAACATAGCTTGTCTGTTATATTTTTTCCATTATTACATATTCATCGTTACCAAAATACATGTATATGGAGGCTTTACTGCAGCGACATCTATACCCGAACTACACACTTGTCCATCTATCATTGCCAGCTCCATATTGGTACTCTTTCGGCCCCTTGGCTGGATTCGGTATAGCATGAACAACAAAACGAGCTATTGCTTAGTAAGTCCAAACATAGCCATAAGATGGTTTTTCAACTAATTTACATGATCCAATTATGCTCATTTATGAATTTCAATTATGACTTAACTTACTAGGGCATAAGTATTTGTACCAAATGCACATAAAAGTCGTCGTAACACCAAGACTTAACTTAACTTAGAACTCCCCTTACATCATGAGGTTGCTACAACATTTCTTTATGTTCTTTGGTGTATCGTTTATCCATTCTTTAAATTATAGTGTCATACAATGCATGATGCTTAACTAACTTATACTGAGTTGATTATCAAAGTAATCTTTTATTTTTAGTATGATAAACTTTTTCTTTAAGTGAATACTATTATTATCCACGCTGTAGGTGGAATTTGGTACTTACTTGTTAATTGCACCATAATTAATCAAATTTTCCCCATCCCCTTTAGTTATTAGTGATCTTACCTAATATCGACCCTCTAGTCGATAGCTAAACATAAACACTAACTATCAACTTTGGTTATTAGCTGGTTTTTTAAAAACTTAGACATAACAGAATTTATTTGCTTATCTACAAATGCCTTACCGACACCCTCGGAGCTAGGGCAAAAATTTTCACTATGGGCCTTGCTCTATTTTGAGCGTTTTGGGGGTCTGTTTGGTGTTTTTTGCAAAAAATGACATTTTGCCCTTAATGGGTTTTTAAAACTTTTCAAGCTTACATTTGTCATTTAAAACTTGTGTTTTGTTATTTTTTAAATAATGATAATAAGTTTCAGGCGCCAATACTCGTTTTACAGCAAAAAACCCGCTCTTACTGAATTTTGAGATTTTACACTCGTTTTGTGAAAATTTGACGATCTTGCCCCCAATTTCAAGATCGACCATATTACATTATTGGATTCAAATATTTTTTTTCCAAATAGTATAAATTTCTCAATTTTTCAAAATCCAATACCTTCTATGAAAAACTTTTCTTCTTTCTATTTTTAATTAAAAAATTTATGGTTAAAAACTTCAAAAATTTAAAACTCATGAGCCGAGCAGAATTTTTACGAACCGTTAATGAGCTTTGACCTTTTTAATGAGTTTTCTAATTTTTGTATTTTAACTTTCCTGAAATTCTGATTATACAGTAGTGTTTTAGGCCATTTTTCAAATCTGTCTCTAAAGTAAAAACTTTACAATTTTACTCTCAATGATTTAAAGTATAGTGTTTTGTATAGATTGAACGGATTGTGGATTTCATAAATACCGATCACGGCTTTTACATTTAACATTTGTTATGTTTTAGTATACTACTTCAATAAATTGAAAGATTTTATAATATATTTGTAAATAATTTCTCAAAAAGGAATTTATAATTACCATCTCATACATGTTACATGTTACGTTTATAATAGCTTTACTGCAATTTTTGAAATTTTTTAACTTAAGGTAAAAGGATTAGAACTCTTCACTTTTTAGGCGGAGGCCATGTAATTTTTGAAACTTTTTGGAGATGTTAATTAATGATTACTTGCTTTTTCTTTTTTTCAAAGGAAGCTTCATTGAAATGACTCTGAAACTGGCAGAAAAATGCCCGCTTTCATGTTGAATAGAAATTTCATCGAATATTCCCATGTTATACATGTGATACAAGAGCGGAAGATGCACAAAAATGCTCATTTCTTTGAATGTATTTGGTAACGTAGTTAGAATAAAAAATTAAAAGCAATTTATTATAGCATTGATAGTTTTATATTGTAGCCAAATGCTACTTGTATTTAGTTAAAAATATCATGTCTGCCTTCTTAGTGCTAAGACTATATTTTGAAAAATCAATCAAAAAGTAGATGTTGAGCTAGCATTCATGATAATCTGCTCCTTTACAGAGTCAACTACTCTTCCAAAGAAGCTAAGGCTAAGAGCTTGAGTTTTAGCATGTGCTTAGAATGTTAGTTAGAGTTAATTCGTTGTAACTAATTGTATCTTAACAGCTATAGTAAACAGTAAAAAGTTGTTATAGTGTAAAGTTTTTACATACTACAGCACTTAAACTTAAAACTTTAATTATAACTAAATTGTCAAACGGCCAAATTTAAGTTTAAAAACAGTGTAAAACTTTATATATTAAATTCAATTCTTAGACAAAATGACAACTTGTTTAGTACTAAAACTTTTGTTCATCTTACATATGGAAACAACATTACTGTATTGCATATACATTACGTACACACACACACACACACACATATATATATATATATTGATTGCAGTTGCATGAAATAAATCAAAATGTTTCACACATGCACGTGGAAACCTATTGCTCAATTTTTTAAGCTGATGAACGACAGGGATTCAATATATGCAATTATGAGTTCGCATAAAATTTAGGTAAATTTTGTTAAATGAAAAACAGGGAGCAAAGGTTAACTGTATATGACGATAAGAAATGACAGAAGTACAATTAAGTGTTAATAATTTGCTGAAGTGAAATGAAATTAGACAAATGTAATCTATATTTCTTTAATACTAAAATCTTAGAAGGAAGAATGTCACTTTCTAATGCAGGCATGTTTAATTTGGAGAAACGTTGAGACATTAAGTCAAAGGATACAAAAGGTCTTGGCTTACATAAGCTGTGCTTGGTTGTATGGCTTATTTTCATTTTTTTGTTCTTACCATTTCTAACGTCTAAAATTTAACTTCATGTTTCTTTCTTTTTATTTTTGTTGCTTGTTATTTTTGTTTTTTCTTTCTTAATGTTGTTTTTAGTTTCTTAAATATTTAGAGTTTTGGAAGAAAAAAATCTAGTGTATAAAATCAAAAAACCTATTAAAAGCGTCCCAAACTAGGGTTTTAACTTGATCGAACTATTCTAAAATGGTCTAGTCCAGTCTAGTCATAATAGCTTAAACGGTTCGGTCAAGTTCCAATTTTGCCAAACCATTAGAATGGTTTGGTTCCAAAAACCTAATGGTTCAGGACATGACCTGACTACGCACAGCCCTAGCACGTATACAAGATTGCAAATAAAGCAGCTCATGTCATGGTCTCATACAAAGGCCCTATTTGGAATGGCTTATAATAAGCTGTTTTACCTTATTTAGTCTAAAAACTACTTTTTTGAGCCTGTTTTAATGGACAAGCTGTCTAAATTTTGGCTTTTATAAACACGTTTAGATCAAGTCATCTTTTTGGTGCTTATGAAAAGCTTTTTTATGTACCTTTTTTAACCTTATATTTGTGAATAACAAAAGACAAATTCTATCTATATCTTTACATTATATTACTTTTTATAACAATAAAAATTTTAACCTTTTACCCAAACAGGTTCAAAAATAATTTTAAAATAAAAAACCACTTCTTCATGCACTATCCAAACACTAGTTAAAAACCTATAGCTTATGTTTTTCCTATTCTACTGCTTAAAAGAAAAAGCACAAGATATCTTAAATGGGCCAAAGATGTTGTTTGGCTGGAGGGAATCCCTCCGCCCATAATTTCTATTGTACTTACTGACGCTCTATAATTAATGTAGTTATTATTATTATTATTATTATTGTTATTATTATTATTATTTCTAGGGAAATTTTATTTTATTTTATAATACTACATAGCAGTTATTTTGATGATTTTAATTTTAATATTTATAAAATACTATAATTTTTTTTCATATTTTAACATGACTATTAAAATTTTGCTATATCTGTAATTTTTTTTAACAAAATTTTTAGTTTTATTTAGATTATCAATTAATTTTATTTAAAAAACCATTACTTTCCAATTTTTATTTCATGAAATTTAGTTTTTTTGGTTGAATTCTTTCATGTAATTTGTCAAGTATAGATCTCCCTCTCTCTCTCTCTCTCTCTTTTTTCTTTTAAAAAGAATCAAGTATAGATCTCTTTGTTATTTGATTAGCAAAATAGTATTGCCATGTGGATATTCTATTTATTTCATTTTTGTATGTCTCTTAATTTGTCTCCAATCAAGAAAAAAGCCGAACAAGCCTAAAGTAAAAGGTTCACTAATTGAATGCCCTCATTATTATTATTTCAAAAATCGTAGGTAACGTTACTTTTTCAAAACTAATTATAACAAATATTAAGTTTTAAAAATATTTATAATAAATGTCAAATTTATAATATAAATAATTTATTGATCCTCTTTGTTTATAGCATAAATAGTTTTTATTTACACAATAAATAGATTTATGGTGTAAATAATATATTTACTTTCTTATTTACAATGTAAATATTTCATATTTACATCGTAAATAAGTTGTTTACTTTGTAAATCTAACATTTACTATAAATACTTTCAAAACTTGACATTTATTTCAAAAAGTTTCAAAAGTCTGACATTTCCCTCATTCTCCTTTATTATTCATAAACAACTTGTACCTCAACGCTTAGCACCAAGAGCCCGTTTCAAAGAGCATTGTTACTTATCCTGACAAGGTTAGAACCCCGCTAGAAACAGGAGGTGGGGCCCACTTTTGTTTCTGATAAGGTTTTGACTTTGTCTAGTGTATTAACATTTTTCCGTTTCGAATGGCTTAAAAATAGAAGATGTTTTTGGCTTGTGTTGCTCTAAAAATTGTTTTTTTTTTTTTTTTTGACATGTTTAGATAGACTTTGAAAAGTTATTTTTGGCTTTTATAAATATTTTTAGAAGAAGTTAGTCATTTGATGCTTATGAAAAGCTTTTTTATTTACATTTTTGACCTTATATTTCAAAATAACAAATTAAGAATTCCATCTATATCCTTGAATTATACTACTTTTTATATCAATATGAGCTTTTGACTTATTTAACTAAACAGATTCAAAAGTTAGTTTCAAAAAAACTATTCAAACATTAATTAAAAAGCCCTAACCTATGCTTCTATTATTTTAATACCAAAAGATAAAAGCACACCTATATCCCAAACAGGCCTAAAATAAAAATAGTGTAATATAATATAAAAGGAGGACATGTGACCTTTTAAGATTTACTTTTATAAATGCCATATATGTTTACTTATGGCATAACTTAACTTATAATATGAATGATAGTAAGACATAAACTTTTTTTAAATATGGTATACATAAACACAAATTTAAAAGTATGGCATAACATGTAATTTTCTCTATAAAACCTTTTGTACCTAAAAACATTTCTCATCATTATTCTAGGCAAATAAAACATTTATTAAAAAAAAAAATTTGTCCCTAAAGCATGCATAAGAAATTTGATGAATTAAAACGAAAAACTCAAAATTATTATGTAATTTTACTATTCCTATTTCTAAAATGTTATTATAAATAGTGCTACAAGCATAATCTAGTTGCAATTCTATGCCTATTAGCCATAAGGTTTAGAGCTCAAATCCCCTGCCTCCAAAGTAATAAACAAATAAAACAAATTATATTGTGACATTTCAACTTCACTATTATAATTTTATCAGGTAATTCCATAGTGACTTCACACTTGGTTATACTACAATGTCTAGAATTCAAAACCTCCAATTTCAAAATATTGTTATCTTTCGACTTGACTCTTTTAATATTTTCAAATAATGATTAAAAAAGAGAAAGATAGAATATGGTAATATATTAAAATATCCCCTCAAAAAACATACATATGGAAAAAGGTAAATTTCAATTACAAATCAAATAAAATACTTTATCAAAAGAGTCGTAAATGACTATCAATTACAAGGGAAGTCAACCCCGATTATTGTATGGATCCACTAGTGAAGAGAAATGAAGCATAGGGGGCAAACACAAGTGTCAAAGCCTAATTGGAAAGCCCGCTTGGCACATAAAAATTGAGCATGACAACAGCTCGTTAGAAAGAACAATTGCACTTAATAGATAAAACCAGTCGATCAAGACCAAACCTAAATACTAAGGACACAAATGGCACGACATAGAAAAAAAACTAGCTATACATCAACGTACACACATACATATAATGCTGACTACCAACTCACATAGGTGGAACCCACTGTAATGTTTGGGAAAATTCATTAATTGAAATCTATAATTAAATTTGATTTAAATATTGATATTTTCTTTGATAAATCGTATTTTGTATAATTATGATAAAATGTAAATTATTCACAGATAATATTAATGTGCATGATGTATGTGATTTTTGTGGAATTTGGAGTATTTTTAATGTGCAAATTATTTGAGTGTAAAACACTCAAAAAAATTTTAAAATTCTCTTAAGATGAAAATTATATCACATTAATTAAAATTCTTGTGGTATAAATTAATGAAGTAAAACATGTTAATTAATATGTCAATTAAAGAGAAAATCATGTCATGGTCCAAAACTGTATTAAAAAGTAAACTATTAAAGATTTTTGTGTCTACAATCCAACTATTGTTGGAATATAGAATAAAGAGGCACACAAAAGAAAATAGTATATAGTACAATATAATTATACAGATAAAGTACAAAGACAGATATATGAAAAACTGTACTAAGTGTTGAGGGATTGGGTTTCCCGGCCGGAGCTTGACGGATCCCTCGAACGTATTGCCGGAAAGGCTATTTGGGGAGCCTCTATGCGGATTTACCTCCCGCGGGGAGAACGCGTCCCCCAAGAATCAAACCTTTTTCCTCTCTTATAAGAGGTTCTTAAAGTATCTCCTCAAATTTGCACCGATAATATGGCAAAATATTATGCAGTGTAAATCTACACTGTGTAAAAAGTAAGTAGAGCCTACCAAAATCGCCACTCAAAAGGGAGAAAATTGGCCACATTTCCCCATAGGTGCATTGGTTCTAAGCCATTGCTTTTAGGCCATCTTTTAGTCACAATTAAGTTTAGGGTGATGACTAAGTTAATGAATCGCCAAGTTGGATAAAAATCTTCCCTTCTTCATCATTTTTTCAAACGAGTCATGAAAATAACACATCTCTTTCTCCTCTAAGAATACCGACAGCCCTTCCTGGCATTTTCTCAAATATTTTTCAAACATACTGTTAGACATGTATGCCCTAAGGAGTAAAAATGTAATACGTTTTTGGAGACATTTTTATCAATAAAGAATTTATTCATTTATATATACCAAATCTTGTCCTCTTTACGTTCATATTTGTTGAATGTATGATAAGCAAACAGTAGTCTGAGACTGTCAGTCTAAACCTTAAGAATTGGGCATATGATGGGATGATTATGCGGTAGACACGATTCTTAAGGTGATGGTCTAAAACATATGATCCGCAATCGAGGGAATAAAGTTGGGCGCTTTATTCATATAAAGATTGTTATGTTGTCTATATCCCTACTGGGAGATGGTTTGTCTTGACCATCAGAGTTGGACTCCGTGAATAGAAACATTGGCACGTTGTCATAGGTGACGATGTGTTGGATCGGGACATAAAGTGAATTGATTTGGATTAATAATTCTGTCTTGGCAAATCGATTCACTTTAGACAGTCATTTATATTGTATCTTAATCCTGAGATGAATAGTGGGCCCGTTGTCTCGACTTGTGTCTTTTGATGTACCAATGGGTGACTCCCACATCTCTATAGTGGTATGCATGCCGGTATGTTGGAGGCATGACTCTTGATAGCGTAGACTTGTTATTCATAGATATGGAATCCATAGCTCCTCTTTAGGAGTAATGATATCCTCTTATATGCGTTGTCCTGTAATTGAAAAACTGAAGCGCTTAACCATTTGGATACATAGGTGTAACCGAATGATATACTATCTTTGGATGGTAAGTTTTCTAATGGTGAGACAATGGAACGTAAGATAAAAATAATCAGGAAGGTAAGACAGAACTTGTCCTTAAGCCGATTATGGATTATCATATGGGGATACGATACACTATGATATGTCATGGAGACTTAGCTACACGAGCTTCGAAATTCTATAAAGTTCGAGAGTGCAGCTCCAAGCTTTTAGTGGAGTGGCGTTGGAGTTGATAATTGTGAAATGTATATCTGGGATATTGGGTTTCATAATTATCATGAGCTTGAACTTTATAGGTCCATTTTGGTCCCCTTTGCTAGCTCACAAAATCTTGTAACGACATGGCGTGCTTTTCCAATAATTGGTGACTTATGTCGGATTTATCAGATTGGTTTAAAATTTGTAAGAATCAAATAATTCATGTCTGTTCATTGGTTGAATTAATTTTGTAAGAAATTAGTTCAAGATAAACTTGTTGAATTATTGCGATCAGATAATTCTTGTCTGTTTATCGGTTGTTTTAATTTTGGACAAAATTGGAACAAGATAAACTTGTAGAATTATTGTGAATTGATTTATTTTCTTAGAGATTATCTTGATAAAGTTTGTTTTGATCAGATAACTTCTCTATTGGGTTATTTGAATCAAAACTGAGACTTTATCCTTTAGAATCTCGGGTGGAAAATAAAAGATTCGCGGAGATTTTTTCTCGGGAGTTTGGCCTGCCGGATGACGTGTTCGGCCTGCCGAACTGGCCTGATCGGCCTGCCAATAAGAATGTTCGGCCTGCCGATCAGCGGGAGATAAGATTACACGTTTTCACGCGAATCTTATCAGATACTGATCCGAATTTGATTCTGTTTCGAGTTTTTGAGACCTAATCTGATATGGACTGACCCCAGGACCAATAGCTATAAAAAGGGAGTGAGTCTCATGATTTACTTAGATCAATAGAGATCAATTTGAGAGATTAAGAGTGATACTCTTCTAGTGAGCATCTGAAAACTCCTTGAGAGTTTTGTTCACAAATCACGAGCACTAGCTTTGGGTTCTCTCTATTGGTTGGAAAGAGAGTCACCGGTGGAAGAGCTGTATGTGTGAGCCCACACTCACTCCGGTTGTGGATAGAGAATAGCAAAGAAGACCAGTTGGTTGAGGCTCTTCTGGAACGTTACTTCTCTACACGGATCGCGGAGGTTCTTCGGCACACTGAGGTTAGTAAGATCTGTTTAATTTATACATATAACATGTCAAACTTGTGTTTTGGAAATTACTCTGATGAAAAATTCTAAAAAATTCCACTGCGCACTTTGTTTCCAACACATACTACTCCTAATCAAGCTTAGGAACAAGTTCAACTCATTGATAATCAAGTCTAGAGCAAGTTCAAGTTACTTTGGAGGTAAAAATCCCAACTTCTCCTATAAGTTTTCATGTTTTTCTTGAGCTTTTGGGTAGGGATTTAATGAGGGGTTTTGTCATGATTTTTATCAAGAAAAGTTAGTCAAGAATCAAAAACCTCAGTATGGGATTAAAGAGCTTAAAGTATCATTTGGTAAACCCTAATTCTAGCCTTGGTATTTTATTTTATTTTATTTTTTCATAAGTTAGGTATGTATTTGAACAAAGCGAGGACTATGGCATGTTAAATGAACTCTATGGCATGATTATATAATATGTTTTATGTATGGTGATGATGCTTGCTGTTAGAAACTAGGGTTTTACATGTTTAAAATAATAAAAAAAAAACTTTGCTTTTAAAACAAAGTTTTGAATGCTTTTTAAAGAGTGGTGATTTTGGTGGTCTTGGAGGGTGAATTATTTTCCAAGTAAAACACAAGATTTGATTGAAACAGTGAGATTAACAACTTTTATGGACAAAGTTTTGTAAAATTCTAAGTTGATCAAATTAAAAAGTTTATGTTTTAAGGTGTAGTTTTGAAAAATGGCTAAAAACTCCATTGTATTGTTAGAATTTGAGGAAAGTTAAAACATAAAAGTTATAAATCTCGTCGAGACTGTTAAAAATTATTGATAGTTTATGAAAATTCTGCATGGTTTTATGAGATGAATTTTGCAAGTTTTTAATCACAAAATTTCAAAAATAGTGTTAAAGAGCAAAATATTTCAAAATTAAAGAAATTTGACCTAAGAAATTTAGAGAGTTTTTAGTCCTTATAAAAACTGAGCCTACTGGTATAAAATGATCGTTTTTGGTTTTAGGAGCAAAATTGTCAAGATTTTCATATTTTGGGTCAAAACAGTAAAGTTTTGTTAAAATTGGGTTTTTTGCTTAATGCCTTGTTTTCTATGCACCATGGCAAATAAAAGAGAAAATGCAACTTTTTTTAAAAAAAAAACTAAAACAGGTTTGACAAGTTTTCTAAAACCAGCTAAGGGCAAAATCGTAATTTTTGCAAAAAAGGCTCGAATGAACCCTGAAATATCAGGACCAGAAACACGCCCTTTAGCGAGAATTTTTTTGTAGTTCACTAGAGTCATGAAGGCAACAAGAAATGAAGAAACTAAGTTATGAAACGCTTAAGTTGCGTAACTTACGAGTAACTGACTAATAATGAACTTAAGTGTTTAATGTTAAAATTTCATTATCGATGTATAAGTCGGTAGTAAATAAGTTAGCTAATATCAGAATAATTGTCCCAGCAGGACACTTAGTCAGATAGTAAAAGAAACGAGAAATTGGATAAGTGTAGTGTCAATTCTAAGTAAGTTTTAAACCCCATGTACAGTGTAAAATCAAAAGTTTTAAATAAAAATGTTATTTATATCATTTAATAAAATGCATTTATTATATACTTATTTAAAGTTAGTAAAGCATTATGAAAGGTATGTCACCACGATAAAGGACTGGTAAAACAATATACCAGATAAGATAAGTAAAGTAGGTATTGCATCAACTCCAATCTTGAGGGGAGATTCAAGTAAAGGATATTATGATCTCGGTGTTATGATGATTTTTCACATATGGTACAAACACTTGAGCCCTTAGTTTAAGCAATTATAAGGAATGAATAATTAAAGTTCATAATTAAGCATAAATGGATCATGCATATGAATATAAAATATTTTATGGGTTACGTTTGGACTTACGAAGCAATAACTCACATAGTTATCTCATGCTATAGGAAATCCAGCCAAGAAGCTGGAATAGTTTACGGCTGAGACGACAACGACAAACAAGCAACAACGTAGTTAAGGGTATGGATACAATTGCACAAATGATTCCGCTGCAAATTATATGTTTTGAAGTACGTCATATTAAAGAAAACTATCTAGTTTACCATGATGTGTAATATAAATACTTTTTTGGAACGAAGTTATATTTATAAAATATGTTGTTATAAGATAAAAGTAGTTAAAAAATGTTTGCACTTTTTCATAAACTTAATTAAGGTCAAAAGAACGTTAAGTAATGGATCAGAAAGTTGCGTCACACCCACAAACATTATGGATTGGTGAAGAGACCATCTATATTATTACAAAGCAATTCCTACTTAACGGAGTAAAGCATCTCTATTATTAAAAAACTTTAAGCATGCACAAGACAACTGGTGATAAGCGGCTAACGCAACCGCAGAGGACAGATCAACAAGGACCTATGCAACTCCACCACCAAGAAGTACCAACATGACACTAATGAAGACCTATAAGGCTCCACCACCTTGAAGCAGCACCATTGTATTGGTAGAGATCAACGTGAGTCCACTAATGAGAAGCACTACCTTGACACGGACGATGACCATGCAACTCCATCATTGAGAAGCACCACCACGACATCAACAAAAAGAACCAGAGATTCGACATGCACAATGATACCGACCAAAAGATTGGGCCCTTTCATTCGTTCCCTTTGATCAAGAAGCTAACACCATCACCATGTTTGCCGTGAGGCCAAGCACTCAGACTCCAAGGCTGGGGTCATGCATCTAGCCAAGGGACAATGTCGGACACTGGCCTTAAAGGATAGAAAAGGGCAATATACCAAGAAAAATAATGAAATCCTAGAAGAGAGAGTCAAAATATATATATTTTAAATATAACAATTTTTTTTCGAACAAAAACATAACAAAACTTTAGGACATCTTTTTTTTTTTTGAAAGGATTAGGACATCTTTTTATAAATAGTAAAAACTAAAACAATTCGATTTAAAAAAAAAAACATAAAACCATTAAATAATGACGAATTACGGACGGTCCAGATTCAGCAAATCAGCCCTATAAGTGAACGGTCCCACATCTACGCTAGTAATCTAGCGGGGCACCAGGACAATGCGAGATGGTCTCACTCTCACGTGAGTAAAGTAAACGCCTCACTCCGGTCAATTAACCATGGTTCGTTTACCACACCAAGCGCCGATTCACCGTTGTAGCGGTTTCGGTTTGCGAGAACTATAAAAATATATAAATAATCATAATAAAAAATTCGGTGTAGATCAAAATCACAGACGAGAGACAAAAAAAAAAAAAAAGATTATAAAATTAAATTGGAGGAGCACATAACGACGTAGAAGATTCCGTTAGAAGAGCCTAACGCCGTCAGTTGTAGAACGCAGAGAGCGAAGAAGGCACGTAACGGAACGGGGATGACGGAACGAAAAAGAGAAGAGGTGAGAGGCGTCAGATTGTTAATCAACGGTGGAGATTGCTGGGCGATGGACGGTTAGAGCGTGACGGAGAGTGGGAAGGGGGTATAAAATATTGGTTTTAAAGGGTGAGAGAGCATTTCGTTCTAATCAGAAGCAGAAGGAGACGAACAACAAGAAGAAAAAAGAAACTATTCTGTGGTTTTGGTCACCTTCTCTGTGATTTTCTTCCTAGAATTCTCTTCTTCTACTTTCTCTACTCTTTTCCGGGGAGCCAAACAGGGTAGTTCCTGAAAGAATTGGCAATAGTTATGACTGTGAAATGTCGAGAATCTGAAGCGTCTGAGAGAGGAAATTAGTTTTAATAGGTTTGTAATCAGAAACAAAGCAAGATTTCCTGTCGGTTTTTCGTTTGGTAATTTTGGTGTAATTCCCGATTTTGAACACATTCGAAGTGTTCCTGAAGAATTGGACCTGATTTTCTAAGCTAATTGTGAAAACTGTTTGTTTTACTAAAAATTCATAACGTTGTCGAGTCCTCCTATGCGCAAGCTTCTTTTTCTTATTGTTTTGGAGAGATTTTCGGCCTGTATTAACCAGTTCCTTTGTCTGAATTTATGTTTCACAGGTGCATTTCGAATAGATTTGAGCAATTTTCAGAAGAAATTTCAGCTCCTCCATCAGATAAATACAGAGAACTATTGCCAGAATCGGAGATTCAGACTCTGAATTGCAATCGTCTCGGCGAGTTTCTTGCCATATTTTGCATTTTTCTTCGTCTGAAAAACAAGAGAAGGAAAGTTCTTCAACGAATTTTGAATGGTGAAAACGACCAAATCGGGCTGAGATAGGTGAGAAATCGTTAGTTGGGTTCACAGATCAGAGAAACCGAGTCTCGATTTTGTGATTTAGCCTTAAGATTTATTGGCCTCCTGGAGTTCGCTGCCTCGAGGTTTATTGGCCTCCTCGAGTTCGCCCCTTGTGATTTAGCCTTGTAATTATCGCTCCCTTTCATCAAAATCTTCCCTCTTTATATTGTGCTTGGTTCCTGAAATGGGAATTTCTGACTTTTATTTGGTTCTTTGTTCTCTGCAGAGCGAGGTTGTAACAATCTGCTTAACTGGATTTGATTTCCATCTTTGGATAAAGATAAATTTGCAATAATAATTTTGAATTTTGAGGTAATGTTCTGTTTCAGCGTCTTCTAAACGTATTTCAATTCTCAACTCTCCCCCTCTCTATTTATGTTCTTGGGATGAATTTGGATCCCATCTTGTGCGTTCCGGTTCTTCACTTTTCTATCTTTTCTCATCTGTGGCCGTTTTTGAGAAATTTCAGTTTTGGAACTATCTTCCTTGATTGTCCGAAAGATCTTCTTTAATTTCATCCGTGGCCGTTTCGTCTTCATTTTCATATGTCCTCTATTTCCAAAAATTCTCTCACTGAATCCCTTTTATATGAAAACTTCACAATTCTTTTCAGGACTCTTCCATGGCAGTATAAAAGGTGTTTCTTTCCTTTTTTTTTTTAATTTGTTTTCTCTTCTCATTTTACCATGTCTCGTCACCGAGAAAATTGAGGAAAGAAAAAGAAGAAAAATACTAAAATCTTTCATCTTTGCTTTTTTTTTTTTTTTTTCTTTTTTCTTGTCATCTCCAGCATTCGTCCGCTCGAGCAAGCTCATACTCTGATCAGCCTGCAAATTTCGTCGAAATAGATGAGAATCGTAGTTCTCGGTACTTTCAATTCGCCGCCTATTTCCCACATTTTCTCGACCGGCAAAAATCCGAAGCTCCCAGCTGAGAAACTTCCCTCATGCCGTTTCCCCAATTCCTCTTTCTACATAGCCTTATCGTCAAATTTATCATCTTTCGTGATCTTCACTATCAGATTTCTCTGTTTCTTATCGCTCCTCAAATACGAAGTATTCCCATCTCACGGCTCCAAATACCCTTAAAATTCTCCTCCAAATCCTGGACCGTCCGATTCACACCTTCAACAATCTCCATTTTACCTTTATTTTTCTTACCAGTATTCTCTGGGAGCTTCCCTGTCTTCTTCTCATCTTGTATCTTGTGTTCCTTGAACTTTTAACTCTGATTTGTCGAAATTAGCCTCAGTGAAATACTTAAAAAAAATGAATAATAAAAATTATTGCGGTTGGTACAGGTGTAAAAAAGCAAATGGACAGAGACAAAGACACGGCGATTAGGCACAACCATAACAATAATATTACAAGCGGTAGAGAGAGAGCCGGAGGAGGAGGAGATGGGTCGCTTCTGTTAAGAGCTAGTCCAGATGCCGCTAGACAAACGACGTCGTCGGATTTCGTTTTGCAGTGGGGGAATCGTAAGCGGCTACGGTGTATGAAGGTCCAGGTTAAGGACAAGGACAAGGACGACTTGACCGCCCCGGCTCACCGGACAACGGTCCGAGTGGACCGCCGAGTCGTGAGAGCCGACAAGGACTCGTCTAGTCAGCCAAGCACCACTAATAACGGTGGTGGGTATATAAATCTCCGCCAAAGGCCTTCCTCGCCTCAGCTACCGCTTTCTCACCGGGTTCTCAGGTAACCAACCATTTAATAGCCTTATCTCTTTCCTCTTTCGTTACTCTTTCATCCCTGCAAAATTCCCTTCTTTTTTTGTCGTTTGGATTCGTCGTTTGTGAGAGGATAGGGGTCTTTTCGACATTTTGCTTGTGGCGCGTGGGCCACCTACGCGTTTCTAGACTTTATATATATATATATATATTTTTTTTTTCCCTTACGAATTTCGTTTCTTTTGCCGGAAGCTATTTGTGGGTTGCATTGTGCCTTGTAGTTAGAATTGTACTATTAAGATAGATTCTACGGCACATGCCAAGCCTTGGAGCTGTTTGGAGAAGTTGTGTTGATCTGTTTGGTGTGTCAGATCTGTGGTTGGATCTGCGACTGGATATCTGCACGTGGTAATTGTACGTTATTATTTGTTTTTTACCGTGTAGGAAGGGGGGTATTTTTTCTTTTTTCTATCCAGAAAGAAGAAATCTCTCTTCTTTAACAAGCAGCAAATTAATTAATGAACTATCTAGAAAAGGCAAACAAATCAACAAAAAATTATAAACTATTTCTTTTGATTCTCTACTAGAAAAAGTTGTTGCAATAGCAGGATAAGTTTGAAAATTAGTGGTTTTATAGCAGGAGCGTGTTAAGTTTTAAAGGTCAAAGGATTCCAAGCTGGAGATAATGGGCTTTGGCTACTAGGTAGTCCAGGCAGCTCCTTCTATGGCTACCATGATGTAAATTTGCGATGATTCACCTGGGGAAAATAATGGAGGATAATCATCGATTTTTAAATAATCTGCATCTTGATTTGTGGGTTTGACATTAAATGGAACAAAATTCATACTAAAATTGAAAGGAAAACCAAAGATAGTGCAAAAAGCAATGAAGAGTCAGGCTTAAGCTATAGTGATGACTTTTAAGTTCCTAATTAATCAAGTATTTCAAACCTTTTACCTGGTTTTCTTAACTATTAAACTTGAATCTGTTTAATTGCCCTTTGTGTGTTTTTGTTGATTTTAGGAAGATGAAAGTACAACGACCGTTAAAAGGCTTTTTGTTGGATTGGGAAGATCGCTTTCTTAAATTTGAAAAATAGTCATAGGGCTCTCAAAATCGTATATTTTCTCAATTGATGTTATGTGTGTGTGTGTGTGTGCGCGTTTATTCTGATAGGAGGGCTTAATGTTGTAGTTAAAGTTTTGAGCACGTTCGGTCGTTTCAATGATCGTGGCATATTGTGCCATAGAGAAGAGTCGTTGCTTACTAGACATCCGAGGAAAGGATGCGTCTTTTCTTTCTTTTTTTTCCCCTTTCCCTTTTGATAGATAGAAGAGAAATGGATAAGCCTGCTCCATATAAGAAAAGGCTACGCAGTTGGACGCCATTGACTTTTTAACTCTGAAAATTCACACTTGCATTATATGGGTCTTATTTTATTCCTGGGCCTGACAAGGCGTGATGGCTTCTATGGTCTGAACTTGTGTTAGTGTGAAATTGTATTGGCGTGGTAAGCTTTATGAGAGGGTTTCAGATTGGAAACTAGTGCTTTCATTTGGGCTGAATGTAATTGTGAGGCTTATGTCTCTCCACTTGCTCAGGTGGGCGCAGATTTTGGTTCAAAAGGAGAGCCCATGCCTCATGGTAAAGATAATAGAGATTTTTTTTTTCTTTTCTTACTTTTTGGATGCGTTTGAAATAACTTACAATCAATCTGTCACGCTTTGAAAGTAGAGAGTAGGAAAGACGACCAACTTGATATTGACATCATTTTAGTTGTTCTTTAAGGGCAGAGTTTTTTTTTTCTGATTCCAAACTACTTTAGCTGTTTATTTGCATATTTATGCAGTGAGTTCACCAAGTAGGCTTTTAATGAAAGTTCTATGTTCGTGCTCTATTAGCATGATAGGGTATTATTGAAAGTTATATTTTCATGCTCAATTATGCAGGACAAATTCTTTTCATGCATTTTTAGTGTAGAGAGTGCACAAGTAATGGGTATTAGTGAAAGTTCTATGCTTATGCGCCGTTATGCAGTATAAATTCTTTTGTATGCCTGCGTTTTCTTGTGTTTTTGGCGACGACCTTTTTACTATGAAAGTTGAAATCCGCCGTTTAGTGTGTCAAAAACATTGAGAATTGAAATTCCAATGATTAGGTAAAGATGATGAGAATCTGGACTGTTACTCTGCAATTAGGATTCTCTTGTTTCGTTGCTGCGGTTTATTGTTTTCTTACTAGTTTCTCTCCTCTTGCTTTTCACTTCGGACATTGATACAGGAACAAAGGTGGGTGGGGCAAAACAAATATGAATCAATAATGCTCCCCACTTCGTTTTCCAATTCAAAAAAAACCCCACAAGCCACTAGGGCAGACGAGGTAGATCACGTCACTTGTAAAAAAACAAAGAAAAAGAAAGAAAAGTAGATCAGCTCTGATTTGTGGAATTATCCTCTGACGTGGAGGAGAAACCACTTGATCACAGTTCACCGCACGATCTGATTCATAATGGAGTCGTTGGAAACATGTGATGGGCAATTTCGTTCCACGTGTCCACCGAAAATACTTTTCAAACGACAACCCGTTTGAGCCGTTGATCCTTTAACCGGATTAGAAGTCTGGTCCCACCCCCAATCCTCTCACATGCCCATCCAAACCTCAACACGCAACCCCAAGTCTCCAAATAGTTACCTTCTTTAATCCAGTGGCTGAAAACAACTCCAATAGGCAGTTGTGCACGTTATACAGAATCTCAATTTTCTCACCCCCTCCATGTCTCTCTCGCTCTCTAAAATAATAAAAAAGAAATTAATTTAACAAGTCCATCTTTAAAGCCATAGGTCCCTCAGGGAAAAGCCAAAAACCTCCCCATTTCGGCGAAAAACCTGACGGGACTTTAGCCTAGACCACCCACTGATTTAAAAGATTATCCCAAGGTTAACTCAGTAATTTCATTAACTGCCCAAATCTAACATCATATTTTTCCTTGGTTTATTTTTTTATTTTTATTTTTATTTATATAGTTTTAATTTTATTCTTTTTTCCTTCTTGGGTCGAGTCCTTTGGTTAATGATTTGATGTGATTTGGTATCTAAATGAGTATACGTTCTCATTGCTGTTCTTGTGCTTATTGCGTCTTAGAAACTCTGAGACTTCTACTGCCATGAGAGGGCAAAGCAACGGAGGCGTTAGGGGAATTGCTTCGCCCGATAGGGGTGCTCACGATAAGAAAGGGACCAATAACGGAAACCACCACCACCACCACCATAACGAGAATAATAAGCAGCCTGCGGCGTCCTCGGAGACGGCGCACGATAGCAAGAAGGGTGGGTCGTCCTCGGGAAGCGGGGAACAGGCGGCGGCGCCGCCCCTTTGGCCGCCTAAGTTCGTAATTGCTTTGACCAACAAGGAGAAGGAAGAGGATTTCTTTGCGTTCAAGGGCTCCAAACTGCCCCAGAGACCCAGGAAGAGAGCAAAGTTCATTCAACGGACCCTCAATGTAAGAATTTTCTTCTTTACTTTTGTAATTTTTAATTTTTAATTTTGTCGATTTCAGTAGTTACCAGTTGATTTCTGTTGGTTGTTTTGTTACTTTGATTATAATTAAGTTGTTCTAAGAATTCGAGGAAAAAAGAAAAAAAGAAAACCCAGTCTCAAAATAAAAATAAATAAATAAATAAATAATGGGTTGCACTGAGAAAGGTCAAAGTACAGTTTAGCAGGAGTGTTTAAATAATTTTTATTTTCATTTGCGGTTGATCTATTTTTGTTATGTTTTTGTATGATTCCTTTTTTTTCCCTTTCTAGGATTAGAGTCGGTCTCCATTTTTTTGGCTTTCAAAATTATTAATTTTTTTTTTCTTTTTTTTCTTGATTTTGTTTGCCCGACGAAGCTCCAAAAAAAAAAAAGCGTAATAATAAACGTGAGTGGCGGACACACACGTGTCGGTTAAGGCTATAATGCGTGGCGAATAAAAGTAATGGTGGCCTAATGTTCGTTTAGAGTGGTCCGAGTAACAGATATGGGGCCCACTCTGCTGGCATCAGCGACCAAAAATCATCAGGTTTCAAATGGGATTTTGATATCTTTTTAAAACGAGCGAAAATAATTTTATTTTAAAAAATAAAATTTGTTAAGAAATTATATTGAAAATATTTTTTAAAAAATATATAAAAATATTTTTAAAAAACTTCAAAAACAATACTAAATGAGATCCATGACAACCCAAGTCAATTTTATGAACTGGTTCATATTATTATTGGGGAATATTTCGGAGGGAATGAAAAAAATAAAATAAAATTTGGATTAATAAAAAATTACCGTTTTAATTAAATAGCCGTTTGATCATATTTAATGATTATCGACGTCAGAGATTCTAGTTAAACGATTGTCATATTAAATATTAGTGCAATAAGAGTTAAGAGTTGAAAATTGTATGCAAAATTATACTCATATATATAGGAAATTTTCTTAATTTTTTATTCCTTTCTTTTAAATTTAATTGGTGCAAAATGACAACGGACTGACGTTACAAGAAATTTTGTACATACCCCTACTACTAGACCTGGTCTCCTCTATATGTAGTTCTGACATAAAGTTTAATTATTCTTAGGTTTTTGTTTTTTTTAACACGAGTAAAATCGGGTCTTTTTTTCTTTTTTTTTTTTCAAAAAAATTCGGAACACTGGGTCCTACCCGAGCGGGGTCTTTTTCTTTTTTAAATCGAATAAAGCGGTATGGTCTTTAATCGACCGTAACTGACAAAAGGAGCAGGAATTGACGGGTCTGTCGATCTTTTATTATTTTTAGTTTTTTTAAAAAAGAAATTTCAATTATGGCGGTGGTTGATGATTGTCATCCAGCTTGCAGTGGACCACATTGGCTTGGCTACTATAGAGCACCGAGACGTTAGGCGAATGATTGGTTTTTTTTAAATTATTTTTCTATTCTTTTATTTCCAAATATTTTTTTTCCTCCTTTTGGCTTTGCAACAGTAAGAGGAGAAACGCAAATAGAAAAAGCCTTTAGTCCTTTTATCTTTGTCGGGAAGATTCCTTTAAATTTGGGTGGATTTGGTGGGGGAGTTGTTTCTCTAATTCGTTTCATTTCTGTTTCTTCAGCTGGTAAGCCCAGGAGCATGGCTATGTGATTTGACCCTAGAAAGATACGAGGTCCGGGAGAAGAAGATCTCCAAGAAGGTGCTTACCATAAAAAAAAAATAAGAAAAAAGGGACGATTGATAAAAATTAGTTGCTTAATTTTTCAGTCAAGGACAAACTTAAATAATAATCACATTTCCGTTAGCCAACCGTTCTAACGAGAACATGCATAGAATGAGGCAGTTCTTCTCTACCAATTGCCAGATTTGGTCTACAGTTTGTTGAGTAAAGTGAAACAAGAAGAAAATTCGTTTTCAATAGTTCTCTGAATTTTATTCCCAGTTATTTGATCAGTATATTTGTCTTGTTTAGAAGTTTCAGTGTTTCACACTTGTATTGTTTACGCTATATGATGCAGAGACCAAGAGGCCTAAAGGCTATGGGCAACATGGAGTCTGATTCTGAATAAGCCGTTTGCACAAGGAACGTATTAGGCTAAGTCAGGATCATAATTTTGTGGATGACGACTCTTGTGAGAAAAGTTAGAACCGTGTACCTTTTAAATTTTCACGGAGACGAATTTCTAGTGGTGTAAATATATATAATATTATTTTCCCACTTTTTTTTTTTCCTGGTAGAAATTTGCAGCAAATTTGTTTAATATTCTTTAAAATAAAATTGTTCCTTGCGGGGCTTCCAAACAGAACAAGAACGAAAAACCTTTGTGAACTTCATACAGTCTTATTGCCAATGATTCCCCGGAATCTCTCTCTCTCTCCGTATCTGGCAAGGTTTTTTTTTTTTGGGTCAATAATTAAACATCCTGATTCTAAGTTATTGAGAGAGCAAATAAAAATCACATAGAAAACAAGTAGACAAAAAGCACACAATTTTTTAACAGTTTAGCATCAACGTAAAAACTATATCTACTTTAGCTGTTGTAAAAAATTCACTACGATGAAGTCTATAAAGTCAATTTCTATAATCCTTTGGGTAATGCCATAGTTATTAAAATAATAATTATTGATTAGGCTCTACAATTTAATGACGAAATTAAACACAAATAGCACATATGTTTAGGGAATAAAAGGGACTTCATGACCATTTGAGCTTAACATTTGATGAATTTTGAAAAAATGACAATCACGTACATTACAAGGCAAGTAATACCTTAGCTGTCAGCATATTGAAGGGTCTCCTCAACTAACTTGGATGACGATTATTAGAAAAGAAAACAAAGAAACAAACAAAAAAAGTTGGATCACTATAATATCATTGTTGATAAATCATTTGCCAAAGTTTAATTCACTTGGCGGCATTCTTTATTAGTGGTTGATGTGATGTGGATGAATCGACCGCCATTCTTTATTAGTGGTTGATGTGATGTGGATGAATCGTTAATTATACTTTTTTGGGTGAAGGGATCGTTAATTATTCTACTTAGTGCCATTGACATTTTTAATAAGAAGGGACCACTAAACCATGTGCTTGTAAGATACTGAACCAGATTTCCAACTGTAACTCCGCATTTTTTATCATGCCAAATAAACTCGTGTCTTCTGGTGGAATGTCGATGACAAAAGGAAGACAATTGGGAGAAAAAAAATGGGTCGATATACACCCACACACACATATATATATAGACTACAAGCGTAGTTTACATGGAGACTACAATCAATGGTGGGCAGCCACACATCTGCCTCGTAACCGTAAACCAACCAAACGTTCTTTTATGGCCCACGAACACCAGAATTATGTGATTGTGTGAGAGAGCACCTTTTTCCTTCTTTTTTTTTTCTTCCTTATTTTGGGGGCATAAAAGATTTTAACATAATATAGATTGCTAAACGATTTATCAAATTGTACAAGAAAAAAGATGACTTTGCAAAATCATTAAAAAAAAAAAAAAGAAAAAAAGTTTGTGCTGAACCTTCCCTTTTGAAGAGGGAGATAAAATGAATTCGACCATGCTAAGCCTATTGGGTCAGGTCTCAGGACGGCAAAAGAGAGAGAGAGAGAGCTGCGAAGGCATAAAGCAAAGCAATTACCATTTTTTTTTTTTCACAATGCGACAGAAAAGTGGCACACAAATGGCCAGACTGACGAATTCCCTTCTTATTGTGGCGTAGATAGATGGCTTTTTATTTTTATTTTTTTAAGAACACTAACTCATCAGCCCCTAATTTTCTAAAAATAAAAATCGTGAGCCACCTCCACAAATTACAAATTTAAATGAAATAACAAGTGATGGAAAACACTGAATAAATAACAAATAAGCCTTAAACTTTTGATGTCGACGGTTTACGGGCAAGGATTTAATTTATTGTTTCAAATACCGAATTTGTACTAAAAATATCTAAAATTTTTTAGCAATAAATTATCTGTCAATTAGCAAACCTAAAAATTTGCATCTTCAAAGTAATTCCGACAAAAAATATCTTTAGGCAAATAGTGGATTTCCCTATTCGTGTGGGAAGGCAAACTAAGAATAATTGACCATCACCAATAATGATACAGCCACAAGAGAAATAATTGTCACGTTCAAGCCACCCAATCAACCAGTCATTTTTATTCTTTTAAAAAAGTTACAGCTACCATTAATAAAACTAATTGTCACAACTTAACATTAAGACACCAACAACAATTAACAACAAGTGGGGAACCTAATCTACTTTTAACATCACTAATTAAAGTCACCCTATAAGTTTACAACAAGTAATCCTTGTTTTCATTTTTTTTAAAAGAACGAATCAAATTCTTAAAGCATCGCATTGTCATTATCAACGATTATTGCATTCTGTTTAAAGTAAATAATTGAATTAGTGAAAGATGCTTGTACCAAAATACACACCATAGATAAGTTTTTCAACAACAATGCTCTTAATTTTATGTCCCAAATAGATATGGCATAAACAAATTAAATCATCAACAAAATTTTTAAAGTTTCAAGACCAAAACCAATTGGATCCAAAATAATAAACAATAAAAAATTAACACAGAAAAATATAAGTAATCAAATATTTTTACTATACGTAAAAATAATCCTCAAACCATAAGAGATCCACGCGAATTACATGTAATATAATGATATGTAAACCACAAACGGAAGATAAGAACAAACAAACTCCAGAGATCCATCACAAACTGCTGATATAGAGCAATAAAATCCCTAAAACAAAAAAAAAAGGCCTAAAAGTAAATCAAACAAATATGAACGAACCCAACCGCTCTACACCACCTCAACCAGCGTCGTCACCACCAATATCCATGGTCCCAAGCGCGCCGACAAAGGCATTTCCTCAGACCCCGGTAGTAGAGCCGAAGACGAGAGCGACGAGGGCGGCGAAGAAAGCCGAGAGGAAGGACGGCGATATCGCCACGGCCGGAGAAGTCGGGCTTGGCGCCGGAGCGTCGGCTGCGTGGGCGGTTCCGATGACGGAGAGGACGGTGAAGATCACGGCGAAGAAAGCCACGAGAGAAGCGGCTGAGCGAGCCATTGCGGAATGTGAGTGTTTTTTCTTCTTCTTTTTCTAGGGTTTTGAGATGTCAGAGAAAGTGAAAGAAGAAATTGAGCTGTGCAGACGAAATGGAGTTTCCGTGGTAAGTGTTTATATTGACAGCGAAAAGAAAAGAAGCGTGAGTGCAGAGAGAGAGAGAGAGAGAGAGAGAGAGGAGAGGTTTGGGCTGGTCGGGCAGGTTGGGTCAGCTGCCCGTCAAACAGGCTGGCCAAAGGTTGAGCAACAGCTGGTTATCTTGTGGGTCCCACTCATTTTTCTCGAGCCCTGTTTGGGATGCAACAGTCACGCGATATGTTTCGCACAGGACTATTTAGCAGACACGTTTTCGTTTCAAATGGGAACTTCCTTTTCACGGTGCCGTTTCGCTTGACTGTCTTTTACCTTAACAAAAGGGTTCCCCTTTTTTTATTTTTTTTTCCTTTTTCTTTTGTCATAGGCGTGGAGAATATATTCAGTGGAGTTAGTCACACTCGCACCAATTTTTATGCGCGCATCAACACTGTTTCCTTCCCAAAAGTGGGTCCCCCAACTAACATCAACGTTTTGAGATAGAGCGAGTTCAAATCACGAGAACTTGGTCAACGGTCACAAAGGAGGGAGGGAAGGAATTCGAAATATTTGAACAAAAGTGGTTCTGATTGATATGAGAACATGACCAGCTTAATTGCGCCAATCAGGGCAGGGAGGGGGAAGAGCTTCATTATACATTTGTTTGTGAGGATGCATGGCTCTGTGTGGGGCCCACAGGCGTACCAACCTATGACGTCCAGGTTTGGCCAACTACTGATTGACACGTCGAAGATGTGCGAAAGACCAGGTTGGTTTAATGGGAAAGCAAACGATATGACAGGTGTATGGTGGGAATTTGGTTCTTTGTTTTTCTGTTTTTAATGCGATTGCTTCCAGGACATTCTTCTGGGCATCTTTCCTGAATGAAATAAATCTGCTCAAATGCAAAATTGTAAAGTTACGCAAACGCCCTTGTGTGATATTTATGATGTGTGAGTGCGAATGTGACCTCTAACCTTCTTACCTTTCCTTTTCTTTCCCATGGTCTTTGCTTTGAAACAACATGGACATTTACCAAGCAAAGTTCTGTTGGTCTTTCAATGCAAATTGATATTGGTATAGAAAGTTTGAAACCAAAACATATGACGTGCTTTGCTAAATTGGGATTTGTCTGCTTGACTCACTTTTGGGCACGTCATTGTAATTCATGTAAATATACCCGTATTTTGTTCTTTGAAGTTTACTCATGAAGTAGAAAGCTGAATAGGATATTTGAAAAATGTAGTTAAAACTGAAACATTATAGCATATGAAAGTTTTATACTACAGTAATTTAAAGTTTTAGTTAAAACTAATTTTGTCAGACACCCTTTGCGTCAATTGCATATGAGAATATTTAAAGACTAAAATTTGTATCATATTTATGTACAAAACTAGTAAGACAATGATAAAAAATGATTAAAAAAATCCATTAGAAAAAGAGAGAAAACTAAAAAAATTAAAAGACCAACAACAACAACAACAATGTTTCGTTTTCTTCTCACTTTTTTTTTTTTGGCATTTTTTTTTATTAAAATTGAATGTTGACCCACTCTAAGATATGAATTTGATACATATTTAAAATGCTCCGACAGTTGATTTATGTCTAAATAGATGAAAATTGGACATTGGACTTTCATTCAACTACAAAAATTAGAAGTACGTGGCTAGCAATAAATTTCAGAATTGAATCACCACAACACGAATCACCAAAAGAAGAAACAAAATCCCCTAGAAGGTGGGCTACGTCTTTCCCTTAAAGAGAAACTTAAATACAAGAACCACCATCACCAGGCCCTGATAGATAATATCACCATTCACCAATAACAAGATCTTCAAATGCCAGAGAAGAAGCTCCATCACTAGCACTAGTACATTTTTGAACATTAGCTTCGACATCCGACACCATGGCCCCCATCGAAATAGCAAACTGTAAGCCTTCCCGTACAGAACTTTCCACGAAAGCAAAAATTCAAGAAATTATTGTGGAAAATTCAAATTCAAACAGCTCAAGGATTCATAGCGCAAGAAGTAAAGAATCAAACTGACGCATGATATTTGTCAGATTCCGTGTAGTAATCAATTTATGCTTTCTCAATAACATGAATCGCACTGGAACCTGAAAAAGAAACAAACTATTCTAATCTCAGTATAAAAATGAGAGTACAAGTATAAAGCCTATCTAACGTAGTAATATTTGGGGATAATGGAAAGACATGAAACTGAAACAGGTTCAAGTGAAAGGGACTATCAAAGTGGTTAGTATACAAATAAGTGTGCATTTAAAGCAGAGAATGAACTTTTTTGCATGCCTCCATATTGTCAACCCCTTTGTTCATTTGTCATCAATAGCCCAGAACCTTTGTTGACACATGTAACAGTGGCTCCAAAGCACTCGGAGCAAACTTTCTCGCGAAGAGATAACACATCGAAGAGTTTCCGCCATTGTAAGTGCAACGCTTACTTTCATGAACTCGCTTGAAAAACTCCTCGGTTATGTCGGATCTTCCAAAAGTAGCAGGGTGAGCTCCACCCCTGGACCAGTCCACCCAAGTGATGCTTCTATTTGCCAAGAGATTGGCTGCTTCAATGGTTAACATAGTCGGAAAATAGTGCTCGTCCACATAGCATGCCGGTCTACAGAACTTTTCGAATTTCAGGTAAAATGTTGTGTCTTCGACAATGTAGGTGGCAAGCTTCCGGTTGACCTCAAACCATTGAGATCCCTTGCGCCACTGGGAGATGTTCACCTCAGGTAACATGTTATCGTTGTAGCGCCCTCTCCCATATGGTCCGGGGTCGTCAAATGCCCCCGTGAAACTGTATTTGGATTTTGAGATGTAGCGGTATATGGTACTGAAATTGTAAAGGGGAATGCACGACTCTGAAAGGAGGACAAACCATTCGTTGGAGATGTCAAGCAGTGCATTTGCAAGGAGTCTTCGCTCCGCATCACACATGCTCATTCTTCCCCACTCAGAAACCTGTAATGGAAGAAAACAACTAAAATCAACTTCATTGATACAAAATGTGACTATCTGAACTGTGCAGGGAAAGGAGCCTGTGGAGCAAAGTCCATCATTGGTTAAACTATCATTTGGCAAGAAAGAAGGAAAAAAAAAAAAAAACTTTTGGTTATACCATTTTGGGCTTTGGATCAATGGTGAGCCATTCAACCAAGGATCTACCCACAGTTTTGTGCAAGTGAAAAAAAAAAAACGAGAAGCCAAAATGAGCACTGAATGTCATGTTTATATTTAAAGGACTGATTTGACAACTAAACAAGTATCGTATTAATGGGACTCCAATGAAAAGGTAACCACAATACGAGATTGCATTCTAAAGAGTAAAGACCAAAGCAGTACACTACATTTGTTGAAAACTCATCCACGTCAAATTCTTGAACTATGAAGTCATTATTAAGAGCTTAGTACTAAAATCTAGAACCAAACTTGGCACCTCAAAACATGGATGATTTTATCTCAAGGATGTCCTTCACCGCTATGATTCTAGGAGAAATTCAAAACACAATCACCTAACTCTCCTCTTGCCTCAAAAGATAAACACACATGCAGAAACGATCTGTACACACGACAGTTTCATCCTTTCTACGACGCTATAATTGACCAACTCCTCCAACGTGAAATCTCCAAGTAACATTCGTCTTATGGCTTACACAAAAGACACGGATAATACAGATCTCCTCTGTGGCCTCATGTTTACTAATGAAAAATGTTGTGGCAATCTGATGGATCCACCAAGCCTCCCATTCAAACTACATATGTGAGGAAGCGACAAAAAGCGAAGTCTGGGGGTTAAGAGTTTGACTGAGTTGGCTGTGGTTGAGAAGCTGATTGTGCCTGCTGACTTGGAGCTGATTGTGCTTGCTGACTTGGAGGAAAGGGTTGTTGAGGTGGAGAATGAGCCGTCAAATGAAGCGGATCATGTGAAGAAAGAGCCTCCGAAAGATGAGGAGCCTTGAGGAGTGTGAGGAGGGGGTTGGTTAGTTAGTTAGCATTAGGGAGGGAGAACTCTTTTATGAGAGAATAGAAAAAATAAAAAACTGTGACGGGAGAGGATCTGGGTTATCAATCATTTTGTACTGAGTGAATTTAGAAGCTTCGCCTAGGGAGTGCAGTAGGTTACTCGAATACCTACCTATCCCTTGCTTCTTTCTTTCGTTTCACTTGTACCATGATTGTTGATTTTCTGCTAATAGTAAAGCTTTAGTTTACTGTTTCATTACTGAGTTGAGAGAAGATTGAGTCACTCCACCACAATCACATTTACATGGTAATCAACCTCAAAGGCTAGGATTTCCTAATTGACCACTCACAAAGTTCAACAAATCAAATGCATCTTCTTTCTCTCAAAAAGGCAGTTTATAGTGTACCAGCAGATTTATCAGCACAAGCTATTCTCATTCTCACAACAAACAACCATGAGAGGTATAAAAGAAACTATTCCATTAGTTGGGAAACAAGTTTTAGGACTGCAAATTATAATTATTTGCGGAGAAAAAAAAAAAGAAAAAGTAGACGCACTATCACAGGAACAAAATATAGCTGAGAAAAAAAATACCTGGCTTGGAATATGTCTCCCAGAAAAAACTGATGAAGGGGGAAACTTGGGCTCAAACGACGGCAGCGAATGAACATAAATCGAGTAAAGCCCTTCATGTCCTTTTAGAAACTTCTCCCAAAGAGGTGCTAGTGGCATTGGCCCTTTAGTCAAGAACATAAAAGCAATCTTTGGAACCCTCTGGAAAGGATACTTTTTTATTCTAGGCACAAACGACGCCCTCCACAACAGCTCGGTATCGTTCATCGTGTGGATCAGATTCAACGGAGGCCTAATCCATCGATCCAAATCATTTTTCGGCTCCTCATAACACGGCTGGAAGCTGGACTTGACCGTAGTCGCAATGGTATTGATCCCAAAATGGCGAACAGTGTATATGCTAATGACAGCAAAGGTGACACACAACGCTAAAAATAGCACAAATAACTGAAGCAGCCTCAGTGGCAGTGCCTTATATTGGCTTGTTCTGTTTATAATAGCTCCAGGGTCCTTCCCTTCCTCCAAAGGCAACACTCTTTGTTGCATCTTTGTTATCAAATACAACTCCTTTTTCTTTTTCTTTTTCCCTCTAAATCTAGCCTCTGGGTATTCAACTGTAGCTTCCAAAATGCTTCAATTTTTTGACGGTTATTGACTTTGTTCCAATTAACAGAAAACCCGGAATCGAGAATTGCATATTACAGCACTAGAAAAAGAGGGTTTATATAACTTAGTTCTCCACAACCAAAATGTCCCTTTATAGATCTGAAGCGATACTGCAGAACCCAGAAGCGAAAATCCAAAAATTATGACACAAGAATTATGGGAAGTAGAATATGTGTAGAAATTGAACATACCAAAGTGAAGAAACGGCTGAAGGCGAAACGAAGAACGAGTTTGGAAGTGGGAGAAAGAGAGAGAATGATCTGTTTAGTTGAAAGCTAGATTTGCGCCAGATAATAAAATACAGGCGAGTAACAGAAGAGAAGATGGTATCTATTTGTATAAAATCACGAGAGAAGAAAATAAAATAAAATAAGATAAGGTTGGTTAAGAAGAGGGACTTGGGAAGAAGTGTTTCAAGTGGCCTAAGAATGAGAGTCCAAAAGAGTTGGGGGATCTTGATGCGTTATATTTGCGAAATTAATAAAAGAAACTTGGGGAGATGATCTGCGGAATCTGGAAGCAATAAAAGAGAATGTCTTTTGTACCCCACAGACAAGAGAGAGTAATTAGAGCGAGATAGATGGATCAGAGCAAAGCAGTTGGGTTGTCGGGGTATATCATCTGCCTTAGTGGACTTCCAACTAAGGTCGGCGAAAAGGAAATTCCTAATAAGGTGTTTGAAGAGTGGTGAGAACCAGTAGTGAGAATCATTTTTATTGTAGTATGTGAGAGTTTTATACTGTAGTATATTTTTTTATTGTTACTATAACATATAAAAATTTTACACTATTTATAACTGAGATTGTGATAGAAACTAAATGATTCTCACCACTGTCAAACACCCCCTGCACAAACAGCTATGTACTCGCAAACGTTAAAAGCAAACAAACAAAACAACTCATAATTGATAATACGCACTCAAAATGTTTGAGTGTGATTTTATAGTGTAAGTACCGAAAATTATTGTAGCATACAGCCGGTTTTAGATTATCAAATTTTCCAGAAAAAATATATGTAAAATTAACAAAGAGGTGAAGATTTGACAGTTTTCTTTTTTTCTTCATTTTTTTCCGATTGATAAAGCAGGCATTTTTTTTTTTACCATATTAATGATTTGGAAGAAAATGCTTATATGATATTCTCTACTTGACAGAAAAGTAAATTGCACTGTTTATTATGTACTATTTACTTATTTTGTAATACACTTGAATTTTTTATATTGGTACAACACACTTTAAATATCAAAATTATTGATAATTAAAGTTTCATAGCTATTTTTTATTAAGTATTTTTTTTTCATGTATTGAGCTTTAATTTTTTTAAATAACGACAAGCTCTTCCTTTAAAAAATACTCACGTGCAAATTTTTTAATACTTGTTAGTTATTAGATCTTAATTGTCAATAATTTTAAAATTTAAAATACATCTTGTCAGGATTAAAAGTTTATGGTGTATTATGCAAAAAAACAAATAATTTAGAATGCAATTATGCAACAGTGCAATTCACTAAAAAAACAAACATCAAGTTACAATCTTCCCTTTTGAGATTTTTCTTGATCCCTAGTCTGATAACATGAAAAGGTTTTGAATTGGGGTTATGGTTCAATTTTACATGTAAATTTTATTTATAAATTTTATTTATAGAACGATGCATGATATAATATGTATTTTCGTTTACAACCAGCGGTGATGGTATGGTGGCAAAGGTTCTCCTACTTGAACTCCTTATTTTTACCACGTATTGGGTTCGATCTTCTTTTCGCTGATAAAAAACATGTATTTTCTTTCTACAAAATAACAAAATAATAATTAATCAAACGATGATAAAGATGTCCTAGTGAACAGACTTCATTTTGAAGATTTCTTTCTTTCTCAAATAAACAATTTTATTCTTTTTTCTAATAAGGATATGAGGATTGGACAAATTAGGAATAATGTTGGACGGATACTATTTTATGTTCCCAATCTTGTCCGGAAAATAAAGGATATTGCACTTTTTTTTTTTTTGAAGTACAACATTGCGTGGACGTAGATGCATATATTTGTCCGGAAAATGGACACTTGGAGTTTATATATGCATATATATATATATATATATATATAAATATATATAAATATATATATTTAAAGCACTTAAAGTTTACATTATTGAACGCACGTGGACGTGTCAACTATTTGATTTATACGATGAGGGCATATGATCAGTCATCAGATTTGTATTTTTACAAAATTAAGATTAGATAAAATATTGTCTAGGCAGAAAGTAACTTCACGAATTTTTCAGATTTATAAATATAGATGATTTATTAGCTGAAATGCATAAAACGCCACAACATCACAACATCTCACTCTGGAAAGTCTTCCATTATTTATTTCTACATTCTTCTTTTGAAATGGAAATAATGTCATGAAAGTTGAAATACATTTTTTTCAGAGTTTACAAAAGAATAAAAGCATTTAAACGATGAATCTAGACATGAAAGAAAATTAAACGCCTACGAGTCTACGACCATGAAAAAAAAAAAATCATTGTCGTAGAATACTTTGAAGTTCCATAAAAAGAAAGAAAAAAAAAAGAATACTTTGAAGTTTGAATCTTCCGATCTAGAGAAAAAAGATACAAGATTTCAATTATTAAGATGTGACCCTTTGAAGTTAGGTAGGCTGGTCATCCACGTCCATAGTAGGAACCCCTTCCAATCCACGTTTTAGATTACTAACCGACGGCCAACCTAATTTACCTCTAGCTTAGGACGTCCGAGCCATAATTTACTGAACTCCACATCTCCCAAATCTTTCTCTTTAAGCTTGACTCTCTCCTACAATTAATTTTCTTCATTTGGCACACCATTTGTACTTTTCGGTTTGAACCGGATAATGCTATTAGTAGCTACAGTGTTAAAAAAATAAAAAAAATATAGTTTCATTGTTGTTCAAAACTTTCAATGTGCTTTCCTAGAGCTTTCACAAGCGATCATCAATGGAACAAATGACTGAAAGCTGCAACTATTACCATGACTTTTGCTTTTGATCAATAGAAGAAGAAGAGTGAAAATTATGGCTTTTCAGCATGTATTTGGAATTGTATTTTTAAAAAAGATTAAAAAGATACAAATGGTTTTTAAATTTTCTAATAAGTAATAAACACTAAAAATCTGATAATAAAGTTTGTTATGTCTTGTTGAAACTCAATACAAATTTTAAAGTCAGTTCTAAAGAGATTTAGATTGTAAGCTTTTCTGGAGAGTCAAAGCTATTCTAAACACTTCAAAAAGCTAGCTTCTAAACCTAGGGAGCCAAAAGAAGTTTCTAAGAAGTTCTACCAAAATAGCACAAACAAAAATTCAATTCGCAAGGAGGAGGATATGTAGAAAACGACTCCATTTATTGTTTTCATGCCAACAAAACACCAAGCAGTCAAAGTGTTTATACCTCATTCAGGAGGAGGCTGTCAATTTATATACCAAGACAAATGGGAGACATAATTTACAAACTTAAATTCTCTACTTCACCACTTCAAAAGTAGCTCGGACATTGGAAATCATAACTGGGCATTCTCCTTTCTCGTCATACTCTGCAAACTCCCCTCCTGATAAGTCGATGCCGTCAAATGCTGTGCCCTCCAACTACACAAGTTAACACTATTGTAAGCCACATAGAAATACATAAATCGAAGAAGAATTCCCCCCTCAAGACGTTAAAAAAATCCATAGTTAATAATAATGTGAGTGAACCAAGGATATGGAAATCTTTTTTCACTATGCTACCAAATTTATGCAAAAATAATATAGCAAGACATTGAACTTCTATGCGTGGTTAGCAAAAAGTGAAATACAGAAATGAAACTTACGGATACAGCCTTCCATCCATCAGCAAAGACGTAGCTCACCGGTTCATAACCCCTGCAATCAAATAACATCAAGGGGGAAAACTTCCCCGATTCACTGATTTCTTGAGTGAGCGGACGACCACGACCTGGGACCATTGTGACAGTGCCATCCCTCCCACAAAACTTGCACTGAAAGAGAAATAATGTAAGACACTGAAAGAACTCCTAAAGAGTGACTAGGACAAAAAAAAACTATATGTATCAATCAAAGACAAAAAAAAAGAATCAGAAAAAAGGAAACCAACGCCGATGCTCATTTATGCACAGTAAGGCAAAGAGAAAAGAACCAGAAAACTGGATACAAATTCTAGCTTATTATAACAGTTTATACGCACCAAACCAAACCACAATAAGATAAATTTTGCTTCCTCAAAACAAAAGTAATTATAAGATTAAGAAGTCCCAAAAGGACAGGACTAAGTGCAAAAGATAGAGGGTTTAGAAAAGAATTAGATAGTCATAAAAGGTCATTCAGATATAAGCAAGCATCTACAAGGAACACGATATCGGTCAAATTGATTGAATATACATCAGAGACAATAAGTACAAAAATTAGGGTGAATCCATACACGAGTGTTATAAAAATAATGCAATAGAAACAAAGAACAAAAACATGCAGAGCATTTACGTGGAAACCCAAAACAAGAAAAAAACTACAGCAGAGGAGAAAAAAACCACTAAACTGGTGAAGATTACAATGGAAGCGTTAGGGAGGCTCAAAATTTGCTAATAATAAAAACCTTAACGCAATACATCATATATATATATATATATAGGTATAGACAAAACCCTATGAGCCTAAAAACATAAACTAAACGGCCCAAAACCAACGGTCCGTACCACGGGGGCTCCACCACCGCACTCCCAATGAGATCAACGATGGGCTACGAGATCAGGTCCCTCCGCTACCACCACAGATTTCATGAAAAATCTCACTTTTGTTTTTCACCACAATTTGTCACACCGCAAACTTTTCGGGTCGGACCAAACACAATTCGGGTCATTATACTTTAACAATGAATCTATAACGTCACCATAGAAAGTACTTCTTCACGCCTAAATACGACGCATTTGGTTGGTTTCATCATTAAGCGCCAAAAGATGGACTACAAACCTAGCTGGCTAGTCACTAGAACATAATTGAAAGTTTGAAACAAGAACACATCCAAATTTTGTCAACAAGAAGTTGTTAAAAAATTCGTGTTGCCCACGTGATACGGATTTGGCCCACGTGAGATTCAACTGTCTCTTGTAACGGTTGGTAACCGTTACACCCGTGTGATGGTCACGGTATTAAATTCTCTGGTCCCTGGGCATACTTTTCTTAACAAAAAAATTACACCATCAAGTGAGAATTGTGAGTGCCCAGAAAACAACATTTTCACGGAGGAACACAGTGTGCAAATTCGGTGGAAAACAGAGCATCAAACACAATGGCTGGAGGTATTGAATTCGATCCAATACGCTTCCGTTTTCTGTATTTTATGGTTGTTATTAATTGCACAAACAACTCACATTTGGTATCCGAGCCTTATACCTCTGCCTTGATGTTCAAATTTTGAACGAAAATTCTGTTTTCCCACGGTTTTTGTACCGTGAATTGGACTTTGTTTTTCCTTGATATTTTTTCAATGTTACTGCTATAAAACCATTGGGTTAATGTTTTCTTGATGTTTTATGATGAAAAACCGAGGAATTCTACATCTTTTTCCGGTCTGTGCATGCCGGATTTTTGGCCGTGAAAAGCATATATTGATCAATATGAATACTTGGTTAATTATGTATTTTGAATTCATAAATCATCATATTATTGATTTCTGAGCATTTTGGGATTTGGAACGCCTGAAATTGACGTCGGAGGGGAGAGAAACCGACGGGTTTTCCGACGGGTCCGCGGGTCGCAGCCGGGTCAGAACGACCCGGCTGGAGGTTGAAGACGACCCATACGACATGTCGTTTTGCATTCGGCAGCAAAACGACCCGTCGTTTTAGCAGGCGCGAGAAACGACCTTCAGTGAAACGACGCCGTTTTTGGGGACTCCCCCCCCCTTCAGCGAAACGACGCCGTTCAAGGGACCCCCCCCTTCAAATGAAACGACGTCGTTTTGGCAAAAAAAAAAAAAAAAAATCCGAAAATAAAAAAAAAAAAAAATTTAAATTTTTGGTTTTTGGATATGCACATAATTCTTGCAATAATTTCATGGGAAATTCAATTTAAGCATTATGTGCTAAATATTTGTTATATGCATTGTTTTGAGTTTTATTATGCATGTTATTAAGTTAATTAACTCATTTAGCACAAATTAAGATTTTGTTCATAATTATTATATTGCCTATAGAACATGCAATTATCATGAATAATCGTGAACAAAATTAAATGTCTAAATGATCCATATAATTTTAAATAATTGGAGCTTAGCCACAGCAACTCTAATTATGTAAAATTATATATTAATTTGTTTAGGATCACTTTTGGTTAAAGGACATTTATTGTAATTAGTTGTATTTAATATAATAAATTTTATCCCACAGGAATTTTTATTATATTGATATAACTGATTAGGATAAAATATCAAATTATATTTTCTGATTTACCCACAGGGATTAGAAAAGGGAACATAATTTGATAGTTTTATCATACAATTAAATGAATCTAATTGAATTAGAACTTTAGTCCACAGGCAAGTTTTATGTCATAGATTCATGATATTATGCATGATTTACATTGGTAAAGCATGATTTATGTTTATTAGCCTCAATATTTTGATCATAAGCATGCTTATTTTAATTATGCAGTCATACAACCTGTGAATTTCTCTGATGTACGATGTGATATCCCTGAGCTGAAAGGGGATAACTACAAGGTCTGGAAGGAGAGAATACTCCTTCACTTAGGGTGGATGGACATTGATTATGCTATAAGGAAAGACGAGCCCGTAATAACTGATACCAGCACTCAGGATGAGATTGCTCTTTATGAACGTTGGGAGCGATCTAATCGCCTTAGCGTCATGTTCATAAAGACCAAAATCTCTGCCGGTATACGTGGTTCCGTCGAACAGTATGACAAGGTCCGGGCATTACTGAAAGCCATTGATGAGCAATTTAAAACTTCAGATAAGGCACTTGCCAGCACCCTAATCATGAGGTTCTCATCCTTAAGGCTCACCAGTGTGAGAGGTGTGCGTGAGCACATCATGGAGATGAGGGACATAGCGGCTCAATTAAAGAACCTTGAGGTGGATATGTCTGAATCTTTCTTGGTGCACTACATTCTGAACACCCTACCAAAACAATATGGGCCCTTTAAGATTTCCTACAATACACATAAGGACAAATGGTCAATAAATGAACTTCTGACCATGTGTACTCAGGAAGAGGGGCGGCTTGTAATGGAAATGGGTGAAACTGCACTTACAACCACGAAAGGAAAGAATCAGAATCAAGACCAACATCAGGCCAAGGACAAAGGGAAGAGTAAAATGCCTCCCAAAGCTGTCATTAAGAAGGAATCCAAGTGTTTCTTCTGTAAAAAGAAGGGACACATGAAGAAGGATTGCACAAAATTTCAGAGTTGGCTTGAGAAGAAAGGTAAAAAATCTCATTGGTTTGTTATGAATCTAATATGATTGATGTTGTTTATAACACATGGTGGATTGATTCTGGATCTACAATCCATGTTTCGAATACCTTGCAGGGTATGCGAAAACTAAGGAAGCCACTGGGAAGTGAGCTTAGCATCTCTTCAGGAAATAAGATGCGTTCACATGTGGAAGCCATCGGAACATGCACCTTAGTTTTAAGTAGTGGTTTTACTTTGGAATTGGATAAGACATTTTATGTTCCAAACTTTTCTAGGAACTTGATTTCTGTTTCCAGACTTGTACATTTGGGATATTCCTTTACTTTTTCAGACAACTGTTTCAGTTTATTTTATAAATCTGATCTTGTTGGGAATGGTATTTTGTCTGATGGTCTTTTCTCAATTAACTTGCAAAATGAACCACATCATACTGCTATGCACGTTTAATCTGGCATTAAACGTTGTGTTATAAATGAGGATTCTTCTATGTTGTGGCATTGGAGATTGGGACATATCTTCATTGAGAGAATCAAGAGGTTAGTAAATGACAGGGTACTCAATGCTTTGGATTTTACTGACTTCGAGACTTGTGTGGGTTGCATTAAAGGAAAGCTAACCAACAAGTCTAAAAAAGGTGCCAAGAGAAGTTTAGAAATATTAGAAATCATATATTCAGATATTTGTAGTCCAGTAATGGACTCATATAGTCCGAGATACTTCATCTCTTTCATAGATGATTACTCATAGTATATGTATCTCTACTTGCTTCATACAAAGGACAAAGCATTAGATGCCTTTAAGGTTTTTAAGGCTGAAGTATAGAAACAATGCGGAAAGCAAATAAAGATCGCGAGGACAGATAGAGGTGGAGAATATTATGGTAGATACACTGAGGATGGACAAGCTCAAGGTCCATTTGTGAGGTTTCTCCAAGAGCATGGGATAGTTGCCCAATACACCATGCCTGGTTCTCCGGATCAGAATGGTGTAGCAGAAAGAAGAAACCGAACATTAATGGACATGGTGAGGAGCATGCAGAGTAACTCCAACCTACCTAAGTCCTTGTGGACTGAAGCTCTTAAGACGGCTGTGTATATATTAAACCGAGTTCCAACTAAGGTTGTCCCAAAGACGCCATTTGAGTTATGGAAAGGTTGGAAACCGAGTTTGCGACATATACGCGTTTGGGGATGTCCGTCTGAAGTAAGAGTATACAACCCACAAGAGAAGAAGCTAGATCCGAGGACCATTAGCGGATATTTCGTTGGATATGCCGAGAGGTCCAAAGGATATAGATTCTACTGTCCAACTCATAGCACTAGATTTGTGGAATCAAGGAACACCAAGTTTCTTGAGAATGACTTGATTAGTGGGAGCGATCAATTTCGAAACATAGTTTCTGAAGGAGATCATACTGAAGCTCAACCATCTACATCAAGTGATAGGTTGATCATAGTTCATAGCACTCCTATAGTCCAACCGAGTGTTGTGCAACCGATCATTGAGGTTCCACAAATTGCTGATAATAATCTAGAAGGTCAAGTTGCTCAAGAACCAACGGAAACAATTGAGCAACAAGTTGGACAACAGATTCCTCAGGAAAATGTTGAACCAACATTAAGGAGATCTACTAGAGAAAGGAAATCGGCAATTTCTAGTGATTATGTTGTGTATCTACAGGAATCGGAGTACAACATTGGAGCCGAAAATGATCCCGAAACATTTTCACAAGCCATAAGTTGCCAAGAATCAAAACTTTGGTACGATGCAATGAAGGATGAGATGGATTCTATGGCATCCAATGGAGTCTGGGATCTTGTCGAGTTGCCTGATGGTGCAAAAGCCATAGGGTGTAAATGGGTCTATAAAACGAAGAAAGACTCATTAGGCAACATCGAAAGATATAAGGCAAGACTCGTGGCCAAAGGATTCACTCAGAAAGAAGGAATCGACTACAAGGAGACCTTTTCTCCTGTATCCAAGAAAGATTCTCTCCGCATCATCTTGGCACTTGTTGCTCATTTTGACTTAGAGTTACAACAGATGGATGTGAAAACGGCATTTCTCAATGGTGAACTAGAGGAAGAGGTTTATATGAAACAACCAGAAGGATTCTCCTCTAGTAATGGTGAGCAGTTAGTATGTAAGCTTAAGAAATCCATATATGGGTTAAAGCAGGCCTCCCGTCAGTGGTATTTGAAATTTCATGATGTCATCTCTTCATTTGGATTTGTAGAGAACATCATGGATCAATGTATATACCAGAAGGTCAGTGGGAGTAAAATCTGTTTCCTGGTTCTATATGTGGATGACATTTTACTTGCAACCAATGACAAGGGTATGCTACATGAGGTAAAACAATTCCTCTCTAAAAACTTTGACATGAAGGATATGGGTGATGCATCCTTCGTTATAGGCATTAAGATACACAGAGACAGATATAAAGGCACTTTGGGTCTGTCTCAAGAAGCCTATATCAACAAAGTTTTGGAGAGATTTCGGATGAAAAATTGTTCACCAAGTATAGCTCCCATTGTGAAGGGTGACAGATTCAATTTGAATCAGTGCCCGAAAAATGACCTTGAAAGAGAACAGATGCACAACATTCCATATGCTTCAGCTGTTGGAAGTCTTATGTATGCTCAGGTTTGCACAAGACCTGACATTGCATTTGCTGTAGGAATGTTGGGCAGATATCAGAGTGATCCAGGATTAGACCACTGGAAGGCTGCAAAGAAGGTGATGAGGTACCTACAAGGAACCAAAGACTACATGCTTATGTATAGACGGACTGACAACTTGGAAGTCATTGGCTACTCTGATTCTGACTTTGCTGGCTGCATTGATTCACGGAAATCAACTTCCGGATACATTTTCATGCTAGCTAGTGGAGCTGTTTCATGGAGGAGCGCCAAACAAACCTTGACTGCTACTTCCACTATGGAGGCCGAGTTTGTATCCTGTTTTGAGGCTACCTCACATGGTGTATGGATCAAGAGTTTCATTTCTGGGCTTAAGATTATGGATTCTATCTCTAGGCCGTTGAAGATATTCTGTGACAATTCAGCTGCTGTTTTTATGTCTAGAAACAACAAGAGCGGTAGTCGAAGCAAACATATCGACATTAAGTATCTGGTCATACGAGAGCGTGTTAAGAATAAAGCAGTGGTCATTGAACACATAAGCACTGAATTGATGATTGTCGATCCCTTGACTAAAGGCATGCCACCAGTAAAATTTAGGGATCATGTGGATAGAATGGGACTTGGTTCCCTTATGTAATTTTGAATTACTTGTTGTGAAACTCTATATTTATGATAATTTCTCTTTTCAGCTTCAATTAAGTGCGCAACTTTATTTATGAGAAATATCACTAAAGTTTAGGACCTAGAATAAACATGGGGTTTATTCATTAAGATAAGATAGAAAATCTAAGAAACAAGATATATTGTGATACATGGAAGATAATACTCGTTATTTAGAGGACCTGTCGCCATGATTCATGTATTTTGTTTCTCTTTATAGCAGTTGATGTAATACGTGAGCCAAGTGGGAGAATGTTAAAAAATTCGTGTTGCCCACGTGATATGTGCTGCCCACGTGATACGGATTTGGCCCACGTGAGATTCAACTGTCTCTTGTAACGGTTGGTAACCGTTACACCCGTGTGATGGTCACGGTATTAAATTCTCTGGTCCCTGGGCATACTTTTCTTAACAAAAAAATTACACCATCAAGTGAGAATTGTGAGTGCCCAGAAAACAACATTTTCACGGAGGAACACAGTGTGCAAATTCGGTGGAAAACAGAGCATCAAACACAATGGCTGGAGGTATTGAATTCGATCCAATACGCTTCCGTTTTCTATATTTTATGGTTGTTATTAATTGCACAAACAACTCACAGAAGTAAAAAACAAATGAGAAAAAAAAAAGAACTAGACAAAGAAACTAAAGAATAGAGGTTCCTCGGGTTATCATCATCATTGCTTGCCAGAGATACCCAAGCAAGCATAGAAAAGGACTAAATTTGTTCTGTTTCTTTTCCTTTACTTCTCACCAACAAAATGAATCAACAATTCATAACATAGATTATTTGAGAACTAATTCACCCAAGTAAATAAATAAAAAAAACGAAATAGAAATAGAAATTACCTTCTGAATGAGATGAGTTGTTCCCTTGCCAACTGGGAGAGGAACGCTATCATTCAATACAACACAAGTTTCTTTTTTGCTCACCTCTCCACATCTTCCACATTTCAACTGCGATTAAAATATATATATATATATATATATATAAATAACAATATTGAAGATTATAAAAGAACTAGCCCACATCACAAACCCTAAAGAATAGAGAAAAGCAGGAGCTTTAACGTTCATAGATAATAATAATTGAAGACGACAAAAAAAAAAAAAGAGGAGGAGGGGAGACCTTGAAGAGGAAGGAGAAGTTGGGGTCGTCGCAGCCGCCCTGGGGCTGAAGGTCTGTGAGGTTTTCGAGGTCGGCGGCTATCTGAAGCAAGTAATTCACCATATTTCACTGTTAAAGGAAAGATTATGCGTCAATCTGAGGGCACCAATCTCTCTCGCTCTCTGTCTCTATATCTCTGTAATCTGTCTGGGATGGATCTGCTGATGAACTGAGCTGAACTAAACTCCGCTCGCCCACTTCATGTCATCACGGTTCTTCGACACGCTATCGATGTTCGGCTTTGGCCATGTCGTGAAAGGACATCAACTGGGAAATCAAAAATTTCCACCGAAACGACAAACTACCCCTAAATACAAATAATTTAGATTAGATACAAGAACAGTGTATAAAAACGACAAGAATGCGGAGAAAAAATTGGATACAGTAAAAACGCCAACATGGTATAAAAAGGACAAGAATGCGGAGAAAGACAAACGACAATAAATGTGACAAACGACCAAGGCAATTCCTACAATAATCTCTGTAGGACTCACCATCATAAGCGGCAACAGATTTGGAAACAATAATGGTTCAAAAATTTAAAACGAAAAAGCATTCTGAGAACGAAATATAATTCTACCAGCTACACGGTAATCGATCAGACAAAAGCATACTTTGCACATGAGTATACCCTTCGGATGGGTGGGGACGGGGACGGGACAATCACGGTAAAACGATAAAGAATACAACATAAGGCAATAAACAAAATTTCAAGAAAAAGACTTCCAAACGACAAAAAATTGCCACAAGAGGGGGCGATAAAATTTTGCATCTGCGGTCTGCACAAATAAACGACAAATTCTCAGTAGAACGTCATGAAGCATAACAACGACAGATTAAAAATCTAAAGAATGTCCGATAAACGACAATGATATGTCATCCGATAACAGTGTTTTTAACAAAGATATGTCGTACAAACGACAATTTCCGCAACATACGACATAAAAATTTAATATAAAAGCTCCTGAAAAGAAGAACTCAAATAAAACAGGACTATTAAAACTCCCAATGATGATAATTTCTATGCAAACAAATACTTAGAAAAGGAAAAGACAAAACTACCCGAAAACAAAAATAAATTTGAAAAACCAAAACAGTACATATAAACGATAACTACGAATCGGATGACAAGAATTCCAATAAAAATTTACAACAGTAAACGCATACATATGATACGAGAACTATTCAGAGAAACGAGTGAGAGCTACGTCCACTAGAATGTCATTATAATCAGAGAAAGACGTATAAGGTACAAGTACTTCACATAACTCAACAAAACTAGCAACAAATCTATCCTTTTTGCTTCTCATATCCTTACAATAATTTCCATTTTTTCAATTTTCTCAAGGATCTAAAAAGAAATAATTGGCAGGTCCAATACAGGGACAGAATCAACATTGAGGAGGAAAAGTATTGAACTTCTATGATGGTCTACTGATGTAAGAAGTCACAAATTTCTTCTGAAGAAACATCTTCAGAAAGGTACAGGAAGGTCCTGACCTTAGCAATCTGATAAAACCCTCAAATGGAGGAATACATCCGAAGTTCTTACCATAGCAAAGCTGAAAAACAAAAGACAAAGGCCAGCTCTTACATACCAGCTGCCCTGGCTACAAAAGAAAATGAACGACAAAAGTTCAAAGAAATAAACGATGCAGCGTTTTACCAACCAAGCAACATTTATTTAAATACTAGAAGAGCGACAAGTTTTCTGGAGGCTACTTGGCTGCTACATCATCAACTTTGATAAGATTCCAAGTTTTACTATGGAGATTCAGGAAGAAATTCTAAGTGCTCTTGACAATTTTGTTTGTACATTCTTTGCAATATTGGATGCTAGCATATTGAAGAGTTGAGTTTAAAGTCATGAGGTTATTATCATGGTAATGTAGTTGTATGAAATATGATGAATATTCACTTATAAGAGTTATCACACAACTAGATTATTTGAGAATGTAATTCAAACTATAAAATTATGATTCAAATTAAATTTGTTACAATGTTTTTTTACACAAAAATATAACTTCAAACCAATGTTGCTTCGAACGGTTGGTTTAAAGTACATTTCCAAACGAAATTGTAAAGTTGACAATGTGAATTTTTGACCATTTAAAAACTAATAATAACATTAAATTTCTTTCCCTTTTTTTCCTCCCTATTTAGGAAGTCTCTTTGGATGGAAAGATTCTTTTTAGTAGAGATATTATTAAACCCCTCTAATGAAACTTGTTTGGGAAAATGATTTCTCCAAATAATATATGACAATTGACACACAAATATCTTCGTTCTTCCGAAAGGATTTTTGCTTGGATTGTACGGATGCAAGCATGTTAATGTATTTGAAAATGTATTTTCTTCACTATACAATGTAACAAATTTATTTACCCTTATACAACGGCTCGGAAAATATTACTCACAAAATAACTGTATTGAATTTCTTCATGTCAATCTATACTATGATGAAATATCCTTATCCGTCTATTATAATTTGTGATAAAATAAATAGAAAAAGATTGCTATACAATTCTAATATATATATATATATATATATATATATATATATATGTATGTAATTAGTAACCGTCTTCTAATCAGTTTTAGCAGCATTTTAAACTTCCCCAAGCGGGGAACCGGGATCGTCTGTCCCAATTCCCTGTCTAGATGCCTGTCCTTCCTGTAATATTTGAACACGTCATTTAAAATAAAAGCCTCCAATAGACTTGCTAAACGGACGGCAATTGCAAAAGTTAGGTAAAAAATTCAAGAAAAAAGTACATTGAAAACATTTGTTTTCCTCGGTTAGGGGGCGAAGAGAAACCAGAACGGAGCCCCAATGACAGGACTCTTCTTCGTTCTTAATATGTAAAATTTTCTCATATGGCTTTGTTGATTCGTTTAGCTCTCTCATCATTCTAGCCTCTAGACCAATAATCTCTTCTCCCTCTCTCCCTCTCTCTCTCTCTCTTTCGCTTTTTTCTAAGTTTTAAGCTTTTCTCAGCGTATATATGCTAAGTTCTAACTTCTAACAATTAAATTACGATAAAAAAGAGAGAAACCGCTAGTCTATAGTATCCATGATCATTGACTTGGGTAGTCTTCTGGTTTGCTTTCTTCTTGATTCGGGATAAAGAAAGCTGATGTATCCCAACCAGCACAGGCGGAATCGATGAAGCCATTCGAGATCAGAGCCTGTAGAAGTTGTCAACCCCTACGTCGCCTAACATTTCCGTGGCCTGCTCCACCTTCCTTCCCCTCGGCGGGGACGTCGTCGCGCCTTCCGATTCCATCCCGAAAACAGTGTATAATATATTATACATAACACTTTTGTCAGACTAAACTTCCGTTTAGCAAGTCCGTTAAAAGCTTTTATTTTAAATGGCGTGTCTAAATATTAGAGGATGGACAGGCATTTGGGACAGACGACCCCGGTTCCCAAATTTTGGTATTGGAATTAATAATGCTCAGGCATGCTTAAAGAGCAAAACAATTTGGTTATGTATACGTACAAACATTTTTAATTCTCCGTTTTAATATCACCCTTACTCTTGCCTTGTGCATGCGATAAATTAGACAAGAAAGAAGAAGAGGGAAAATGGAGAAAACGACTATGCTCATTTTGTTTGCAGTGTTTGTCGTTGTTTTGAGTGATGAAGCTGTGTATGTCAGGGCTAGAGTAAGTAGAAAAACTCTCCAAGGTAAAATGAAGTTGAAGCTTCTCAATAAGCCCGCGGTCAAGAGTATTAAGGTTTGAATATTATTTTCCATTTATTTTTTCTTTTAGATTAAATCATGTGGTGAATTTTTTTCCCCCCTCGTGTTGTTGATTGTTATGGTTTCTGATAGACAACTTTTACGATAAAAATCTATAAAGATTCATGAACCAAAGTACTACGTTTCGCAAGAATGATTATTTTTATCAAATAGATTGAAAGTTCACGTTTGTGTTGTTTCTAAAATTTCTTGCAGAGTAGTGATGGAGATATTATCGACTGTGTTGACATCTATGAACAGCCTGCTTTTGATCATCCAGCATCGCGGAACCACACGATTCAGATGCACCCTCGCCCTCACTATCCTTTTCTCTTTCACATAATATTGTGCTTATATTAAAATATTTTTTTTTATAATAAATATAATCAGATGGAACCCAGTTTTAGTATAGCATCAGAAACACTAAGCGAGAAAGACGAGACTTCTGAGGAAGTTGTGTATCAAACTTGGCAAAGAAGCGGTAGGTGTCTTATCGGTAGTACAGGTTTTTAAATGTCAAATCTGAAAAAAGAAAAAAGAAAAAAATACAAGAGAAATTGATATAGTTAAATACCAATATGACAGATTAAAAAATAACTTTTATGGTAAGGTAATTTTTCTTGTGTATTTATTTATTTATTTTGTGTAAATGGGACATTTATGTATGGTGCTCTATGAATCTTGTAGGCGGCTCTACTAGTAACAGTGGGGTACAATTATATAGGTGCTCAAGGAGACATAAATCTATGGAACCCATGTGTGGCATCACCATACGAGTACACTACTGCTCAAATCTGGCTCAAGAGTGGCATTTCAGACGGCTTGAAGCATTGAAGCTGGCTGGATGGTGAGTTTAACAATCAGTTCATTATTAGCAAAGGATAAGTTTGATTTCCATTTTGCAAATTCACTTCAGTAGTACCTCTTTTTTTTTTTTTTTGGTAGGTAAATCCAAAGTTATATGGTGATACTCAAACACGACTGTTCATATATTGGACTGTAAGTACCTCAAAATTTTAAAAAACTAATAATAATATGAAAAAAATTCCATTGCCAAAAGTCTTTTTGTTTCTCTTGAATCTGTTTCTGTTGTTTGGCCAGACGGATGCATACAAATCAACCAGATGCTTTGACCTCACCTGCACTGGATTTGTGCAAACTAATCCAAAATTGTATCCCTTGGCTCAGCCCTCGGACCTATTTTTTCAAGTGACGGAGGACCTCAGTACCAATTCACAGTTAGCATCAATATGGTATTAAAAAAAAAACATGTTTATTTTTTACTAGAACTCTATTTTGTACTTTTAGACACTGTTATGAATCATGCTCAATAAAGCAATCCAATTTTCCCAGGATCCAAAAACAAGCAACTGGTGGCTCAAACTCAGTGACGAAGTCATCGGTGGATACTAACCGGGGTTTCTCTTCTCCTATCTGAAACACAGCGCCATGCTAGTGGAATCATCCTCACATGGGAAGTGGAGAATTTGCAGCCGCACTGCACGGCGCAGCGTGTTATATCAAAGGTGTGAGAATTGTGGATTATTCAATGGCGTTGATGTACCCGCAAATTGTGAACACTTGGGCAGACCAAGCCTACTGCTACTCTGCTTATAACTACATCGAGGGATATACGGTTGAACCTGTGCTTCAGTTTGGAGGTCCTGGTAGAAATTCTCTATGCCCATGAGAGTAAATTAAAATGTTATGATTGATCATGAGAAGTAGAGAATTGGCTCTGTTTAAGTTTTCGGTCACTTTCTATTTCATGTCTTGAGGCTTAAGTTCATATGTGTGATGCATGCTATAAGAGCAATGTTGTCCACGAACTTGTTGTTTACCCCTTAATCTTTTAATATTGGCAAGTTATATCCCAAGTACAAATCCGTAACAAATTATGTCATTTGATAGTATGTGATTTCACATGGGTCCTTAATTAAAAATATAAAAAGGGTTCTTTAGATAAATACTAGCCCAAATTTATATTCAAAACAAAATTAATTCAAAATTTTCTATTTTGATAAAAACTTAATTAGACATATTAATCACAGTAAATTTAGATTAAAATATATAAAAATGACTATTCATATCATTAGTCAATTACTCGTATGCATATTATATGTCAATTTTAGTTAAAAAACTAAAATCGGTATCAACGGGAGTCATTTTCTATATATTTACAAATTCAATATTCAACATGCTAAAATTAAAAGTTTAGAGGAAAAATTACAAATATGCAGCAAGTTAAAATGCCAAATACCCTAAATACCAAATACCATAAGAACAAATGCTATCCAGTCCACGGATTTTATAACCTCGGTATTCTTCTAACTGTATTATGCGGACACAAAAAGCATCGTTTTTTTATTTCTTGCTGAATAAAACAAAAGGTCAATGTAAGTACGCAAATCTCAAGTATTGCAGCCATGCCAAAGAGTATCAAGCTCATAGGCGACAATCTCGTCCTCTCATATAAAAATCATGTCGCCACTCATCCTCCAAGAACTGATAACATGCAAGTTTAAAGAGACGTCATATATTCATATTACATTGACCAGTTGGTCATCTTCCAGAGCTATCTACATGTGAGTATACAGAATTTGATAAACAAAAAGAAACAAGGAAAGATCCATTACAAAATTACCACACCCAAGAAGAACATAAGAGAGCACCAGCGTCCAATGCCATTAACCAGAAAGTGACCTAAAGGAAATGAGCTAGACAGCATCGAACTGTTTTCTCTCTTCCTGTATAAATCGGAAAATTCGAGCAGCTGATTCAGTTGCAGACCTGGGATTGTGCGGCACAACTTTGATAACTCGGTTAGGCTGGTTGGCATCCTGAGATTGGGTAGCTCTCTCACCAGGGCTGCTCTTTGTGTTTCGTTGTAGATCACTGCTTTTAGAGGCCTGAAGCTTGGTGGTTTGGGGAACTGTAACATTCTGCTGGGTTGGCGCATTACAAGAGCTCTGTTGCTCCATGCTAAAGTTGCCTCCCCCTCCCAGTACCGGACTAGTTTGACTTTGTGGACTAGGTCCCACAACTGGGTTTGCTTGTTCAACAGTCGAACCTGAAACAGCTGGACTCATGACACGCATGCCATATGGATGAAAATATGTATGACAAACTGGAGAAGTTCCGGGAAGAACCCCAATTCCTTGATGAGAAGCTGGAACTCCATAGGCTGAATTCATGAAATTATCCATCACAGGAGTGAAGCCAAAAGGTCCATATCCTCCACATGCTGTTCCCATTACCCCAGGTGCCGGATAAGGCTTGTATACAAGTCCCTCAGAAGAGGACATTACAGGAACCAACCATTGAGGCCCTGGTGATTGATGGAAACACCAAGGACTTATTTTATTATCTGTTGTTGCAATTACTGGCCGTGGATTTCCCATATACGGTCCATAATTCATAGACTGACTGCTGCTTATGACAGAAGAAAGAGATGTTTTCCCAACTGCATTTTCTGCAGAACATTCCATTTTATGGTTTGACTTCTCGAAATCATCTTTGCAATTTGCAGCATGAGGGGGTGACTTTACAACATACTCCGGTGAGAGTTTCCTCACAGAAGAGCCATTTAAAGAAGATTTTCCCAAGAAAGCACCATCTTCAAGCATGAGATGTGGTGATCCAGCAATCAATCTTTGCACCTATTGGAAGATAAGAAGTTAAAACTATGGTCTCCTATCTAAATAAACACCACGCAGGATAAGCTACACCACCTTGATAGAAGAATTATAGACCATCGTACCTTTATTAATCTATGCAACTCAAATACTTGGACTGCAAACACTCTTTGCTGACTGTAGAGAGTAAGAGGAGTTGGATCAAGAACAAAATTTCATGAACTTCGCAATATTCTTTGACAAAGTCAAAACCAACTGAATGTAACAGTCACAGGAATCATCTGGATATAATGCAGAATCATGGATTCAATAGTGCCTTTCAAAAAACAGTCATTTATGAGAAATCCACACTATGAATAACGGCCAAAGAAATCGGAGTTCAGTACATCCCTTGCACATCATTGATCCTACAATCTCAAAACCTCTGAGACTTCTCGATGATAGTGGATGGATGCACCAACCTGACTTATGGTAATCAGATTTTTGTTTTATTGAAAATAAAATATGTTCAAGACAAAGTATACTGGACACAAAACCCATCCCTATCACCAAAGTCTAGAACCTCTTACTCTATATCATCACCTCCTGTATTAATCCTCAACAGAAACTAGAATGAGATATATGATTCAGTAGTGATAGCATGCAACTCGAGTAAGTACACATAGAAGAAACATGAAATTGGTGTTATGCTAGCATATATTCACATCTTTGGAGGAAAAAAAAATCATTCACAAATATATGTGTGTGTGTGTGTGTGTGTGTATGAGCAATAAAGTATACTGGACACAAAAATGGAAGCTAAATGCAATACAAAGATATTAAACATTCTTATCATTTTGCAAATTAAATGGTTACATGTGCCTCTTCATTCTTCCATGATACCACGATCAAATTTTATCTGCTATTAAAAAAACTAGACCAAGTAACGTGAATAGTACTCAAACACTATCTCGAATACACCAAAGTTAGAAGAATAATGCAAGCCCATAGCTCGATAGTTGACTTTTACAAAGTTACAGCAAACGACCAAAAAATAAAAAATAAAAATGCATTCAATCATAATAAAACGACCAAAAATAAAAGTATAATGCTTTCAGAATATACAATGACGAGCACCAAAAAAATAACTACAGGAATCCCAAACCCAGCCAAGAAAATAAGATAGTTCTATGAGAAATTATTCTCCTCCTCCCAAAACCGCCACCAACTCCACAACATAATATACCTCCAACTCCACCTGGCCCAACTGACACTTCTCCATCACCTGTTTCCCTACTAGCTCCTGGCCTCGAGTCCCATGGAAAGAAAATTTCCGCAGTGGTCACAGGGAAAACCAAGCACTACCGAACCGAGACAAGAATGTATTTAGAAAACAGATGGAGCTAAAGAAAAATGAGCTGATCTGCTGTCTCGGTGGTCGCCTTGACATCTCCCTGCTGTAAGATGATCCAGTACCCAAAGTCAAAATGTTAGCAAGGGCCTTTCAACACATAAAAAGTCCACTATAGAAAGGATCCCAGGACTTCAGAGTTTACTCACCTCCCTCCAAGCCGTATTCACCTTAGCCATCATTTTATTGTCCTAGTAGTCATATTCCATGGTGAATACAACAATCTAAGTGTAACTAAGAATGTGAAGACAGAAAGGAAAAGATAAATCCAAGTACAAGACAGCAAGACTCAAATAACATTTCTAATATTTTAATACAGGACGAAAAGATTGCTGTGTGGTTTTATGCATGAAATAAATTTACAATTTTCTCACATTGATGTGGTGAATTGGCATTACCTGATGAAAATAAGATATCATGAGGCAAAAGCAGTAACAATGTTTATTACTCCAGTAAAATATATTTATTAGCTCAGATATATACTAATTTAAAACAAGAAATGAAAAGAAAAAGAAAGGAGGCAATAGACAAATAGTACTTACTGGGTAATCGCTCTTCTTGCTTTCCAGAAATGTTTTTGACCTATTATTCCTACAACATCATCAGGAGAAATGTCCAAGCCTGATATGGAATCGACCATTGAGGTCTCCGAGACATCATCGCCTTTATCTACATTTTCAATATGTGAGGAAATGCAAATCCTATTGCTATTGCTATTATATTCGCTATCAATCTCAGGTTCATTGGGCCTGCTATGATCCTCCTCACGGTGGGATTCACTTCTTGATTGGGAGGCATTTACCCTCTCTACATCTCTTGTAGAGTCGACAAGATCATCAACACGTCTGGCAATAATTAGTCGTGTCTCGGTTCTAGTCTCTTGATGTAAGCAAGATTCTTCATCACATGACCTGCTCAAATTCGACACAACATGCCCTGCATGCTGTTGATTTGAAGTTACTTTGGCTTCCTTCAAGAACCCATCAGTTTTTTCTGTGGTTGATCTATCAGTGGCAGATATTACACAACCATTCACACTTTCTCCACATGCCTTCATGCACTCATTGGTTTCACTTCTCCCTTCTTGTCTTTTATTGACAGCAGTAAAATTATTATGTTTGGAATCCTTAGAGATACTCTCTCGTTCCACCGGCTTTCCGGAACAAGTGGAGCTAATGGAAGAAACTGTTTCCCTTTCAATACCGTTTTGACTTCTACCATGGCTCTGACCAACCCTAGCTTGAACAAATACAGGAACCATAAAATCTTCATCCTGGCCACCCTTCTCTCTCTGTTTGAGCCCTGCCTCTGAAGCATTTTGGAACGGTACATCAGAATGATGAGGCTGGAACTTTTCAGACCATTGGGCGTGGGCTGATGGGGATAAATGAAGCGGATATACCAACTTTCTTTCAACACCACTTGCCTAAAAAAATAAAAATAAAAAATCCCAAAAAATCAGGGATGCCATGATCATTTGCCTAACTCACAAATGCACCTGTTCAAATGTGTTGTCCTACTTTACTGTTGGCTGTAACTCCATTTAATTTTTAACATCCCGTTAATTATTTGTGTTTTTATTATTCAGTTCCTACTCAATTGTTAAATTAACGCAAAATGGTAAATATTGATTGGAGGGACAATCAATAGGACAACGGATTCGAACTCTGCACCATAACCATACTTCCTAGAGAAAAAAATTTTCTATGGAAAGGCTAACTAAAAATAAGAAAACCTTATTTACGCCTCAAGTCAAACCGCATCGTCCTTTTCAACACTTCTGTGTAAGCATCAAGGATAGAAAAAAGAATTCAATTGAAACCTTTTAAATAACAATCCATCGTCCATAAAAACAAAATCCTCAAAGACCCAACAAAACAAACAAAATCCCAAAAACCATTTCATCACAAGAATTTCCAAAACCGATCAAAAACAAAACCATATAGAGATTGAGTTGGTTCATAAATTACCCGACTTGAGGAAGCCGACGGAACCATATTGGTTGTCGTTTTGGGGTTGAGAGGAACGACCCCAGGAACGTATTTCTGAGAAGGAATACTGAGCTGCTCATAAAGAGCCATCTTATTCCTTGGAGGCGCTCTTGGCCCTCCTCTATCTGCGTCATTTACATGTAGTCTTGGGAACATGGGCCCCATTATCTTCTCCTCGTCTTTCCCTCTCTTCATCCCTCCCTCTCTAATTCCATCAACCGAAAAACTACAATTCAAATTGATGATTGTTTATTTCAAACTCTCAGAAACTCAAATTGAAACACTTGGGGGAGATAAATCTGTCACTGAAACAGATGGAGAAAGAACAAGAGAAAAAGAGAGAATTGATTTGAGAAGTGAAAAGGAAGGATAATTGGGTTTGGTGGCTGTTCTGGAATTAGGGATTTCTCAGATGGATTGTCTGCCTTGGAAAGGGAAAGTGAAAAAAGGTCGGACTTTGTGGACCTGCTTTGGATAGAACTAGAAGGCCCTTTTCACATTCCAAAAAGGTCAAAATTAGACTATGTGACTATTTTTTAATATGCGAATTAAAATTTCTCCTTACTTTACAAATATTACTTGTATGTTATTTTTAAAAAAATACATATATTAAAAATCTAAGAATACTCTTTAAGTAGTTTTTACCATGTATTTATTTTTATTTTTTCAACACATCTCTTTATTTTTCTCATAGTTAAGTCGTTGAAAAAAATTATAGTAGAAAAATACAGATATACTTAATAAATTACAATGTAACTTAAACAACAAAAAAAATTATTCATGTCATTAAATTACTTACAATAGAATTTCAAAAAAAAATACAATAAGCAATAAAAAATAAATATTATTAACTTAATCTAATGTTGTTTGTATTAGCAATTCATAACATTAGCACACCCTAAATAAAAAGTATCATTATCGCTTGAAGTCTTAAAAAATAAATGTCAATAATTATCATTATCGTTATGTATCATTAACTTAATGATATATCAATTATATAACCTATAAGACACAAAAAAAGACTTAATAAATAATATTTCATTAATTTAATTACCTATCATAAAAAAAATGGAAATTTTATTACCACTTGAATTCTTAGAAAAATGAATATCATTACATATCATTAATTTAATGATATATTAATTATATAACCTGTAAGACACAAAAAAAGACTTAATAAATACTATATCATTAATTTAATTAAACATCCTAATTCTAGTTTGTCAGTAAAACCGTGATTCTATAAAAAAAAATTCTATTATTTACTTGAGGGAATTTTAAAATCGCTATTTTAGATACCAATTTGAATTTAAACAACAAACAACCTAATTTTATGATTTTTTTTAAATATAATGATATCATAATCTATTAGAAAATATTAGATACATATATTCTAATTATTCTAAAAAATAAATTAAAACTAACAATATTATTATTTAAGTCATTAATGTCTTTATATATATGCATTAGGACATATAAAGAATATTCATAAATTGGATACATATTTTAACTTTACAAATAAAAAAAAACTATATATCTTGTTAACCCTAAAAAAATTACCTGAATTTCTTGACTGTCTTGCTTTTTTTGGGGGGTAATTTATTTATTAATCGGGATAATATTATGTCTTTTTCTCGAATTAAAAACTGTTAATTTCACTAATTTATTCGTGCGTCCCCTAAATGGATTACGTCCATTATAAATAAGAATACACAGATTAAGACATTAATCCATTTGTTTCGGACTTGGATATGCCCAATGTCTATTCCATAAGTAATTAAAAAGGAATTTTCTTTTCCTTCGTTTTTTCTTTTTTCTTTTTTCTTTTTGTTTTTTATTTTCATGTTCTTTTCTATTTAATATATTTACTGGTCAGCGTGACTCGCTGTCCGTGCAACTCATTATGACCCGTCTAAGAGGAGAACTTTGATGGTGCCGTATAAGAATTTTCAACACTGGTCTCGAAAATACGACAACTTAGGCATTTATGTGAGAATCCAGGGACTTTTAACGTTAAAATTGTATAAGTTATAATATATTTATAAATTTTAAACGGGGTATGATAGTACTTTTCAACGATAAACTTATGAAATTTAAACATTGAACCAATAACCTTGAAAAAGTAGTTGTCATCGCTTTGTTAATTATAAATAATATAAAATTTTTATATATTATAATAATAATAAAAAAATTATTATAGTATAAAATTTTTATATGTTATAATTAAAATAATTTTAATTAATAGTTTTTACCACTTTTTTAAACACTCTTTAAAAGTTGTGACAGATTTATGGATCAATTAAGGATGTAAAGAACTTATCAAGTGTCCCAAGATCTTCATAATTTGTTGCTCTCATTGAGGCTAAACCAATCCGATTCTATTCCTTTCTTTTTTTTTCCTTCGCAATGTTTATTATTTCTTGCGTGTGTAAGCATGAGATATCTTCCAAACAATACGCAACTGGAATAAAATGTTCGTCTCTAAAGTCTACTGAAGAATACTCGGGAGAACCATACAAGATATTTACGATGGTTGACCAATCAATTCAAATATTAAAATATGTAAACGTTTTATATTGTATTATGTTAGAGCTTTATATTGGAGACAATTTAAATTTATGAGTTTAAAACATTTAACTAAACACAAAGGTTTTTTTTCCTTTATTGAAACTTAGACGAGAAAAACTAACGTGTAAAGATAATCTCCATTTACTTCTTATACCCTCTTTTATGTTTTACTTATTTCTTTCTAACTTTTTTTGGGTAATCTTTTTTCTTTAGCTTTGTTTTTTTTAACTTGAGACGGAAATACTTTATAACAAACTCAAATATACATGGTGTTTGACTAAGGGTGATTCACACCACAAACTCAGTTATAAATAGTGTAAAGCTCTCGCATGTTACAGTAAAAGAAAAAAATTGCTACAGTATAAAGCTCTCACGTGCTACAATAAAAATAGGTTCCACTAATAATTCTCACCACTAGTCAAACACCTAATAGTTTTATCACTAAACTATCAATACAGCCACTTTTTAGCATTTCTTAACAAAGCGAACAATTGTATGTTAACAAATGTACAAGAAAACACTTATAAATACTTAGATGCGTGAGTATGTATTATATATCCAATAGGCATTTATTTGATAAATAGACTGGCCAACTAAACATAATCAGAGTCCACGTAATGTATCCAATAGGCATTTGTTGTAGGCAATATTCAAATCCAAAGATCAAATTAAACTGATCCTGAGTGCGTTTTTTAAAGTTCTGTCCCTTACCTATTTTTTAAGAACTCAAATCTAGTTTCTGCAGTGATAATATTTTATTTTTCAATTTTTCTCTCATATACCTGAGAAAAAATTACTATTAACTTCTTTGTTTGATACTTGATTTATGTTTCTAATAAATAAATAAATAAATCAAGATCTATATTGCATATTTTAAAATATCGTAACATTAAGATTTTACCTAGAATTATTAATAAATAAACAAATTAACTATTTATCCAAATACAAATTCCAACTTCATTCCTTATTCAGATTAGCACTTTAAATGCGCATACAAACATTAATTCAGATAACAATTTAAATCACACAATTCAAAACATACAACTCAAATCAAAATATTATGAATCAACAAAATTCGAATCCGTTTACCAAACGGATATATGTCTACCAGGATTTGAATCTTAGTAACATCATTTCTACTTTAAAAAGGAATAGGCAGTACCAAAAAAATAAAGATTTATAAATATAATGCCCATCCTTGAGAAAAATTATTTGCCGACTGATAATAACAAACTCGAAAATTATAATAATTATATCGCATGAGTTATACAAGAAATTTAACTTTCTCCAAAACGATACCAAGTAGCAAGAAACTTGCTAACGAAATAGAAATTTGATAAAAGTCCTTTTTTTTTTTATTAACAATAAACCTCTGACATCTAATAATTTATAATTTTATTACTTATGAATGAAGCATCTCGAGCAAAATGTAACCAATGTGCCTTTCAATTGTATCCTTTATTTATTTGCTAATGTGTTGGCAGATGCTATTTTTTTTCTTCTGTCTTCCCTAATAATATTTCCCCAGATGCATTAGAGCTGCCCTCAATGAAAATTCTCTAACATATGGTCTATATTATTCTTTAACTAACTAAAAAAAAATTGTAATACACTTAAGATAGAGTTATTGGAACTGATATATAGCCCAGAATAAAAAATACATGCGAGCACTTTTCACTCTCTCATTACTGTGAGAATGTAAGAGAGAGAGAGAGAGACATGATTCACCAGAACCTGACCATTTTGGATCAGTATTCTCTTTATAAAACTCACGTATTTGCCCTCACATAATGCTGCCAACAAACAAGTATCAAGCCCATGGGTGATAATTTCATCCTTCTCATTCCAAAAGTTTTGGACAGGGAGATTTTGAAATGAGGCATCATATGAAACTATTTCACTCACAAGTTGAGATCTTAGGGAGCTATCTACAATCTTAATGTAATACACTTTAGGTCAAAAAGTTAAACAAGAGAGAATAAACCTGTTACATCTGTTACAGAATTAGCTTACCCAAAATAGACACAGGACAATCTTCCAGAAAAGTGATCAGCAGGAAACTAGATGGGGTTGTACTGTTTTCTCTCTTCCTGTATAAATCGGAATATTCGAGCAGCTGATTCAGTTGCAGACCAAGGGTTGTGCGGCACAACTTTGATCGCTCGGGTTGGTTGGGGACCAGCAGTCTCATGAGAGTGGGAAGGTTCCTCCGAAACCACGGGAGCCATGGGAAACAGCAGAAGAGGGTCCCTAGCATTGGGATCGTGACCAATTCCGGCACTTTTTGCTCTATCACCAGGACTGCTAGCCGTACTTCCTTGTAACTCACTGCCTTTGGATGCCTGAAACTTCTCGGGTTGGGAAACAGATCCATTCTCATGGGCTGGCACATTGCAAGAGCTCTGTTGCTCCGTGTTTGAGTTGACCATCCCTCCTGGTACCATACCAGCTCCCCCAAACTGGCACACTTGTTCAACGGTTGACACAGACATGGATGGATTGATGATGGGCATGCCATACGGAGGAATGTATGCATGACCAACAGGAGAAGTGCGAGGAAATACCCCAATTCCTTGATGATGAGACGAAGAAATTCCAAAGTCTGAATTCGGGAAATTACCTGTCATAGGAGTTGAACCAAAGGGTCCACGTCCTCCATAAACTGCTCCCGGGAATCCGGGACCCATATAAGGCTTGTACACAAGTCCTTCGGAAGGAGACATCACAGGAACCAACCATTGAGGCCCTGGTGATTGATGGAAACACCAAGGACCCATTTTATTATCAGGTCTTGCAACTACTGGCTGTGGGTTTCCTGCATGGGGTGGATAATTCAATGACTGACTACAGGTTTTCACCGAAGAAAGAGAAGTTTTGCCAACTGCTTTTTTGGCAGAGTGTTCCATTTTCTCATTTGACTTCTCAGAATTGCCGCCTTTGCAGTTGGTCGCCACACAAGGGAGTGGCTTTACAACAGACTCTGGTACAAGCTTCTTTGCTGGTGAGCCCTTTAAAGAGGATTTTGCCAAGAAAGCACCGTGTTCAAGCAAGAGATGAGGTGATCCAGCAATCAGCCTTTGGACCTATTGGATAACGAAAACGTTAAGCTTTATGTTATCTGCACAAATAAACATTCTAATCGCGGTAAGATGCAATTGTACCTTTATCAACCTATGCAACTCAAACACTTGCATTGCAAAGACTCGTTGCTGACTGTAGAAAGTAACCGGAGATGGATCAAAAACAAATTTCTGTGAATCTAGCAGGAATCTTTGACAAAGGAAAAAGGTATCACAACAATCAACAACACAATAGCAGCTTGAAAATGACCATCACTTTGTAAGATATCCAAATAGGAACAAGTATATGTGAGCAAACAGGATCCCCAATACAACACGGTAAGAACGGGAATGCAAGGCAGACCTTCGAACACCGTAAAGTGCTCACAGAATATGTATGAGTAAAAACAATAATACAAACATTAACGAAGAACAGCAGGAATTCAAACTCCGTAAATACCCCAATCGAGAATAATTAGATGCTTATATGAGAAACTATTCTCCTCATACAAAGCCACCACCAATTCCACAATGTCAATGTTCAATAGATATCCACCCGACCCACATGACTTTCCTCGATCACTTGTTTCCCTCCTGGCTCCTGGTCCTTGAGTTCCATGAAACAAAAACTTCCCAGTAGATGGGAGGGAAAACCAAGCACAACCAAACCGAGACAGGAATATACCCAAAATAAAAAAGATTCCATAGGGCTAATGAATAATGAGACTATCCCCTGTCACGGGGGTCGCCTTGACACTTCCCTGCCATAAGACGATCCAGTATCCATAGTTAAAAATGTTATCACGGGACTTTCAACACATACAAATTCACTTTAAAAGGGATGCCAGGACTTAACAATGTAAAAGTTTTTCCTCCCTTAAAGCCGTAGTTACATTAGTAATCAAGTTATACTCGTAGCAGTTGCATTTCATGGTGAATACAACAATCTAAAATGTAACTTTAACTTAAAATGTGAAGACAGGAAGAAAAAGATAATCCAAACAAATAATACACAACATGAATTTTATGTCATTTACAATCATCTATAATTAATCATATTTGCCCGCTAGCTCATCAGGGGATGAAAAGATTTGCCATGGTTTCATGTATGAACTAAATTTTGCATTTTTCTCATGCTGATAAAGTAAATGAACACTCTTCCGCAAATATGGGATATCCCCAGGGCTAAAGAACTTAACTATATCTGTTACTTTTATAAATGGTAGTTCATAGAAATTTAAGAAAAGAGAGATTCACAATACAACTAATTTGAAGAAACAAGAGGCTAAAAGGTAAAGATACCTACTTGACAATTGCTCTTCTTGCTTTCCAGAAATGTTTTTGACCAATAAATCCTACAATATCATCAGGAGATATATCAAGGTCATATATGGAATCCACAATTGAGGCCTCAGAGAGATCATCCCCTTTATCTGCATTTTCAAGCTGCAAGGAAATGCACATCCTGTTGCTATTGCTTTTAGGCTTGCTAACATTCTCAGCTTCACTGGGCACACCATGATCCTCCCCACAACAGGACTCACTCCTTGGGTGGGAGGCACTTGCCCCCTCGATATCCCTCGTCGACTCGACACGGTCATCATCTTGTCTAGAACTCTGTATTTGCACCCCAGCTCTGGACTGTTGATTTGAGCAAGTCTTGCCATCATCTGACCTGCTCAGATCAGACACAGCGCTCTCTTTATGCGCTTGATTTGACAACGTTTTAGCTTCCTTCATATGCCTGTCGATCTTTTCTCTGTTGGATTGATCGGTGGCAGATATTATTGCACTCCCACTTTCGCCACCTCCTGTCATGTTCTCTTTTCTGTCACTTCTTGCCTCTTGTTTAAAATTGACAGCCACTAAATTATCTTGTTTCGAATCCTTTTTAGAGATATTTTGCCTCTCAACTGCCTGTCCAGAACAAGCAGAGCTTGTGGAAGAACGTGATTCTCTATCAATAGTATTTTGAGTTTTATCGTGGCTCTCACCCTCCCTAGCTTGAACGAAAACAGGAACCATAAAATCATCCTCGTCTCCAACCTTCTTTCTATGTTCAAGTTGCGCCCCTAGAGCATTCCCATTTCTTATATCAGAATGACGAGCGTGAAACTTTTCTGACCAATGAGTAGCCGTTGGTGGAGGTAAGTGTCGTGGAAAGACCAAGTTTCTCTCAACACCACTACCCTAAAAAGCAAAAACAAAAAGGGGAGAATGAGGGAAATGTCATATTTTTGAAACTTTTTAAAGTAAATATCAGATTTTGAAAATATTTGTAATAAAGGTCAGATTTACAATGTAAATAACTTATTTACTGCATTACAAACAAATGGTAAATACATTATTTGCCCCATAAATCTATTTATTGTATAAATTAAGAATTATTTACACTATAAACAAAGAGTTAAATAAATTATTTACACCATAAATTTGACATATTGAGTATAATTGGTCCAATATTATGCCTAATAGTTGTGGTCCAATGATCAGGAAGCCCAAGTGATGTGTCGTTATGAAGTTAGTTAACTTTGAGTAGTCTGATTGGTTGAAAACGTGTATAAAAAGAAGAGTTCATTGTAACCGAAATAACAAAATAGAAAGAGAAAGAAAAGGGAAAACAAAAGGGTAGAAAGAATGAGAGATTGCTGCAATAGGATCTCTTGTAAATGTTCTCTGAGAATTCTGTGTTAAAGTCTTTCTTGAAGTTGTTAATGAATCAATTACAAAAGAATTCAAGATTCTAAATTGTTTTTGTTCTTAGTTATCTGTTCGTGTGTGTGTGAGAGTATTCTTCGAGTTTTTCTTCTCTGCTTCAACAAATGGAATCAGAGCTTGGTTTCTTGAAACCATAGCAACAGCAAAATTGGAAGTGGAGAAGTTCACAGGATCCAATGACTTCAGTCTGTGGCGTTTGAAGATGAAGGCATTGCTTGTTCATCAGGGACTTGACGCGGCTCTGTCCAAAGAAGCAATCTTGAAGGTTGAAGAAAAGTCCAGGGAGGATGTGGTGAACAAGGCTCACAGCGCCATTCTTTTCAGACTTGGATACGAAGTTCTAAGGGAAGTTGCAGATCTTGAAATGGCCGTGGGAATCTAGGAAAAGTTGGAGGCCTTGTACATGAAGTCATTGACGAACAGGCTACATCTGAAGAAGAGGCTTTACACCCTCCAGATGGATGATGGAAAACCCTTGAAGAAACACGTCGATGACTTCAATCGAATTGTTCTTGATCTTAAGAGCATTGATGTGAACATCGATGATGAAGATCAGGCCATAATTCTTCTGAGTTCTCTGCCAAAACACTATGAGCATTTTGTTGATACAATGCTCTATGGAAAGGAAACTTTGACAATGGCAGAGGTAAAGGCTGCTCTAAATTCAAAGGAGTTGCAGAAAAATGGTTAGACAAAAGAAGATGGTGTTGCTGAGGGCTTGACAGTCAAGGGAAGATCAGAAAAATGAGATTTCAAGCCAAGAAGTAAATCAAGATCTAGGACAAGGTTTAGAAGAAAATGTTTCCTTTCTCATAAGGAAGGACATTTCAAGAGGGACCGTCTTGACAGAAAGAACAAACCTGCAGAGAAGCATAAGAACTCTGGAGATGTGGCAAATGTTGAAGAAGGCTATGAGAGTGCAGAGATCTTACTTGTTGCAGACATAGATCCAAGTAAAGAATGGATCTTGGACTCTGGATGTTCCTACCACATATGTCCAAATAGAAGTTGGTTTGAATCACTGCAAGAAGGTGAGAGAGGAATAGTAATGCTTGGGAACAATAAAGCATGCAAGGTGATGGGCTTAGGCATAGCTAGAACTAAGATGTTTGATGGCATGGAAAGGATTCTAACAAATGTTAGGTATGTTCCTGAACTCAGGAGAAATCTAATTTCCCTAGGGATGTTGGATCCTGGTGGTTACACTTATAAGTATGAAAATGGTAGTTTGAGGGTGTGTAAAGGATCTCTGATAGTTATGAAAGGTGTTAGAATAAATGGGCTACATTCACTTATTGGCAAAACAGTCATTGGGGATTCTGCAAATATAGTTGCTAGTGACAATGATAAACCAAACTATGGCATCAAAGGTTACGCCATGTTAGTCTAAAAGGACTGTAAGAACTATACAATCAAGAACTGTTGTGTGGGGATAAAATAGGCTCTCTGGATTTTTGTGAACATTGTGTGATGGGAAAGGCAAGAATAATAAAATTTACAACAGCCGAGCATACAACTGAGGGGGTACCGGACTATGTCCATTCAGATCTGTGGGGACCAGCAAGAATAGAATCACATGGTGAAGCTAGATACTTTATATCCATTGTGGATGATTACTCAAGGAAAATCTGGCTATACTTGTTAAAGAACAAAAATGACGCATCCTCCAAGTTTATGGAATGAAAGATTCTTGTTGAAACACAAACTGGGAGAAAGGTTAAGAAGCTAAGAACTGACAATGGATGGCAGTATTGTGCTGATCAATTCACTCAAATGTGCAAAGAAAATGGAATAGCAAGGCATTTCTTAGTAAAGAAGACCCCTCAACAGAACAAATTGGTAGAAAGATTCAATAAGACACACCTTGAGAGAGTGAGATGCATGTTAGATAATGCAAGACTTCCAAAAGCTTCTGGGCAGAAGCTATGACCACAACAGCTTATCTAATCAATAGATGTCCTTCCTTAGCAATTAACTTCAAGACTCCACAGGAAGTATGCAGTGGCAAACCAGCAGATTACAATAGACTAAGGATTTTTAGATGCCAGGTCTGTGCTCACGTAAGGCTATAACTTGAGCCCTGTGCTCTAAAATGTATCTTTATTGGTTATCGTACAAGGGTAAAAGGTTACAAACTTTGGTGTCTTGAACCTAGACATCCAAAGTGTATCATTAGCAGGGATGTTGTGTTCAATGAACAGCAAATGGCTGATCTAGTGAAGAAGACTAAAAAGCCCCAGGAACCAGAAACTCATAAAGAAGTATTAGAACTTGAGGTGGAGCTTGCAACACCAATCCCAGAAGCATATCACACTCCATTCTAGGACGAAGAAGAACAAGATGATTCCCAAACTGATGCAACTCATCAAGAATCTACTTCACAAACACACACTCTAGCTCATGACAGGCAGAGGAGAACTCACAAACCACCAAAAAGATATGGCCATGAGGAGTTGATTGCATTTGAATTAGTGGCAAGAAATGATGTAGAAGAAGAAGATGAACCTCGATCCTACTCAAAGGCAATTAAGAGCAGGGATAGCTATCAGTGGTCAAAGGCTAAGCAGGAAGAAATAACATCACTACAAAAGGATAAAACTTGGGAACTGGTAGCAAGACCTCAGAATTCAAGAATTGTAGGTTGTAAATGGATTTTCAAGAAAAGGAAGGCATTCCTGGTGTTGAACAAACAAGATTTAAAGCCAGATTGGTAGCAAAAGGCTTTACATAGCAAGAGAGAGTAGATTACAAAGAGATTTTCTCACCTGTGGTGAAGCACAGCTCAATCAAAGTGTTGCTATCTTTGGTTGCTCATTATGACATGTTCCTGGAGCAGCTTTACTACATGGAGAGTTGGAAGAAACAATCTATATGATACAACTTGATGGTTTTGTTGCTAAAGGAACTGAAGATCAGGTATGTCTCCTTAAGAGATCACTCTATGGCTTAAAACAGTCCCCCAGAATGTGGTATAAAAGATTTGATAAATATATGCCGAAAATTGGTTTTAACAGAAGTAAATATGATTCTTGTGCTTACTTAAGAATCATGGAGAATTGAAACCAATATACTTGTTATTATATATGGATGACATGTTAATAGCAAGCGAGAGCATAAGTGTTGTGACTAAGCTCAAGAATCTGTTAAAGTTGGAATTTGACATGAAAGATCTTAGTCCAGCCAAAAAAATTATGGGAATGGAAATTCACAAGAAGAAAGAGACCGGTGAATTGTATTTGTCTCAAAAGGCATATATACAAAAGATACTAAATAGGTTTAAAATGGCAAAGGCTAAAACAGTTTCAATTCTTTTAGCTCAACATTTTAAGCTTAGTATGGATCAAGCACTTACAAATGAGGAAGAAAGGAGTTATATGAAGACAGTACCATATACAAGTGCTGTAGGAAGCATAATGTATGCAATAGTATGCAGTAGAACATACTTGTTCATTCTCTAAGTGTGATTAGTAGGTTTACAACATACCCTGGCAAGCAGCATTGGGAGGTAGTTAAGTGGATTCTGAGATATCTTACAGGTACAATAAAGCTCAGTTTGAGATATGGGAAAATGTCAGCCAATGAAGAAGAAGTCATGGGATTTGTAGACTCAGACTTTGCTGGCAGTATTGACACCCAAAAGTCATTGACTGGTTATGTGTTTAAGGTCTTTGGAAACACAGTAAGTTGGAAGGCAAATCTGTAGTCTGTTGTAGCCTTGTCTACTACAGAAGCGAAGTATATTGCAGCAACTGAAGCAGTCAAAGAAGTTTTATGGCTTAAAGGACTTGTTTTTGAATTGCTCATTCAAGAAGATTTGAAGAATTCAAAGACTGTGATAGTGTTCTGTGACAATCAAAGTGCAGTTTGTCTTACTAAGAACCAGGTATACCATGAAAGAACTAAGCATGTAGATGTAAAATACCACTTCATCAGAGACGTGGTGGCAGAAGGAACGGTCAATGTTCAGACGATATCAACAAATCACAATCCTACAGACATGTTAACTAAAGCACTACCTAGGAGTAAATTCCAGCATTGCTTGAAGATACTGAAGATTGAAAATTTCCAACTGTGATGGACAATTATGGATTAATATGGAACCAAGGTGGAGATTTTTGAATATAATTGGTTCAATATAAAGCCCAACAATTATGGCCCAATGATCAGGAAGCCCAAATGATGTGTCGCCTATGAAGTTAGTTAACTGCGAGTAGTCTGATTGGTTGAAAACGTGTATAAAAAGGAGAGTTCATTGCAACCGAGTTAATAGAATAGAAAGAGAGAGAAAAGGGAAAACAGAAGGGTACATAGAATGAGAGATTGGTGTAATAGGATCTCTTGTAAATGTTCTCTGAGAATTCTGTGTTAAAGTCTTTCTTGAAGTTGTTAATGAATCAATTACAAAAGAACCCAAGATTCTAAATTGTGTTTGTTCTTAGTTATCTGTTCATGTGTGTGTGAGAGTATTCTTCGAGTTTTTCTTTTCTGCTTCAACATGACATTTACTACAAATATTTTCAAAACTTGCAATTTACTACAACTAGTTTTAGAAATGATATTTCCTACAATTTCCGAACAAAAAAAGTAACACAAAAATCAGGGATACCAAAATCATTTGCCAGCCCACATACACAAATGTGTTGAAGAATTGCACCTCCTTGAGTTGCACACACACCTTTGAACAACTAAACATGTTATAAAAGTTGCTACTTAACTCCAAACCTATGGTTATAATACTAAAAACTAACTGAAACCTTATTTCACCTCTCAAACCACATAAAAACTTCTTCTACTAACCCCACAAACAAAAGTTATCCGCAATCACTAGAATTGCCTCTTCGTTAGCAAACAAAAATAGCCACAAAAAAAGAGTCATTCAATTTGAAACCTAAGAAAAGAATCGCATAGGACATGATAGTGTCACAGTAAGTAGGTAACCATACAGAACTGTTCATAAAAATTACCTGACTTGAGGATGCTGAGGGAACCATATTGGTTGTCGTTTTGGGGTTGAGAGGAACGACCCCAGAACCGTATTTTTGAGAAGGAATACTGAGCTGCTCATAAAGAGCCATCTTATTCCGTGGAGGCGCTCTTGGCCCTCCTTTATCTGCATCGTTTACATGCAATCTTGGGAACATGGGTCCCATTATTTTCTCCTCGTCTTTCCCTGTCTTCATCCGTTTCTCCTCCAATCCAACACAAAGCTATATTATCTCTTGCAATTCACTTGGAAATCCCATGAACCGAACACAACTTGATATCCACTCCAAACCCCAGATACAAAAAAAAAAAAAAAAAGAAACAGCTTACGCTTCTAAAATTGTTGATTTGACGAGTTTACTCTATGGAACTCGGAGATTAACGACCTGGGCAGACGAAATCTGTAGCTAAAACAGGTGAAGAAAAAAAGTGAAATATAAAAGTAAAAAGGAAAGCGTTAACGAATGGGAAAAATATAGATTAGAAAGAAGGTATAGGGTAGGCAAAGAGGGAGCGAATAGGAATAAGATTCGGGAAGTAAAATAGATAGTGTTGTGGCTGGACTTTGTTTTTGTTTTTGATTGATTCCTCAGAAACTTTGGATCATCTTCTTTGGAACGGCCACAAAAGAAAGAAAAAAGTGAAGACCTGTGGGCCCCTTTTATAGAACTGGAACGCCCTTTTTTCACATTAATTAAAACCATTAAAAGAGAATTCTTACTTGAAGAAAGGCAATTTTAATTTATTAGTGGAAGATGAGTGTTTAACTTCTAGAATTGACTATTAACGGCCTGATTTATCAATGACTATTTTTACAATGTAGAGGGATTTGTAAAAATGGCTTTATGGGAAAAAAATTTTTGGTTAATGACTTTTTTTTTATCAATTTTTGATAAAAAAATGATTTTTTTAGATATTAAAATGGTTTTATTTTTTTTATCTTGTTGAGGTTTCTTATTTTACTATAGTAATTTTTTTATTTTTTTGAAAAAAATTAAAACAGTTTATCTGTAAAAAAAACATGTTTTTGGTTTAAAAAAAAAAAGCCATTTCCTTAATTCAAATTTTTTTTTGCCTTTTTCTCCAAATTCTTCCTACAATGTCTAACATGCACACTCCCAGAAGCTAAAATCTTAATTTTATAGTTAAAATATTTTGTTTTATTAATAAAATAAAATTACCTTCCCACCGTAAAAGTTCCGTAAAAATTGCCGAATTGCTTTATAACCTTTCCTTTCCAAAATTTTTTCCTTTTTGTTTCTTTTTATTTGTTTTAGATAGATATTTCACTAATTTGTGTGTTTAGAAACAGACTTGGCAGATAATCCACTAATTTCGAACTTGTTAGAGGCTAAGATCCGTACTTGTACGGAAAGTCAATCTTCTAACAAAGCCAATTAACTTGAAAAGGGATGACCGTCTCCGTCTCCTGGCTATCCTCCTGCTGCACAAGTCAGGATCACCTTCCAATTAAAACCACTAATGTTTTTTGCCTCCCACATTTGGCAATTAATCCATTTATCTCGAACTAAGATTTAGATACTTTTCTACCATTTTTCTTTTAAGCTGGAAAATCTCCTACTTATAGAAACGTACTTAATTTTTTTCTTTAAATAATTTCCATTATTAGAATAATTTGGGGAAAAAAGTTTTCCGGTTTTTATAAAAAAATCTAGAAATTAATTTAATCTCTGATTAATTATAAATGGACATATTCTTCGTTCTCGGTTCGTTTGCATTTTCGCACAAAATGTAATTTATATGCGTTTTCAATCCTTTATTTTATTCATTTTTAGCTTATTTATTTTCTAGATGTTTTTCTATTTTCCGCTGATAAATATTTGCCACATGCATCTAGTAGCTGCCCTCTATAATGGATCTGTCATGTTTGGTCTATAATTTTTCTTGAAAAACAAAAAATTAAAGAAATTATACAAATATATTTGAAAATATTCAAATATTTTTTTGGTATGTTTTGGCATGTGAGATCTGTAGGATGTTTAGCATGATATTGGTTAGAATTATAAACATTGTAGTAGTATGTAAAAATTTTATATTATAATAAATTTTTTTATTTTTATTGTAACATATTAAAAATTTATATTATTATTAAAAAATTAATTAAAACTAACTAATTCTAAACATGCTGTTGGTTTGAAAAATAAGAATCTTGATTGGGAACAGGAATAGAACCGAAGAACGTTACCACAGGAACTCCTCCGAGCGACGTGGCACAAGCACGTGTTACACAGGAGTGTGACCTTAACGGTGATCTGTGAGAATTAACTTTAGCCGTCCGATTAGGTAATGTACTTTATAACAGCTTGAAGAGCGACACGGGAAAATCCATTTTTGCGCTGTCACGATCAGGCGCCTAGATTTCTTCTCATCCACGATGGTCACGAGTGGACCCAGACAATTTTGCGCTATACCTGTCAGTCAATATAAAAAATAAAAGGGCAGAACTTGCATAGGACCTCTTATGTTGTCTTATCAATAAGAACCCGATCTCTATCAGATTTGAGCCATATGGTGCCAAATGAACATATTTATTTTTAGTAAAGTAAACCTATTCAGACCAAATCATTGCATAACTCAAAAAAACAATCTCATAAAAAAAAAAGTCGGACTCGTCGTCGCTGCAGGGATGGTGTCAGCGACAACCTTAGATCCAAAAATGTTCAAATCTCATGGGTGGGAGTCACTGAATCGCGGAACATCTGCTCTGAAAAAAAAAAAGGTCTGATATTATAGAAAAAGAAAAAAAAAATCTATGCAAAATCATCCCTAGCTTTATCAAGGATAATTGAGAGATTGCAATCTATGCAAAATCCTATATTTTGCTCCCGCTCCACATGAAATTCACAATTTTGAAGTAATTCAAGAAGGGGCAAGTGCCTGTTTGAGTTGAATTACATAGAAACCATTCTTTAGAATTCAATCATAATGAAAGTTCAAATTTTGGTCAAGAATCAGTGCCAGCAATGCTTCTACTCTCAGTTGTGCGAAGGAAAAATAAAACATCTTGATCGCACTCAGCCTTTTAAGCTTTATATCATCTACATGTAAATGTAGCATACTTCTATTATTTATTCAGGGTTAATTTCATAAATAATCTCTGAGTTATATTCAGCTTTATTTTCATCCTTGGTATTTCAAAAGTCCTATTTTGGTCTCTTATTTTTTAGTCTGTTTTAGACTTAATCCCTCTATCAATTTGATGTTAAATATTTAAAGGAATATTTTAAGAAAAGTCTGATTTTGGTCTTTAATCTATTACTTTGTTTTATTTTTAGTCCTTTATCTATTTCTTTGTTTCATATTTAGTCCTTAATCTAATAGTTATATACTGGTATAAAAAATGCAATTTATCTTTTTCTAAAATCATTATATTTAATTTTTCACTTTAAATTTTTCAAAATTTAGTCCCTAATAATTCTTAGTTGTTATAAAAGGAGAAAAAAGTAAAACAAAGTAATATATTAAGGACTAAAGTGAGACATTTTAAGAATATTATATTAAATATTTAACATTAAACTGACGGATGACCAAGTCTGAAATAAACTAAAAGTTTAGAGACCAAAATGAGACTTTTAAAATGTCAAAGACTAAAATAGAACTAATGGTAAATCTCATGGACTATTTTTGAAATTAGCTCATTTATTTATTTGTATGAATTATTGTTGTTCATCATATAGTATACCCGTGAGATTGTTCATGATTCTTATACAAAACCCTAAGCCATGTTGCATGTAGGTGTATATTGGATTTAAGCTTTATATCGTCTAAATGTAAATGTAGACTTGTAGTATACTTTGATATACGTATGTATCATCCATCACAAATTAATGTTGGGATAAATTGTAAATACATGAATACTACTCATCCAGTTGAATAAACCACTAATATCCGCTTTATGGGTTAACAATAGGAATAGATCAAGTAACATAGACATGAATTGTGGCACATTAATAATTTACCTTAAAAACTATTTAAGATAGTATCTTGGAAAACATATTGTTTATATCAAGATCAGAACTTACATAATACTTTCTAACTTGCTAGAAACTCCTTTTAATATTGAAGATACTAAAAGTTTTGATGTCCTTTATTACGTTTTGTGGTATTTCTTTTTTTTATTTTATTTTTTATGTTTTCTATATGTTTGATTGTTATTTTTCATGTATGCTATTATATCATTGTACATTGTTTTTATAAGTATATAAAATAATATTAGAATCATAATCAATATATAATTATAATGATTTCTTTTTATACTATGATATAAAACTTTCAAATTTGACAAAAAAGTATTATTTATGTCTGTAACACCCCTATGTGGGGGTTAACAGTTTTAAATAAATAAAAATAATTTTAAATTTTAAATTATTTAAATCAATTAAATAATGCCCATGGGTCTTTAAACAACAAGAAAAATAAAAATAAACGTTTTAAATACAAACCACAGTTTTTAGTGTAGCACCAAATATATATAATTACAGTCATCATCACCATAGTACAATTCCCAAATAACTTAACACAGCCATAAAAAAATAATACAACTCTTACATGTTGTAGATAAGTTGTAATTAAACAGGGTCTTCTAACACGAAAACAGCAAGATTGTTTTCGCTTATTCCTCTTCAAATATGTTGCACTGAGTTCCACCTGAGATATGAAGATATGATAGGGATGAGCATCGACATGCCCAGTAGGGAAATCATGACTCACCTTATGGTTTATCCATTACCACATTAAAAACTGCATGGTTAGTAGGTTACATCATATTCCAGATTATGAGGTTTATTATGATCACATCTTATGGATACCGTAGTTAATCATTACCAAGTGTCATAATTACACATTTATACAAATATTACCAATCATCATTGTTCCTAGGTATCCATGTTAAATTGAGTATCACTCAACTCATCGAAACCCAAATGGGCGTACTTGATCACCCTATAAACATTTCAAGGGTGTTCCGGTGAGGGGACATCAAGCCCCGAGTCCTCACCAAATCAATTCCTGTACAGTGTGTTCTGGGACTTTCAACCCAAGGAAGCGTCATCACCTTCCCCCTATTTTTCCTTTTAGGGTATTCGTGCCCAAGGACGTAACCGTCGCCCTTTTTACATCTCACTATTCCTTTGTATTCAATTTATATTTATAGAGTCAATTTCCTAACCATGCTTCTCAATTTATAACATATGTCAAATCATTATATTTATCGCTATACAATATACATATTTTACAATATAAAACAATCAAATTTAATTTACCAAAACCTCACAAAAGATGAGTAATAGAATCCCTACCTTTCAAGCTTATCAACAATCTTTTAATCCTGGAATCAATTAACGTTAGCTCCACACATCCTTGACCCTAAGGCATGCATAAGGACAATTAAAACTAAAGCACAACGTATAATCACATTCATAAGTGAGTTATGTGTAAACCCGTCTACTAGTGCCATTAAAGTATTTTTATGCATTAAACATGGAGAAAATGCATACTAAAAACTAAGTTTAGATTAAAGAGAACCTACCTCAAAACTTCTTTGAAAAGCACCAAAGTTTGGGTTATCAATCAAGCTTGAATTAACTTTAAAACCGCCTCGATCATGGTTGGGAATTATAATTGTCTTGGCCACAAAGAGAGCTTTGTGCTCTATGTCTTTAGTTAGAAATTTGAAGTGAGAAGGGAGAGAATGAGAACTAGAGAAGAAGGTGGTGATAGTTAAATAAAAAGATATCAAAATGCTTAAGAGGAATGGGATGTTTACGGGGAAAAGTTGTAAGAAGAAACAAAAGAGTCTTAAAGGAAAATATCATCTTGTCTCCCATGAAGACTTTTAGCAAATAATGCCAACATAATTGAGGGGATAATTGGAGTGAATTATAGAAGAAGATAAGGAAATAATTAATTAGGTGGTTGAGAAAATATCTCCATGTCTTCTATGAATTGACGGAAAATAATTCAATGTCCCCTTCGGATACCTTTAGCAAAATGAGAAGAAGTCTATATAATTGAGCAATAATTTAGGGAGACAAGATTGGTAGAAGTAAGTGTTGGTAAGTTTTGAATGTTTCTTAGGAAGACTTGGTAAGAAAATACTAAAATGGTATTTTTTTTTAAATGATCATAAACAACTTAGTAATTTTAAATAGTCACATTTTATTCATTAAATTTTACAAAATTATGCCCGTTAAAAATACGGGTGTTACAGCTCTCCCCTCCTATAAAAATTTCGTCCTCGAAATTTCGTACACTGATTACAATGTTAAAGCAAATGTGGGTACTTTTCTCTCATTTCAGATTCAAGTTCCCATGTGGCTTCCTCCACATCATGGTGTTGCCACATCACTTTCACCAGAGGAATTCCACGACGACGTAATAATTTTATTTCATGATCCAGTATTTGAACTGGAATTTCTTCATAATTCGTATCTCCTTGAATTGGCACATCTGTCCACATGATCACATGTGAAGGGTCGGGTTCATACTTTCTCAACATCGATACATGAAACACATTATGTACATGAGACAATTGTGGTGGTAGGTCTAAACGGTATGCCAACGTTCCAATGCGTTCCACAATCTCAAACGGTCCTGTATACCTTGGTGCTAACTTTCCTTTAACACCAAATCGAGATACACCTCGTTTTGGTTTCACTTTTAAGAACACAAAGTCTCCGATCATGAACTCTAAAGGTCGCCTCCTCTTATCTGCATAACTCTTTTGTCGACTTTGAGCTGTCTGAAGACGTTCGCGAATAATCTGGATCTTGTCCGTTGTTTCTCTGATAAACTGAGGCCCAAGTTCAAGACGCTCTTCCTTTTCAGCCCAACACAATGGAGATCTACAAGGTCTACCATATAAGGCCTCATATGGAGCCATTCTAATACTTGCTTGGTAACTGTTGTTATATGCGAATTCAACATATGGCAGCTGTACAGCCCAATTTGTTCCAAAGTCCAGCACACAAGCCCGAAGCATATCCTCGAGAATATGAATGACACGTTCAGATTGTCCATCTGTTTGAGGATGAAAAGCTGTACTAAAATTCAATTGAGTTCCCAAGGCCCTCTGCAATCCTCTCCAAAATTTCGACGTGAAACGTGTATCTCTATCGGAAACTATTGACATTGGCACTCCATGCAATGTCACTACCTTTTCCACGTACAATTGACATAATTTTGAGGCACTATAATTAGTTCTGATTGGGATAAAGTGGGCTGTCTTAGTTAAACGATCTACAATTACCCAAACGGCGTCATGCCCTATTTGAGTCTTAGGAAATCCAGTAACAAAGTCCATTGTCACATGATCCCACTTCCATTCTGGAATAGGTAAGCTCCTCAACTCGCCTCCAGGCTTTTGATGTTCCGCTTTAACCTGTTGGCACGTCATGCACTTAGAGACAAAGGTTGCTACATCTCGTTTCATTCCTCGCCACCAGTATTGTCGTTTTAGATCCATATACATTTTTGTGCTTCCAGGATGAATAGCAAACTTTGAACGGTGAGCCTCATCTAGCACCGCATGCCTGAGATATGGATCCTCTGGAACAACTAATCTTCCTTTGTAAAGTAAAAATCCTTCTGGCTCAATCTGCCATCCATCCAGTTGTTCTCCATTTTGTATTTGTTTCCAAACCCTACGTAATCCTTCATCGTGCCATTGTCCTTGTTTTACTTTCTGAATTAACGTAGGAGTTGCTATCACATTGAATAAGAAAGCTCTCTCGTTATCTTCATAATATTGCAAGTTGAAGTCGGCGATAGTGACTCGTCTCCAATCTTCCAATGCTAAACTGGCTATACGTCCGTTGTTCTTACGACTTAGAGCATCTGCCACGGCATTTGCTTTTCCAGGATGATATTGGATACTAAAGTCATAGTCCACCATGTACTCAGTCCATCTTCGTTGCCTTAGATTGAGATCCTTTTGAGTAAACAAATATTTCAGACTTTGATGATCTGAATATAGCTCGAACTTTGCGCCATATAGATAACATCTCCAAATTTTGAGTGCGAAAACCACAGCAGCTAACTCAAGATCATGTGTGGGGTAGTTCCTCTCATGGGGTTTCAACTGGCGTGAGGCGTAGGCAACTACTCGTCCATGCTGCATTAACACACAACCCAAACCGTTTCCTGAGGCATCAGTGTATACTGTGTAAGGCTCCTCGTTGTTAGGTATGATCAGCACAGGTGCACTAGTGAGTCTTCGTTTCAGTTCCTCAAATGCTTCTTCACATTTATCATCCCACACGAACTTGACATTCTTCCTTGTGAGTTTTGTTAATGGAGAAGCAATCTTTGAAAAATTCTCTACGAAGCGTCGATAGTATCCAGCTAGTCCGAGGAAACTTCGAATCTCTGACACGTTCTTTGGTCGTTCCCAATTTAGCACTGCTTCAATTTTGGAGGGGTCCACTGAGATGCCTTCTTCAGAGACAACGTGTCCAAGGAACTTGACCTTCGTCATCCATAAATCACATTTTTCTCTTTTTGCATAAATACCATGTTCTCTCAACGTTTGTAGAGCGATCCTTAAATGCTCAGCATGTTCTTCTTCGTTTTTAGAATAGATCAAGATATCATCTATGAAAACAATGATAAATTGATCTAAGTACGGTCGAAAGACACGGTTCATCAAGTCCATGAAAGCCGCTGGTGCATTAGTCAACCCGAAAGGCATGACAAGAAACTCAAAATGACCGTAGCGAGTCCGAAAAGCTGTCTTTGGAATGTCCTCTTCTCTTATCTTCAGTTGGTGATATCCGGACCGTAAGTCAATCTTTGAGAAATAGCAAGATCCTCCTAACTGATCGAACAACTCATCAATTCGGGGTAGAGGGTACTTGTTCTTGATAGTCAATCGATTAAGCTGGCGATAATCGACACAGAGCCTCAACGATCCGTCATGTTTCTTCACAAAAAGTACTGGAGCTCCCCAAGGTGATGTACTTGGTCGAATAAATCCTTTTTCCAGTAATTCGTCCAACTGCTTCCTCAATTCCACTTTCTCAGTAGGTGCCATTCGATACGGGGCAATAGAAACAGGCGCTGCTCCTTGAGTTAAGTCGATGACAAACTCAATTTCTCTATCAGGCGGAAGTCCGGGCAATTCATCTGGAAAAACATCTGAAAATTCATCCACCACAGGAGTGTGAGAGGATAGGTCACTCTTCTTTAGTTCTCCATCTGAAGCAAAGATCGTCCCAAGATTGGTGAAATTCCTTCGTCCTCCAATACAAGCCTTTAGCACCGGGGCTGGCGTCACTGTTCCTGTTTTTGCCTGAAATTCGATGACTTGTCCATTCTTGGTGAATAAAGAGACACGTTTCCTATGACAATCTACTATTGCCTGGTATTTAGTTAGCCAATCCATTCCTAAGATTACATCAAACTCTGTCATAGTTATTACATATAGGTCAGCCGATAGTTTATGTTCTCCTATAACAATACACACTGATTTACAAATTATGGATACTTCAGCTATCCCGCCCATTGGTGTACTAAGGGTTAATGATGAACTACATGTCTCAGTTTCTAATTGTAGTACGGAAGCAAATAACATAGATATAAATGAATGAGTGGCACCAGTGTCAAATAATACATGAGCCCAAGAATGAGACACGTGAATCATACCGTCTACAACTGAGTGATCAGCCTGTTTTCCTTGTCCAGTTGTAGCCGTAATTGCATAAGCTTGTGCTGGTGCTTTTCCTTTATCACTTTTTCCTCGGTTTCCTTGGCTACTACTAGCCTTATTATTATTTCTCCCAGAAAAATATGGCCTTTGATTCACTGAGCCTTGTGGAGTCGGTTGGAAGTTCTGATTAGCATAAAAATTGGAACCCTGTGGCCGCTGTTGATAGTTGTACTGAGGCTGGAACCCTCGAGGTTGAGTTACTGAGACTTGGGAAGCTGGAGTGTTTTGCTGAGGCGCTCCACGATTTTGACTCCCTCCCCAAACAGTGGAGCCAAAATGACTTCCTTGTGGCCTTGGTGCAAAGGATGATTGTGTAGGGCGGTTAGGGCAATTTCTCCTCAGATGTCCCACTTGTCCACAGTTATGACAAGCATACGGTTGGAAACGACCACTGCCAGAAGATCCACCACCAATAGTCACTCCACTATGCTGAATGACTTGCCCTTGTGACTTCTCTTTCTTACTTATTTTCCTTTGACGCCCACCAGAACCCTTATACTCTCCATAGGAGTTATTTAGTTCTGTCTCTGCCCGCTGTGTCGCAGCTACAAGATCAAGAAAATCTGTTGATGGAACAGCAGCTATCATTTGTTTGATTTTCGGCCTCAGGTTATTTTTAAATTTTTCGCATCTCGCCATTGGATCCGATACAGCCCCGGGATTGTAGCGAGACAATTCTATAAATCGAGCATGGTATTCAGCAACTGTTGTATCTCCCTGCACCAGGTTTTCAAATTCTCGCATCATTGCTTGCCTATGGCTCTGAGGAATATAGGTGTTGCGAAAAATGGTTTCGAACTGCTCCCATGTAAGATTCGGCACATCATAGTCGTCTTTCTGAAGATCCCACCATTCTTCGGCTTTACCCTCAAATATATATGTTGAAAAGCTAACCCAATACTCCCGTGGAATCCTCAAGGTGTCCAACTTCTTTTTGACTGCCTTTAGCCATTGTTCTGCTATGACCGGGTTAGGTTCTCCACTAAATGTGGGTGGTTTCTGCTTCATAAACTCCTTCAACAGAGTTAGATGTCGTTGTTCGGGATCACGAACCTCCACAGGTCTTTGCACATTTTGTAATGCTTGAAGAATTTGTCCTAAATTATTTACTTCTGGTGCAGCTGGCGGGGATTGTGTTGCATGTCGTAGTTGCTCATCTTCTTGAGCTTGTTCCATCGGTTCCGGTTGCTCAACTTCTTGAGCATGTTCAACCGGTTGTGACAGCTCAGACGATTGCATTTGACGTCTTGGTGGCATAGTTTCTACTGGCTGCGAAAATTTAACTAGGATCAGTACCAAATGATGATGACATTAACACCTAACTTTAAAACCATTCCCAAAGATTAATTTTTAAGGTGGTGCTATACCCCCTAGGTTAATCGAACCTAGGCTCTGATACCAAAAATTCTGTAACACCCCTATGTGGGGGTTAACAGTTTTAAATAAATAAAAATAATTTTAAATTTTAAATTATTTAAATCAATTAAATAATGCCCATGGGTCTTTAAACAACAAGAAAAATAAAAATAAACGTTTTAAATACAAACCACAGTTTTTAGTGTAGCACCAAATATATATAATTACAGTCATCATCACCATAGTACAATTCCCAAATAACTTAACACAGCCATAAAAAAATAATACAACTCTTACATGTTGTAGATAAGTTGTAATTAAACAGGGTCTTCTAACACGAAAACAGCAAGATTGTTTTCGCTTATTCCTCTTCAAATATGTTGCACTGAGTTCCACCTGAGATATGAAGATATGATAGGGATGAGCATCGACATGCCCAGTAGGGAAATCATGACTCACCTTATGGTTTATCCATTACCACATTAAAAACTGCATGGTTAGTAGGTTACATCATATTCCAGATTATGAGGTTTATTATGATCACATCTTATGGATACCGTAGTTAATCATTACCAAGTGTCATAATTACACATTTATACAAATATTACCAATCATCATTGTTCCTAGGTATCCATGTTAAATTGAGTATCACTCAACTCATCGAAACCCAAATGGGCGTACTTGATCACCCTATAAACATTTCAAGGGTGTTCCGGTGAGGGGACATCAAGCCCCGAGTCCTCACCAAATCAATTCCTGTACAGTGTGTTCTGGGACTTTCAACCCAAGGAAGCGTCATCACCTTCCCCCTATTTTTCCTTTTAGGGTATTCGTGCCCAAGGACGTAACCGTCGCCCTTTTTACATCTCACTATTCCTTTGTATTCAATTTATATTTATAGAGTCAATTTCCTAACCATGCTTCTCAATTTATAACATATGTCAAATCATTATATTTATCGCTATACAATATACATATTTTACAATATAAAACAATCAAATTTAATTTACCAAAACCTCACAAAAGATGAGTAATAGAATCCCTACCTTTCAAGCTTATCAACAATCTTTTAATCCTGGAATCAATTAACGTTAGCTCCACACATCCTTGACCCTAAGGCATGCATAAGGACAATTAAAACTAAAGCACAACGTATAATCACATTCATAAGTGAGTTATGTGTAAACCCGTCTACTAGTGCCATTAAAGTATTTTTATGCATTAAACATGGAGAAAATGCATACTAAAAACTAAGTTTAGATTAAAGAGAACCTACCTCAAAACTTCTTTGAAAAGCACCAAAGTTTGGGTTATCAATCAAGCTTGAATTAACTTTAAAACCGCCTCGATCATGGTTGGGAATTATAATTGTCTTGGCCACAAAGAGAGCTTTGTGCTCTATGTCTTTAGTTAGAAATTTGAAGTGAGAAGGGAGAGAATGAGAACTAGAGAAGAAGGTGGTGATAGTTAAATAAAAAGATATCAAAATGCTTAAGAGGAATGGGATGTTTACGGGGAAAAGTTGTAAGAAGAAACAAAAGAGTCTTAAAGGAAAATATCATCTTGTCTCCCATGAAGACTTTTAGCAAATAATGCCAACATAATTGAGGGGATAATTGGAGTGAATTATAGAAGAAGATAAGGAAATAATTAATTAGGTGGTTGAGAAAATATCTCCATGTCTTCTATGAATTGACGGAAAATAATTCAATGTCCCCTTCGGATACCTTTAGCAAAATGAGAAGAAGTCTATATAATTGAGCAATAATTTAGGGAGACAAGATTGGTAGAAGTAAGTGTTGGTAAGTTTTGAATGTTTCTTAGGAAGACTTGGTAAGAAAATACTAAAATGGTATTTTTTTTTTAAATGATCATAAACAACTTAGTAATTTTAAATAGTCACATTTTATTCATTAAATTTTACAAAATTATGCCCGTTAAAAATACGGGTGTTACAATGTCATTAACTTAGTTCAAATTAAATAATATTAAATGTTTTAGTTTTTCCTGAATATCTATTCATATTGCCATCGACATTATCCATAAATCAAAACCTCAGCAACTTTATCAATATTTTCGTCCTTGATCTTGAATAATTGTGGATTTTAATGGTGTTGATTATATAGAGAAAACTTTTACCGTTTCAATTATTTTCGCGACTTTATGTAATTAGTAGTTAAAGTGGGTCTTAAGAGAGCTAATTTTAGTATTCATTATTAGTATAGCACTGACCAAAACATATAATTATCTTTCAATAAAGAAAAACAATAACAAGAATACAACATACAATTTAGTGTTATTATTTAAATTAAATAAAATGATCATGACACGTGCTTTGATAAGGAGCCAGATTTATAGGGACTATCGATTGATGTAAGATAATTTGGTTATTTTTTATTTTTTTGAAAGTTTTTAATGTTTTCCTTATTATTTTTTAGATAAGTTAGTCATTTTAAATATCAAAATTAACTAATAATTAATATAATTTGTGTAATAAATATAATCTAAAAGTATACATTTAATAAAATAAAAAACATAAGGTATAATTTTTAAAATAACCTAAAACAAAAGATATAAAAAGATAAATATCCTTTTTATATTACCAAGAAACACCTTAACTTTGTGTAGTCCATTATAGCAAGCCGGGTGACAAGCCAATGCTAGGCCTAACCACTAAGGCCCGTAGGACTAGCCTGGAGCTAGCCCATCATGGGCTTGGGCCGACCCAAGCCTGTCAAGCCTTGGCCCTTTAGGTGTTAAAAAAATACATCAATTTTGCTTTTCTTAAGGTTTAAGAGAAATAAGAGTATGACTAAAGCAGGCACTTATTTGTGTAATTATTGATTTTTTTACTATATTTATTATGATCAAACATGTATTACAAGTTAAAATAAAAATTTGCATTAATTAGCATAGTAAAAATAATAATTTTGTAACACCCGTATTTTTAACGGGCATAATTTTGTAAAATTTAATGAATAAAATGTGACTATTTAAAATTACTAAGTTGTTTATGATCATTTAAAAAAAAATACCATTTTAGTATTTTCTTACCAAGTCTTCCTAAGAAACATTCAAAACTTACCAACACTTACTTCTACCAATCTTGTCTCCCTAAATTATTGCTCAATTATATAGACTTCTTCTCATTTTGCTAAAGGTATCCGAAGGGGACATTGAATTATTTTCCGTCAATTCATAGAAGACATGGAGATATTTCTCAACCACCTAATTAATTATTTCCTTATCTTCTTCTATAATTCACTCCAATTATCCCCTCAATTATGTTAGCATGATTTGCTAAAAATCTTCATGGGAGACAAGATGATATTTTCCTTTAAGACTCTTTTGTTTCTTCTTACAACTTTCCCCCGTAAACATCCCATTCCTCTTAAGCATTTTGATATCTTTTTATTTAACTATCACCACCTTCTTCTCTAGTTCTCATTCTCTCCCTTTCTCACTTCAAATTTCTAACTAAAGACATAGAGCACAAAGCTCTCTTTGTGGCCAAGACAATTATAATTCCCAACCATGATCGAGGCGGTTTTAGAGTTAATTCAAGCTTGATTGTTAACCCGAACTTTGGTGCTTTTCAAAGAAGTTTTGAGGTAGGTTTTCTTTAATCTAAACTTAGTTTTTAGTATGTATTTTCTCAATGTTTAATGCATAATTTTCGTGTTCAAAATTCATGCAAATTTTTAGTTATGTTAACATGCATCCTTAAACATTTATGAACAAAAACTTGAGTCTTGAGTTACAACCCACAACCAACTTTTATTTTGGTTTGATGACAATGTTAGAAACGTGTTAGGAATGTTTAAAACCGGTTTTCATAACTTTAAGATTGATGTTCTAATGTTTTGAGCTTAAAGAGCAAATTTAAGCATGTTTTCATCATTATTTACAAGAAAGGCTAGAGATATAATTTGATAATGATTTTGGTATAAAACTTATGAGAATATGTTTATTCTGATTATATAATGCATGTTGCATATTTTGGAATGGTTTTGAGATTTTAAACAAGGATAATATGCTTTAAGTTAAAGAAAAATTTGACATCCCATAAACTTTATAATACCTCTATGGGCAGTGGCTATTTCTTAAAATTCTGGAGTTAAATGAAAATGAATTTTGTAAATTGGTTTGCATATTTAAAAAGTAGACATCCTAAGCTTTCCAATGAGCTATCATGACCCTAAATCGGAGTTGTATTTTAATTTCTATGAATTTTTCAATTTTCGGATTAGAAACTAGTAAACCTGCCAGTGGTAATAAACCACCCGTCTATCTTAAGTAAACCACCTGTTAACCCGTGTGTTAATTGTAGATAGTGAACCCGCCTTTTTACAAAAGTATACCACCAAGTTGCCATGGTATACTAGCTGTTAACTTGAACCAAAAACCCAATTTTGCTCACCTTCTAGTCTCTTAATGTCTTACAAACTTTCCAATACTATCCTAAATGATTTATGAATTCTTATTAGAGACTAAAACATAAAAATTGCTTGTATGTATTTTATATTGCGTTTAAGATAAAAATTGTTTACTTGGTATTTAAAGAACAATTGCATAAAAATACTTTAATGGCACTAGTAGACGGGTTTACACATAATTCACTTATGAATGTGATTATACATTGTGCTTTAGTTTTAATTGTCCTTATGCATGCCTTAGGGTCAAGGATGTGTGGAGCTAACGTTAATTAATTCCGAGAATAAAAGTTTGTTGTTAAGCTTTGAAGGTAGGGATTCTATTACTCATTTTTGTGAGGTTTTTATAGAATTAAAATTGATTGTTTTGCCGCAATATATATATATCTATGTTGAACTGATATTATATGAGTATCACATATGAAACTATGACATGGACTCGTCTTGTATTGTACGGCGAGGAACATAATGAATTGACACATGTTATAAATTGAGAAGCATGGTTAGGAAAACTGACTCTATTAATAATGATTTAATATAGAGAAATGGTGAGACATGAAGAGGGCGGCGGTTACGTCCTTGGGCATGAATACCCAAAAAGGTAAAATAGGGGGAAGGTGATGACGCTTCCTTGGGTTGAAAGTCCCAGAACACACTGTACAGGAATTGATTTGGTGAGGACTCAGGGCTTAATGTCCCCTCACCGGAACACCCTTGGAATGTTTATGGGGTGATCAAGTGCGCCCATTTGGGTTTCGATGAGTTGAGTGATACTCAATTTAACATGGATACCTAGGAACAATGATGATTGGTAATATTTGTATAAATGTGTAATTATGACACTTGGTAATGATTAACTACGGTATCCATAAGATGTGATCATAATAAACCTCATAATCTGGAATATGATGTAACCTACTAACCATGCAGTTTTTAAATGTGGTAATGGATAAACCATAAGGTGAGTCATGATTTCCCTACTGGGCATGTCGATGCTCATCCCTATCATATCTTCATATCTCAGGTGGAACTCAGTGCAACATATTTGAAGAGGAATAAGCGAAAACAATCCTGCTGTTTTCGTGTTAGAAGACCCTGTTTAATTACAACTTATCTACAACATGTAAGAGTTGTGTTATTTTTTTTTATGGCTGTGTTAAGTTATTTGGGAATTGTACTATGGTGATGATGACTGTAATTATATATATTTGGTGCTACACTAAAAACTGTGGTTTGTATTTAAAACGTTTATTTTTATTTTTCTTGTTGTTTAAAGACCCATGGGCATTGTTTAATTGATTTAAATAATATAAAATTTAAAATTATTTTTATTTATTTAAAACTGTTAACCCCCACATAGGGGTGTTACAGAATTTTTGGTATCAGAGCCTAGGTTCGATTAACCTAGGGGGTATAGCACCACCTTAAAAATTAATCTTTGGGAATGGTTTTAAAGTTAGGTGTTAATGTCATCATCATTTGGTACTGATCCTAGTTAAATTTTCGCAGCCAGTAGAAACTATGCCACCAAGACGTCAAATGCAATCGTCTGAGCTGTCACAACCGGTTGAACATGCTCAAGAAGTTGAGCAACCGGAACCGATGGAACAAGCTCAAGAAGATGAGCAACTACGACATGCAACACAATCCCCGCCAGCTGCACCAGAAGTAAATAATTTAGGACAAATTCTTCAAGCATTACAAAATGTGCAAAGACCTGTGGAGGTTCGTGATCCCGAACAACGACATCTAACTCTGTTGAAGGAGTTTATGAAGCAGAAACCACCCACATTTAGTGGAGAACCTAACCCGGTCATAGCAGAACAATGGCTAAAGGCAGTCAAAAAGAAGTTGGACACCTTGAGGATTCCACGGGAGTATTGGGTTAGCTTTTCAACATATATATTTGAGGGTAAAGCCGAAGAATGGTGGGATCTTCAGAAAGACGACTATGACGTGCCGAATCTTACATGGGAGCAGTTCGAAACCATTTTTCGCAACACCTATATTCCTCAGAGCCATAGGCAAGCAATGATGCGAGAATTTGAAAACCTGGTGCAGGGAGATACAACAGTTGCTGAATACCATGCTCGATTTATAGAATTGTCTCGCTACAATCCCGGGGCTGTATCGGATCCAATGGCGAGATGCGAAAAATTTAGAAATAACCTGAGGCCGAAAATCAGACAAATGATAGCTGCTGTTCCATCAACAGATTTTCTTGATCTTGTAGCTGCGGCACAGCGGGCAGAGACAGAACTAAATAACTCCTATGGAGAGTATAAGGGTTCTGGTGGGCGTCAAAGGAAAATAAGTAAGAAAGAGAAGTCACAAGGGCAAGTCATTCAGCATAGTGGAGTGACTATTGGTGGTGGATCTTCTGGCAGTGGTCGTTTCCAACCGTATGCTTGTCATAACTGTGGACAAGTGGGACATCTGAGGAGAAATTGCCCTAACCGCCCTACACAATCATCCTTTGCACCAAGGCCACAAGGAAGTCATTTTGGCTCCACTGTTTGGGGAGGGAGTCAAAATCGTGGAGCGCCTCAGCAAAACACTCCAACTTCCCAAGTCTCAGTAACTCAACCTCGAGGGTTCCAGCCTCAGTACAACTATCAACAGCGGCCACAGGGTTCCAATTTTTATGCTAATCAGAACTTCCAACCGACTCCACAAGGCTCAGTGAATCAAAGGCCATATTTTTCTGGGAGAAATAATAATAAGGCTAGCAGTAGCCAAGGAAACCGAGGAAAAAGTGATAAAGGAAAAGCACCAGCACAAGCTTATGCAATTACGGCTACAACTGGACAAGGAAAACAGGCTGATCACTCAGTTGTAGACGGTATGATTCACGTGTCTCATTCTTGGGCTCATGTATTATTTGACACTGGTGCCACTCATTCATTTATATCTATGTTATTTGCTTCCGTACTACAATTAGAAACTGAGACATGTAGTTCATCATTAACCCTTAGTACACCAATGGGCGGGATAGCTGAAGTATCCATAATTTGTAAATCAGTGTGTATTGTTATAGGAGAACATAAACTATCGGCTGACCTATATGTAATAACTATGACAGAGTTTGATGTAATCTTAGGAATGGATTGGCTAACTAAATACCAGGCAATAGTAGATTGTCATAGGAAACGTGTCTCTTTATTCACCAAGAATGGACAAGTCATCGAATTTCAGGCAAAAACAGGAACAGTGACGCCAGCCCCGGTGCTAAAGGCTTGTATTGGAGGACGAAGGAATTTCACCAATCTTGGGACGATCTTTGCTTCAAATGGAGAATTAAAGAAGAGTGACCTATCCTCTCACACTCCTGTGGTGGACGAATTTTTAGATGTTTTTCCAGATGAATTGCCCGGACTTCCGCCTAATAGAGAAATTGAGTTTGTCATCGACCTAACTCAAGGAGCAGCGCCTGTTTCTATTGCTCCGTATCGAATGGCACCTGCTGAGAAAGTGGAATTGAGGAAGCAGTTGGACGAATTACTGGAAAAAGGATTTATTCGACCAAGTACATCACCTTGGGGAGCTCCAGTACTTTTTGTGAAGAAACATGACGGATCGTTGAGGCTCTGTGTCGATTATCGCCAGCTTAATCGATTGACTATCAAGAACAAGTACCCTCTACCCCGAATTGATGAGTTGTTCGATCAGTTAGGAGGATCTTGCTATTTCTCAAAGATTGACTTACGATCCGGATATCACCAACTGAAGATAAGAGAAGAGGACATTCCAAAGACAGCTTTTCGGACTCGCTACGGTCATTTTGAGTTTCTTGTCATGCCTTTCGGGTTGACTAATGCACCAGCGGCTTTCATGGACTTGATGAACCGTGTCTTTCGACCGTACTTAGATCAATTTATCATTGTCTTCATAGATGATATCTTGATCTATTCTAAAAATGAAGAAGAACATGCTGAGCATTTGAGGATCGCTCTACAAACGTTGAGAGAACATGGTCTTTATGCAAAAAGAGAAAAATGTGATTTCTGGATGACGAAGGTCAAGTTCCTTGGACACGTTGTCTCTAAAGAAGGCATCTCAGTGGACCCCTCCAAAATTGAAGCAGTGCTAAATTGGGAACGACCAAAGAACGTGTCGGAAATTCGAAGTTTCCTCGGACTAGCTGGATACTATCGACGCTTCGTAGAGAATTTTTCAAAGATTGCTTCTCCATTAACAAAACTCACAAGGAAGAATGTCAAGTTCGTGTGGGATGATAAATGTGAAGAAGCATTTGAGGAACTGAAGCGAAGACTCACTAGTGCACCTGTGCTAATCATACCTAACAACGAGGAGCCTTACACAGTATACACTGATGCCTCAGGAAACGGTTTGGGTTGTGTGTTAATGCAGCATGGACGAGTAGTTGCCTACGCCTCACGCCAGTTGAAACCCCATGAGAGGAACTACCCCACACATGATCTTGAGTTAGCTGCTGTGGTTTTCGCGCTCAAAATTTGGAGATGTTATCTATATGGCGCAAAGTTCGAGCTATATTCAGATCATCAAAGTCTGAAATATTTGTTTACTCAAAAGGATCTCAATCTAAGGCAACGAAGATGGACTGAGTACATGGTGGACTATGACTTTAGTATCCAATATCATCCTGGAAAAGCAAATGCCGTGGCAGATGCTCTAAGTCGTAAGAACAACGGACGTATAGCCAGTTTAGCATTGGAAGATTGGAGACGAGTCACCATCGCCGACTTCAACTTGCAATATTATGAAGATAACGAGAGAGCTTTCTTATTCAATGTGATAGCAACTCCTACGTTAATTCAGAAAGTAAAACAAGGACAATGGCACGATGAAGGATTACGTAGGGTTTGGGAGCAAATACAAAATGGAGAACAACTGGATGGATGGCAGATTGAGCCAGAAGGATTTTTACTTTACAAAGGAAGATTAGTTATTCCAGAGGATCCATATCTCAGGCATGCGGTGCTAGATGAGGCTCACCGTTCAAAGTTTGCTATTCATCCTGGAAGCACAAAAATGTATATGGATCTAAAACGACAATACTGGTGGCGAGGAATGAAACGAGATGTAGCAACCTTTGTCTCTAAGTGCATGACGTGCCAACAGGTTAAAGCGGAACATCAAAAGCCTGGAGGCGAGTTGAGGAGCTTACCTATTCCAGAATGGAAGTGGGATCATGTGACAATGGACTTTGTTACTGGATTTCCTAAGACTCAAATAGGGCATGACGCCGTTTGGGTAATTGTAGATCGTTTAACTAAGACAGCCCACTTCATCCCAATCAGAACTAATTATAGTGTCTCAAAATTATGTCAATTGTACGTGGAAAAGGTAGTGACATTGCATGGAGTGCCAATGTCAATAGTTTCCGATAGAGATACACGTTTCACGTCAAAATTTTGGAGAGGATTGCAGAGGGCCTTGGGAACTCAATTGAATTTTAGTACAGCTTTTCATCCTCAAACAGATGGACAATCTGAACGTGTCATTCAGATTCTCGAGGATATGCTTCGGGCTTGTGTGCTGGACTTTGGAACAAATTGGGCTGCACAGCTGCCATATGTTGAATTTGCATATAACAACAGTTACCAAGCAAGTATTAGAATGGCTCCATATGAGGCCTTATATGGTAGACCTTGTAGATCTCCATTGTGTTGGGCTGAAAAGGAAGAGCGTCTTGAACTTGGGCCTCAGTTTATCAGAGAAACAACGGACAAGATCCAGATTATTCGCGAACGTCTTCAGACAGCTCAAAGTCGACAAAAGAGTTATGCAGATAAGAGGAGGCGACCTTTAGAGTTCATGATCGGAGACTTTGTGTTCTTAAAAGTGAAACCAAAACGAGGTGTATCTCGATTTGGTGTTAAAGGAAAGTTAGCACCAAGGTATACAGGACCGTTTGAGATTGTGGAACGCATTGGAACGTTGGCATACCGTTTAGACCTACCACCACAATTGTCTCATGTACATAATGTGTTTCATGTATCGATGTTGAGAAAGTATGAACCCGACCCTTCACATGTGATCATGTGGAAAGATGTGCCAATTCAAGGAGATACGAATTATGAAGAAATTCCAGTTCAAATACTGGATCATGAAATAAAATTATTACGTCGTCGTGGAATTCCTCTGGTGAAAGTGATGTGGCAACACCATGATGTGGAGGAAGCCACATGGGAACTTGAATCTGAAATGAGAGAAAAGTACCCACATTTGTTTTAACATTGTAATCAGCGTACGAAATTTCGAGGACGAAATTTTTATAGGAGGGGAGAGTTGTAACACCCGTATTTTTAACGGGCATAATTTTGTAAAATTTAATGAATAAAATGTGACTATTTAAAATTACTAAGTTGTTTATGATCATTTAAAAAAAAATACCATTTTAGTATTTTCTTACCAAGTCTTCCTAAGAAACATTCAAAACTTACCAACACTTACTTCTACCAATCTTGTCTCCCTAAATTATTGCTCAATTATATAGACTTCTTCTCATTTTGCTAAAGGTATCCGAAGGGGACATTGAATTATTTTCCGTCAATTCATAGAAGACATGGAGATATTTCTCAACCACCTAATTAATTATTTCCTTATCTTCTTCTATAATTCACTCCAATTATCCCCTCAATTATGTTAGCATGATTTGCTAAAAATCTTCATGGGAGACAAGATGATATTTTCCTTTAAGACTCTTTTGTTTCTTCTTACAACTTTCCCCCGTAAACATCCCATTCCTCTTAAGCATTTTGATATCTTTTTATTTAACTATCACCACCTTCTTCTCTAGTTCTCATTCTCTCCCTTTCTCACTTCAAATTTCTAACTAAAGACATAGAGCACAAAGCTCTCTTTGTGGCCAAGACAATTATAATTCCCAACCATGATCGAGGCGGTTTTAGAGTTAATTCAAGCTTGATTGTTAACCCGAACTTTGGTGCTTTTCAAAGAAGTTTTGAGGTAGGTTTTCTTTAATCTAAACTTAGTTTTTAGTATGTATTTTCTCAATGTTTAATGCATAATTTTCGTGTTCAAAATTCATGCAAATTTTTAGTTATGTTAACATGCATCCTTAAACATTTATGAACAAAAACTTGAGTCTTGAGTTACAACCCACAACCAACTTTTATTTTGGTTTGATGACAATGTTAGAAACGTGTTAGGAATGTTTAAAACCGGTTTTCATAACTTTAAGATTGATGTTCTAATGTTTTGAGCTTAAAGAGCAAATTTAAGCATGTTTTCATCATTATTTACAAGAAAGGCTAGAGATATAATTTGATAATGATTTTGGTATAAAACTTATGAGAATATGTTTATTCTGATTATATAATGCATGTTGCATATTTTGGAATGGTTTTGAGATTTTAAACAAGGATAATATGCTTTAAGTTAAAGAAAAATTTGACATCCCATAAACTTTATAATACCTCTATGGGCAGTGGCTATTTCTTAAAATTCTGGAGTTAAATGAAAATGAATTTTGTAAATTGGTTTGCATATTTAAAAAGTAGACATCCTAAGCTTTCCAATGAGCTATCATGACCCTAAATCGGAGTTGTATTTTAATTTCTATGAATTTTTCAATTTTCGGATTAGAAACTAGTAAACCTGCCAGTGGTAATAAACCACCCGTCTATCTTAAGTAAACCACCTGTTAACCCGTGTGTTAATTGTAGATAGTGAACCCGCCTTTTTACAAAAGTATACCACCAAGTTGCCATGGTATACTAGCTGTTAACTTGAACCAAAAACCCAATTTTGCTCACCTTCTAGTCTCTTAATGTCTTACAAACTTTCCAATACTATCCTAAATGATTTATGAATTCTTATTAGAGACTAAAACATAAAAATTGCTTGTATGTATTTTATATTGCGTTTAAGATAAAAATTGTTTACTTGGTATTTAAAGAACAATTGCATAAAAATACTTTAATGGCACTAGTAGACGGGTTTACACATAATTCACTTATGAATGTGATTATACATTGTGCTTTAGTTTTAATTGTCCTTATGCATGCCTTAGGGTCAAGGATGTGTGGAGCTAACGTTAATTAATTCCGAGAATAAAAGTTTGTTGTTAAGCTTTGAAGGTAGGGATTCTATTACTCATTTTTGTGAGGTTTTTATAGAATTAAAATTGATTGTTTTGCCGCAATATATATATATCTATGTTGAACTGATATTATATGAGTATCACATATGAAACTATGACATGGACTCGTCTTGTATTGTACGGCGAGGAACATAATGAATTGACACATGTTATAAATTGAGAAGCATGGTTAGGAAAACTGACTCTATTAATAATGATTTAATATAGAGAAATGGTGAGACATGAAGAGGGCGGCGGTTACGTCCTTGGGCATGAATACCCAAAAAGGTAAAATAGGGGGAAGGTGATGACGCTTCCTTGGGTTGAAAGTCCCAGAACACACTGTACAGGAATTGATTTGGTGAGGACTCAGGGCTTAATGTCCCCTCACCGGAACACCCTTGGAATGTTTATGGGGTGATCAAGTGCGCCCATTTGGGTTTCGATGAGTTGAGTGATACTCAATTTAACATGGATACCTAGGAACAATGATGATTGGTAATATTTGTATAAATGTGTAATTATGACACTTGGTAATGATTAACTACGGTATCCATAAGATGTGATCATAATAAACCTCATAATCTGGAATATGATGTAACCTACTAACCATGCAGTTTTTAAATGTGGTAATGGATAAACCATAAGGTGAGTCATGATTTCCCTACTGGGCATGTCGATGCTCATCCCTATCATATCTTCATATCTCAGGTGGAACTCAGTGCAACATATTTGAAGAGGAATAAGCGAAAACAATCCTGCTGTTTTCGTGTTAGAAGACCCTGTTTAATTACAACTTATCTACAACATGTAAGAGTTGTGTTATTTTTTTTTATGGCTGTGTTAAGTTATTTGGGAATTGTACTATGGTGATGATGACTGTAATTATATATATTTGGTGCTACACTAAAAACTGTGGTTTGTATTTAAAACGTTTATTTTTATTTTTCTTGTTGTTTAAAGACCCATGGGCATTGTTTAATTGATTTAAATAATATAAAATTTAAAATTATTTTTATTTATTTAAAACTGTTAACCCCCACATAGGGGTGTTACAAATTTCTTTTTTATAACACTCTACATCATGTTTAGAAGTCTTCTTTACACTTATTAGTCCATGATTCTATGTTTATTAGTTTTTTATTAAAACTTATTAAAACATAAATAAATAATTTAAAATTTAAAATTACAAGGCCGATCCTATAGGACCTTGGCCAGGGTGCAATATGGCTCTTCAAGGGTTAGGGCTTGGACCTGACGACTTTCTCTAAGGTTTGACCCAAGCACACCCCTCCACTATTGGACCTGACGACTTTCTCTAAGGTTTGACCCAAGCACACCCCTCCACTATAGAGGGGTACTGTCAAGCCCGTCATAACCTTTTGATACCTCTAATATTGACATGAACGTATATTTTTTGCTATTTCAACTCGTTTACAATAATTGTTGATAGAAATCTACTGTTTTGTCTATCAATTTTTACTCTAGTCTTGACATATATTTTCATATCTGTTTTTATAATAATTTATTTTCTGGCTATCACCAATCTAAAAAATATTCCAGACATGAAAGATAACCTTAAGTAAGGAGTAATATTTTTCCCCTTAAAAATTCTCAATTCAATCTTCAAACTTTTTTAGCTCATATTTTCAGAATTATTAAAAAACAATATTCAACAATATTAAAGGCATAATGTACGAACCTTGCCAACGACATATGGACCTACGAAAACTAAGCTCTTTTTTGTGGGTTACTCCTGGCAAGTTTCAGCTGCTCTGCAGTGGTTAGCATTGTTATGCCTCAGGTAAATAATTCTTTGTTTTGAAAGCTTCTCTCTCTATATACACATACATAGATGTGCGTGTATATATATATATATATATATATATATCCAGAGAAAAAAATTGCATCATGTTCTCGTATTGGGTGATAAATTATTGATATTGATTATAAGTTTGACTTTGTTATATATGCAGGAAGCATTTACGGATTTTTATATGACAATTTGGAAGATTCTTTTTGCAGAATTTTTCTTTTTTTCCTTACATATAGCCAAACTGAAAATTGATATGTTATTCGATTATGCTATAGTGGGTAGAAAGGAGCAAAGAGAGTTTTGTAATAATGTTAAAATATTGTTGCATCTTTATCGTGGATAAGGGTATCCAAAACAAATTTTATGAGTATAGATATCGGTGATGTAACGCATAATTCGTTAATAAAAATCATTCATTTTTTTTTTAATTTTTAATTAAAATCATTCATGATTCAATCAAAGAATAAAAATAAAGCCGCTGGATTAGCCCAGCAGTGAGGGAAAGAGGGTAAAGAGTTAGGCTCCAGGTTCAATGCTTGAAAATGTATACACAACTTTATAAGATCGATAAAATTAAGAGTAAATTATATTGATATTCTTTATGTTTTATCTAAATTACAGTTAAACCTCTTGAACCAAAACTAATCATATTGATACCCCCTAATTGCTCAAAAAAATTACAGAGAGACCCCATATGTTAGTTGACCGTTAGCTGACTGTTAATTTTATTCAATATGCTAAAAGTGCTCCTCTATTAGTTAAAAAACATTTTTAGGTATTTTTTGAAAAAATAAAAATAGATATAAAAATATTAAAATGTTAAAATCAAAACAATATAATTTTTTTAAGAAAACCTGAAAAAATAAAATAAAATAACTATCTACAATTATACAATTTTATACACTTTAAAAATAAATTAAAAGGCTGCTACCAAAATAAATTAAAGTCATTATAAAAAAAAATTAAAGTCAGTTTCTTTTTTAAAAAAAATTAAAAAAAACTCTCTATCTCAACGTCTCTCTCTTGATCTCTCTCGTTCTCGTAATACTAAAATCACTCCTTAAATTTTTAATAAAATTTTAAGCATAAAATATAGCTTAAAAAATTTATACTTAAATTACTTAGCATAAATGCTTAATTATTACATATGTAATGCACTTAATATTCTCGGGTGTCACAACTATGACTTCACTTTCTTTCTAGTATGGGATAAGAGAATTTTTCACTTTTAACTTTTGAAATTTTACATGTACACTTTGAGTGTCAATTTCTCATTCACTCATTCACAATTTTGAGCATATAAATATACTATTTAAATTAAGTTTCCATCTTGACCCATCATTAACGCATAATGGGTCTCACTCAAAATTGAGCCTTAAAATGCTTTTGTAAGCTATTTTATAATAGTTGGAGCAGTGTTGCATGCATTATTTTATTTTATAGCATATTTTTGGTTTGCAGTGTACTAGATGAGAGTTTTTACAATGTAGGAATTGAAACTGTGAAAGAATTAGAACTTTGTTCAAACACACTTGAATTCTGCGGTATGCAACTAAAAGATTTTTTTTTTTTGGTTTTTTCATGTCATTGAAAATGGCAGAAAGGATATATTAAAGCCCGTTGGGTAGACGGATTTGAATTGTGTTGATTTGAGATATTTTGATTTGAATTGTGTATTTTAAATTATGTGATTTGAATTGTTATCCGAATTGATATTTGAATGTGTAATTAAAGTATTAATCTGAATATGAAATATAATTAAAATTTGTGTTTTAATAGATTGTAGAAAAAAGTTCTTGATTTACAATAACAAATCTAACAAAATCTAATGTTTATTACATAATTAAATATGAAAATATTTATTCTCTCTCTTTACCATAAATGCAAAAAAAAAAAATGTGTCAATTAAATATCAAATGAAAAAGTAATAATATTTTTTTCCTTACGTATAAGAGAGAGAAAAAGTTAACTTTTACTGTAGAACAATGATTGAGTTCTAAAAATTTAGGGAAGTGGATTAGGGGATTTTTTTAGTGACATTTGAATCATTTATGGGATTCCAATTTTGCCCCCACCAAATGCATATCCAGACTAATTTTAATACCGTAGAGAAATTATAAAGTATAGAAATAATAAATTTCCTTTTTAATCCAAAGAATAGGAATTATGTGAAGAGTGTGTGATTTTTTTCCTTTGCTTGAAGGGTTTTTATTTCTTTTTTTTTAAAGATATTTATTTTTTTAAATGACGGTAAATGCAAATATATATATTTTTTAAATGACCAATGGTTTTCTTTCTTTCTTTTATTATTTTTCTTTTTTCGCCGTGTTGCCTTCCACATACGATCGGCGCCCAGGCCATGTACTCCCAAGGAAAGTAGAAATGGATATAATGACCCGGAGGCCTTCTAGCGACGAAGCTCTGATTTGTCTGGATGCTCCGATCGCATTCGCATGGACTCCGTACCTTCTCCTTTTCAGACGCACATTCCTCTCCCTTCACTTTCTGGTATGTTTGCTTCTCTTTCTCTTTGCTTTCGATCCGATTCCAGAATTTTCTTTCTCAATCTTAAGTTTTCTGTTGTTCAGAATCCGATTGCCATTTCGTTGATTCGGTTTCTTTAAAACGTCGTTTTCCTAGCGCTTTTGGGTTCGGAAACGCTAATTATTTGGTCTGTTTGGCTGTCGAAAAAGTATCTTCGAGTCATGGAAAAGTTCTATTGATTTGTTGTAACCTGAGAGATCGGATCACTTACTCTCTGGTTTAGTGTCTGAGGACTACTTTTATTAACTGAACAAAAACGAAATGGCGTATTTTGGATTCTCAATTTCGTTTCAAATCCTAAGTTTATCGGCAATCAAATGGATAATTGACGATCGAATTGCTAGTTCTTGTTCAATTTCAGAAGATTTTCCTCATACTATGTCTTGACGATCGAATTTCTGGTTCTTGTTCAATTTCAGTAGATTTTTTCTTACGCTGTGTATTGCTAATCCTCTCTCTCTCTCGATTTACGCTCTGTGCTGGTTTTTGATTTGAAAGTGTTATTGATTTTCTTGCATCAAATTTTCATCTTTGTTCACTTTCGGATTAAACCGCTTGTGATTGTGCCTTAATTGCGGCAATCAACCGGTAGATTGACGACCAATTATCGATTATTGTTCAATTTCAGTCGATATCGCTCCTTCGCGCTCGCGCTTACTCTTCTGTCCAGTTTTTGGTTTGAAATTATTTGGTTTTTATTATCGTCAAATTTCACTTTGTCTTTTACTAATTACTAGAATGACTAGTTACTACCCTTTCTAATTCAACTATTTGCAATTCTGCCTTTGATTACGTCAGTTGTTGGTTCATACTAGGACGAGTGAACATGAAAGAGAGATTATTTTGGTTGGGAAGTGGGGTTGTGTGCTAGGAATTTTGATGGCTCAGTCCCGTTTGGAGTAAAGGGAGCTTCAAAATAGAGGAAAAATACTGTGATTTTAACCTCAAAGAGAGAAAACAATCAAGTTGACTCTGCAAGGGTTTTGTATTCTCACAGACATTGATAAAAACTGCTTACCCCAGCAATTGTCGGCTGCTTGACAAGGTAGCAAAGCTCAGATTACAAAGGATAAAACCCTAAGACACTTAACTTAGCCAAACGCCATAACAACATAAACAACTAGTGCAGCAAAGTCCAGCAAATAGACAAACGAGAGCTACAAATACACTACTTAGTAAAGCAACAAGCGACAGTACGCAGTAGGTACATAAATAGGCCTAGAGACAACAATTAAGTAGTCAGTGCCCTCGCATCAAATGTATTTTCTATTAAATGTTAATTAAACATTTGTAACTTTCTTGACTTGGCTGCATAAGAATTGTGCGTTCATTTTCTCTTTCGCTCCCTCTCTCTCTTTCTTCTTGCATTTTTTCTTCATATTTTTGTTTATTTGTTTTTGCCGGGTGGTCAAGTCTTGGAAAATAAAAGTTTTTTTTTTTTACCATTTCTGTGTATTGCAGAGGAGACGCCCCTAAGACATGAGGCTCATTTATCTGAAGTTCCTGTTCACATAGTTACTCATGCCTCTCAACTTCCCCCTGAGTTTCTGCACCCATCATCTGAAAGGCAGTTGGTCATTGGTTTTGATTGCGAGGGAGTCGATCTGTGTCGCCATGGAACACTCTGTATCATGCAGGTGGACATTCTTACTTTTGTTCTCTTTGTGTTAGCTGTTGTTAAGAAGTTCCATTGATAATTTTAATTCAAATTTATATAGTCACTCTTGCTTTGTGTTGGATAACTATTTCATATGAGTTCTTTGAATGTATTTGGCAGCTTGCATTTCCAGATGCTATATATTTGGTTGACGCCATTCAAGGCGGAGAAATGCTTGTGAAAGCTTGTAAGCCTGCACTCGAATCTAGCTCCATCACAAAAGTCATTCATGATTGCAAACGAGATAGTGAGGTCTCTAATTCATTTTGTTACAAGCATATCTCAGAACGAGTTGTTTCGTCATATTAGTTCTAGTGTTGAATTTCTTCTCCTTTTAGGCCCTGTATTTCCAGTTTGGCGTCAAATTGAACAATGTTATGGATACCCAGGTGAGCATCCTTTGTTACAAGTTTATGGGATATTGGTAATTGACTATTGAGTTTGAGAAAGGGTTTCATGAGACTTTGATCCTAGAAATGCTCTGATTTGTCAATTGCATTTGTGAAGATCAATTCTTGTGGACCTGTCCAGAGCGTTTGTTGTTTCATTTCTCAACCTTTCTTCCTCTTTTCAATGACATTTTCAATTTGGAGGTGCTAATTTTACTTAATTAGTCTAAAGTTTAAACATTTTCGTGGCCTTCAGATTGCTTTTTCACTGATAGAGGAGCAGGAAGGGCAACCGCGATCACCAGATTGCATATCATTTGTTGGTCTTCTTGCAGATCCACGTTATTGTGGTATTCATTTTGTTTTATTAGTTAGGTTAATGTATTATCCATGCTTTTTCTGGTCGTAAGAAAGATTTATTTCTTTTCTAGATGGTAAAGCCTTCCAGTTGTTACTTGCTATCTAAAGGCAAGTTATTAGGAGATGTAACTTTTGTTAACATTAATCTTTTTTTGTACCCTAGATTTAAAATTTGTTATGCTAATGGGTGCTACAACTTATTCATCAACCGTCATTATGTCCCTGATTGTTACATGCCAAAATATTTTGAGTACCTTTCACATGGTGCTGAGCTAGTAAATTTGGCCTTTCATAGTGTTTTGCATCTTGGATTTAAACTGTAGGCATATCTTATCTTGAGAAGGAAGAAGTTCGTGTTCTCTTAAGGCAGGTTAGTTTCAACACTAACCATTTCAGCTGGAGAATGTTCTTTTTCATGCATATATATGTTTTTTATGAATCATTTCAATTTGTTCCTACTGCCAACATTGAGTGGTATCACAGATAGTATGCAATTTTTCAAACTAATCATTGAAAGTAAGGTCTGGTGTAGTAGTAAACTGGGAAATTAACTATAGTCCTATCATGAAGCATCAAGATATTTATTTCCCCGGTTCGTTGTTTCATATACATGCTTACATTCATTTCACGTAGATGACTTGAGAGAATATGTGTTTAGCTTCCCATCTAACTTTCACTGAAAAGTCATGATTCCTTTATTTGCGAGAATCTTCTGTCAGATGATAATCGTCATAACTCGTATGTTTAATGTTGTACAGGACCCCAATTTTTGGACATACAGGCCATTATCTGAGCTGATGGTTCGTGCTGCTGCGGATGATGTCCGCTTTCTTCTCTACATCTATCACAAGATGATAGCCAAATTGAATCAACGATCATTGTGGTATCTTGCAGTTCGTGGTGCTCTTTATTGTAGGTGTTTTTGCGTCAACAATAATGACTTTGCTGACTGGCCATCTCTCCCTCCTATTCCAGGTCTTTCTAATTAAAATGGCTATACTGTTGTGCTTCAAACTTAAAACATTATTTCTTGTAAAAGTTCAGTTGAATTTCATACTTTTACAAAGCTTCTGAATTCTCCTTTGTCTGTATACAGTATACTTGCTTGTTTTTAAGTTCCACATGTATACTCAAAACTTTGAAATAGGGCAGATTAATTAACGCAAAATGATGCATTGTATGTGTCCAAGGTTTCAGCTGCACATAAACATGAAGCTTCCCTTGAGTTTTAATACAACCAAATAGAACCAGCAAGTCAGCAATTGCTTCTTATGAAAATAGTAGAAACGTTAAGGTAGAGAAATAGTTGTATTACTGAATTGGTGAACTTAGTTTTCCCCTTTCTTAAACTTTGTTGTAGCTTTCTAAGTTAAATCTGTGAGTTTGGTCGTTTGTGTGTGTTTTTATTTTTATTTTTATTTTTTTAATTGCTTCGTAGCTAATTTAGCTGTGATTTTACTCTGTAGATAGCCTAATGATGGACGGCAATGCTCCGGAGGAAGAAATTTTGTCGGTTCTCAATGTTCCTCCAGGAAAGATGGGATGTGTTATTGGGAGACGAGGAGCCACCATTTTGTCAATTAAGGAATCTTGCAAGTGCGTCTCTTTATCTCTCTGTTTCATTTTTTTTTTTTAAATTCATTACTCCCAGGTATTTAGATTTAGCTCGCAAATCACAAATTTTTGCAGTGCGGAAATTCTCATTGGAGGTTCTAAGGGCCCACCTGACAAGGTTAGTCCCATAGATTTACTAAGCAAGCTTATAGTAGAAAGCACCAATTGATATAACACGTTTTTAATACCAAGTTGACATTGAATTTTGTAAAAATTTAACGGTTTGAACTCAATTCACTGCTGGTAGGGTTCTTTTCCTTTTTTTCTTTTTTCTCCTTTTTGAAGTTGTCCTAATATCTAGCATGCAGAATATTTTTGAAATTGTTTCCAAATTCCTAATTGAGTTGGGACAAACAAAAAATTGTTTACAAACAGACGAGTCAAATGAAATTTTACTGTGTAAAACGCCTAATTCTGTTCTTGGTTTTCATGTCTAGGTATTTATTATAGGACCTGTAAAGCAGGTGAGGAAAGCCGAAGCCATGTTAAGAGGAAGGATGCTGGATATATAGTAAGAAACAGGCGTCAGTGTGCTTCTCATCTTTTTAATAGAACTCTACAAATTCTAATAAATGGATTTTGCTGCTTTTGCTCATGTTTCTCTGGGGCCAAGGGGCGGAGGAAAAGAATAAATAAGTGGTTTGCTTTTAGTATTTAGGCTTTGCATAATCGATCTCATATTTGCAACGGGGCATCAAACTAGCTTTTCTTGGTTTGGAAAAACAATACACACACACTTTCTCTTAAAGAGCACGCGCAGTCTTTTTTGGTAAACTGACACTAAGAGTATCATGCGTCAACATCAAATAGTAACATTTGACTAGGAAAACCTCTTTAAAGTGCAATGTTATTTTTTGTACAGTATTGAATTTAGCAAGAGAACGGCATATTCAAATTTAACATTCGATTTCTATTAGTTGGTATTAGATTTTTATTTTTTTAGCTAAAAGTTTACAAGTAAGCTTATAAAAGTGGACAATTATGACAAAAAGAAAATATAGTATTGGAAATAACATCATTAAAGCACAAGATATCAAATAAGTCTTTTTAATTTTTTATTTTTTACTAAATATAGTATTGACATTGACTTTTGCATAAAAGATGGTCTTAGCAGTATACAAATTTGACAAAACGTTTGCCATTGATGGGCTACATAATCTCTAGACTGTAACTTGTTAAAGGGTGGAAAGGAAAAGTGCCCCTTCTAGGACCAATAAACAAGCAAGCCAGGACGAGGAAATTGGAAAGTGTGTCCCTCTTAATTTATCTTTTTCATTGTGTCTTTTTCTTTTTGAAATTCTTTTTCTCAAGTTGATATAAAAAGGAGAAGGTGAGTTGATCTTTATGATTCAGTAGTACGGTATTCTTGAGATTTTTTTTGCCCAAAATCATTTTTTTAATCTATTATCAAGGTCCAAGGATAAGGGTATATTCTTTTTATTTTCTTCGCGAACCAAGACTATCTTTAATGCAAATATTAATGTCAATTTGATATTCACTGCTAAGGAGAAATATAACATATTTAATATGTTATTCTATTAATAGCTTCAAAGTATAATGTTATTTTAAGTGTAATATTTGTGTTTTTGTCATTAATTATGAGGCTTCAAAACCTATAAAAATAAATTTTAAGTCCTAAAATAGTTCGAGAAGAATATTACAATAATTAAATAAAAATGTGATTTATCAATCAATAGCAATTAAATGTTAAATTTGACATGTACTAATTGTTATATAGCTGGTGTTAAATTTGTCACTAAGTATAATATTTGTCAAAATTAACATAAAATAGTAGTATTGCATTAAAAGTGATTTTTCTTTCAGTTTCAAAATTTAACTGTGACACATCAATTTTTTTCCCTAAGAATTTGATACAGCATTGAACCGTGATACAACAATTTTGCCAACAATTTAACTGTGACACATCAATTTGATACAGCGTTGAAGATGCTCTAAATAGCAATTTATACGGAGATTTCAATTGATTCCGGGAGAAACATGCCAAGAACTAAAAATGAAGTTAAAAGAAGAAAAAGGGGAAGGGGGCGGAGGGTCTGGGGGGCTTAATTATTTTTTCAGCTGTAATTAATATGATTATAATCTAACATGATTTGATGTGAATTGATCGAAATTTGAAATCCAATTAGTCGTACAAAAAACATGCCTCTAATAACAAAATGACGCGTTAATTATTCAATGACGCTTTGCTGCTGGTCAGATCGCTTCGAATCTTTTTAAAGTTTTAAACCAAAAAACCTTAATACATCACTCTAACCCAATTATCGAGAATAATCGGTTCAACTCCATCGTTTTCTTCAAAGGTCCTGAACCACTTCCTAGTTTGGTTTGTTTGTTTGTCTCCGTGTTGGTTTTTTTATAGAACTTGGCAAACAAATCATCAGAGTATATTTGTTCGTAGTATTGAATTTACTTTTGTTACACACTGAATTTTCGGAGCAAAACTAGAAGAGCCTCGGAGCACCTCATAACAAAGTTATTCGTTTCACTCTATCGATAAGTCTCACAATTATCTTATATCACACTCATCTTAACACACTACCCAAATGAGCGCTGGGAGATTTCCAATATGGTGGCCAAATATGCCAAAGAATATGAAGAGACTAAATGATAAATAATTATTTACTTCTGAAAGCCACCATATTGATATGGCTGACCACCAAGGCTTGAGAAGAAGTCATCCCCTCCCGTGGCCTGTGAAGAAGGGAACCCAGACCTACCAAGTCCAGACCCTGCACCCATTGCTCTCCCCATGTAATATGAAGTTGCTGGTCCTTTCTCCTTCTCATCAAATCCATCGCTTAATCCACCCACAACGCCAACGTCTACTAAAGATACTTTCTTGGCTGCAGCATATTTTCAAGATAGGGCAATTATAAACGATTCCATGGACTAAATAATAAGCATTTATTCACGTGCATGAAAACTATGATAGTGCATTAGTTCTTAAGTATCAAAATTGCATAATCCGAAGGCCGTAATGTGACCCCTAATATTTATATCTGAGCAATAACAGGACCCGAAAACCACATAATACGTGGTGAGCCAGTTTCTCACCCCTGATGCACGTACAAATCCCCAAGAAGCACGAGACCTTCGAACTATGAACCCTACACTTTATGGAAATGGTTTGTCTTGATGAGCTTTGACTAAGAATGGCATTAGATTTACACAAATCTCTCTTACTTTTGTAGTTTCTCATAACCTTACGCCAAACTACAATTAAATATGTTCTTAGGCAAGTGCATATGAACAAGGATTTCAAAGAAGTACGGGTCAATTATCATGTACCCTTCAATTTCCCATCACGCAGGCGAATGTCAAAACATGAACCTAGGATATTCTATCTAATCTCACATCTGCGCTTCAACATCTTGTCATGTTATTACAATCGCCACGGAGTAAGTAGCAGGCCATTTGGTGCGCTGGATGGGATCGTATTGGACGGGATAGGAGGATTGGATTGGATTGTATTGGAAATGATAAGATAAACTTTTAGCTAATCTAATCCCATGTTTGTTGTTGTGTTACTAGAATAGAGGCCTTTTTGTAAAAAAATTTCACTCATATGGGTCAAATTGTAATTTTTTAAAATTAGGGGGGGCAAAATTATAATTATCAAAAATATTTCCCTCAAATGAAAATTACATTTTGATCCCCTTTTTTTAAAAAAATTATAATTTAAATGTTATAAATTTTTGCAAATACATCCTTGAAGATTTTCATAATATACAAAGGTTATAATTAATCCCATGCTTTAGCAAGGGATTGCATAATTCCCCAAGGGGATTCAAGTCTGGATTGGACAAGCTCTTATCTAATCCAATCCTTTAAAGTGTTTGGATTGGACAAGCCCTTATCCAATCCAATCCTTTAAAGTTTTTCACCAAACAAAGTATTAAGATTTAATTCAATCCAATCCTCCTTAATCCTGCACACCAAACATGCCCAGAGTACAAAGAAGAATAAAAATATGGAATAAAAGGCGGAGTTGTAAGTTGAGATAGATATACTTACGAGCGGATATATTAAGATCAATCAATCCACGGCTTAGCGAATCGGCCCAAATTCCTGATTTCACTTGGAACGTATCCTTCCTGGCTGAAGACTTTGAGTCGGATGCAATATTTCCACTTGAAATATTATTACTGCCACCAGTGACAGAACTTGGGGAAGGTTCTGAAGACATTGAACTAGAATGAGAGGTAAATGCACCAAAAGAATCAGAATCATCAAAGTTGTTAAGTGGAACAGCAGCAAAGGGATCGACAATTTTAGCATTTATTGGTGCAGTATTTGTGGACTTAACGTCTGGCTGCGAAACTGGGTCAGGGGTTGCAAAAAGGTCAACTGTTGAAGGAGCTGAAGATGAAACGGCAGGTTGGGATGCAAAGAGGTCATTGTCGTTCTGCACAAATGTCACAGCTGTTAGTTAGTGCCCAAGAAAAGGGAATTTGATAATTAGATGATGCAAAAATAAAAAAAATGCAACGTTTGAACATCTCATGTATAACTGGACTCATTTCAATGTCATATGTCTTCCTAATTTATTTTAAAGAGAAAAATTTTAGACAAATGAAAAATGGAAAGTCACTGAAATGTTGTGCCCAATAGTTCCACTACAACACACTTCTTTAACAGTGTGTGGTTGGAGGGAGGGAGGGAGGGAGGGAGGGAGAGGGGTGGAGGAAAGATCAAATCCCGCGTTTGATTGGAGGGAAGAGAGGGAGGACAAGAGAGGTGGAGGGATGAGCTCTCCTCTTGGGCCCATCAAAACCACTCCTTCCAATAATAGGACAACAGACTTTTTTATCCTTGATAAAATCATTAATAAACAGTAAAGATGGACAATATATTAATTCGACAAAAAACTATCGTGAATCCTTTCAACCCCCTTTCCTTTCTACCAAACAACTTGAAAGATTATTATAATCTTCTTCATCCTTCACATTCCTCATCCATCAAACTCTCCCCATCCTTCCTACTCACCATCCCTTCTACCAAACGGAACCTAGAAACTTAATAATTTAAAAATAGAAATGAGAGAAGTCGAATGAAGTCCCGATCAAAAGTTGACGGTGGATATATAAAGTACGATTGCCCTTTCAAATAAATGTGCCAATCCCCCGGAGAAATAAATGTGGCAGCAAGAATCCACATCATGAGAAAAGTAATAAAGAATATTGCATACGATATTATAATAAAATCTAAAACATTGTCGTTGCAGGCATAGCCTAATGGTAATTCTACACTAGGCTCCACTTCACCACAAGGTGTTATAATCAAATCCTCCTACCCCAAGTTCAAAAAACCTAGAATGATTGGGAAGAAATATTGAAGCCAACAAGTGAAAGACCAAGTAAATTGCCAAACAACAATCTTACATGCCATTATACGATAGAGGAAAAGAGTTATAAAACTACATTTCTGATAGCTTGTCTTACCTTAGTTTCGGTACTTGGTCTGGTTTCAACCTGAGGTGGTGCTGATACAAAAGTTGCATCCGCAAACAGATCAACCTAACCAAAATTATACGGCATGAAAGATTCAAGTAATTTACCAAACAGCAATCTCAAATATATTTTGGTGTGCAAGACGTAAAGAGCCACATATCTACATTTCTGAAAACTTGTGTCACCTCGGTTTGAGAGTTTGGTTTAGTTTCAGCCTGAGTGGGTGCCGATACAAAAGTTGCATCAGCAAACAAATCAGCCTCTGATGGACTGCCATTCAAAGCCATATTTCCTGATGGAACTGGGGTTGGAGCATCCATGAGGTCTCCAAGCAAGCTTCCCCCAAAGAGATCTGCCTGATTAGAGCTTCCAGCAGCCTCTGTAGTGATAAGATTAGTGTTCATGTGACCCATCACAAATAGTTACAAAGAAGATGCTAGCAACATAAGGCTTCTTTCATGTCTTAAATTAAAAAACAGCTACTTTAAACCATACTACTTACTTGTAGTAGAAGTCCCACGTGGATCAAAATCATCAAAATCATCCCCGCTGTTTGAAGGAAGAGTTGAGTTTTGAGCAGGAATTGAACTGTATTTATCAGAGTCACTAGATTTAGTTGTTGGCTGTGATGCTTGGTCCTTCCTGCAGAATGGGCATTCCCAACTTAGTGAAATAGAGAACTAGTGAAATAGAGAATTATGGAAGCAGCATGTTATCGATTTTATTTCCGGTGAATGAAATATGTGCCTACAGTGATGGGAAAGAAACTAAAAAGCAGTCTGCCTTAGTGATTTGTTCATCACAAGTAAAACAACAATCACGGATTACCCAACAAATTTTCCAAGAATCAAAAGCTAGCGGGTGGGTATTGTTGTGGAGGACATTAGTTTGATAGCAATGTTTAACATTCTAGCGTACGGTCAAGATCCTTAAAAAAGCACAAACACAAGCAGGCAATGACTAATGAACTTTTCGTACTGTCAATGCAACAATCTTAGGAGCATGCAAATAAGATCTGAAAATTGCGGTAGATGTCTAAAACTAGACTTTGGAACTTGTAGCCGCAAAATGCCCCCTTAATTAAACAAATTTTACCAGTGTGTGATTCATGCTTTGGTCTCATTTCTGAGTAAACAGAATCAATTAAGAACTTGAAATCATTATCTGTAACAAAAGCTTTACCTTCCATAGTTTGTTGAACCTTTCTTCGAAGTGCTTCCTTGCCTCTCACTTGTGTGGCGAGACTTACCATGAGTATCCCTCTCAGACTTTTCTTCTTCATATTGATCCCTGTATCTATCACCATCTCTTGTGCCGCTTAGACCTCCATAGCGGTCACTACTTTGGTAGCTACTACTAGTAAATGAAGCTGCCCCTGACTTAAAAGTGATACCAGAAGATGAAAGGCCCACATACCTGACAACAACAATGTGCAATCAATTAGCTGAAAAAGATCAGAAACAGATTTCATAAAACTCATAAAATATCCCTTACAAACTTACTTGTCACGGTTCGCAGCAGCTTTGTTTCTAACTTCTTGTATTTTATCCTTGTTATTCAACAGGGCAACAATGTTCTCTGCCTTCTTTCTAACATTAATCCCCATATCCTTCCCACTTGGCTCAACATATTCAAAACTTGCTAGTGACTTCAACGACGTAAACAAAATCAGAGTGGAGTAAAAATAGCACAACAAACCTTATTCTGAAGGTAAGGGAAAACAATGTAGGTCCTCGATCAAACCGAAATTTAGAAATCAGTTCTTACCGAAATTTGGAAAGTATGTTCAATAATGTCATCAACAGCACGTTCAGATCCATGTGCCACCAGATACTCAATCACCGTCAATGCCTATAACAGAAGTAATTTGAAACATTAGAAATTGAAAGCATGGACACAAATATAGTAATTGAGACTAGCATACAAACCATAAGCCTCTCAATTGAACCTTTGATCTTTATATGAGGGACACTGTCATAGTAATTACTGATTACACGCTCACCTTATAGACATAGCGCCAGTCCTTGCCAGTCTCCGTTAACCTTGTCCATAAGACATTCATAACCATCTGACATTCCGAACTGAAAGACATCAAAGCTCCGCAAATTCAGCATCAGTAACAAACCAGGAAGTAAGATTTCAAAACAGCAATACTATTGTAGTACAAAATTCAAAATGGATAACTGTCAAAGTTAAAGGTATAGGATTAAAACGTACAACTTCTTAGTGGCTTGTGCTATCTCTGCCAATGCAGTGCCGTGAGGACCCCAAGGTTCATTGTCCGTTGCATCCAATACCTGTATCGGTAATTACAGAGTCACCTAAGCAAGATATCATAAACCAAACAACAGAAAAACACTCCTCATTGTACTAAATAAGCTTCCAATGAATTTCTCCTAGTAATTCCACGAAGTTGTATTGTATTGGGTGCAAAATCAGAATAACTACTAGTACAATAAATAAATCGGAGATGATCGATTTCATGTTTTTGACGTATCAGTACCAATTCAATAATAAAAGCTTCCAATATATACAATTACGGATATGCAATATATATCCGAACGCAAAATCTGAATTTTCAAATATTCTAGTGAAAAGTGAAATTACCTTCTGTTCGATCTCGGGAACCTTCAAGACCTTCAAATTCACCTCTCTCTTTCTGCCAATCAAGAGATTTGAAGTTCGTAAAAGAGAATCCAGTTCAGATTTAAAGATTTGTGGAAACAACTTTTTTCGCAAAATTAGGAGTAAAAATCACCAAATTTTCAATCCAAAAAAAAAAAAAATCGCAGAGGCGAGGATAAGAATCTGACATTTCGCGGACGGTTTGATCGAAGGCCTTCATGAAATCCATGGCGGATCTGCAAAATTTCCGAAGTAAAAAGGAAAATGCGTAATCGAATCAGAAGAATTACGATGGATCTGGAGTAATTCTGTTGCGTGACGAGAAGAGAAGAACACCTTTGGCTTAGAGATTCAGAGGAGAGGATTCAGATCTTTACCGCCTTCAAATCACTTTCTTTTTTTTTTCCTTTTTTTAGCTAAAAGCGCTCAGATCTCCTCTCGACCTTGTAATCCTCAGCTCTGAATCCGGTTCTTGGCTCCTTTCTTATTTATTTCATTTTTTTAACCCTTTTTTAATTTTTAACACTTTCTTTCCGTTTCTCTCAATTTTTTTTTTTTTTTCTCTCTTGGCAATATTCGAGCGGAAAGAAATAAAAAAGCTCGATACAGGAAAGTGCAAACCTTATCAAAAGAGGGGGAAACTAAACTTCTTTTTTATTTTTATTTAATTTTTTGAATCCTCTTGCTTTTCCTGTCTCTTACAGATGTCAGATGGTCAACCTTGTCAAAATCTTCCCAAATTTCATCCGGGCCTAAAACTATCAAAAAAACAAAAAATTTAACAAAATTAAAAGTTTAGAAACCAAAATATCTTAGTATTAGGAACTATTTGTGTTAATAACAAACAAGTCTTATGCCTTTTTACACGCTTTTTACACACTGCAACACTAAACTAAAATCCCTCATATTGCTTGAATTACGGCTAATTTTATTTTGGTCTACAAAAATGTAGTTCAAATCTTCTTTGGATTAATTGTAAAAATTTCCTTTGAATTATAGTCTTTGTAACGCTTTGTCTATTGAATTTCAAAACATAGTATTCGTTTCCCTTGAAGTATGAATCATTAACAAAAATAATCATTTTATTAAAATTTTAAAGGAAAATTGACAAAGGAGTATAAAGTTAAGGGTATTTTAGTAATTTTGGTTATAAAAGTAATCATAAAATTGAAACTATAATAAAAATAGTCTTTATTAATTATTAAAATAAAAAATAATTAAAACTATATACCAAAATTTTCTTTAAAATTTTATTAATTTTTTCACATCCAAAGAGTATTTTGAAATTTTAAAATTTATATATATTGAAACGAGTAAGAATACAACACAAATATATTTAATATAGCAAAAAATATGATACAAAATTTACAAAGAGAAAAAACACCGATAGTACTAATAAAATTTCTTTCATATTTTTGAAGTTTTTATTGGTATTTATACATTTTACAATTTGAAAATACTTTTTGAGTGCAAAAAAAATTAAGAAATTTGAAAGAAAATTTCGGTATATCAAAAAAAGAAGAATATAGATAGTAGTATACTTTATATATTTTTTATTTTAATCATCAATAAATACTATTTTTATTATAGTTTTAATTCTTTTGGTTAATTTATAACTAGGATTGCCAAAATGCCTCCTAATTTAAAATTCTTTGTCAATTTTTCGTTAAAATTCTAACTAAATGACTATTTTTGTTAATAGTTCATACTTTAGAGTGAACATATGTTACGTTTTGAAGTTCGGAGAGTAAAGTATTACAAAGGTTATAGTTCATAGGGGATTTCATAATTAATCCATCTTATTTTAGTCCATAACTTTAAAAAGGTTAAAAAGACATATGGTGTTTGGAAGCATTGGTAAGGACTAATAATTAGAATCAATTTTGGTTGAAAACACTATAGTATGTGAGAGCGTTATATTAAAGCATATTTTTTCTTTACACTGAAGCATATGAGTGATTTTCGCCATAACAACTAAAAGTTTTGGCTCTAACTCGTATCATCAAACATCATAGTATTCTCGATTCAAATAATCACCTCACCAGTCTATCAAATCGTAAAGGTGTTTTTTTTGCAAAAGAAGCGTGTGAGTTTAAATCAGTTGTCTTATTATTTTAAAAATGATTTTTATCCCTTTGGTACATTTGTTATAACAGAGCATCACATAAAGTATTCTACTATTTAGAAATATTAAAAAATACCGCATAATTTTTAAAAATATATTTCTGGTATCTAATCATGATTGTTCTTTGATGCAGCACCTAAGCATGATTTTTGAAACGTGGAATGTTCAATTTAACATTTTATTACTAAACCCTCGTTTAATTTCGCAAAACTATTCAGAAAATAAGAATATATTTCATAAAATTAGATATATCACTTTCTTCTTTTTAATTTTTTATTTAACAGTTCTATAAAATTTAGTTGGGTTTGTTAATAAAAGGAGGGAGTAAGGTCTAATTGTTCCTCCGTGTACCTTTATGCATAAATTTTCATAATGCTTTTATTTGTGTATTAATTTGTTCACAAAATGGTACTCTCCAACACTGCGCGGGGGCAGTTTTGGGCCAGCCAAGAAACTGGACCGAGGGATTCAACTGAGGCCACATTGCAAGCCCAAAAACAGAAGGGGAATTTTCATAAATGGGACCTTTTAATATTGAAAAAATTATAATAAGTGACCAATGTTATGAAATTAAATCTCACATAATATTTAAAATATCTTAAAAATATTTTTAATGATTTAGTAATTATTTTAATAATATCACATATTATATTATATAATTACATAGTAATAATTTTAATGATATATTTTAAGACACTTGTAGAATTTTTATAAACTGGAATCACATTTTAATTCGATAAGCATAATTGGATCAGTTGTCTTATTAGCCCGTTAATATTTACTTTTTATAAATGTGTACATGTTTATTTGTTACACAATTTAACATGTAATATGAATGGTAATATAACGTAATTTTTTTTAAGTATAACATAAATAAAAACAACTTTTGAATTTATGATATAACGTAATATTTTTGAGAACCGGATAACTGACATGACATTTCACAAGTCCATTCACAGCCATGTATAAGCATATCCCAATGGCCACGAGACGCTAACATGAAATAGAAGAATTTAATGGGCCTTTCAAACTCTAACAAAATGAATACAACGAGCACACAAACTTAGATAAAATTACATGCTAAACCATGCTTAGTGTTTATTTACGCTACACTAATAAAAGTTTAGGTCACACTCTCATTCATATTACATGTTAAGTTATGTCACAAATGAACATGTACGTATTTATAAAACGTAAATCTAAAAAGATGGTATTTATGAAAATTTTCCTAAACCTTAATGAGTTTTGGGCCATAAAGCGTTTTCGTTGTATTGAAAAAATTACATGTTATGTCACACTTTAAAAGTTGTGTTTATTTATGTCATATTAGTTAAAGTTTATGTCACACTTTTATTCATATTACATGTTAAGTTATGCCACAAATAAACATGTACAAATTTAAAAAAGTAAACCTGAAAAGAAAACATTTATCAAAATTCCCCTAAACCTTAATGAGTTTTAGGCCATAAGGTGTTTTCGTATTGAGAAAATTACATGTTATGCCACACTTTTAAAAGTTGTGTTTATTCATATCACATTTAGAAAAATTTATGTCATATTATCATTCTTATTACATTTTCAGTCGTGTCACAAATAAATATGCGTGGCATCCATAAAAAATAAATCTTAAAAGATCACATTTATGAAAATTGCCCTTTAGTATTATGAGTCTCAACTTAAATTTTTTGTTGCTACAGTTTAAAGTTTTCACATACTACGGAGTCAAAAAAAATGAGTTACAGTATAAAATTCTCACATGCTACAATAATTTTAACTAAAATAAATTAAAGCTATTGGTTTGTACCAATGATTCTAAACCACTTTTAAAATACTGATTTAAATTATACGAGAAAAGACACTATAAAAAAATTGATTTGAACTAAAACCTTTTAGATCTAATAAAGTTTCCTACGTGCTCTCTGGAAATTTCCATTTCCGAGTTTGTTCATATAACCCTTTTAACGAGATTTGGAAATTTCCAAGTCGTTAATGGAACCAATTCCTAAAATTCGAACACTTATTGGTCATCTCATATTGCACTTTCATACGTTTTGAAAGCCAATAAATTGTCAGAAACTGTTTTCGGCTGTTTTTCTTTTCTTCTCAACTGTTTTGCTTGTGCTCTGTTACAAGTTCAGCAGTGTAGTTTTAACATAGCATCGAATTTTATAGTCTATGTATACTGCTTAAAAAGCGATAACGTAATATAAAGCTCCTAGGGAAAAATATTTATATAATTTATTCATTGACATTAAATTGATTGACCCGCGCAAGCAAAAAGTATATTGCCATGGGATTCGTCGATTTGTGATTATGTGTTTATTTTAATCTGAGTAGAAACATAAAAGCAGAGATCATAAGGACAAAAAGAACTAGTTATGAACCACACCAGCTGCAAATTGTCAAGATTCTTTATCAACTTATTAATATAGTCTGGTCCTACCATACTAACATATAAAAATGAGAAATGTATGTCAGACACTTATCCAAACCACCCCTACGCTTTTTTTACACCATGTTATATTATACTTCTCACTTCTATCCTACAATCTCGTACATAAAACTATAAACATGTAGGACAAAACATAAGAGCAAAGATCACAATCAGCACTATTTGAATATATATATGTATATATATAATATTGAATGGCTTTTAATTTTCATACATATATATATATATATCTATATATGTTCAACGCTAGCAACAACTTGAGTACATTTGATCAAAAAATCAAAGAAATAATTATGCATGCAAACTTAAAAAATGCCTCGTCAACTTGCAGTTTTATAAAAATAATAATAACAACAATAATTGATTAATTAAAGCCTTATCACTGCACTCTTTATGATATATATTATCCTGTTCATTGACTTAGGGCATTCAACCCTATCCAACAAACAAACTAGAGGGAATAATACATCTTTATAACCATTGATCACTAACATCACTGACCACCAATATATTAATTTGTGACGGTTGGTTAAATTTCCTCCCTATATCCAGCATTTATAAACGACTTAGTGTCTTTAGAACTCAATTGCGTGAGCATCTTCCATTGAAGGATCCAATTTTATTTCTTTGAGAACAAGAATTTGCTATCATTCATTTGAAGCGTAGAGTACAATAACAATTTCGATAGATAGATCAAATAAGCTCATAATTTATTAACAGCATAAAAAGTCAAAGAATATGTTGCATTATTTGCCCCTTCAAAAACATGCCTAATTTTAACTCCTATGAAAAAAATAATAAGTTAGATATATTTGACAATAAAATATCAAACTTATTACAACTAAAATTATTAGTCTTCAAAGCTTAAACCATTGTACATCAGACTCTATATATCATGGAGATTTAGTCTCATGTTCCTAGCCTAAACTAAACTTTAAGCAAGGGGCTTTCGTTTGAGCTTTACAAGCGGAAAAGGCACTAGCTAACTTCTTAGCCCAAGCTGTCATAATAAAACCAGTTGAATATCTTAAGACAGCTCCAACTTCCATTAACGGACCCAAAATTTTTATCAGCGAAGACTAATAACTAAAATTTAAAATTTTGATGGGTGCAATTAATTGATCATATAAGATATTACTCAATTTTATAGGGTTTTTGGTATATTTGCCCCTTAAATTTTAGACTTTATTGCAATGTAGTCCTTAAACTTTCTTTGTAGTAATTGAGTCCCTAAACCTTGCTGAGTGTGATTTAGTCCTAAGCACAAAGTTTATTCAAAATCAAGACGGAAACAATCATGTGAGATACACATGACCCATTTAGAACACTTATATACCTCATTTAATTATAATAAGAGCCAAATTATTTAATTTTATATCCAAAATTATGAAAAAAATATATCATTGTTAATGATATTTCTAACAATTTGATTGGTTTTTTTGTATATTTTAATCATTGTAATGCTTGAAATTACGTTTCTTCACTTCTAAATTGGTCATGTATGCCTCGGGTGATAGTTTTTTATCTTAATTTTAACAAACATTAATGATTAAGGACTTTATTGCCATACTTAGCAAAGTTTAGGGACTCACTTGCCAGAAAAAAAAAGTTTCAAGACTATATTACAAAAAAACCTTAAATTTAGGAGGTCAATGTGCCAAAAACCCCAATTTTGTATATAAAGATTTTCAAAAAAAAATTAAAAAAAATGAGTGAAGGCTTATCCACTGATCCTTCTTCATTGGCTCCGTGGGTGATATCGTCATTCACGTTTTAATTAGGGTGATCATAATTAATTAAATTTAGAAATTCCAAACTTTGTATATTCTTCACTATATGTGTCTGATTATGTCCATGCACCATGCGTGTTTTATATTCCACCCACTCACATACGTTCACTTGTATATATGTATATATCGTTACGTTAGTTGGAGCGGATCAATCAGGAATCTACATTGTTATTCAAAACACAACCAGAATAATTGAAGAATATAGTTATTAATTAGTGCAGTCCGTACCAAAGTCAAGTCAAGCCAAACTGAGTTCATTGTATATAATTTATTCTCTTTATAAACTGGTTGTTGGATCGAAATTAAGGGAGCCTTTGTTTGAAGGGTTCACTGAATTTGAACCAAAAAATGGACTGAAAAAGTGTTTGAATGTGAAAATTTGAGACCCATCCTTAAACATTGATAAAATTAGTTGAGCAAAAAATGCCTTAAAATTCGGATTTAAACCTCTCTAATTTTAAGATTTATAAACTCAACTTTTCATATTAAATCCAAAAATTTCAAACAACTATGATTCAAACCTGCGTCCTAAAAAAAATGTAAGCATGTGGGTTTCCTTTTTTATTGATTATTTGACCTTACAAGGGGAAGGAGTAAAGGGCAGCGACATTAATCTCTCGATGTCCTACATAAATCTTGCTGAAAAAGGGTGCAATTGAAAGATAAGATGACGGAGATATAATTCATGCAATCCTTTGCATTACCCTTAAATACATCAAATGCATTTTTACATTTTCTAACACACACGCACTAAATATATAAGGGCCCTCATTCTTTTTCTTTCCCCCCACCCCACCATTTCTTTCCCTGAAACAGAGACAAGGGCTTTCGTGACACTAATATTGGCTTTTTTGATTGTTTTGGTATTGTTGTCTCCTTAAATTCAATGCTTTAGAAAGAATATTCATCCACCTATAATGCCAACAAGAAGTAAATACAGAACATCATGATACAACAACGCCTAAAGTTCATGTGAAAACATAAGTGGAAACAAATGTCAGGCCAGCTTTGCAAGCTTCTATCTTTTTTTTTTTCCATTCTCTCATTAATTTTTTTTTCTTATTTTGTCCACTGATGAAGCAAATATACACCACTCAATATTACTTTTTTTTTTTGAAGTATAATATAAGCTTGGTTTCCTTCATTATTAAGAATATCTAGGACCACACACCAAAAAGCTAATCAATATATATATGTATATATATATATATATTAAATTATATTGAGATCGTAAAAGTTAAAGAAAAATGTGTAAAGTCAGAAGACTTTTATATAAAATATAAAAAGAAAATAAATTGCGCGCTTAAAATAATGTGTAACAAGGACGTGTATATTTGTGTGTAACGAGTGTATGCTCTTAATAATATACACTTAATATACAAGAGTGTAGGAGAATTAGGCGCTTTTAGATTAATGTATTGTTTTTTACAATATTTGCCATCCAATGGAATAATATTAAAGGTCTTTAGAAGTATGGTTAGAGCCACTATTATGCTTTTGATTTTGTGAGAAAAAATACTAAAACGAAAATATTACTCCCAAACACTATAATATATAAATATGTTGTTTAAAAAGTCGCAAGTATCATAATAAGCTTTGAATTAAGAAAATGAGCGGGAATTGTAAATAGTATTGTATGAGTGGCATCGTCTTTCAGACGTGGAGTAATTGACCGTACAACATTAAGGCAACGACTTGGTCGCAAGAGAATTTAGTTCTTGAATCTCAAATTTCCACTCAATGTTGCAGGATTTGAAAAGATGTGTCCAGGTCTTGCCAAAAAAAGAACACATCTTAACTGAATGGGCAATTATCTATCTGCCAAGATTTTCTTTTTTTTCTTTCAGGAACGGAAATAAATTTTAGGGTTCGAAATTAACAAAAATTATTTTATTCCCGCGATATCTCTGGAGGAAATCCGTGCCAGTAGATAAAATCCTTGTTAGTTCTATAAGTAGGAAATTTTCCAATCAGAGATTGCTACACCTTTTACCACTTTCAAGAAGTCTTAAACATATAAAATGAATAAGATGAGGAAAAACAAGAATCTTTTACGGTTATAGTTCGAGAGGGACACTTTTTCTTTCTTTTTGAAATGGGTATATATAAACTTATATATTAAAAGCTATGAAGTGGCCACAACCATGCAACTTTCATGACCATTTCATAATTAGACCTGCAATATAAATAAGAAACGGGCAAAACATGCTGACAGCATCCCCTATAAATTCATGTCAGTCTCCTTACAATAGTAAATAACCATATCTTCAAGACCCCACAATGACAGTATCACAAAATCTCCATCAGACAGTGATGATCAGAAACACGAAAAATCGCACATGCATGTTTTTTTTTTCTTTTTTTCTTTTTTGGTTTTGTATAGGCCGGGATATATAGGGAAGTTAAAATCAATACATTTTCACCTATTGGTACTTTTTGTTATAATATATACCTTAATCATTTAATTTACATAAACTTGATTGACATCATATTTTTCTACTCTATGAAAGAAATCCAAAAGTTCCAGAACATTACACTAATGTACCAATTAGGGAAAAAAAAAAAAAAAAGAAATTAACAAGCCTTTCGAGCTCCAGATCCTTAATAATTTCCAAATAATATTTCCTCCAACTTTGTTTTTCTTCTTTTTTCACCCCTAATTTCTTTAGTAATTGTTGATAATACTTTGATTAACTCCCTGATCATGTGGCCTAATCTCGACGCAGCCAAGATCAGATAAACTTATGAAAGAAGTTGGGTCATGATAATTATTAGTTTTCTCTTCAAACGGCAGAATATCGACCATGTCGTACGGCGATCCAAAGCCAAAGTCCATCAAAGTCGACCCGTGGCCAGTATATTCGTCGCATCCATTATGAGGCAGTATTGAAACACGTTTAATGTCACTTGGAGCCTGTAAAGATGCATCCAAAATATTGTTTGAACCTTGTTGGGACATCGTAACATTGTTACTAATAACGTGACTGTTCTTGGTTCTCACATGGTGAAATTGATCAGCTGAAAAATCAATGAGTTTGGGGTCATATTGTAGATAAAAAGATTTCTGATCATCGTAGGTTTGTCCAGGATTATCGATAGCGGTTAGCATTCGTGATGAGGCAGAATTTCTGGTGTCGGAATTTGGAAAAGAAGAATCATAGGTTTCAACTTTTGGGAGACATGGTGACTTAGGAATTTGAAGCACTGAGGGTGTTGTGACTGGCCCAGGAAGAGTAGCGGCATTGTTAGTAGGGATTAATAATTGGCGATTAGTAGTACTGTTTGTTGTGAGGCTTATTTTTCCTGCCAAGAGCTTCTTCTTCAACTTGGTGTTCCAATAATTCTTCACGTCGTTGTCTGTTCTTCCCGGTAGTTGAGAAGCTATGGCCGACCATCTAACCATATAATATATTATAGAGGGGGAAAATGTGAAGATAATATATATATATATATATATTATAAATGGTGTTTTACTGTATATATATCATAAATATATGATCTTATAATTAGGAAATGATCAGGGAAACTTGCCTGCTTCCCATTTGGTTGTAGAGGTTACAGATAATACGGTCTTCCTCTTCCGTAAAGCCGCCGTGTTTGATGTCTGGCCTGAGATAATTGAGCCATCGTAAACGGCAACTTTTACCGCATCGCCTAAGGCCTATAACAAAGAAAATTATTGGATGATTTACAAGTTATTATGGTGGTGAATGTAATTATAAACATTAAAAAAAAAAAAAGCAGTAAAATGTTGCGGGGAAATTTCTTCGACGATATTAAGACGAACATTCAGAATTTGTGGTAGAAATTAGGAAAATATGAAAAATTTAATTGGGAGAGTATCATGAACAGATATGTAAGAACATTAATTATCCTTTTCAAATTTCTATAAATTTGAAAGTCAGTTTCTATGAGAAACTAATCTGTGTAAAGCAGTCATTGGCTAAAGAAAATACCGAAATCTGAATTTTAGAGCACATAAATATAATCATAGATCTAGAGGGGGAAGAGTTTGTTTCTTTGAGTCATGGGCATATCAAACAACAGCTTTATAAGAAACAAATTAGATGGTATCTTGCAACAGTCCCTAGTGTGTATATTATTCAATAAAAAGTTGTCTCTTTTAAGAACTACTGTTATGCTCTTGTAAATTAGAATTTGAGAAAAATCATGCAATTATACATATTTTATTATCCCACAATAAAAAAGTCTGGCAGCCCAGTTTTTAGCAGTTGGTACTGGAAGGAAGCATCAACATTCTCAGAAACTCTATAGTTCTCCAGAAAAACTACAAACTACAAAGAATCTCCAGAGATCGATGCAATCACTGGCGAGACTAACCATTAATTTTTCATGATATTATGCATAGATTATAGAAATATCACGGCGAATTCTTCAGAAACAATTTGTTCTAAAATTAAGCGAAAAAGAAACAGACACACACAAACACACACATAGAGCGAGAGAGAGAGAGACCGGCTTTTCTGGGCAAGGCAATCCAGTTGCCGCCAGTGCCATGAGCCTGAAGATAGCTCTTGAGAGTGGCGTCTTCTTCGGGAGACCATGGCCCTCTCTTCACGTTAGCTTTGTCACAACATGGAGCTCTTCCCATGGTAGTAATTATTACCTTTTGCTTTACTACTACTGATTTGATCACTCTCAAGTCTCTACACACCTTTTAAAACCTTCCAACAACTATGAGTACTTAAGAGACGACCGAAACAAAAAGAGGATAATTCAGACACGCAAAATCAGTCTTCAAACCAAGCAGCTAAGGAGGGTGGCCCGCCACCTTGCTGTTGAAGGGCTTTTATAAAGTGGGTGGTGGCGCTAGCTATTAATAAAAACTAGCTTGACTTTGTATGACCTCCTTTTCTCTTTTTCTTTTTCTTTTTTTGTCTATTTACCCAACAATTCGCTTTTGTTTTTGTTTTTGTGTTTTGTTCTGTATTGTTCTTGTCATGCATGTTTCTTGTTTGTTAAGATAGAGGAACCCAATCAACTTCAAGCATAGCTAAGCTAGGGTGCGTTGACTTTGCGATCTTGAAAAGGCCTAACTTAATAAACTTTTATGAATTTTAGAGAAGCATTTATTATATTTTGTTGTTTGAAAAATACCAACGTAATATTTTGTAGCTTTTAAAAATATCATTTTGATATTTTAAATATGTAACTTGGGATGTAAAATTTCTAATTTTTTATTTTATTAATAAATCTTAATTTTAAACTATAAAATAAAATAAATACAAATAATGTCAAAAAATAAATAATTCTATATATATGCTTTTTTATGGGTCTTGTATAACGTTTTGTTTTGATTTTTTTGTTAGAGTTTATAAAATTAATTTGAGATTCATTAATAAAGAGGTAAAAATAAAAATTTCACGTCAAAAAATAGATATTTAAGTTGCTAAAATGATGTTTTTGAAAACAACAGAATACCGTTTTGATATTTTTTAAACAGTATGGCATCAATGTGATGTTTCTCTAAAACACAGAATACTAAAATTATAATATCCCTAGCTTATATATAACTTTGACTATGTGATTTGTTAAAATCTCAAAATAAACAGCATATATCTAAGTTTATTGTCTAGTGGAGAAGCCAAAGTTATTGCGTCTTTATTGTTTTTTAATTCAATTAGTTCACCACAGGAAAATGATTATACGCTTGCTAGAGAAACTACTATTTGTTTTTTTCAAAAACTATATTCATTCAACTTTTGACGCGACATGAGTTTTCTGTAGCCATGCATATTTTAATGTCAGGCATTTAATAGTTTCTTTCTCAGCATACATTGATTAGCAAACATTATTTGGTATACATAATTGAATTCCGTGCAATATGAAGTTAGTGTTCCAAAAATTATTGTAGCTTTTATTTTGTACAATACGGAGTGCAGATTATACTCTCAGTTCTCTTTTCTTGTTTGAGCTGGATAATATGAGAGCAGATTAAAAAAAAAAGAAGACAAAAACAACATTATACATTCACGGTTTCTATAACTATATACACAAATAACCTGTGGCTATATATTGATTGTTGCTTGCAAAATAGTTGATGAACATGTCTGTGAATAAATAATCAAATTGCCCACTATGAAAATTTTCAGGTCAACAAGGAACAGCCACACTAGTAAAAATACTAATCCCAAGATTCCATCCACCTCTAGCTGATTTCTCACACTCTTTTTCTGTTATTTAATTTATTTATTTAATAAAGGGAAAAATAGCATTTAGTCTTATGAGTTCACATGTATTTTGTTTTGAGAAGATTACATCACCTAGTGGGTCACATACTCACATGGTAAAACACATAACGCCACATGAGAATCTTGGCCTTTCCAACCGATGTACAACCTCGCCCAGTTTATATATGTTATGAAGCCCTTGACTGGTCTACGTGACAGGTCCATGGATTTTTATTTGCTTGAGCTCTGTTTTTTTTTTTTTTTTTCCTCTAACCTCGAATTTTGCGATTTTTTTTTTTTTTTCAATGGTTTACATTGAGCTCAGTACACTTTGAAAGGTAAGAATAGTTCAACTTAAAAGCTTGAATGGTTTGTTGCATTTAATGCGACTTATGAATGCGTCTGAATCATATGTTGGTGGTCCATCGCATTTATGAATTTTCCTTAACTGGTCTACTCTTAACTCTAGTTAAAAACAAAAAATTGAATAGCTCGTGGTATACGAAAGGAACAATATTGTTGGCCAGTTCCAAAGTGACCTTAGTTGGTATAATTTACTCAAGACTAGTTTTTTGAAAATCTAAAAAAATGTGGGAAAATTATGGGGTGTTTATCACCGATAATTCAAATCATGAGTTTAAATTATCCGTTTGAACGCTATAGTAATTTAAAGTTTTTAAGAAAAAAATGTTATAGTAAATTTAAAATGATTCAGTTCAAACTCTTGATAGACTTTTGTGTAAGCATTACAAAATTTATGTATATTCTCATTTTCTTTTATTTTATATAAACTTAGAAAAGGCACAACGTTAAAAAGCGGGTTGAAAGGGAAGATTCCCTATTCCCTAATTTTTCTCAATCTTTTTCTCGGGGTAAAAAAAAAATGATAGCCTTTAATTGGGCCTTTGTGTGGACCACAATTAAACAATGTATCTTCCTTCACAAATCACGCTATCTAGGCTTTGAATAAGAAGACGACAGTCATTTTCAAAGTGGATTTTTCTAAAGTTTGAACTACATTACTTCAAAGAGAATAAAATTATATTACTATCCATAGCGACATGGGGGGGTGAACTTGGATAAAAATTGACTGTCTGGTGTAAAGAAAACATTGGTCATCCTGAAATGGTTGAATTATCCTCATTGAGAGAGTGAACTTCCATGAGGCCTCTTTTTTTACTGTTCTCTCGGTTCCTTTTTTTTTTCCTGCTTTCAGTCTAGATTCCAAAGCATTTACTTCTTACCAATTTCAATTTGTTTAAGTTAATCTCAGAAGGAGAAGAGAACTTTGTTGCTCATTTTCCCACTTTTGAAATTGATCTTTGTTTAGTTTTTTTTGTATTGATCAATAAGAAGTTTGCCAAGGTGGAAGTTAGTGATCACAAAATTGAGAAAGAATAGACTTATTTTCTTTTGGTTTTATTTTTGTGGAGTGAGTGGAGTAATATTTCCATATGATTAGGTTGAGTACTACTTTGAAAATCTAGGTATTCACTTTTACCATTTGTATTACGTGTAAATTGAAAATTTGTTAAAAAAAAAGGCACCAAATTTCTGAAATTAGTATTCCGTGTGATTTAAGGGAAATAATACTTCCACATAACGAGACTTCAAATGGTCATCTTTGGTAAAAAAAGAAAAAAAATTGAGCCTAAATTTCAATTCAAAGTAGTACATATGAATAACAACATTTAACAATTTAACACTAGTATGTGAGATTTTGGAGAAAATTAGTTTCCATGCACTTCTTTGACACCATTAATATTTTGTGCCACTTTTTTTTTTAACATTTGCTTCATGTTATTTTTGACATACTACATGTCCAAATTATCCATATAAAAAATCTCACCACCTAACTCTTTCTCTCTCTTTCCCTACTCTCTTCTTTCGCTCTTCCCATTTCTCTTTTTCTCTCCTCTCTCATCCTATTTCTTAGAAGTGGATTTTTAAATTTTTTCACAAAATAGTAGGAATTAAAGGCGATACCACAAAACTGAATTTATCAAATTAACCAAAGATTTTAAGTAACTAGTTTTATAAAGTTTATGATTCACCATAAAGAGCTTCCAGTCTTTAAAGATTCTTTTCTCCGGACTAAATCATATTAGGTTGCATTTCTATACATTAGTTCACATGCCGACCCAACAAGATACCAGGCCCGAGCTAACTGTGGAGATGCACAGCCAGCCAACCGTAGCCCATCTATTTCTTCATTTACGGCCTAATCAAGTCTTGTGGCCTTTTTCTGAACAATCAAAAAAATTATAATACAATTAAAATCTAATACAATATTTAAAATGTTTTAAAAATATTTTTAATGATAGAATAATTATCTTAATAATATTATATATTATATTATATGATTATATAGTAATAATTTTAATGATATTATTTTAAAATATTTATAAAATTTTTATAAATTAAAATTATATTTTAATTTAATAAATATAATTTGTTCAGTTGTCTTGTTAAAAAAAAAGAAAAGAAAATAAAAAAAAAAAAAGAGGAGGAAAGTGGGAAGTGGGGCGAACACAAAATTGCAATCATCTTTTGTAATCATTAATTTTTTCTGTTGCTTTTACTCGCATTATCACATCAATCAGAAGGCGCACTATAGTACGGCCACTCATCGTGACAATTCAAAGTGACATACACAACAATAGAGTTCGCTTTGCAGTATGAACCATAAAATCATTTTTCTTGGCACTCGTTCTTTGTGTGTGGATTTTTTTTCCTAATTTGACTGTAAAAAAGCTTGTATTTTTTTTCTCTGAGAAAAAAGATCAAGTGATAGATCTCATTTTTGCGTCCTTTTTGGCACATTAACAGCCTTGAAAACCATTGAAAAATAAAAAGGGTTCGTTAAATTTTTATGTATGAGACCTCAAAAATTTTTTATGTTTACAACATAGAGCCTAGACATCCAATCTCAACCTCCGACACATTGATCATAACCAAAACGCAGATGAATCGAGTACAAGATCAAATTTGTATTAAAAGCATGAGGAAGTTTTAGGTGACATCCTTAACCACTACACCACAACCCTAGGTTTATAAAAGGTTTACCTAGTTTCCGTTCAGTAAAGTCACAAAAAAGTTTCACGTAACTATCCCATGCTACGTTCTCAACCTTCTTTTGTTAGAATAACATTAAAGAATACAAATATTCAACACCGCGCGTTAAAAAAGAACAAATCCTATCAACAAGTGCATATTACTTTCTATTAATAGTGGTGTTTGATACTAGTGATTATCCAGAAATTTTATTTTTATTGTTTTTATTTAATTGTTAGAGTGCTTAATGTAAAAAAGTGTGGTCAAATTTAACATTTTTTAGAATATCACCCAATGCATAGAATTTTGAAGATAAACCTTTCAGGTGCATGCCCCCACGGGAGGATTTCTCATGTGTGTGATGACCAAGGGAAATTCATTAATAAAATCTAATATTTAGTTGGGTTTAATTAGTGAATTTACCCTTAAAAATTATATTTTCTATAAAAATTGTGATAATATACAAATAAGCAGTATTAATAAGAAACTCCACTGCGAACTTGATGTAATATTTGATATTGTTAATACATATTTTGTGAGTCTAAATACTCAAAAATTTGTAAATAATATCCATAAAGTGATTTTTATATCACAATTAATTGTAGAATTGTGATATAAATGAATGGATAATTAAGGTACGAAAGGGATAGAGAGTCTACCAAAACCCTAAACCAGTGTAAAATATGGCCCAATGGGGTATAGGTATACTTCTAAGTGAAAACACAGATATAAAAAATGTTATGTTTGGCCTCCAAAAATAAACCAAAGGCAAGTAGAATATTTCCTACAGTCTAAGAATATGTTTTTGCATTGATTTTACCACGGCAGTATAAGAAAAATACTATGTGGTGAAAAATTATACTATGTAAAAATTTAGGGCCCACCAAGTGAACACCCGTTAAAATTTTATTAGGCCACCATGCCATGAAAGGTGGCCCAATCACACCAAGCCACTTAAGTAGCCCACTTGATTACTTGGTGAGTGATCAAGTAAGATAAGCATGAAAAAAATGTGAAACAAGCAAATTTTTTTCTCATTTTCTTCTTCCTCACCCACAGCAACCATTAGAGCTCCCTTTCAAAAATTTTCTCAAACCCAAATATTTGCAAAATTGACCCCAATTGAATTCAAGAAGCAGAGTTCAAAAGATTTCATCAAGTTTAAGGTTAAAACCTAAACTTTTTTCAAGTTCTCCTAGGGTTTTTCTTGGGTTAAGGGGGGAAATTTGATTCAAGGTATTTTTGTATGAAAAATGCCTAGGGAAAAGTTTAAAAGGAGCCCTTGGAAAGGCTATAAGCACAAATTTTTTTTTGGGTAATTTTTAATTTCTTAAACTTAAAGTTTATGTGGTTTTGTTTTGATTTTTATTATTTCAAAGAGCATGTGGGTATTCAAGTAAGATTTTGATTAAAATCCATGGGTATATGATTTATGGCATGTTGGTATCGTTAAAATTAGGGGTTAAATGTGAAAAGTGTTGGTTTATGCAAAAAGGGATAGTTTTGTAATTTTTGATGCTAGTTTTGCAAGAATAGTGATTGGGCATGAAAATGGTTTAGGCAAGGGTTGAAACTGCCTTCACAAGGGTGGAAATGCTGTTGTAAAATGGATTTTTACAAAAATGACCCAAGTACTAAATTGCAAGAAAAAGTTTTTTCTCGGCAGATTTAAAAAATGCCTAAAAAACCCCTATGTAGTGAGAATTTTGAAAAGTTAAAACATGAAAGTTGTAAATCTCGACAAAACTGTTAAAAAACGCAGACGATTCATCAAAAATCGTATTCATTTGTGAGATATTAATTTAACAAAAATTTGTTAAAATTGGAAAAAAAATTTACAAGGACAAAATATCATTTTTCAAAAGGATTTAGGTTATGGTACTTTGAGAAAAAATGAAGCTTATGAAAAATGAAAAATTATGGTTTAAAAGGATTAAATTTAGTCCCAGGGGTAAAATTGTCAAAATTTTTAGATAAAGTACAAAAGTACAAAGTTTTATTAAAATTGGGCATTGATGTAATATAAGGAGACCCGACACCCTAGGGTATTATTTTAAGATTAATACGGAGCTATTTTTGTTAAAATAGCAAAATTAAGCTTGAGAAATTTAGGAGACCCACCGAGGGCAAAATTGTCATTTTTCTCCGAGTAACCGAATCGCTCCGAAACTTCCCCAAATGGGAAAAAGGGACTATTAGAAAGATTTTCGTCCTTCGTTAAAAACGATAGGGTAGCGTAAGATAGGAGTAAGAGAACCCGTGATTATCAGAGTTGTATACAATTATGCAAATCGGTCTATTAATTAACGATCATTTTGTAATGACACACAGAGGAAGTAGTGAAAATTTGGCTAATAGCGTTGTAATTGGCCAAACAGGACCTTAGAAGACTAGGAAAGAAAGGACTGAGGTTAACTCGCACAGCAACTCAAACCAAGTAAGTACCCAATCCCACCTACAGTATGAAATTATAGGTATAAAATATGATATATATATATATATATATATATACACCTGTGTGTATATCAAGATGTATACCTGTGTGTGTACAATAATACAGTACCTATAAGTATATTAATGTATACCTGTGAGTATATGTGACACTCGTTATTCTCCTAACGGGTATTGAGGTAATTAAATTAATTTTTAATGTATAAAAAAAAATTGCTTCATTTAAATTTATTTTATAATATTTATTTTTATCTATTTTTAAGTTTTCTAAAATTCTCCTATATTTATTTAGTATGATTACTAAAAAGCCTTAGAACTTCTAATAAATCTCAAAAATGTCATATTGGCATTATGTGTGTTAAAGTCTTTAGATGAGACATAAGGATATCTTTTCCAACTACTCTTGACCCTCATTTTCTTTATTTCCTCCGTGACATGCTTCAACATGTCTCCTCTATAATTGTTTCTATCACTTCTTTTCAAAGACTTCATCTTTTCTTCCTTTCTCTTCCACGGTTCCCACACTCTTCTTCTCATTTCTTTGCTGAAGCAAAATACTTAGAGAACTTCTTCAAGGCAGCCATAAAAATCAGCCACCATCACCTCCATTTGAGCAAGAATTTCAGTCATACCGAAGTAAAGGAACCTGTTTTGAAGCCATTTCAAGCTTCCAACTAACCATAATCCGAGGTTAGAATCTTATGAACAAATTTAGTCTTTCATTTATAAATTTTCTTTTATACTAAAGGATTATTCAAATTTGCGTTCTTAAACCTAAGTATACGTTTGTTGCTATTTTGGAGCATATGTATGAAGTCTAAGTGTATATGCCCTAGACAGAAAATTTATATTGTTAAACTTTATAATACCTCTATGGGCAGTGGTTATTTCTTGAAATTCTAAGATTAAATTAAAATAAATTTTATGAATGTAGTTGTATGTTGTGCTTTAGTTTTAATTGTCCTTATGCACGCCTTAGGATCAAGGGAGTATGGAGCTAACGTTAATTGATTCCAGGATTAAGAGACTGTTGATAAGCTTAAAAGGTAGGGATTCTATTACTCATCTTTTGTGAGGTTTTTATAGAATTAAAATTGATTGTTTTGCCGCAATATATATATCTATGTTGAACTAATATTATATGAGTATCATATATGAAACTATGACATGGACTCGTCTTGTATTGTACGGCGAGGAACATAATGAATTGACACATGTTATAAATTGAGAAGCATGGTTAGGAAAACTAACTCTATTGATAATGATTCAATATAGAGAAATTGTGAGACATGAAGAGGGCGGCGATTACGTCCTTGGGCATGAATACCCTAAAAGGTAAAATAGGGGGAAGGTGATGACGCTTCCTTGGGTTGAAAGTCCCAGAACACACTGTACAGGAATCGATTTGGTGAGGACTCGGGGCTTGATGTCCCCTCACCGGAACACCCTTGGAATGTTTATAGGGTGATCAAGTGCGCCCATTTGGGTCTCGATGAGTTGAGTGATACTCAATTTAACATGGATACCTAGGAACAATGATGATTGGTAATATTTGTATAAATGTGTAATTATGACACTTGGTAATGATTAACTACGGTATCCATAAGATGTGATCATAATAAACCTCATAATCTGGAATATGATGTAACTTATTAACCATGCAGATTTTAATGTGGTAATGATAAAAACCTAAAGGTGAGTAATGGCTTTCTCTACTGAGCATAGTGTTGCTCATTCCCTTATGTTTATATCTTTTCAGGACTCACTAAGTGTGAGGTGGCTACGAGAAATATAGTTGAGGAAGTGATGTAACTATATTACATTGGGACTGCTTCAATCGTTGAGAATGTTCTTCATGATAATGTAAGCATCAATTGTTACTTTCTGTGACTGTATTACAATGTGTTGAGGGTTAAAATGATGATGACAACAGTTTATATTATTAAATTTAAGGTGCTACATTAAAACTGTGGTTTATTTGTCGTTTATATTTTTATTTTTGAGTTGAGAGTTTTCATTTAAGTCCCGGGCAAATTTTATTTTTAAGGTTTTACTTTTATTATTTATTTTTATTTTATCTCATTAAAAACTGTTAACCCCCACATAGGGGCGTTACAGAATTTTTGGTATCAGAGCCTAGGTTCGGTTAACCTAGGGAGTGTAGCACCACTTTAAAAAAATATATTTTTGAGATGGTTTTGAAGCAGAATTTTCATTGTCATCATCAAAATGAACCTTCACATTGATTTATACAGTCTAGAAGGATGTAACATGGAAAGGCTATAGAATGAAAATATTAATAGTTATATGAGTACAATAATTATATAGAAGGAAAGTATTAATAGTTATAAGAGAATGATAATTATATGGAATGAGTTTATAAGTAGAATGCTTATGAGAGATTCGTATAATATTTGGATCTATAAGCATATTTAATTCGTATAAACGATGAGAAATTCGTGTAGATACGAGGATTTAAAAGCCTTTTGTCTCGTGAAAAACAATAAGAAATATAAGGCTTGATTTATTGATTTCAAAGTTTGGCATAGATATGCCAAATTTTTCGTAATTGATTCAAACCTAAGTAATGATTATGTGTGGATTCGATGGAGCACATAAGTGTCAATATCTTTTCTTAAAAGTTCTATTTATTTGAGGAATATGATATAAGTTGGGAATCATGGAATTGAATCTTGAGAGAGATAAATGTTAGACTTTTGGTCTGTTGAGACTGTGTAAAGTCTAGAATGCATGAATCTCAAAATTGAAATATTTCGTTACGTACATTGTATTTAAGTGTATCAGTGAATCTTTTGGTTACCTAAGGTTTTGTTATATGAGGAAATTATATATTGTATAAGTAGAATTGTGGGGATTGTAGATGTTCTTAAGTAGTAACATCAAGTGTCTTTGTTCATTGATATGGTCTATGTTGAAAGACGTAAATCGTATTGATTTCAAGGTTAGTCACATTCTAAACCCTTGGTAGCAATGATGATGAATCCATTGATAGATGTTAAGTATTATCAATAACATATGGGTGTATGCATTGTTCAATAAGGTTTTGATTAAAACAAAATTATTTGAGTTGCTGGATCATTCAGGAAGATCCTTGTTGTCGTTAAATTAGATTTGTTGTTTATAGTTAACTTTATCTATAGTGGGCTTTAAATTGGGTTTAAGATGTATACAAATTGGTTTTCAATTTTATGTTTGTTATTTAACTCGTTCTAAATGTGTTAAGGCCCGAAACAACCTGACCATTTTCAACTAAGAACATTTGGGCCTAGTTCAAATCTTAAATCAGTTTGATTCACACTGTCTCTCCCACGTGGTTTCTATACGTGTCATATACAGTGGTTTAATCATTGTTTACATATACGTTTACTGTGCATAGGAGCTTATTTCTCCGAGTTCACTTTTTCTCTCTTAGTTTGTTATTTTCTCTCTAAATCGCAAATCCTCTTCTTTTTCATTAAAAATTCTTCTTTTCCTCCAAAAGAAGAAGGAATTCTAGGATTCTGCAATTTACTATCTTAATTTTTCCTTTCTATTTACTCTTCTTTCATCTCATCATGGACCCAAAGTACCAACACCTGAGAAAGTATTTCCCATCACTCTCCCAAAAGATTCTCAGAAAGAAATACAAGGCTAGAATTACTCGGTTGTGGATTCTTATGCGTTTTGGTATCCCTTGTGATGTGAGAATGTTGATAGAGGGGAAAATCCGTCCGAGTGACTTTAGTCAAGATGTCGGTTTACCAGGAACAGGTACCAGTCGTAGTGCAATGAAAAGAAGAGCTCGTGCCATCGTGGTCACTTGTAACAAATGTGGAAGACAAAATTGTAACGGTAAATGTACTTCACCTGGTTATATGTCTACGAATAGAGAGGATAAAATAAGGTTTTGTAGGGATGGACTTTCAAAGGAGAACTTGGATAGCATCCATCCTCCTCTCCACGGTCACCCTAGTGGATATGTTCAAGGAGCTATTTTTAAACTCTGGCCTAAATTTTATACAGAAAGACAACGCCTCAGGAATATGGTATTTCTAGATCCTGTTTGCCAAGCCATAAGAAAACTGGATGGGGAATAAGTCATCGCACTATAAAGGTTATTTAGTCTTTGCTTATTTGAAGCAGTTTTAGCTGATGTTCAACAGTTTGTGTTTTTCTTTTACTCAGAATATTTGCTTTTGTGTTTGAAATAATTGTGATTATTAGATTGATACAGTAAGTGTTAATATCTTATTTAATTTATGATTTTCTTAAATATATATATAATAAAATATATTATCTTATCAGACACGTTACATACGGTACAGTAATATGTTTGAATTTTGAAAAGCTTATCCAGATATTTCAAGATTTGTGTCTCAAATTTCAAAAGTTCTACAGTATTTGTCGTTTATATTAAATTTCTAGACTTGGTGTATATTTGTCAAAAAGTCTACAGTTGTGTCATGAGGGTCTTCTGTCAAATTGTTCTCAATTGTCAAAAGTTATACAATTAGAGTCTAATCTTTTTCAAAAAGTGAATCAGATTTTCTGTAAACTATCAATCACCTTATCTTACTTTCTTATCCGCACAAGATTTTGTTTAAATCTTTGGATTACCTTTTCATTACCTACTCGTCTATCTCTTTAGCCCTTTTTGTATATTTTTCATCTTTAAAATCTCATGTAGAACCCGAAGTCTAAGTGGAGCAGACATTAAGCAACCACTTCTATAAACCAAATATGTCTACCTCCCAGTCCACGAAGAAAATAAAGAATGTCTGTGTCTTTTGTGGTTCCAGCCTTGGAAAAGATAAAGCTTATTTAGAAGCTGCAAATCACTTAGGGCAAGTCCTAGCACGCAAGAAGATTAACATAATCTATGGGGGTGGTAGTATAAAAATGATGGTAAATATGGCACTAGCAGCTAGGTCTAGCGACGCTACTGATGTAAGAATTTGGCCTCATATTCCAGTTGAAGGAAACCTTTGTAAGGAAGCCATAGGTAAGGGAGAAGGAGTCAGGAGTATCCCTAAAAATTTTAAAGACATAATCTATAATTCTGATGCTTTTATAGCATTACCTGGTGGTCTAGGTACTCTTGAGGAAATATTTATAGTTGCTTGTGGGCAATTGTTGGGCTTTTATTCCAAACCTTTGGGACTGCTGAACGTAAAGGGTTTTTATGACGGTCTTTTGAAATTTCTAGATTACGCTGTGGAAGAAAACATCACTACAGAATCGGAGAGACAAATCTTTGTCACTGCTTCAACAGCTGAGGAATTGATAGATAAAATGCAAATCATACATCCAGAATCCGACACTGCAACATCCAAGCTTGAATGGGAAAGGGAAAGCCGGGAGCGGCCAATTGATTTAAATCTCCATCTGTAATCTTTTTGTTTTATCTTTGGCATGTAGGCATGTGTGTCTGTATTTCGTGTGTTACGAATAACCGTTTGTCCTGTATTCTGTGTTTCTTGTGGTACGTTGTTGTTCAATCTTTTAGATTCATTGAGCCTAATGCCGGGATGGCTGGATACGGAGTACTTGATGCTCTCGAAACGCATCCTTCTTAAGGTCCGATCTTTTGTTTATCGATGTTTTTGTATTCTATAAGCATGCATGATATGGATAGCTGGTATACGGAGTGCCTTGTACTCTCGAAACGTATCCGTATTATGTTTGTAATGTGTAATATTCTGTTAATATTATGTGGAAGTACCAGAGTCAGTTATGGGGATATTCCATATGAAATATGAGTATATTATTTGGATTGAATGTTTGTGTCATGAGAATAGCTGTTTAATGAAAAATATGTCGGGTATGTTTGCAACCAGAGATTCCGCTTAATATCTCTATGAATAAGTTTAATGTATGGTTTTGAATAGAAGTGTTTGTGATATATGTTTTATGATTATGTTTTAGTTTATTAGTTGAGGTATGAAATCAAATCTATTTGACTTTTCCTTACTCAAAAAGGAAAAGGAACCTAAAGATGAAGTATATAAAATTTCTCTGGCAATCTCCTTAAATGTGATTGTAAATCACAGTCCATGGACAATGAAGGACTGGAATCATGGTATGGTCAATATGTATGCCTGATCAGATTCTTAGACTATTATACGGTGTTATAAGTTGAAACTTGTCAGAAATACTCTCATTGAGGGATTTAGGAGTAAGATTTATTATGCAAGTAAATAAGTGGAGATACGATAACTTAACTTTGGAAGATAAACAACATTAACGGTTTAGACTCGGAATTGGAATCATAATGGAATCAAAATTTTTACTAGTATTGCTAGAATTGAAATTTCGAGGACGAAATTTCTTTAAGGGGGGTAGAGCTGTGACACTCGTTATTCTCCTAACGGGTATTGAGGTAATTAAATTAATTTTTAATGTATAAAAAAAATTGCTTCATTTAAATTTATTTTATAATATTTATTTTTATCTATTTTTAAGTTTTCTAAAATTCTCCTATATTTATTTAGTATGATTACTAAAAAGCCTTAGAACTTCTAATAAATCTCAAAAATGTCATATTGGCATTATGTGTGTTAAAGTCTTTAGATGAGACATAAGGATATCTTTTCCAACTACTCTTGACCCTCATTTTCTTTATTTCCTCCGTGACATGCTTCAACATGTCTCCTCTATAATTGTTTCTATCACTTCTTTTCAAAGACTTCATCTTTTCTTCCTTTCTCTTCCACGGTTCCCACACTCTTCTTCTCATTTCTTTGCTGAAGCAAAATACTTAGAGAACTTCTTCAAGGCAGCCATAAAAATCAGCCACCATCACCTCCATTTGAGCAAGAATTTCAGTCATACCGAAGTAAAGGAACCTGTTTTGAAGCCATTTCAAGCTTCCAACTAACCATAATCCGAGGTTAGAATCTTATGAACAAATTTAGTCTTTCATTTATAAATTTTCTTTTATACTAAAGGATTATTCAAATTTGCGTTCTTAAACCTAAGTATACGTTTGTTGCTATTTTGGAGCATATGTATGAAGTCTAAGTGTATATGCCCTAGACAGAAAATTTATATTGTTAAACTTTATAATACCTCTATGGGCAGTGGTTATTTCTTGAAATTCTAAGATTAAATTAAAATAAATTTTATGAATGTAGTTGTATGTTGTGCTTTAGTTTTAATTGTCCTTATGCACGCCTTAGGATCAAGGGAGTATGGAGCTAACGTTAATTGATTCCAGGATTAAGAGACTGTTGATAAGCTTAAAAGGTAGGGATTCTATTACTCATCTTTTGTGAGGTTTTTATAGAATTAAAATTGATTGTTTTGCCGCAATATATATATCTATGTTGAACTAATATTATATGAGTATCACATATGAAACTATGACATGGACTCGTCTTGTATTGTACGGCGAGGAACATAATGAATTGACACATGTTATAAATTGAGAAGCATGGTTAGGAAAACTAACTCTATTGATAATGATTCAATATAGAGAAATTGTGAGACATGAAGAGGGCGGCGATTACGTCCTTGGGCATGAATACCCTAAAAGGTAAAATAGGGGGAAGGTGATGACGCTTCCTTGGGTTGAAAGTCCCAGAACACACTGTACAGGAATCGATTTGGTGAGGACTCGGGGCTTGATGTCCCCTCACCGGAACACCCTTGGAATGTTTATAGGGTGATCAAGTGCGCCCATTTGGGTCTCGATGAGTTGAGTGATACTCAATTTAACATGGATACCTAGGAACAATGATGATTGGTAATATTTGTATAAATGTGTAATTATGACACTTGGTAATGATTAACTACGGTATCCATAAGATGTGATCATAATAAACCTCATAATCTGGAATATGATGTAACTTATTAACCATGCAGATTTTAATGTGGTAATGATAAAAACCTAAAGGTGAGTAATGGCTTTCTCTACTGAGCATAGTGTTGCTCATTCCCTTATGTTTATATCTTTTCAGGACTCACTAAGTGTGAGGTGGCTACGAGAAATATAGTTGAGGAAGTGATGTAACTATATTACATTGGGACTGCTTCAATCGTTGAGAATGTTCTTCATGATAATGTAAGCATCAATTGTTACTTTCTGTGACTGTATTACAATGTGTTGAGGGTTAAAATGATGATGACAACAGTTTATATTATTAAATTTAAGGTGCTACATTAAAACTGTGGTTTATTTGTCGTTTATATTTTTATTTTTGAGTTGAGAGTTTTCATTTAAGTCCCGGGCAAATTTTATTTTTAAGGTTTTACTTTTATTATTTATTTTTATTTTATCTCATTAAAAACTGTTAACCCCCACATAGGGGCGTTACAGTATACAAAATAAGTAACTGTGCGTATATTATGTCATATACTTGTGTGTATATTCATGTGTACCTGTGAGTATATAAAGTATGTACTTATGTGTATTATACAATATAAGAGTGTTTATGTTTTGTGTATAACATGTGAATATAACTTCATACATGGTATAATAACCATAATAATTGGACTGGTAAATGCATTACCAGAATTATGAGGAGTGTCATACCGACTCCTGACTCAAAAGGAGTTTTAAGGTTATAGCATTGTCTTGGTGTCACGTAGACCTATGTGCTTAATGGTACGAACACTTGAGTTCTAGTTAAAAATAAAATATGATAAGAATAAAAAATGTTCATAGGAAAGCACAACAAGATCATGCATTTTAGTGAATGTGCATGTGGGATGTATTAGGACTTACTAGGAGTAAGCTCACTCAGTGTTTCATGCTGTAGGTATTGCCACTAAAAGATCAGAATAATATCACTGATGAGCTGGTGGAGGGATATGAGTAGTGTGTAGAATGAGCATGGATGCCGCCTTAGTTATGTTTCTTTTGTATTATATTTTAAGTTATTTGAAATATGTGAGAAAAGTTGTAACGTAGTTAAGTAAAACAAAACATCTCTTGTGAGTATTTAGCAAACAGTATTGTAAAAGAAAGTTTATTATGTAAATATATGTATATGTTTGTATTTTGAAAGTTGTTAAAATCTGTATGTGGAAACAAAAAATTTTCTAAGTTTTATATCTATGCGTAAGTAAGAAAAAGGTTTATCACAGCCTAAAAAGGCGGGTTATGACAATGCAACAGCGAGGAAGTTCAAAAGCAACGTGCGGCCCCAAAAATGAAGGCATGCGGCTGCACGCGAGGTAAATCTCGTGCGGCCGCTCGCGTTGGTGCCTTAGAGTTCGTATTTTGCAATTTTTTGGGTTTATTATCTATTTCTTTACAAACCAATAAATAGATAGGTTGAGTTATTTTTTTGTAGTGTGTTTTTTTTTCAAAATTTGAGAGAGGGGCTTGAAAAAAATTATTGAGAGAGTCTAGTAAACTTCTTAATCATTATTATCTATTTCATGTGTTTTTTTTTTTTTTTGTCATATAATTTTCATTATCCGTAGAGTTATGGCTTTTAATTTGTAACATTTGAAAATATAGTTGAAAATATAAACTAAAACTAAAACTATAGTAAATTTTTATGGTATATTTAAATATATATGAGTTTTATAGTACAAGAGTTAGAAGCAACAAGTTCTAAATTGGTCGGCAATGGAAGCATGAATATGTGATGAGGTGGCTTGAAGACCACTGTAAATGCAGGCCAACCCAAGGGGCCTCGGCCATAAAATGTTGTACTGCTTTTGATAGGGTTGCAACTGACTGGATTAATGGTCTGTACTGACAAGATCCTTCAATATACAAAAAGCTGAAATGAGGAATCCTGAGAAAATAGGGAGTAGTTTGGTTAAGTGAACGTAAAAAATTGAGATGATACAAGTGCAGTGCAAGTGTTTGATCTTTATACACCTAAAATTGAAGGTCCCAGGAGGTGGATATGAGATTCTGGAGTAGTGTTCTTACATTAGAAGAAGCTTTTCTCCAAGGGCAAAAGAAAAAAAAAAAGTGCATACACATATGTGGTTTATCCCATAATAAATTTTATTTTTATACCTCAAAATGCACCGTATCAACTGTCAATTAATGTTTTTCTTATTTGGTACAGGAGTAAAAAGACTTCATCCTTAAGTTGGCAAATTCATGCATTGAGCTAAAATGGCAATGGAGTATGATTTTTAAGTTTTGTCGTTAGTAGACCATATGAGGAATAATGTCATTTATCTTCTAATAATGACACGAACCATGCTTCTTTATTGACAAACCATGAGTTGGACAGGGAAAAAGCTGCACTGATCAATTAAAAAAGAAAACCATAATAGTGAAAATGGTAGGCCTTTTATTGATGGGACTTAGGTCCAGTCAAAAATAATTTTAAGGTAAAGCACGCACCCTAGCAGACTACTCTCAATGCATTGAAACCTCTAGAAGAGCATGGTGTGAGATTACAAGGTTTTTATAAGTTTTTTATTGTTTAAAAAATATTAAAATGATTTTGTTTAGTCTGTAAAAATATTATTTTGGTATTATAAGTCTATATTTTATAACATAAAATTTCAACCCTATGATTTTATTAACGCATCTCAAATTATTTTATTGAAACTATAAAAAAAATACAAACAATAAAAAAATAAATAAATTTACATATTTGTTTTTTTTGTGGATTTTGTTTAATTTTTGTTTTAATTTTCAATTATAATTTTGTAAAATTAATTTAGGTTCATTAATAAAATGATAAAAAGGAAATTTCATAACAAAAAACACAAACTCAAGGTATCAAAACTATACTTTTAAAGACTAGAAGATACTATTTTGATATTTTCTAAACAATAAAGTACTAGTAAAATGATTTTTTAAAATACAAGATAGCAAAATTATAATATAGTTCGTAGCTACTTCTGAGAAAAAAGAAAAAAAAAGTTTTTATATGGCGTGTTTGTGTGTAAAAGATCTCTGTGCCACGGCAAAATTTTATTCACTTAAAGCACGATTTTAACTAGTTTTTTTTTTTTTCTTTTGACTTTTTTTTTTTATAATGTTTGAGCATATTAAGTATATTTAGCAACACAGTTAAAAATTAAAAATTGAAACAATTTTATTAAAGCATATGAAAGTTTTATACTGTAGTTTACTTTTACTTTATTTTATATTATATTAGAGCTTTACACTATAGCAATTTAAAATATGTAGTTGGAACAAAATTGTCAAACACACCCGAAGAGTGTTTACAAAATTCGTTAATCCCATCAAATCCAAGAAAATCCGATGGATTAAATTGGATTAGAGGGAGTTTTAGATTGATAAGATTTTGAAAGTTACAATCCAAAAGTTTTGAATTGATTTGCAAATTAAGTATTTTTAAACTCGTACAGCCGGTGAATCTAAACTGTGAAATAATGTTAAAAAAACGAGCTTTTAATAATAGTAAAACAAATGGCTATTTTAATTTCTAATGGTTAGCTTAAGACTTTAATTTTACTCCAATGGCATGAGGAGAGGGGTTGGGAATTCGATCCCACTTATAATATTTATTTCTAATTAATAAAATGGTATAGTTTTTAAGAAATTTGCAACAGTGAAAAAGGGGCCTTCAATAACAGTGAAAACTTGCCGTGATACAAAATTGGATTTTATTCAATTGTTTTATGTTATAGAGTGGTTATTTTTAAATAGTAAAAAATTGGCGTTTATTTACACATTCCACCACCCAAATGCAATTTCCAAGTCGTGGAAGACAAACAAATAGATAACACAAGTGGCCGTGTTACAGGTGACATAGCGGAAACATAATTAACATTCAAGAAACTGTAGCGATAACGTTGGAGAACGACTTTGGGGGGTCACGTGCTTGACGAGCTCCGCTGGCTATCTCGTCCTTGTTCTCTGATATCAACATATCACCTAATATTGATACACGTGTTTCTTCCGAATATATAATTCCAACCATCCAACTCCGTTATCTTTTTTCCCATTTTTTGTTGTTTTTCATTGGCATTCCAACCTTGCCTCTTGTTTTATGCTAATGGAAATACGTGGAACTGGGGTCCTTCCAAAATAATAATAATAATAAAATCAAATTCCGTGGGCAAGTGTGTTCTTTGTTTGCTCTTTTTTTTTGGAAAACTTTTTTTTTTCTCACTGGCCTGTGGCCCGGCCCTTTCAGTGAGTGGGCCCCACCCGGTGGGTCCCACAATAAGACCTACCGGATGGGGCTCACCCCACTGAGAGAGTCGGGTCACAGTCGAATCGAGATGTATAATGCTGTCTTTTTTTTTTTTTTTTGTAAAAAGTATATTCTGAACTTGCTTGCTTTGCTTATATTATAAACTTCATTTTTATTAAAAAAATTAAGAATTTGAGAGGATGGGCAAAATATAATATATCATGATAATTTTCTTTTTTTTTATTATTTTGAAAGAATATTTTTGCTTTTCTTATGTTTCGAGCTTATTTTTTACTTTTCTTATTATAATATATTTTTGCTTTTCTTCATTTTTATTAAAAATATCATGATGGGCAAAATATAATATATCATGATAGTTTTCTTTTTTTTATTATTTTGAAAGAATATTTTTGCTTTTCTTATGTTTCGAGCTTATTATTAGAATATTTTCATGTTTAACTTGTTTAAATAAGTATTCCTTTATGCATGCGTCTTATTGCTAAACTCATATATAAAGGGAGAGTGTCATAATAAATATAATTTTGTCCATCCGCTTGGAGATTATATGAAAGGCTAATTGCAATTTGACCTTTAAACCATAAGCAATCACTGATTTAGATTAATATGCCCCCGCTTAAGCGCAGCGGGGCACATCTCACATTAAAGAATTTAGATATATTTTGCAAAGAAATTTTTTTGATGTATCTATAAGATGCATCTCTTTGATACTCCCCACTCAATTTCTATATTTCTTCTTATTTGGCTCTTAAATTACGATACTTACCCTTAGTCCCTCCAATTAGTCTTTTGTTACACTTTTTCACTATTTATTTCCTTTTACAACTTACTCCAAAAGTTTATTTCATTTAAAAATATATATATGTATTTCATTTCAGGTATTTTTCTTTCCCTTTTTTTTTATTTTTTTCGCTAGCACTTTATGGATATTTCTTAACCAATGTTTTCTTAGGGGATTTTAAAGCATGTTTTGCACATAGTGCTTTTTGAATAATTCCATATACTATTTAGGTTATAAAAAAGTTTACTATACTATAACGTTATTTATATATTAATTCAATGACTAATATATGAAATACTTGAGTAAAAAAAACTTATGAATTAGGGTATCTAACAAAAGTTTATAATCATTTGAATATGTACGTCTTTATAATAAAAGCCGAAAACAATTATATATATTTTTTTTTACTTAGCTTCTTTATTTGTTTATTTTTTACTTGCATCTAATCTGTAACCTCCTTCAGATATTGAAATTACCATTAATTTTTTAGATTAGTTTTAATGTTTCCTTCATTTCATTTTTTTCCCCGACTGAATAAGATTTTGCCTATGTCGCTAACTAGTAACTACAAGGACCACACACTATTGTTTACCCCGACAAAAGAAAAACAACAAAAAAATAACTATCCATGGAAGAACAATTGACCTTGTAAAGGTACTTTGAGGTTCTAATACTTGTAAATTCACTTGTGTTAGTCTTAGTTTATATCAAGGGGATCTCATTTCTGGGACTAAGGGAGAGATTAGCAATATCAAGGGGATCTCATTTCTGGGACTAAGGGAGAGATTAGCAATCTTCTCTTGTAGTTTTCTTTTTTATTAAAGTGAAATTTTATAGTGATTAAAAGTAAATATAACTTTCGAACTTATTTGAAATGGCTTTAAAAAAAGATGAATGAGGGAAATATTGTATTGTTGAAAGTTTTTGAGTAAATATGAGGTTTTAAAAGTATTTATTGTAAATGTCAGATTTACAATGTAAACAATTTCTTTACCATGTAAATAAAAAAAATATTTGCATTGTAAACAAGGAGATAAATATATTATTTACACCATAAATTTATTTATTTTGTAAATAAAAATTATTCACTATAAACAAAGAGGTAGATAAATTATTTACATTATAAACATAACATTTACTATAAATATTTTCAAAACTTGACATTTACTACAATTAGTTTTAAAAAAAGACATTTTCTACAATTTTCTTAAACAAAACTGCTTTTTGACTTATTTAGATGGACGTTGAAAAAGTATTTTTAAATTTTATAAGCACTTTTGGCAAAATTTAACCATTAATTAATGCTTCTAATTTTTTTTTATTTATATTTTTAACTTTATATTTAAGAATAATAAATTAAGAATTCTATTTGTGTTATTAAATTGCATTACTTTTTTATGCTAATAAAAGCTTCTGACTTGTTCAAATTCTCTTACAATGAAATTAAAAATTATATTTTTATGTACTATCTAAAATATTAATTAAAAAATCTTAACTTATGTTTCTTTTTTTCTATAACTTAAAAGTAAAATGACAAGTTATCCCAAACAAACCTTTCATATTGAAGAGAAACTATTGTAAATCTTATGCGCTCTTGTCATTTGTTTTTCTTTTTTATTGTAATTACTGTCAATGGTAACGAATTTGAGCGTCTAATTCTCAACGCAATTTTCAATAAATGGTAAAAATTTCAACATTCTCATAGTTTAGAGTTTTTAGGTAGCTAAAATTGTTTCAGTTAGCAAAATGGTTGAAAAACATCCTCGTCGCCGATGTCGTTATCAGTGATGGCAGCAAAGAAAATTCATAGTCTTCTTTAAACTATTTATAGAAGATTATCGTATGCGAAGTTTTTCCACTTTTAAGAACTTAGTAGGAAATTTGACAAAATTGAGGACTGTTTGTGTGATGTTTTTGACGCAGTAGAGTTAGAAAGATAAGATCCGAAAACTCTTCTGACAAAAGTCTATCAGAGAGAAAATTCCCAGCTATAAAAGAAAACACTCAAAGCTTTCAATTCAATATCAATATTTTAGTCTAAATAGTACAACTAGCTTATGAAGACTATTTGTGTGATGTTTTTGACGCAACGTGATTCGAAAGATTGTGTTCTTTAAGCCTAACTTAAATTGAAGATCCAAAAACCTGTCTAAAAGGAAAAAATCTCAACTATAATGTAAATCACTCAAAACTTTGTTCTCAATATCAATATTTTAATCTAAATATTATAATTAATTTGCGAGGCTATTTATAACCTTCTAACAAAATAATAACACATTTATTATAATAAACAACTAATAAATAAATAACAATAAACTTATAATAAAATAAAATTAAAATGTAAAAACTACTAATATAGTGATAATCTACCTATATCGGTTTTTAAATGTCACAACTAAAGTAAGATTCACCTTATTTAAATGAAAGCCAATTGGTTTAAAAAAACATACATAACTAAAAAGATATTTGACAAAATCAATTGTAATCAAAATTTTAACTTGCTATAATAAATTTTTTTTACTTAATACAATAATAAAATAAATAATTTACAATATAAAATTTTTATAAAAAAATTTTAGTATAAAACCATATGATATAACACTACTATTCTAGCAAAGATGAAAAGATTCAATATCATCGGAATGGGATGCAATCCTAGGCTGGTTGGATAGAAGGGAATACTTGTAACCAAATAGAGCGCAATTGGCACATTATCCTATGGGCTGTGTAAGTGATGATATTGAAACCTTTTGATGGCGATAGACCCACCAAAACCAACAGTATTGCGGAGCACGCCACAACGGAATCTGCTCACTAAAGTAAACTTAATATATAGGCCATTGTTTCCAATCTGTTAAACAAAGGACAAAATGAACCAAACCCCTTGGAACCATCGTCCACTTTGTCTGCCTTTTCCGTTGCCTTTATCATCAATTCTGGAGTAACCTCAAAGAACTAAAATGAAAATGAAAATTCCCACCCACCATCTCTCTCTCTGTCGAATCTTTGTTCGTGCAAATCCTTATTTTCCCGTGAAAGGAAAAAACCCCAAACAGCCCAAATAAGATTTTTATCTTAAACGGACCCCACCGCCCATTGGTGCGTTGATTGACCCTGTCCTGTCCATTCTAAAGACTTCCACATCAAGGGTTTTCTTTTTTCTTTATCCATAATAATATTATAATTTATCACTTAATAAAAGGTCAAAAACAAGTGGCAGAAACTGGATAAATTAATAGATCTCGAAGAGATAAGGAATGGGTTTTTATCAGTTTCACATCGACGTCAGTAATCCAATCTCATTGCAGATAAAACGAGATATTCTTCTTGCAAGGCAGATACGATGTTGCTTTAAGCAGACAAACTTTACTTAAACATCATTTTTAAATTTTACCTTTTCATCCAATGTTGATATTATTCAATGTCATCAGCAACGATAGTTCGTGAGGCATCTTTGTTAAGATAAACCTTAAAAATAAGGAGCTTTTTTATGTGAAAATTCTTACAATGCTACATATTTTAAAATAAAAAATCATTATTATTTTTTTATTTGACGGATTAAAAATCAAATACTCATTTTACCTTTTTCGGTTCCTGGTGAAATTGTCTAAAAATAAAGTTTTAGTAGGCACTTTACTTAAGAAGGGGATATAATAAAGCTTGGAACTCAAGCTTTCAGACAGCTGCTTGAGAAAATCCCAGATGGTCCCATCAGTGAATTCTATGAACCAAATTTGCCCAGGCAGAGATTGCATTGGAGTTGGATAAGAAGATCTGGATAAAGAGAGAACAGAATATTTTGTTTAAATCTTTACAAGCTTGAAGACAAAAACAAACTTTTCATCTCACTGTTTTGATGCCCAGATTTAATCTATGCAGAAAAACGTATTGAGCAACAATCACAAATTGTAATTGCAACCAAAACAACATGGAAAATTTTGAAGGAAAGTAATTTACATCAACGGTAACGAGATGAACATACAAACAAAATTACATCCGAGAGTATTGAGATCAAATCAAAAGGGAAAATACAATTAATAGACAAATTCCGATCAAAGAAACTGCTACCCAATGCTCCGCAGCCCTGAGAAAATGCTTCTTATCTGTACAAAAGTTGCAATTTTTTTTTTGCTTCGAATTTTCCTCTTTTTTCCTTTCTCCAGACGCAGAAGAAATTAAGTTCGTTCCCATGGAATATTTACAAAGAAAATTCCAAAAACTTAATGGGATTTGCGTATTCACAGAAAGTCAGAAAAGATCAAAAGGCCACCGATCCTCGATAAAACCCATCAGCCAAAAAGGTAGAAAAATCGAGACGCCAAAACAACGTCTCTCCTCGGCTTGGATCGCTTCACTTGACCAGCTCCGATATCCAGCCAACGTCGGGCGCTCCTGACCCGGGCGAGTCAACTCGACCAAGCGAGTTCTCCTTACCGAGCTTCGCATACATTTTAGCCCTCAGGTTCCTCCCAGACTCGACTCTTTCCATCGCCGGCTCCTCATCGCAGGACTGGTCCCACAGAATGGGGACTTGACTCCGAGTGGGAGTAGACGGAACGCTGCAAAATCCCGGTCGGAGCATCGATCCGCCACGTGGCGATCCAAAACCCCACGAAGGAGAACTCATCTTCGCCTTCCCAATCCTGAGGTTCCTCATCGCGGCCACGAGCTCGGAGTTCTGAGGGCTGTTGGGCGGCGAGTCCGACGGCGGAGAAATCGGCGGGGAAGTTAGGATCGAAGTCGGCGATGAGACGAAGGATCCGTTGGGAAGACGAATCGGCGAGTCAGTTGGGCTCAGAACTCGGAGTTGCTCCGGCGTGTGAGCAAAGAAGCAGACACGGCGGCGGCAGCTGAGGCCGTCCTTGCAAGGCTGAGTCCGGTAACGAGCAGGGTGGAGCCAACACTCAAAGACGCCATGGGCGAACTCACAGGAGTCTCCTTTCTTGCAGTTGCCCTTACGGAACTCGGCGCAGGCGGTGCCGGAGTAGTGGTTCTTCCGTGGATCTCTTCTTCGCGCCTTCTCGCCGGGGTGGGCGAAGGGGCATTCGGTCCAGTCATGGGACCTGCCGCGGCCGCATCGCCGGATCTTGAACTCAAACATGCGAAAGTTATCGCAGGAGAAGGCGTCGACGGTGTGCGCCGCCGAGTCGGAGTCCTCACTCAACAAGTCGGACTCGCCCGGGAAGAACTCGTTCGAAGGAAGGTAAAGGTGGAGCGAGGCGAAGGCTTCGAGGTAAGGAGAGCAGCAGTCTCCACCGACATTGTTGAAGGAGGGACCCGAAACGGAGAATGGGGACGGGATCCCTGCCGTTGGATCGTCGAATGAGTCCCACCGGGGGACTTGGACGGTCGGATTTGAGCGGGCTTGTTCTCCGAGCATCGCCTTGGTGGTCGTGGAACTACAGACATTTGAAGTGGTGGGAGAGTGATCTGAGTCTCTGGATATATAAACTGCTTCTGGAGGAGAGAGAAAAGTAGAGAGAGAAAGAGAGGAATAGGGGTTTAAGCTTAACCGTGGTGGAGTTAAAAGGTAACTGTGATGCGGTTAAAAATCGAGCGAGGATCGTTCCTCTACTATCGCGCGGGAGTCGCTCTACGGTGAAAGTGCCTTCTTTATCGTGGTGCTATAATTGTTAATTATTTTCTGTTTTTATTACTAATTGATTTCCTTTTTCTGTTGGAAATTTCAAAATGTTCATAATCTTCGTTCGAAGCAACGTAGCCGACAATTAAAAGGCAAATCAGCGGCGAATCAGATAAGGTTATTAATTTTTCTTTTATGTTTTCAGATTATTACAAGGTCGGTAATTAAAATATACACACTCTCTCTCAAAAAAAATGCACAATGTTTAATCTATTTACGTACACAAATGAAATAAATACACACGTTAAGCATGTAAGATGTACGTGTCTACATACACATGGCTACATGTACGTTGCTTTGATTATGCATAATCGTAAATTTTATTAAAAAGTACGGTTTAGTTTACTATTAAAATATATTAACATATAAAAATTTTACATTATTTATTAATTAAAAAATTACTTTTAATTAATTTTGCTAAACATGAGATTTTGAAGGATATCAAGCTCTGTCTACTTCGCATTAATGGGCATTATTTATTTTTAGAATTTTTTTCTCAATCACTAAAATAAATTTTTATTTTCCCTTGCACACGGGTAGAACTAGTACAAGCTGAAAACTTAGACCCAGAGAAAATTGCAACAAATATTTGGCCACTTCCACGTAAAGTAAGGCTTTACGAACCTCCCTCCAAAAGAAGAGGAATTCAGATGACAGTTTTTACTAACCTTTTTGTATTTATCTGAGAAATTTACGTCCCTGGTTTGTTTTCCTATTTTTGTAATTACCTTGCCACTGTCCCTTTAATTTTGTCGTTTGCAGATGAAGGGATTTTTACCTTGGCCCATTTCTTTTTCCAAACTGTCGTAAGATTGCCAATCCACTTCAGGTTAGTTGGGCTCGCTGAATGAACCAACTTGAAATTTTATCCAGGCATTAACAAAGAAAAGGTTAATAAGTTAATTAGTTTAATTATATTTATGAAATTAAAATATAACTTTAATTTATAAAAATTTTATAAATATCTCTTAATAATATCATTAAAATTATTTATATGTAATTATATAGTATAAAATATAATTTTATTAAGATAATTATTATATCATTAAAGATATTTTTAAGATATTTTAAATATTGTGTTAGATTTTAATTTTATAATAATAATTTAAATAAATATTGTAATTTTAAAAAATAAATAAAAAAAAGAACTTGATATGGTTCTGACCGAATCGCTTTTTCTTTAAAAAGAAAATCAGGAGACAAAAATCGTGTATAAAATAAGTGAGGAGGGTACGAACGGACGGACAGGCGGCATCATTGCACGCGACAAGGAGAGAGGGGAAAATCTGTACGGATGGCACACACTTGGAAGGCAGTCACGTGATGGGGAGGAACGGCAACACGTGTTCGGTGGATAAGGAGATGGGTTTGACCCACGGCTGTCTGTGCGCCGCGATGTCTACACGCGGCAATGGGACGTGGCCACCGCTTTTTTTTGCCATTTTCGAGATCCTCGTGATCTCCGTTGATACTTCGCCCGCAGGTGACTCTTCTTCTTTCGGATAAACAAGGGGGAACATCATGTCAGATTTTACATTACGTGTTTTTCGCCCACCAACCAAATTAGATTTTATTAAATTAAAATAACAATGAATTTTTATGAACATGGTAAGCTCGCCGGTTCTATTTATTAGAGGATGGGCTGATTTGATATTTTAATCCTGGGGCTACGATATGACTCTGATCTTTGCCTTTTAATATGTAAATTTTAGGAAATATGTTCAGTTTGTAAATTGATGAGTATTCAATACCCTATTTCAATTTCTACCGCAAAAAAAAAAAAAAAAAAAAAAACCTGTAACGTACCTGTATTGATATTTCCAGAGCAGTTTTAATATGGAAAAAAATGTGAAGGACGTTCAAAAGGTGTTTGGGACATCGTCGCAGCATCAACCAATTTTTTTTAGTATTTTTTTTATATGCTATAATATCTGTCGCTATGTTTTGCGGTTTAAACCATGTTTCAAACGTCACATAATATTAGTATGTTTTTTACAATATTAAATTTTTATTTAAGATTTTGAAAAATCTTTTTCACTTCATTAGACCAACCGCTTTGAATGTTTTTAAGTAATTAATCATAAACTATTAACTTTTAAGGCATTTAAAATATATAAATATCTTTACAACAAAAATATAAATTAGTTTTATTTTGAGATTTAAAAATCTCATCTCAAGTATGAAAAATCAGATCATTCTAATGTTGTAGGTGTGGAGCCTATCAATCAGTCTAGCAAAAGAAGAAGAAAAAAAAAAAGGAGAACAGGAACGGTGGTCAGGAGACGCGGCGCTCAAAGTCTATCTTCTTACGATATTTTTGAGTTAGAGTTAAATTCAAACGCTCCAAAAACGAAAAACTACTAGGTTTTCTCATTAGTTGTTATTTTTCTCTTCTTTGGTGTATAAATAGACATAAGGTGGCCAGGGTTGAGAGAGTAACTTTATGTGAAGCATATTCTTGTGAGAGCTCTATTGTTGAGAGAGAAAATTTTCCATAGGGTGCTAGGTATAAGAGAGATTTGGGAAACACTGTTTGAGAGTGTGATAAAATTCTCTTGTAATATGTAATCTCCTTCATCATAGCAGAATCTGCAGTGGCAGAAACAGAACGTAGTCTCGAATTTGGACGAACCTGTATAAAAATTTAGTGTTTCTCTTTTCTTCTTTTCTCTAATTTCTTTTCTGCAATTATTTGTTATTGCGGTCCTTGAAATTAGAAGACGCCTAATTCCCCAACATCTGAAATATAAGATATGAATCCAAACCAGCGTTACCAACACTCCGTGCTGTAACGCCCCTATATGGGGGTTAACAGTTTTTAATGAGATAAAATAAAAATAAATAATAAAAGTAAAACCTTAAAAATAAAATTTGCCCGGGACTTAAATGAAAACTCTCAACTCAAAAATAAAAATGTAAACGATAAATAAACCACAGTTTTAATGTAGCACCTTAAATTTAATAATATAAACTGTTGTCATCATCATTTTAACCCTCAACACATTATAATACAGTCACAGAAAGTAACAATTGATGCTTACATTATCATGAAGAACATTCTTTACAATTGAGCAGTCCCAATGTAATATAGTTACATCGCTTCCTCAACTATATTTCTCGTAGCCACCTCACACTTAGTGAGTCCTGAAAAGATATAAACATAAGGGAATGAGCAACACTATGCTCAGTAGAGAAAGCCATTACTCACCTCTATCATTACCACATTAAAATCTGCATGGTTAGTAAGTCACATCATATTTCAGATTATGAGGTTTATTATGATCACATCTTATGGATACCGTAGTTAATCATTACCAAGTGTCATAATTACACATTTATACAAATATTACCAATCATCATTGTTCCTAGGTATCCATGTTAAATTGAGTATCACTCAACTCATCGAAACCCAAATGGGCGCACTTGATCACCCTATAAACATTCCAAGGGTGTTCCGGTGAGGGGACATCAAGCCCCGAGTCCTCACCAAATCGATTCCTGTACAGTGTGTTCTGGGACTTTCAACCCAAGGAAGCGTCATCGCCTTCCCCCTATTTTACCTTTTAGGGTATTCATGCCCAAGGACGTAACCGTCGCCCTCTTCATGTCTCACAATTTCTCTATATTGAATCATTATCAATAGAGTTAGTTTTCCTAACCATGCTTCTCAATTTATAACATGTGTCAATTCATTATGTTCCTCGCCGTACAATACAAGACGAGTCCATGTCATAGTTTCATATGTGATAATCATATAATATCAGTTCAACATAGATATATATATTGCGGCAAAACAATCAATTTTAATTCTATAAAAACCTCACAAAAGATGAGTAATAGAATCCCTACCTTTTAAGCTTATCAACAGTCTCTTAATCCTGGAATCAATTAACGTTAGCTCCATACTCCCTTGATCCTAAGGCGTGCATAAGGACAATTAAAACTAAAGCACAACATACAACTACATTCATAAAATTCATTTTAATTTAATCTTAGAATTTCAAGAAATAACCACTGCCCATAGAGGTATTACAAAGTTTAACAATATAAATTTTCTGTCTAGGGCATATACACTTAGACTTCATACATATGCTCCAAAATAGCAACAAACATATACTTAGGTTTAAGAACGCAAATTTGAATAATCCTTTAGTATAAAAGAAAATTTATAAATGAAAGACTAAATTTGTTCATAAGATTCTAACCTCAGATTATGGTTAGTTGGAAGCTTGAAATGGCTTCAAAACAGGTTCCTTTAGTTCGGTATGACTGAAATTCTTGCTCAAATGGAGGTGATGGTGGCTGATTTTTATGGCTGCCTTGAAGAAGTTCTCTAAGTATTTTGCTTCAGCAAAGAAATGAGAAGAAGAGTGTGGGAACCGTGGAAGAGAAAGGAAGAAAAGATGAAGTCTTTGAAAAGAAGTGATAGAAACAATTATAGAGGAGACATGTTGAAGCATGTCACGGAGGAAATAAAGAAAATGAGGGTCAAGAGTAGTTGGAAAAGATATCCTTATGTCTCATCTAAAGACTTTAACACACATAATGCCAATATGACATTTTTGAGATTTATTAGAAGTTCTAAGGCTTTTTAGTAATCATACTAAATAAATATAGGAGAATTTTAGAAAATTTAAAAATAGATAAAAATAAATATTATAAAATAAATTTAAATGAAGCAATTTTTTTTTTATACATTAAAAATTAATTTAATTACCTCAATACCCGTTAGGAGAATAACGGGTGTCACAGCTCTACCCCCCTTAAAGAAATTTCGTCCTCGAAATTTCAATTCTAGCAATACTAGTAAAAATTATGATTCCACTATGATTCCAATTCTGAGTCTAAACCGTTAATGTTGTTTGTCCTCCAAATTTAAGTTATCGTATTTCCACTTATTTACTTGCATAATAAATCTTACTCCTAAATCCCTCAATAAGAGTATTTCTGACAAGTTTCAACTTATAACACCGTATAATAGTCTAAGAATCTGATCAGGCATACATATTGACCATATCATGATTCCGGTCCTTCATTGTCCATGGACTGTGATTTACAATCACATTTAAGGAGATTGCCAGAGAAATTTTATATACTTCATCTTTAGGTTCCTTTTCCTTTTTGAGTAAGGAAAAGTCAAATATATTTGATTTCATACCTCAACTAATAAACTAAAACATAATCATAAAACATATATCACAAACACTTATATTCAAAACCATACATTAAACTTATTCATAGAGATATTAAACGGAATCTCAGAGTTGCAGACAAACCCGACATATTTTTCATTAAACAGCTATCCTCATGACACAAACATTCAACCCAAATAATATACTCATATTTCATATGGAATATCCCCATAACTGACTCTGGTACTTCCACATAATATTAACAGAATATTACACATTACAAACATAATACGGATACGTTTCGAGAGTACAAGGCACTCCGTATACCAGCTATCCATATCATGCATGCTTAGAGGATACAAAAACATCGATAAACAAAAGATCGGACCTTAAGAAGGATGCGTTTCGAGAGCATCAAGTACTCCGTATCCAGCCATCCCGGCATTAGGCTCAATGAATCTAAAAGATTGAACAACGACGTACCACAAGAAACACAGAATACAAGGCAAACGGTTATTCGTAACACACGAAATACGGACACACATGCCTACATGCCAGAGATAAAACAAAAAGATTACAGATGGAGATTCAAATCAATTGGCCGCTCCCGGCTTTCCCTTTCCCATTCAAGCTTGGATGTTGCAGTGTCGGATTCTGGATGTATGATTTGCATTTTATCTATCAATTCCTCAGCTGTTGAAGCAGTAACAAAGATTTGTCTCTCCGATTCTGTAGTGATGTTTTCTTCCACAGCGTAATCTAGAAATTTCAAAAGACCGTCATAAAAACCCTTTACGTTCAGCAGTCCCAAAGGTTTGGAATAAAAGCCCAACAATTGCCCACAAGCAACTATAAATATTTCCTCAAGAGTACCTAGACCACCAGGTAATGCTATAAAAGCATCAGAATTATAGATTATGTCTTTAAAATTTTTAGGGATACTCCTGACTCCTTCTCCCTTACCTATGGCTTCCTTACAAAGGTTTCCTTCAACTGGAATATGAGGCCAAATTCTTACATCAGTAGCGTCGCTAGACCTAGCTGCTAGTGCCATATTTACCATCATTTTTATACTACCACCCCCATAGATTATGTTAATCTTCTTGCGTGCTAGGACTTGCCCTAAGTGATTTGCAGCTTCTAAATAAGCTTTATCTTTTCCAAGGCTGGAACCACAAAAGACACAGACATTCTTTATTTTCTTCGTGGACTGGGAGGTAGACATATTTGGTTTATAGAAGTGGTTGCTTAATGTCTGCTCCACTTAGACTTCGGGTTCTACATAAGTTTTTAAAGATGAGAAATATACAAAAAGGGCTAAAGAGATAGACGAGTAGGTAATGAAAAGGTAATCCAAAGATTTAAACAAAATCTTGTGCGGATAAGAAAGTAAGATAAGGTGATTGATAGTTTACAGAAAATCTGATTCACTTTTTGAAAAAGATTAGACTCTAATTGTATAACTTTTGACAATTGAGAACAATTCGACAGAAGACCCTCTTGACACAACTGTAGACTTTTTGACAAATATACACCAAGTCTAGAAATTTAATATAAACGACAAATACTGTAGAACTTTTGAAATTTGAGACACAAATCTTGAAATATCCGGATAAGCTTTTCAAAATTCAAACATATTACTGTACCGTATGTAACGTGTCTGATAAGATAATATATTTTATTATATATATATTTAAGAAAATCATAAATTAAATAAGATATTAACACTTACTGTATCAATCTAATAATCACAATTATTTCAAACACAAAAGCAAATATTCTGAGTAAAAGAAAAACACAAACTGTTGAACATCAGCTAAAACTGCTTCAAATAAGTAAAGACTAAATAACCTTTATAGAGCGATGACTTATTCCCCATCCAGTTTTCTTATGGTTTGGCAAACAGGATCTAGAAATACCATATTCCTGAGGCGTTGTCTTTCTGTATAAAATTTAGGCCAGAGTTTAAAAATAGCTCCTTGAACATATCCACTAGGGTGACCGTGGAGAGGAGGATGGATGCTATCCAAGTTCTCCTTTGAAAGTCCATCCCTACAAAACCTTATTTTATCCTCTCTATTCGTAGACATATAACCAGGTGAAGTACATTTACCGTTACAATTTTGTCTTCCACATTTGTTACAAGTGACCACGATGGCACGAGCTCTTCTTTTCATTGCACTACGACTGGTACCTGTTCCTGGTAAACCGACATCTTGACTAAAGTCACTCGGACGGATTTTCCCCTCTATTAACATTCTCACATCACAAGGGATACCAAAACGCATAAGAATCCACAACCGAGTAATTCTAGCCTTGTATTTCTTTCTGAGAATCTTTTGGGAGAGTGATGGGAAATACTTTCTCAGGTGTTGGTACTTTGGGTCCATGATGAGATGAAAGAAGAGTAAATAGAAAGGAAAAATTAAGATAGTAAATTGCAGAATCCTAGAATTCCTTCTTCTTTTAGAGAAAAAGAAGAATTTTTAATGAAAAAGAAGAGGATTTGCGATTTAGAGAGAATAACAAATTAAGAGAGAAAAAGTGAACTCGGAGAAATAAGCTCCTATGCACAGTAAACGTATATATAAACAATGATTAAACCACTGTATATGACACGTATAGAGACCACGTGGGAGAGACAGTGTGAATCAAACTGATTTAAGATTTGAACTAGGCCCAAATGTTCTAAGTTGAAAATGGTCAAGTTGTTTCGGGCCTTAACACATTTAGAACAAGTTAAATAACAAACATAAAATTGAAAACCAATTCGTATGAATCTTAAACCCAATTCAAAGCCCACTATAGATAAAGTTAACTATAAACAACAAATCTAATTTAACGACAACAAGGATCTTCCTGAATGATATTTAAAATCATTTCATAACAACACAATCTTCCAGCAACTCAAATGATTTTGTTTTAATCAAAACTTTATTGAACAATACATACACCCATATGTTATTCATAATACTTAACATCTATCAATGGATTCATCATCATTACTACCAAGGGTTTAGAATGCGACTAATCTTGAAATCAATACGATTTACGTCTTTCAACGTAGACCATATCAATGAACAAAGACACTAGATGTTACTACTTAAGAGCATCTACAATCCCCACAATTCTACTCATACAATATATAATTTCCTCATATAACAAAACCTTAGGTAACCAAAAGATTCACTGATACACTTAAATACAATATACGTAACAAAATATTCCAATTTTGAGATTCATGCATTCTAGACTTTACACAGTCTCAACAGACCAAAAGTCTAACATTTATCTCTCTCAAGATTCAATACCATGATTCCCAACTTATATCATATTCCTCAAATAAATAGAACTTTCAAGAAAAGTTATTGACACTTATGTGCTCCATCGAATCCACACATAATCATTACTTAGGTTTGAATCAATTACGAAAAATTTGGCATATCTATGCCAAACTTTAAAATCAATAAATCAAGCCTTATATTTTTTTTTTATTGTTTTTCACGAGACAAAAGGCTCTTAAATCCTCTTATCTATACGAATTTCTCATCGTTTATACGAATTAGATATGCTTATAGATCCAAATATTATACGAATCTCTCATAAGCATTCTACTTATAAACTCATTCCATATAATTATCATTCCCTTATAACTATTAATACTTTCCTTCTATATAATTATTGTACTCATAAACTATTAGTATTTTCATTCTATGGCCTTTCCATGTTACATCCTTCTAGACTGTATAAATCAATGTGAAGGTTCATTTTGATGATGACAATGAAAATTCAGCTTCAAAACCATCTCAAAAATATATTTTTTTAAAGTGATGCTACACTCCCTAGGTTAACCGAACCTAGGCTCTGATACCAAAAATTCTGTAACGCCCCTATATGGGGGTTAACAGTTTTTAATGAGATAAAATAAAAATAAATAATAAAAGTAAAACCTTAAAAATAAAATTTGCCCGGGACTTAAATGAAAACTCTCAACTCAAAAATAAAAATGTAAACGATAAATAAACCACAGTTTTAATGTAGCACCTTAAATTTAATAATATAAACTGTTGTCATCATCATTTTAACCCTCAACACATTATAATACAGTCACAGAAAGTAACAATTGATGCTTACATTATCATGAAGAACATTCTTTACAATTGAGCAGTCCCAATGTAATATAGTTACATCGCTTCCTCAACTATATTTCTCGTAGCCACCTCACACTTAGTGAGTCCTGAAAAGATATAAACATAAGGGAATGAGCAACACTATGCTCAGTAGAGAAAGCCATTACTCACCTCTATCATTACCACATTAAAATCTGCATGGTTAGTAAGTCACATCATATTTCAGATTATGAGGTTTATTATGATCACATCTTATGGATACCGTAGTTAATCATTACCAAGTGTCATAATTACACATTTATACAAATATTACCAATCATCATTGTTCCTAGGTATCCATGTTAAATTGAGTATCACTCAACTCATCGAAACCCAAATGGGCGCACTTGATCACCCTATAAACATTCCAAGGGTGTTCCGGTGAGGGGACATCAAGCCCCGAGTCCTCACCAAATCGATTCCTGTACAGTGTGTTCTGGGACTTTCAACCCAAGGAAGCGTCATCGCCTTCCCCCTATTTTACCTTTTAGGGTATTCATGCCCAAGGACGTAACCGTCGCCCTCTTCATGTCTCACAATTTCTCTATATTGAATCATTATCAATAGAGTTAGTTTTCCTAACCATGCTTCTCAATTTATAACATGTGTCAATTCATTATGTTCCTCGCCGTACAATACAAGACGAGTCCATGTCATAGTTTCATATGTGATAATCATATAATATCAGTTCAACATAGATATATATATATTGCGGCAAAACAATCAATTTTAATTCTATAAAAACCTCACAAAAGATGAGTAATAGAATCCCTACCTTTTAAGCTTATCAACAGTCTCTTAATCCTGGAATCAATTAACGTTAGCTCCATACTCCCTTGATCCTAAGGCGTGCATAAGGACAATTAAAACTAAAGCACAACATACAACTACATTCATAAAATTCATTTTAATTTAATCTTAGAATTTCAAGAAATAACCACTGCCCATAGAGGTATTACAAAGTTTAACAATATAAATTTTCTGTCTAGGGCATATACACTTAGACTTCATACATATGCTCCAAAATAGCAACAAACATATACTTAGGTTTAAGAACGCAAATTTGAATAATCCTTTAGTATAAAAGAAAATTTATAAATGAAAGACTAAATTTGTTCATAAGATTCTAACCTCAGATTATGGTTAGTTGGAAGCTTGAAATGGCTTCAAAACAGGTTCCTTTAGTTCGGTATGACTGAAATTCTTGCTCAAATGGAGGTGATGGTGGCTGATTTTTATGGCTGCCTTGAAGAAGTTCTCTAAGTATTTTGCTTCAGCAAAGAAATGAGAAGAAGAGTGTGGGAACCGTGGAAGAGAAAGGAAGAAAAGATGAAGTCTTTGAAAAGAAGTGATAGAAACAATTATAGAGGAGACATGTTGAAGCATGTCACGGAGGAAATAAAGAAAATGAGGGTCAAGAGTAGTTGGAAAAGATATCCTTATGTCTCATCTAAAGACTTTAACACACATAATGCCAATATGACATTTTTGAGATTTATTAGAAGTTCTAAGGCTTTTTAGTAATCATACTAAATAAATATAGGAGAATTTTAGAAAATTTAAAAATAGATAAAAATAAATATTATAAAATAAATTTAAATGAAGCAATTTTTTTTTATACATTAAAAATTAATTTAATTACCTCAATACCCGTTAGGAGAATAACGGGTGTCACACGTGCTAAGCTAAGCATGCCATCTAGCTTCATATCCAACCCCATGACTTAGCTTAGGCTAGTGCGCCACCGAACCTTTTACTAAAACTAGTCTTGACCCCTCAACCCACCAAAACACACCAATCTCACTCTCCATGTACCCCAAAACTAGTTCTGTTTTAGTTTCGCTCCTATCACTATGTTGACCTAAATGATGCTTGCATTAATCACCAACATCTTCATTGTTCCAGCGACATACAATGCTCCTCTAATATTACCTTTGTCCGAGACCAGCATTGCTTAGGGTTTGATATTTGTGGATGAATGAAAGGGATTGAGATTTTAGTATATCTATATTTTTACTTTCTAAATTTTTGTCTTTTAATTGTTTTTGAAATCTTTTAATCAATAAGTGTGACACCCGTTATTCTCCTAACGGGTATTGAGGTAATTAAATTAATTTTTAATGTATAAAAAAAATTGCTTCATTTAAATTTATTTTATAATATTTATTTTTATCTATTTTTAAATTTTCTAAAATTCTCCTATATTTGTTTAGTATGATTACTAAAAAGCCTTAGAACTTCTAATAAATCTCAAAAATGTCATATTGGCATTATGTGTGTTAAAGTCTTTAGATGAGACATAAGGATATCTTTTCCAACTACTCTTGACCCTCATTTTCTTTATTTCCTCCGTGACATGCTTCAACATGTCTCCTCTATAATTGTTTCTATCACTTCTCTTCAAAGACTTCATCTTTTCTTCCTTTCTCTTCCACGGTTCCCACACTCTTCTTCTTATTTCTTTGCTGAAGCAAAATACTTAGAGAACTTCTTTAAGGCAGCCATAAAAATCTGCCACCATCACCTCCATTTGAGCAAGAATTTCAGTCATACCGAAGTAAAGGAACCTGTTTTGAAGCCATTTCAAGCTTCCAACTAACCATAATCCGAGGTTAGAATCTTATGAACAAATTTAGTCTTTCATTTATAAATTTTCTTTTATACTAAAGGATTATTCAAATTTGCGTTCTTAAACCTAAGTATATGTTTGTTGCTATTTTGGAGCATATGTATGAAGTCTAAGTGTATATGCCCTAGACAGAAAATTTATATTGTTAAACTTTGTAATACCTCTATGGGCAGTGGTTATTTCTTGAAATTCTAAGATTAAATTAAAATAAATTTTATGAATGTAGTTGTATGTTGTGCTTTAGTTTTAATTGTCCTTATGCACGCCTTAGGATCAAGGGAGTATGGAGCTAACGTTAACTGATTCCAGGATTAAAGATTGTTGATAAGCTTGAAAGGTAGGGATTCTATTACTCATCTTTTGTGAGGTTTTTATAGAATTAAAATTGATTGTTTTGCCGCAATATATTATATCTATGTTGAACTGATATTATATGAGTATCACATATGAAACTATGACATGGACTCGTCTTGTATTGTACGGCGAGGAACATAATGAATTGACACATGTTATAAATTGAGAAGCATGGTTAGGAAAACTAACTCTATTTAATAATGATTCAATATAGAGAAATTGTAAGACATGAAGAGGGCGACGGTTACGTCCTTAGGCATGAATACCCTAAAAGGTAAAATAGGGGGAAGGCGATGACGCTTCCTTGGGTTGAAAGTCCCAGAACACACTGTACAGGAATCGATTTGGTGAGGACTCGGGGCTTGATGTCCCCTCACCGGAACACCCTTGGAATGTTTATAGGGTGATCAAGTGCGCCCATTTGGGTCTCGATGAGTTGAGTGATACTCAATTTAACATGGATACCTAGGAACAATGATGATTGGTAATATTTGTATAAATGTGTAATTATGACACTTGGTAATGATTAACTACGGTATCCATAAGATGTGATCATAATAAACCTCATAATCTGGAATATGATGTGACTTACTAACCATGCAGATTTTAATGTGGTAATGATAAAAACCTGAAGGTGAGTAATGGCTTTCTCTACTGAGCATAGTGTTGCTCATACCCTTATGTTTATATCTTTTCAGGACTCACTAAGTGTGAGGTGGCTACGAGAAATATAGTTGAGGAAGTGATGTAACTATATTACATTGGGACTGCTTCAATCGTTGAGAATGTTCTTCATGATAATGTAAGCATCAATTGTTACTTTCTGTGACTGTATTATAATGTGTTGAGGGTTAAAATGATGATGACAACAGTTTATATTATTAAATTTAAGGTGCTACATTAAAACTGTGGTTTATTTGTCGTTTATATTTTTATTTTTGAGTTGAGAGTTTTCATTTAAGTCCCGGGCAAATTTTAATCTTTAAGGTTTTACTTTTATTATTTATTTTTATTTTATCTCATTAAAAACTGTTAACCCCCATATAGGGGCGTTACAGAATTTTTGGTATCAGAGCCTAGGTTCGGTTAACCTAGGGAGTGTAGCACCACTTTAAAAAAATATATTTTTGAGATGGTTTTGAAGCTGAATTTTCATTGTCATCATCAAAATGAACCTTCACATTGATTTATACAGTCTAGAAGGATGTAACATGGAAATGCCATAGAATGAAAATACTTATGGTTATATGAGTACAATAATTATATAGAAGGAAAGTATTAATAGTTATGAGGGAATGATAATTATATGGAATGAGTTTATAAGTAGATTGCTTATGAGAGATTCGTATAATATTTGGATCTATAAGCATATCTAATTCGTATAAACGATGAGAAATTCGTATAGATACGAGGATTTAAGAGCCTTTTGTCTCGTGAAAAACAATAAGAAATATAAGGCTTGATTTATTGATTTTAAAGTTTGGCATAGATATGCCAAATTTTTCGTAATTGATTCAAACCTAAGTAATGATTATGTGTGGATTCGATGGAGCACATAAGTGTCAATGTCTTTTCTTAAAAGTTCTATATATTTGAGGAATATGATATAAGTTGGGAATCATGGTATTGAATCTTGAGAGAGATAAATGTTAGACTTTTGGTCTGTTGAGACTAGTGTAAAGTCTAGAATGCATGAATCTCAAAATTGGAATATTTCGTTACGTACATTGTATTTAAGTGTATCAGTGAATCTTTTGGTTACCTAAGGTTTTGTTATATGAGGAAATTATATATTGTATGAGTAGAATTGTGGGGATTGTAGATGTTCTTAAGTAGTAACATCTAGTGTCTTTGTTCATTGATATGGTCTATGTTGAAAGACGTAAATCGTATTGATTTCAAGGTTAGTCACATTCTAAACCCTTGGTAGCAATGATGATGAATCCATTGATAGATGTTGAGTATTAGGAATAACATATGGGTGTATGCATTGTTCAATAAGGTTTTGATTAAAACAAAATTATTTGAGTTGCTGGAAGATTATGTTGTTATGAAATGATTTTAAATATCATTCAGGAAGATCCTTGTTGTCGTTAAATTAGATTTGTTGTTTATAGTTAACTTTATCTATAGTGGGACTTTGAATTGGGTTTAAGATTTATACAAATTGGTTTTCAATTTTATGTTTGTTATTTAACTCGTTCTAAATGTGTTAAGGCCCGAAACAACCTGACCATTTTCAACTAAGAACATTTGGGCCTAGTTCAAATCTTAAATCAGTTTGATTCACACTGTCTCTCCCACGTGGTCTCTATACGTGTCATATACAGTGGTTTAATCATTGTTTACATATACGTTTACTGTGCATAGGAGCTTATTTCTCCGAGTTCACTTTTTCTCTCTTAATTTGTTATTTTCTCTCTAAATCGCAAATCCTCTTCTTTTTCATTAGAAATTCTTCTTTTCCTCTAAAAGAAGAAGGAATTCTAGGATTCTGCAATTTACTATCTTAATTTTTCCTTTCTATTTACTCTTCTTTCATCTCATCATGGACCCAAAGTACCAACACCTGAGAAAGTATTTCCCATCACTCTCCCAAAAGATTCTCAGAAAGAAATACAAGGCTAGAATTACTCGGTTGTGGATTCTTATGCGTTTTGGTATCCCTTGTGATGTGAGAATGTTGATAGAGGGGAAAATCCGTCCGAGTGACTTTAGTCAAGATGTCGGTTTACCAGGAACAGGTACCAGTCGTAGTGCAATGAAAAGAAGAGCTCGTGCCATCGTGGTCACTTGTAACAAATGTGGAAGACAAAATTGTAACGGTAAATGTACTTCACCTGGTTATATGTCTACGAATAGAGAGGATAAAATAAGGTTTTGTAGGGATGGACTTTCAAAGGAGAACTTGGATAGCATCCATCCTCCTCTCCACGGTCACCCTAGTGGATATGTTCAAGGAGCTATTTTTAAACTCTGGCCTAAATTTTATACAGAAAGACAACGCCTCAGGAATATGGTATTTCTAGATCCTGTTTGTCAAGCCATAAGAAAACTGGATGGGGAATAAGTCATCGCTCTATAAAGGTTATTTAGTCTTTACTTATTTGAAGCAGTTTTAGCTGATGTTCAACAGTTATGTGTTTTTCTTTTACTCAGAATATTTGCTTTTGTGTTTGAAATAATTGTGATTATTAGATTGATACAGTAAGTGTTAATATCTTATTTAATTTATGATTTTCTTAAATATATATATAATAAAATATATTATCTTATCAGACACGTTACATACGGTACAGTAATATGTTTGAATTTTGAAAAGCTTATCCAGATATTTCAAGATTTGTGTCTCAAATTTCAAAAGTTCTACAGTATTTGTCGTTTATATTAAATTTCTAGACTTGGTGTATATTTGTCAAAAAGTCTACAGTTGTGTCATGAGGGTCTTCTGTCGAATTGTTCTCAATTGTCAAAAGTTATACAATTAGAGTCTAATCTTTTTCAAAAAGTGAATCAGATTTTCTGTAAACTATCAATCACCTTATCTTACTTTCTTATCCGCACAAGATTTTGTTTAAATCTTTGGATTACCTTTTCATTACCTACTCGTCTATCTCTTTAGCCCTTTTTGTATATTTCTCATCTTTAAAATCTCATGTAGAACCCGAAGTCTAAGTGGAGCAGACATTAAGCAACCACTTCTATAAACCAAATATGTCTACCTCCCAGTCCACGAAGAAAATAAAGAATGTCTGTGTCTTTTGTGGTTCCAGCCTTGGAAAAGATAAAGCTTATTTAGAAGCTGCAAATCACTTAGGGCAAGTCCTAGCACGCAAGAAGATTAACATAATCTATGGGGGTGGTAGTATAAAAATGATGGTAAATATGGCACTAGCAGCTAGGTCTAGCGACGCTACTGATGTAAGAATTTGGCCTCATATTCCAGTTGAAGGAAACCTTTGTAAGGAAGCCATAGGTAAGGGAGAAGGAGTCAGGAGTATCCCTAAAAATTTTAAAGACATAATCTATAATTCTGATGCTTTTATAGCATTACCTGGTGGTCTAGGTACTCTTGAGGAAATATTTATAGTTGCTTGTGGGCAATTGTTGGGCTTTTATTCCAAACCTTTGGGACTGCTGAACGTAAAGGGTTTTTATGACGGTCTTTTGAAATTTCTAGATTACGCTGTGGAAGAAAACATCACTACAGAATCGGAGAGACAAATCTTTGTCACTGCTTCAACAGCTGAGGAATTGATAGATAAAATGCAAATCATACATCCAGAATCCGACACTGCAACATCCAAGCTTGAATGGGAAAGGGAAAGCCGGGAGCGGCCAATTGATTTGAATCTCCATCTGTAATCTTTTTGTTTTATCTTTGGCATGTAGGCATGTGTGTCCGTATTTCGTGTGTTACGAATAACCGTTTGCCTTGTATTCTGTGTTTCTTGTGGTACGTCGTTGTTAAATCTTTTAGATTCATTGAGCCTAATGCCGGGATGGCTGGATACGGAGTACTTGATGCTCTCGAAACGCATCCTTCTTAAGGTCCGATCTTTTGTTTATCGATGTTTTTGTATCCTCTAAGCATGCATGATATGGATAGCTGGTATACGGAGTGCCTTGTACTCTCGAAACGTATCCGTATCATGTTTGTAATGTGTAATATTCTGTTAATATTATGTGGAAGTACCAGAGTCAGTTATGGGGATATTCCATATGAAATATGAGTATATTATTTGGGTTGAATGTTTGTGTCATGAGGATAGCTGTTTAATGAAAAATATGTCGGGTATGTTTGCAACTCTGAGATTCCGTTTAATATCTCTATGAATAAGTTTAATGTATGGTTTTGAATAGAAGTGTTTGTGATATATGTTTTATGATTATGTTTTAGTTTATTAGTTGAGGTATGAAATCAAATATATTTGACTTTTCCTTACTCAAAAAGGAAAAGGAACCTAAAGATGAAGTATATAAAATTTCTCTGGCAATCTCCTTAAATGTGATTGTAAATCACAGTCCATGGACAATGAAGGACTGGAATCATGGTATGGTCAATATGTATGCCTGATCAGATTCTTAGACTATTATACGGTGTTACAAGTTGAAACTTGTCAGAAATACTCTCATTGAGGGATTTAGATTAGAGTAAGATTTATTATGCAAGTAAATAAGTGGAGAATACGATAACTTAAATTTGGAGGACAAACAACATTAACGGTTTAGACTCGGAATTGGAATCATAATGGAATTAAAATTTTTACTAGTATTGCTAGAATTGAAATTTCGAGGACGAAATTTCTTTAAGGGGGGTAGAGCTGTGACACCCGTTATTCTCCTAACGGGTATTGAGGTAATTAAATTAATTTTTAATGTATAAAAAAAATTGCTTCATTTAAATTTATTTTATAATATTTATTTTTATCTATTTTTAAATTTTCTAAAATTCTCCTATATTTATTTAGTATGATTACTAAAAAGCCTTAGAACTTCTAATAAATCTCAAAAATGTCATATTGGCATTATGTGTGTTAAAGTCTTTAGATGAGACATAAGGATATCTTTTCCAACTACTCTTGACCCTCATTTTCTTTATTTCCTCCGTGACATGCTTCAACATGTCTCCTCTATAATTGTTTCTATCACTTCTCTTCAAAGACTTCATCTTTTCTTCCTTTCTCTTCCACGGTTCCCACACTCTTCTTCTATTTCTTTGCTGAAGCAAAATACTTAGAGAACTTCTTCAAGGCAGCCATAAAAATCATGCCACCATCACCTCCATTTGAGCAAGAATTTCAGTCATACCGAAGTAAAGGAACCTGTTTTGAAGCCATTTCAAGCTTCCAACTAACCATAATCCGAGGTTAGAATCTTATGAACAAATTTAGTCTTTCATTTATAAATTTTCTTTTATACTAAAGGATTATTCAAATTTGCGTTCTTAAACCTAAGTATATGTTTGTTGCTATTTTGGAGCATATGTATGAAGTCTAAGTGTATATGCCCTAGACAGAAAATTTATATTGTTAAACTTTGTAATACCTCTATGGGCAGTGGTTATTTCTTGAAATTCTAAGATTAAATTAAAATGAATTTTATGAATGTAGTTGTATGTTGTGCTTTAGTTTTAATTGTCCTTATGCACGCCTTAGGATCAAGGGAGTATGGAGCTAACGTTAACTGATTCCAGGATTAAAAGATTGTTGATAAGCTTGAAAGGTAGGGATTCTATTACTCATCTTTTGTGAGGTTTTTATAGAATTAAAATTGATTGTTTTGCCGCAATATATATATATCTATGTTGAACTGATATTATATGAGTATCACATATGAAACTATGACATGGACTCGTCTTGTATTGTACGGCGAGGAACATAATGAATTGACACATGTTATAAATTGAGAAGCATGGTTAGGAAAACTAACTCTATTTAATAATGATTCAATATAGAGAAATTGTGAGACATGAAGAGGGCGACGGTTACGTCCTTGGGCATGAATACCCTAAAAGGTAAAATAGGGGGAAGGCGATGACGCTTCCTTGGGTTGAAAGTCCCAGAACACACTGTACAGGAATCGATTTGGTGAGGACTCGGGGCTTGATGTCCCCTCACCGGAACACCCTTGGAATGTTTATAGGGTGATCAAGTGCGCCCATTTGGGTCTCGATGAGTTGAGTGATACTCAATTTAACATGGATACCTAGGAACAATGATGATTGGTAATATTTGTATAAATGTGTAATTATGACACTTGGTAATGATTAACTACGGTATCCATAAGATGTGATCATAATAAACCTCATAATCTGGAATATGATGTGACTTACTAACCATGCAGATTTTAATGTGGTAATGATAAAAACCTGAAGGTGAGTAATGGCTTTCTCTACTGAGCATAGTGTTGCTCATACCCTTATGTTTATATCTTTTCAGGACTCACTAAGTGTGAGGTGGCTACGAGAAATATAGTTGAGGAAGTGATGTAACTATATTACATTGGGACTGCTTCAATCGTTGAGAATGTTCTTCATGATAATGTAAGCATCAATTGTTACTTTCTGTGACTGTATTATAATGTGTTGAGGGTTAAAATGATGATGACAACAGTTTATATTATTAAATTTAAGGTGCTACATTAAAACTGTGGTTTATTTGTCGTTTATATTTTTATTTTTGAGTTGAGAGTTTTCATTTAAGTCCCGGGCAAATTTTAATCTTTAAGGTTTTACTTTTATTATTTATTTTTATTTTATCTCATTAAAAACTGTTAACCCCCATATAGGGGCGTTACAATAAGGTTATTGTTAATCTGTTTGAAAGACAAAGGTGGATTTTTTACGTAAAAATATACTTTTGGATATTATAAATACTTTATAAAACTTGAAGATGCTATCTATTTTAAAGAGAAAATTGCATGTTATGACACAACTTTTAATGCCACACTTTTAACATCACACTTAGAAAAGTTTATATTATACTATTGTTGGGGCTATTTTGTGGCGGGCTTGCCAATATAAAGGGTGCAGCTTTCGTAGTCTCTTTTGGTTGGTCCATGTCAGGCATTAGTTGGCAGTGCTTCGGGTGGCAGAGATTGATGAGAGTAGGATAACATCCCCGGTGAAAATGTTGGCCCTGGGTGGGTATGGCTAAACCCGGATGACCTCGAGGAGAGGAGTTTCGAAGGATGACACTTGTTGCAATTTTGGCCCTATGGAGATGAAGACTTGACAGAAGGAGATCTCCAAGTGAACGGACGGTGTGGGAGAGGAACGTAATCTTCTTGTGGAGGAGAGGACAGGTCTATTAGTCCGGCCGTATGAAATAGTAAAGAAATATGACACTTTAGGTGGGGTTGTTTTTTGCACCAGAGACGGAGTTGACCTGAGGGAGTTTAGTATAGCCATGAATATTTGTGTTTCAGTCCTAATGGAAGGTGTTTCCTTATAAATTATGTTGATTAAGTGATTTTCAGCCAAAGTTGGAAGCTTTTGATTTTCTAATGAGAGGATTAGAGTGTCTCCAGGCTAAGAGGGTGTTTTCTAAGGGTGTGGCTACTGCTTTGGATTGAAAATGGCTGTGTGACTTGTTGTGAGATGTTATGAGATGCCTTTAGGTTAATGGGTATTTATAGGCAAGAATGATAGGTCTTGGGAAACCAAGGATTTTTTGGTTTAGTTGAGACCTTGATATATTAGGTCCTTAATTGAGTGATTTTCAGCCAAAGCTGAGAGCTTTAAGCCAAATGGGGTAGTCATCCAACGTGAGAAAACTCCCTCCAAGTAGTTTTTGAGAAGATGCTTAGCCTAGTTCTAACTCCTGTAGGGTCACCTGACGTGTATACGATATTGGGATGACTGGTAATAATGGAAAATAAGGCTTAAAATTTTATTTTCTCTTTTTTTTGTGCAAGTTTGGGTTTTTGGAAAAGAATTCTAATTTGACTTCTAAATGAAAGGGAAAGGTGATATTTGTTATTTTCTATGGCTCTTTCCTCACATTAAGTGACCTATTTGGGCTGATTGACTCAAGTAACCTAGTGGGATGACTGCATCGGGTAGGCTAGTTGGGCCTAATGGGCATTATTATAAGATTGGGTTATGTTACCTTTTGGTTCACTTGGGGTTAACTTCCTCCACAACTCATTTTATTCTAATTCTTCGTAGACTTAAAGATTCCCCAAGTGGGCCAAAAGTCTAACCAGACTAAATAAAACAAGCTCGTTTACATTTCTTAGCCTTTCAAATCACGATCCACTTTAAGATCCCTAAAGCGTGGGTTAGGTCTATGTACCGACTACCATATCTTAGATCACATCATGGGATGTGGGCTTGGATTTGTGCCTTGTGAAAATTCAGGTATCAACAATCATCATATCATATTTACATGTTAAATTGTGCTATAAGTGAATATTTATGGCATTAGCATTTATGAAAATTCCTCTATTATAAAAATACACAAAATCAAAGGCAAAGGATATAGATTTTTCTTTATATATATATATATAATTTCATAAAAGTAGGCCCCAAGTAATTCCATAATTGCTATGGATGATGGTAGCATACTGCCTAAAAATCAAAATCACTTTTTCTTTTTTGAAAGACTATAATTAAAAATAATTTTAATTTATCAACTTTATGCCATACTTTTAAAACTCACTTGAAAAAGTTGTAACATACTGTTATTCATATTATATGTTTAAGTTGTACTACACCAAAACATTTATGGTATTCATAAAAAATAAGTTTCAAAAGATGGTATTTATAAAAATTACAAATTTTTATATTTAATCCAGTAAAGGTTTTATCTTTTCGTATCTGCTACTCATTTTCAAATTAATCAAAATACATGCTCATTCCTATTCTATTTCATGCAACATTACGTAGTTTGTTTTGGATTTTTTAATTTATTTCTATACTTTTCCACTTTAATAGATTATTTTTAGTTTGAAGACCATGGTTTAAACCACTCAAGTTGCATTTTTTTTAATGGACTCAAGTTGCATTGTTTTTTATGATCCTGAGTTTGGATTTTAACTTACCGAAACCGCAACTTTATTAACAGTGTATTAGTATTTATTTATCCGTAAGGAAAAAACAAACATAGTTCCAGTCCTTAACACGGCTATGCCTATCCAAAACAGATTAGTGTATCTTAAAACTAATTACATGCCTTAGTATTAGGGGATAATCATATTGCCTTAAAATCTCATGTGTTAGGTTGGCTAACGTGTAACTTGATTGGGTGAAAGTGCTAATGATATACGCTTTCGGTTTATTAATTAAAAATTGAGATTTCCTGGTAGTGGTCAAAGGCAAAATCTCAATGGGGCGTGTTTCATGGTCTCATGTTTGGCGCATGTCGTCTAAGTGCATGACATTAAAAAGTTTTCACTTGATATGGAAAGCAAATGGCGCTACTTGTGTATTTTTTAAAATGATGAATGATATTATTATATTAAAAAATGACAGATGATAATTATTCTTATTTTTAGAATTCCTATCTTTTTTTCGCAACAAATCTGTACAAAAAGAAATCTTCATAAATACCATTTTTGAGACTTACGTTTTATACGTGTTATACATTTTTAACACGTAAAATGAGCGATAATATGACACGACTTTTTTTTAAAGAGGTTTTTGAAACATCAGTTACAACTGTAAATAATGTAAAGCCCTCAACAGCTACAATAAAAAGCAAAAAAATATTATAATATAAAGCTCTTATATGCTACAGTTTTTAAACTTAAAACGTTAGTAATAACTAAAGTTCTAAATGAAAGCTAAATGTAGCAAAAAAAACCTATTTTTTTTAAAGTGTGGCATAACATGTACAAAAAGGATTGTGAGTTAGGTTACTGTATTTTAAAACTTACTCTTTTTTTATAAATGTTATTCTTAAACATAAATTTTCATGTTTAAATTTTTATGTGATGTAACAGAACTTAAATGTGTAATATAGATAATAGTATGATACAATTTTTTTTTTTACGTGTTTCACGAATAAACACATCAATTAAAAGTGTTCCATAACGTGTAATTTTCACTAAATATGACCGTAAAACTGAAACATAGATATTTAATTGTGGGCCAGAATCTTAACTTCAGTAACAAGAGTCTTTGGGGGCCCGATTGTGATGACTTGATGGCCTATGTTGTCAAAAAAGCCCAATACACAATTATGTAACAATAAAAATAGGAAAAAATCTGTGATCAAATTTTCGCTATAAAATTAAAATTTAACATAATATTTAAAATATTTTAAAAATATCTTTAATAATACCTTAATTATCTCGACGATATCACATATTAAGATATTTAAAATATCTTAAAAAATCTTTAATAATACCGTAATTATCTCGACGATATCACACATTATAATATTTAAAATATCTTAAAAATGTCTTTAATAATACCGTAATTATCTCGACTCGACGATATCACATATTATGATATTTAAAATATCTTAAAAATATTTTTAATAATACCGTAATTATCGACGATATCACATGTTATGCTATATAATAAACTGTTCGAAAAGGAGCAAATAGTTTATCACTAGAATATGCTAAAAGGGCTTAAATGGGACATACGGGTCGGCTATAGCAGGTTCAACCGTAAGATAAACGAGTTCATTTTTCATTCTGGTCTAGTCCACGATGATTCAGATAATCTTGTCGTTGTTATTGCCTTCAGCTTTCCGTACTATCTTGCCTTATGCCAAGAATAACTGCTCTCAGTTTGTCCGCTGCGGGTCTTCGCCAGACACAATGAACCAGAGGCTACACGTTTCGTTGGATTCTGATCCTTTGTTACGTTTTGTTGTCGTCCCATCAGGAATCTGTTCTTTGTTGTTATTCATTACTATTTGCTCTCAATTTTATTAATTAGTATGAAAGGAAAATTTCTAGGCCAAAACGAAACCTTTTTTTTTTTTCTTTTTTCCTTAGCGGACCAAAAAGAAAAGTTGGTATGACTGAATAATAAAAAACTACTAGTCGTTTACAATTGAAAGGTGTCAATCGAACATGGAGTAAACGACCTACAGTTTTTAAATACAAACGACAGCAGACTTTTAAACAGTTTTATTTTATGTGCTAAACGACAACGAAGAGGAATGGTATGATTCACAAATGACGAAAATATAGAGATTCGAAAATACTTGTCGTTTACTAAAAGAACAATATCAAACATTATAATGAACGGTATGTGGCATGTTATTTGGAAAGCACTAAGTTAACAAACAATAAGCGGGCTTAACAACACAGTTTGAACTATTTTTACTGTAACATGTGAGAGTTTTATATTATAATATATTTTTATTTTATATTGTAATATGTAAAAGTGTGTAACGGCTTTATACTATAGTAGTTATGATTGCCAAACACATCCTGGCAAACATCAATGGAAACCACATTGTGTCCTTTTCGCATCAAACCGCAGAAATCTTGCAAATAAACATGACACCGTTTATTCCCAGAGCAGGAAACCTTGCTGCAGCCTGCACATAAGCTTAAAGAAAGGGAAACAAAAAAAAAAACTGAGCGAAGCAAACGCGCCTCTTAATTAAACGACAGTAAACATAAAAATAATACAGATCCTTTCATATAAGACAACCAACTTTTTACTTTAATATCATTTGCCACGAAGGATAGAAGCCTTCGTTGTTAAGAGCTTCATGTAGCATTTAGAGGACATTGGCTTGTCATTTTGACTTTTTATACAAAACACAGCAACTTCATAACTAAAAGAATATGTCGTCGTTTTTGTTAAACGACACTAAATCTTAAAAGTTGCAACATCGCATTTTCCTCTCATAATGATAGCGGAGTGGTATATGTTTTTCTCTTTATAACGGCATGTGGTTCAAGAAATAATCACACGGCCAAATCAATAAGAAAACGACATATCGTTTAATAAGTTTGGAGCAGCAAGCTTGTATATTTTTTACAAGGACATGTTGTTCGTCCTAATATTGTAATGGATTCGAAACTATATAATCCCTAGCTGTTATGTAATTGATACAACTTGACATTCTAAATATTAACGACATGCTACTTTTGACATGAAAAATATAACATTCTTTTACCTTCAAACCACACTAAATTTCCGACGATTAAACCACTTTAATGCGAGAAATGCTAGCTTTTACGACAAAGATCTAAATACAAATGTTAGCTAAATGGGTCTTTCCATGGAGTCGTCCCAGGCTTCCAGCGCTGTTAATCGAATTTAAGATTCAAAAGTTTATTCCTCTATTTTGCAATTCTTGTTTAAAATTTACAAGTAAACATTCAAAGTTTGCAAGCAATCGAATTTCCGACCTCAATGCTGGAAGTTCTTTGCCCAGCATCATAAAAGATTCTTAACAAACCTGTATTAAAATATTTCACTTCCCCCACTAATTTTAATTTTTAATTTTTTTAAAAGAAGAAAAAAACAAGTTTAATGCTCGAGTTTCTAAATCCAAGCCAGGAAGTACAGCTTCCCACAGCTCAGTGACTAAGCAAGCATAATGCAGATGCAGATAATTGTATACTACGTTACAATCTCCCCGCTAACGGGTTTCAGGCCGAGCAGCAAAGCGGCCTTAACGAATGTAGTGCATGGCCATTTCTTTAATCTCTAAGAAAATGCTTCTTACCCAAATGTTCAATTTTTCGTCAAGACTCTGCTCCTTAGCGGGGTGGGCTTTCTTTCTTTTTCTTTTTTTAATGAGTATTAAAGTTGAGCGGCCCTGCTTTGACACAACCCACATGAAAAAAAAAAAAAAAAAAACAGATAGGTTTATAATGAAGTTGTTTGGAAAAGTAATTACGTAATCAAAATAATTTAATACAAAAATTTTACACTTTAATATATTATATTGTAACAAATTAAACTAATAAATTAAAACCACCTTTCAAACGCACTCAACAACAGATTGTCAAAGTCAAATCTATATATATTGTTAAATCTTGTTGCTTGTAGTTGGTAAAGTTTTCCTGCTGCTTATCTGGCTGCTGAAATACTTACTATTCATTGTCAAGTCAAATTTATAGACATCGTTAAATCTTGCTGCTTGGAGTTGGTAGAAGTTGTTCTGCTGTTCATCTAGCTACCGAAAATACTATTCATTTTCAAAGACCATTTCTTCTTCTTCTTCTATGGAGTTTTGGTGAAAGACTTACCAAATGGATTAAAACACTGGTAAATTCTCAGTGATCAATCAACTCTTTTGGTCTTCCAAATGCTGGTCTTTTTATGGCTGAAAACCCCAAGCTTACCTAATTCTTGATAGGATCCAAAGACTAATAGTCTAAATATTTATTGATCGTGCAATCAAAGGCACAAGAAAGGAATCGTAAAGGATGGTCTTAAAACTTAATTAATAATTAAAAGCCTCATAGAATAGCCCCAACATCTAAACCTTCTATTCCAATTCAAGCATACCAACCTGTAAGATAAAGCAAAACAGATCGTACGAGGACTAGGCTAGGGTTTTGCCTTCCCCAGATGGGACAAAATGAAAGAAAAAAAATTGAAAAAGGCGAAAACGAAAAGAAAGAAAGTGTAAAAGAAATTGTGGTGTCGTTAATTAGTTATTTAAAAGCGATTGATGAGGCTGTTTGGGATTAACCCAGACAACGGGGAAAAAAAAAGGAAAAAGAAAAAAGATAAAGGCTTTTACAGAAGGACCCAGCGGGATTCCGTAGACTTCACTCCCAAACTTTTGAGTTCGTCGCTCGTATAAAATGAGGAGCTTCTCGGCCTGTTGTTTCACAGCCCAAGTCTCCAAGATCCGACATTCGAAGCACCAACATCTGGTTCTCTCTTTTATTCTTTTTGTCGTTTCACGAAACAAGAGTCAAAGAGTGTTTCTGTATATATATCGTTTTTTTTTTCTTCTTTTTCCCTAATTAGAAGCTGGGTTTGTCTGGTTTTTGTGTTGGCCTAGACTTTCGGAGAAAGTGAAGGAACCATGGAGAACGTACCGAAACACAGTGGTGCCGACAATTCACAGGTACGAGGTTTTCAAAAGTGTTTTTTTTTAAAATTGATATATGTATTATTTTGTTTGAGGGTATACATTTGCTCTTTTAAAATTCTGATGTTCTTATTAGAGGCTGATGTGCCAGCAGTGTTGACACCCCGTGGCAATTTACGCCCTCTTGCCTAAAACAGCAGAACTTACAAATTGCATTCGTATTTTTCACGTCAACTAACTATGACCCAAAAAAAAAAAAAAAGAAAAGAAACAAGCATTGAGGTGTAGAGCTGATTGAAGGATCATTACGAAATTTCACTCTTAATTTCAAATGGTATTTAAGGTTTATGAGAAAAGGTCTTTTAGGCAGTATCTTCACTCTCTAGCATTCTTATGATTTGTCTTGTGCCCAGAGTGTGGAACAAAACATGGTCAGTCCCATTAGTAGCCGCGCGACAAATATCATCGAGAACCATGACTTCTCTCAAGAGCTGCATTCATGGCATGCAAATTGCTGCAGCGCCTTTGTTGTTCCTTGTAATGCAAGAAATTCTAAAGAAGTAGCAGGAAAACCAGCTGGAAACTACGCCGTTGTCACGAATCGTAAGGAATGCTGGCAAGGATTGGAGCAGGATATCACTCACAGAGTTTCCCCGGGATCGGCATATTCGGTTTCTGCTTGTGTTGGAGTCTCGGGGCCGCTTCAGGGATTTGTTGATGTCCTGGCTACTCTAAAACTGGAATACCGAGATTCTGCAACAAGCTATCTCTTTGTTGGAAGGTAATAGTAGTGTGTGTGTTTTTTGTTTTCCCTTTTCCCTTTCTAGAATTGTTTTGTGTGAATGGATGTTTAAACATGCAGAACTTCTGCATCAAAAGAGAGTTGGGCAAGCTTGGAAGGCACATTCTCATTGTCAACAATGCCTCAACGGGTAATATTTTATTTGGAAGGGCCTTCTTCAGGAGTTGACATACTCATAAAATCAGTAGCGATAACATGTACAAGTCCAAAAGGAACCGAGGTAATTATCATCTCCTCTTTTGTTCACATATTCTCAAATGCTGTCAGTTACATTTTGCCTATTTGTATCGATTATATGTTTGAAAGGGTGAGACTGGAGCTTGTATTACTGCTGGAGACGACAATATCATCCTAAATCCTAGATTTGAGGATGGCTTGAACAATTGGTCTGGGAGAGGCTGCAAGATTGCCCTACATGACTCTATGGGAGACGGGAAAATCGTCCCTCAATCTGGAAAGGTCTTTGCATCTGCTACAGAGCGCACACAGAACTGGAACGGAATACAGCAGGAGATCACTGGAAGAGTGCAGCGAAAGCTTGCTTACGAGGTCACTGCCATTGTTCGCATATTCGGTAACAATGTCACAACTTCGGATGTTCGTGCTACTCTATGGGTCCAGACACCTAATCAACGTGAACAGTACATTGGCATTGCCAAGTTAGTTTCTTCTTCTCCAGTAACATTTCAGTCCCTTAATATCATCATAAATGCTTTAATGAAAGCTTGGTCTGGTCTTAAAAAGTGTGCAGGCAACAGACAAGGATTGGACAAAGCTGCAAGGAAAGTTCCTTCTCAATGGTTCTCCATCTAGAGTAGTGGTTTATCTAGAAGGCCCTCCATCAGGAACTGATATTCTTGTCAACAGTTTAATTGTTAAGCATGCAGAGAAAATCCCTCCTTCACCTGCACCAGTAATCGAGGTTGGTTGAACAAGTCCATTGTCCTCTAGATTTTCATCCATTCTTGAAATTTTTATGATCGCACATTTTCAATTTTTTTTGTCCATTTTTTTAGAATCCAGCCTATGGAGTAAACATAATTGAGAACAACAATCTAAGTAATGGCACCAATGGGTGGTTTGGCCTCGGTAACTGTACTTTGAGTGTTGGAACTGGTTCACCACTTATACTTCCTCCCATGGCTAGAGATTCCCTTGGGCCTCATGAGCCTCTAAGTGGCCGTTTCATCCTCGTGAAAAACCGCACTCAGACCTGGATGGGTCCTGCCCAGATGATTACTGACAAAATCAAACTTTTCTTGACATACCAAGTATCTGCTTGGGTTCGGATTGGTTCTGTTTCAAGCGGTCCACAGAACGTGAATGTTGCACTTGGTGTGGACAACCAATGGGTCAATGGCGGCCAAGTTGAGATCAGCGACGACAGATGGCATGAAATTGGTGGGTCCTTTAGAATTGAGAAGCAGCCATCCAAGGTCATGGTTTATGTCCAAGGTCCTGCCTCTGGTGTTGACTTAATGCTCGCTGGACTGCAGATTTTCCCGGTTGACAGAGAAGCAAGGTTTAGGCTTTTGAAGAGGCAAACTGACGAGGTAATATTTAACGTTGATTGCTATTATTCTCAGCAAGTGAATGAGTCAAAAACTTGGAATACAAAGCACTAACAAATATGCTTGGTTGCTTGCAATCCCACTGTTACGTTGTTGATGTTGTTACCCTTTTAACTATAGAAATGGCAAATTGATGTTTGTTCTGTTTCTCCCTTTTTCTCCATTGCAGATCCGTAAGCGCGATGTCACCCTCAAATTCTCCGGGGCTGACTCCAGTAATTTCAAAGGCGCATTCCTGAAAATCAAACAAGCAAAAAACAGTTTTCCTTTTGGAACCTGCATCAACAGGACAAACATCGACAACGAAGACTTTGTCAACTTCTTCCTGAAGAACTTCAATTGGGCCGTGTTTGGTAACGAGCTTAAGTGGTACTGGACAGAGCCGCAACAAGGGAACCTCAACTACAAGGACGCTGACGAGATGTTAGACTTGTGTCAAAAAAACAACATAGAAACCAGAGGCCATTGCATCTTCTGGGAAGTGGAAGGCACAGTCCAGCAATGGGTTCGTTCTTTGAACAAGAACGACTTGGCAACTGCAGTCCAAAACCGCCTCACGAGTCTTCTCACACGATACAAAGGAAAGTTCAGACATTATGATGTCAACAACGAGATGCTTCACGGCTCGTTTTATCAAGACAGATTGGGAAAGGACATTAGAACCAACATGTTCAAAGTTGCAAACCAACTAGACTCTTCTGCTCTCCTATTCGTGAATGATTATCACGTTGAAGATGGCTGCGATACTAGATCGTTCCCGGAGAAGTACATTGAGCAGATTCTTAGTCTGCAAGAGCAAGGTGCACCCGTGGGAGGGATAGGAGTTCAAGGTCACATAGATAGTCCTGTTGGGCCAATTGTGAGCTCTGCTCTTGACAAGCTTGGAATTCTCGGACTTCCAATATGGTTTACTGAGCTTGATGTGTCTTCAATTAATGAGCATGTTAGAGCTGATGATCTCGAGGTCATGCTCCGCGAGGCATTCGCTCACCCGGCGGTGGATGGCGTGATGTTGTGGGGGTTCTGGGAGTTGTTCATGAGTAGGGACAATTCTCACTTGGTGGATGCAGAAGGTGAGGTAAATGAAGCTGGGAAGAGGTATCTTGAGCTCAAGAAAGAGTGGCTTTCTCATGCTCATGGGTATGTTAATGAGGATGGTGAGTTCAGTTTTAGAGGCTTCCATGGGACTTACGCTGTGGAAATTGTTACTGCCTCTAAGAAGATTCTGAAGACGTTTGTTGTTGACAAGGGTGACTCGCCCCTTGTTGTGTCCATTGATTTATAAGGTCCTCTGCTGGTTTGACGCTGTGGTAAAAGGTGAATATATTGTTCATAGCTTGCACTAAGTGAAATGTGGGGAAGTGTTCAATTAAAAAAAAAAATGAAAAGCTTGCTTGAGTAATGATTTAAGTAATTCCCGTTCTTGTTATGGTCCTATACGTAACATACAAAAATTAAAATAAAAATAAAAGTTGTATATGACATGGTCGTGCTTGTAATTTTCGGGCAAAGGAATAAAGACATCGAATAATTGCTCATTTCAGTTGCTTTCGTTTTTTCTATTCTTTCAAGAGGGGCAAAATCCAATCTGACATTTAACATATGAAGTATTTGTACCAAAAGTCTGTTTTGAGTTCTTATATTTAAAAAATATCCACCACATTCTATTGTTTTTTTTTTTAAATTAACAATTTCTTTTAAAATTACGTGTACGTCGCCTTTTAGAGTTTTTTAACAGTTATTTTATCCATTATTTGAGTGCATTACCAGAGAGTTTTAACGTCTATTATCACACTTTAATAGATATTTGTGTAGTTTTAACTATTTGCGGACATATAATTGTATTTCAACTCTGAAAAATCATGTAACTAATTCTTTGACATTTTTGGCACTTGTATGGGCTAATATTCAAATAGGGCCCAAGATTGATGAAGGGCCGTTCTCAGTGTGACTCTTGTTTAGAAGTGCCGTGTAGTATTGCAGAGATTGAGACACATCAACACACAAGTCGCTAGGAATTTGAGCTTATGAGCCCATTATGCTGAAATCATCGATGACGGACGCATGGCCCTCAACCATCTCCAAAAAGAAGCGTCTAGTGAAGAAGTGTACCTTCTTTTAAAGACATAAAAACAAAAAGACACAAAAATAAGGATAAACAAGAAAAGGGAAAAAAAATTCATGGCAAAGTAATTCATATAGCTAAGGAGTCGAAATCCTCAAGCTTTTCTACACTGCAGGGAATGATATCCATTTAGATAGATCAACATCAATGGAACCCCAGAAAAACATTACTAAAAAAAACGGAGCATGAATGTTACACAATCAATCATTTTTTGATTAGGCAATCTACAAAATAATGCACAAATGGGCCCAAAACCAAGAAGGGCTTTAAGTGCTCCATGGCCCACTGCCGATCACATCAAATTGATAGACTCCCACAATCTACAACTACGACTAACATCACTACGACTACCACCAGTTGTCCTAGGATGATAATAGGACCCAAAAATAGTCCCATCCCGGTCTGTAAAAGCCTGGTTAATTTCGTCCTCACCTCCCACATGGGTCTATCGTAAGCCTTGCCCGGCGCACCTTAGCCCTTTGCCCTTTGCCAACTACTATGTATCTCATATATAATATTTTTTTAAAAAGTTAATAGGTCGTTGGGAAATGCTATTCAAATCTTTTTTTTTTTTGGGTTCTAATTAATTTTGGTTAAAACCATATAATATTACTCGAACCATATTTTCAACCCAGCTATAATTTTCACCAACTCACATAATTCATCTTAATTACCATACTATGACATGTGACTAAAGATTAGCTGCACTTTTCATTGTTATGAAATTTTATGGTCGCTTTTGCAAGCAGTGTGTTAAAGTATGTAACACGAATTCTGTTTTAATCCAACTTGAAAGTTTGTGGTGCGATATTTTTGTAGTGAAAAATAATTATAGAAATTTTTAGAAGTCTGTGGTGGTAGCGTAAAGATCGAGCTTATATGCTCGATGCTATAGCCCACTATTGATCTCATTTGGGGGTGTAGGGGCAGAACAGAAGTGGTACGGTACTAACCTATTGGGTTTTTTTGGGCTACTATATATGTATTTTTTAAACATTTCTTTTGTACCCATTTTTTAAGATAGTAGATTTGCTTTTATCTTTTCCTGTGATTTTTCTCTTTTAAAGTTTTCTATATATATCTATATGTTCTTTATTTTGCTTTTTCTATTGTCTATTTTTCATTATCTTCTAAGTTTGAAATGATGCATGCAAGCCAACGATTAGAATGTTTGATAAAAAAGGAACTAAAATAATGTTCCATAGGAGGCCAGTATCTGTTGAGATTGTCTTTTTTAAAGATAATCAATTGATGTTATTCCCTTATACAGAAGATTGTATAGGTGTATACAGATTATAGAGATTGAATAGAAGATGGCATAGGTAGATTTTTAGGAAACTAATTAGAGACTTTAATTCTATTTATATTCTGTATTTCATCAAGTTAGTGAGATGAAAAAAATAAAGGAGTTTTTTTCTCATATTTGTTTTTTCAGTATCAACATTCATCTGATTTTGTATACTCTTTCTAAATCTGAACATGGCTCTAACTCCATTTTGTTGATTAATACCAAAAGGTCAACCTGTAAGGAATAATTCAAACCCTTTTTAAGCTCTTGGCGCATGCTCTCAACTAAGGCGTTTGCGCATAATTTACACAAAGGCGAATTTATAGAGACTTTAAATTTGTACTGCTACCTCATCTGCTTTATGATAAAAGTACAGTGCTCTGAACTGGGCTGAATCCTATTAGTTCTTCAAAAAGAAATAGAGACATGGGTGTCAAATCCAGTATAGTTTACGTCTGATATGATGGGCGATGTTGGGTGATGTGGGGCCTGGACATATCAGAAAGTGAAAGAAATAAAGAAAGAAAGAAAAGGGTGAAAGAAAAAGAGGAGAGAGAATCGTGAGATGGGAAGAGAGAAAAAGGGTGAGAGACAAGAGTGATGAGAAGCGGCTCTGTGGGACTGGCAAGAGAGTTATGATGTCTGGTGCATTGGGAAGCAGCTCCCGCGCTGTTTTCGCGCGCCCGAACGACACTCACACTTCCCTTCCCTCCCCGTCAGTAGTGGGGCCCAACCCACCAGCCAGGGACTCGTGCCCCACGCCAACCCTCTTCTGCCTCTCGTTAATACGACACTACGTTCCACTCATATCACTCTTTTATTTCTTTTTTAACAATAAGTGGTTTTACAACCTAGTAGTTGTAAAAGTAAATAGTCTAAAATTTTAATATATAATATAAAATAAAAATATATAACAGTACAACTGTAAACAAAAATACCGTATAATATAAAATTTTTATACATTACAATATATATAGTTCTATCTCACGGTTTGGACCGTTCTCAATAATTGATAGAATATAACTTGTATATTATACGCTCGTGCATTCATTCATTTGGTTATTCCCTTCTCAAGTTTTTCCCCTTTTTGCTATTTGTTGTCTAACCTTTTCTGTTCAGTTCAGTAGTCGGTGGAGTTACTCATTTAATAGATTCAATAACTACCACTCCCAGGGTCCCTTGCTGTCTCGTCTTGCAATGGAAAAAAAACTAATATTGGGTGATTTTTCCTTTTGGCTTCATTTGCTAACATGATTATCCTCTCCAATCATTTATGTAGTTTCAAAAAAGCAATTATTATAGTATTTTCCAAAGTGATATGTTTCAACTGTCTCGTTGACTAATTAGAAGAAGTTATTTAAATCAATTGAGAAAGTTTACATGTATATTTTTTATTAAAAAAATTATAAGTACTTAATTTATGTATATTAACTATATATATTATAAGCTACCTTACAAAAATTATGCACTTCATTTTCACGTTTACCTCATGGTAATAACCATGCGAAACTGATAGTAAGTCTACTATGAGAGTGTTAATTTAAATGTCATATGTTATACTACATTAATATTATGTTTGATGAACTGATTTAAATTGAATAAATTTGTTCAAAAATTATAATATATAAAAACTTTATATTGTAATAGTTTTTTGCTTTATGCTATAACATGTGACATATACATTTTTATTGGTTTGAATTTGTTTAACAAGCATATTATATTTTTTCCTTGCTGTTTCAATCACATGGGACTAACGATAATAGAGATTGGGTTAAATAAATTGCTAAAAAGATAGTTAATTTCGTGAAAGACAATATCAAAATGAGTAGTTACACGCTTTATCAAAGAGTAATCACTTAAAATACATTTGCATTATCTTATAATTTTTACAATTATTTTTTCCTCTTTGGTGACATAAGAGTAAGGTTGCATTAATTTCATAATAATAGTGATTAGAGTCCCACATAAAACACAAAAACAAAAACAAAACAAAAAACAAACTTACTAAATATTATAAAAAGATGTTTGGCCAGTTTGTAAATTCCTTCCAGTTACAATAATGATTTGAAAGAAATTTTAATTTGGAGCACAAATGGTCATTTCAATTTTATCTACAAAACTTTACTTCGACGCAGTCGTCTCATTTTCTCAAATTAATGTGTCATATTATATAAAATATCAAAGTTGTTTGGTGTCGTATATGTGTAAAAATCTGGTAGTCAATTCATTTTATCAATCAACGTGTCACATTACAATCAAAATTGTTTGGTATACATCGTTATATGTGCATGCGTAATATTCTAGCTGATTAGCCGTAATTTGATTAAATTAAACATGTCATTAATTTTGCCAGTTTTTTTTCGGTGCTACATATGATTTTACCGTCTGTTTAAAAAGGTGGTAGAAATCGTGGTTCTCGTCACTTTTTAGTTATAAATAGTATAAAGTTCTTATATACTATAATAATAAAAAAATTGTTAAAATATAAAGTTCTCACATACTATAATAAAAATAGTTCTAGCTAACAATTTCTACCACCTTTCAAATAGTCTATAATGGTGGGCATATAATATTTTTGCACAAGACAAATTGTTCTAATAATATAAACAAATCTGCATTTCAAGCGAGATAGGACTAGCTATTTTTCTTTGCTAATTAATAAGAAAGCGTGTATAATGAATCCAGCTAGTTGGATATTCCTGATCTGATTGATCTTAAGTCCTGCAATGTATCATGATACACTTTCAGAGCGCATAAAGAAAAGAAAGATTTTGTTATCTTTTATTGCTTTTTGTGGGCGTCAATTATGTGCATGGGAGAATTTAACAAATTATATATAATATTAAGATACATAAAATCCATGCATTAGTGTTAGATTAAGACAAATTATTGTTTTTGTTTTAATCTGATCAATTACAACCTATAGTATTGCATTACTAGTTTAAATTTGGTTGGTGGGTGGGCCGAATTGGCTAATGTATATTCTAAAACGCACTTTTTACTATTGAACTAATTTAAGATTTACAAAGACCATTACTTTAAGAAAAGCTTAAAAAAGAAGCACAAAATCAAGAAGATATTAAATTAAAAGATCTAAAAAGAGCTAAAAAAAGGCAACGTGATTCTGTGACAATGCATTTCTAATCATGTTGCACAAATATAACACGCTTCTAGGTCTCTCTAGGTCTTGAAACCATGGTTGCACTTTAGTGAAAGATCTATAGAAGTGGTTTTTGGTTAAAAGTTACATCGAGTTGTTATTTTCATTGATAAAATTCAGTCTTGGCTTTTGAACCATATATATAATTCGAGTTACGTTAAATTCTATTGGTTGAATGATTGATTAATGTTGTGTGGAGTTAATCTCTTGAGTTCTTGATTTATGATCATAATTTACTAAACAAGTGCTTATTAAATGCAATCTACAATTTTAATATTGAAAAAAAGTAATTAAAATGTTTCTATACTTTAGAGGCCGTTTCAATTCACATGTTCTTTCTTTCTAATTTCTTTCTTTTTTTTTCAAGGATATATAAATGTTCTCTCTAGTTTCATCTCTCTTATCATTTCCCTACTCTCAACTACCATTAACTCTCAATTAAATAAGATATTAGATATTGAAGCTCAAGTATCTTAATTTATACTACTAGCTATATGTGTATGCATGTAATTATCGAAGTCTTTGCCTTCTTGTCCATCTTTATTCTCCATAGCTCTTTACTTCGCATCAATTGGATGAAGACACACAAGTAGCTTGTGTGTTTAACATTGATGTTTTAAAGCTTTCCTAATCAGTTTGCACATGAAAATTTCTCACAAATCATTAGTACATTACATCACCTTAATTTATTTTTTTTTTACTTTTTTGTTTGAACTAAGGTTGGAATTTGAATTCTACATATTATGGTGTGAAATTATCACTGAACTATATACAACTACTTTTGTAATGTCAATTTTGAAATTGAAGTTGGTGATATATATATATGTGTGTGTGTGTGTATTTATATGAACATAGTCAACTTAATAATTTGGATGATTGTATATGCTCGGCTATAGAGTCCTCAATCATATAGATGATTAAGCTCTTGTCAAAATGCACTTCTTTATATTGAAATGAAAGGTTTTATAATTATTTATGAAATATCATCCTGCCCGAAGTCTCAGGAAGGAACGGAACTATGCCAAAAAGTTTCTTTATATATCAACTCAAGAAGATACCATAAGCACTCAAAAGACTAGAAATAGAAAGTAATAAAGATCTATGTTACGTTCATATTAGCAATAGGGATTGCATAATATTATAGTCAAATTGCTTTGTTATGAGTTGCACGAAATTTAGGCTTAGTGCCTTTCTTTATCCAACTTAAATCTTTCAGTTTACACTTATCTTTTATTGATTATTATTATTTTCTCTTTCCATCAAATCAAAGTCTTAAAGCTAAAATTAGAGCAAGAAAATTGGTTCCTAGTCTATAGTCAATACTTAGTGCTCATCACTGTGTCTCCCTATTTAAGTGATTAATCATCCATTTGCCTAGAAAAGGGACCCAATTATTGAGTCAAGTTGCTTGCGACTCCTTAACCTCTTTCCTTGTTCATATAATTAGACATAAAAGTAGAATATTTTACCTAATAAAGCAAAATTGACAGTTGTTTTAACTTTGCTTTTGCTAGTGTAAAATGCTAAGCAGCTGGATGAAGCAAGCAATTAGGGCGCTTGCTAAACAAAACATCCTAATTAGTGTCAAGAACCTATTTAAGTGGACGATATTAGTCCACGTAGCTTTTATCTTCACATATTTATAAATTACAAGCTAAATATTATCTCCTCGGATGCTTCTCATTAAATTTGGTTGGTGGTTAACTAAACACGCATAATTTAAAGATATATCTTAGTAATATTCTATTATATACAGTTTAAGCCCTGTTCCACGGATGAGGCACATCTTCCTCGGTACTAATACTTATTATTTATTCTTTTGCTAAAAAAAACAACACTTTATTAGAGTGTGTTTGAAAATACCATCCAAACCAAAAAGTTTTAATTTGAACAAATTTTGCTGTAATATTTTCTCTCATCAGATTTAAGTTATTGTAATGTTTTTATTTTAAACCTGCTTACCAAATATTCTTTTCATTATTTTTGTTGGAGGCCGACACTGCTATATAAGAATATTTTGTAATACAACGTCAGATTATTGTTCTAAATATATATAACATTGGCATTTGGATTTCTATTGCAGACAATCTAAGCAACAAAATAGTATCTTTATCTATTCCTTTCCATTTTTTCGTTAGGTAGCTTTCAGACAAATTTATTTTATGTATATACGTTATGGAAGAAAATTTAACGCCGTTAAGTTGGGGGAAACCTGCCAAGCATTTTGAAGGTTTTAGTAATTTTAGTTTCCTATGAGTGAACTTATCAGTCCTATTTTAGGGGAAACAAATTCTAGGGAGGGGTAAAAAAATTTGTTTGTAACCAAGTATTATAGATATATAGGCATTTCCATAACTGGCCTCTAATTCCGTCATCTAGTGATATTAGCAATGTAGGGCATCATCTAGAGCTACAGTTTAGGATATTCGCGTGAATATAATATATCCCTCTCTCCTATAATTATAATTAAATACTCCAGCTGCTTGAAGTTAGAGAATCTAGTTTTGAAAACATTAAATGAACACAGTTTAGTTGGGTAATCATATATAACTTGTTGAGTTGCTTAATAAAAACTGATAAAAATCAAATCAGTGCTGTTCATGATCACAGGGACATGATACATGATCACTGTTGATTACAGGAGTCTAGATCCTTTCACATTGCTTGAAAATGGACATGTATTTATTGTACCTTCAACTTTTGTCAAAATACAAAGATTGTTATACAACGTGATTTCGTGTCTATTTGAGTTGTGATTTGGCTCCTGTAATTTATTTTTGAGCAGTTTTATTTAATTTTTTGAACTTAATATACAATATAATTTTTAAATTGTATCTTACAATCTTGTGTATAATAAAATTTAAGATTAAAAAGCATTTTTTTAATATTTCCTACACAAAATGCTTAAAGATACACATCATATACTTCATGTGTTGATTTGTTCTAGATAATGGATAATATTGTCGATAAAAAGTTTGATAAAGTTAGTTAAAACTAACTTTTTAGTTTATTATAACATGTGAAAGTTATATATTGCAATAATTTTTTTATTTTTTATTGTAATATATAAAGTTTTATAATATTCTTTAACTAAAAAATTGCTATTTTTTTTCCTTCTTGTTTTCTTTCCCCCCGTTTTGAGCTCAAAGCCGCATCAAACGCAAGTCAATTTCCCAACACAAAAAAACAGAGAATTTTAAATTTTCCATTAATCAATTCATCGATCATCCCAGTAAATGGCCAATAATAGTAAAGGAAAATGGTTGACAGAGTCCAAGTTTGAATACAGAAGAATCTCATATATAATTAAATAAATGCACATATGATAATCGAGCTACGCTTCTCACCACTCTATATAGGTAGCTTGTTAGTGAATTGACAGGAACAGCTCATTCAATAATGATGATGTGAGGACAGTGATGTGATTGGTAAAAGGCAAGCACCAATAATAGACAGATCAACATTTTTGAAGGAAGTCTTGCCCATCTCCATGGGCCATGGCGTTAGGATGAAAATTTGCCACGATAGATTTGATTAGAACTCAATGTTAATCTAATACAATGATCAATCTCATGCATTATTGATATTAACTTACTTTGCCCTTGCTCTAATGAGAGGCTATGTGTCCATGTTCAATCATGATAGGATCTTTCCCCAATTCGGCAAGAAATAATTAATTTGATATGCATATTATTTGGCAAAATCTAGACCAGCTTGTACAATTTGGCCGAACACTACTTGAGAGAGAAGATGAAAAGACCATGTATCTACCGTTTAAGTTGTAACTAAAATTTTAAATTTAAAAATTATAATATATAAGAATTTTATAGTATAGTAATTTTTGTTTTTTATTAAAGTTTATGTGAACTTTGCACTACCATAATTAGGACTGATGAGTTGAACCGAAGTGCTAAACAAAGACTTATAAAACATTGATCGGTATTTTCCCAATAATTATAGCACTTTATTATAAACAATGGTTTTTAGCATTTATAATCATTCATATTCATATGAACAATAACAAGCTATTTGAAAGTATTTGTTAGAACTAATTAGTTAAAAATATTATAACATATAAAAGCTTTATAATATAGCTTATTTTTTCTTGACATTATAACATACAAAAGCTTTTTAATGTAACAACAAAAGTTTTGATTGAAACTATCAATACTAAACACCCTATATAAAAAGGGAAAATAAATGTGTAGTACATAAAATGGCAGCATACATTTAATAAATTGTAGTAAATATGACCTATTCAAATGTATGGACCACTTACCATTTTTTTTTGTTGTAAAAAAAAAGAACAATTATAAATAAGTACACATTTCCAAATATCATATTCTTTCGTAATCATTTATTTTTTTAATTGATGAAGTGAAATGACTAATTTATAGCATTCACTCATACTAAATGTTTTTTTGAACTAGTACAAATTTACTAAAAAGAAAAGAAAACAAACTTGCAAACCAAATTTATAAAGCTATGGGATCCGGCCGTGGTGGGAGCTAGGTTTGTGCTGCCAATGGAGGGTAGGTTGAGGTAGGTCTGCCCTTGCAGTGGACTTGGTCGAGGAGAAGCTGTGGGGTTGGCTAGGGCGGGGCTGTGGATGCTCTCTAGCAGGCAGTTGGCTGGAGTTGAGAGGTAGTGGTTACTGAGTGGTTGGCGTTGAGGGACTCCGGATTCGTGGATTGTGGTGGAGACTATGCATCGGTCTTTTGTGTTGTGTATTTTTTGTTCTATGGGTTTGTTGTAATAAGGTCAGTGGTTCTCCACTGGCCATCTAGGCTGTGGTTGCAGTTTTGATGCTTTTGCAGGCGGTGTCGGTTGTAGAGGATGGTTTTCCCATGCTTCTTGGTTTTGCAGATGGTGTTCAGAGTCAAGATTAGGTGAAGGTGTAGCCTTTCTCCGTGGTCGATCGGATCATAGTTAGTAAGAGTTCAACTCCGTTTAGGGTTAGGATCTCTTTAGCTTCGTCAATCGACGTACGAATTCTCAAGTAGGTTTTCTGAGTCTACTTATGTACCTTATTTTAGGTCTTTAGACCTTAGGCTATACCTTGGCCGATTTTAGCTATGTGTAACAAAATTTGTTCCTCCGTTTGGAGGCCTTAAAAACAAATATATATATATATATATATATATATATATATAAATAAAGCCCAAAAATAAAGAAAGAAAAACAAAACCAAACAAGAATTAAGCGAAAATTTAAAAAAAAAACCTTAAGGCTTTCTCGATTTAAAGACCTTCCAAATACTAGCTTAAAGTTGGTAAAAAATGTTTTTCTTCTCGGGTTATTTGTTTAATTTTTCCTTAAAATATTAACCTCTGCCAATTTATCTTGAGAATTTGAAACAACAATTTCCTTCTCTCATGGGCCATAATGCCATTGTTGTATATCAATGCAAGTATTCTGTTGAGCAATGTGAGAAGGTTGATTGGCGGGAGTCTATACACAACCACCGCATTTTCTATAAATTTTGAGCTATCCACGACCAATTTGATTTCAAGATCGAGATTCACTTTCAATAAATATATACAAAGAATTGTGTGGTAAAGTGTACCATTAACCACCAGTTGTAATGGCATTGTGGCAAAGGAAGGGCTACCTGAGGACTTTGCTTTTACCAGATCATGGATTCGAGTTTTGCTGTGACAACCGTTATTCTCCTAACGGGTATTGAGGTAATTAAATTAATTTTTAATGTATAAAAAAAAATTGCTTCATTTAAATTTATTTTATAATATTTATTTTTATCTATTTTTAAATTTTCTAAAATTCTCCTATATTTATTTAGTATGATTACTAAAAAGCCTTAGAACTTCTAATAAATCTCAAAAATGTCATATTGGCATTATGTGTGTTAAAGTCTTTAGATGAGACATAAGGATATCTTTTCCAACTACTCTTGACCCTCATTTTCTTTATTTCCTCCGTGACATGCTTCAACATGTCTCCTCTATAATTGTTTCCATCACTTCTCTTCAAAGACTTCATCTTTTCTTCCTTTCTCTTCCACGGTTCCCACACTCTTCTTCATATTTCTTTGCTGAAGCAAAATACTTAGAGAACTTCTTCAAGGCAGCCATAAAAATCAGCCACCATCACCTCCATTTGAGCAAGAATTTCAGTCATACCGAAGTAAAGGAACCTGTTTTGAAGCCATTTCAAGCTTCCAACTAACCATAATTCGAGGTTAGAATCTTATGAACAAATTTAGTCTTTCATTTATAAATTTTCTTTTATACTAAAGGATTATTCAAATTTGCGTTCTTAAACCTAAGTATATGTTTGTTGCTATTTTGGAGCATATGTATGAAGTCTAAGTGTATATGCCCTAGACAGAAAATTTATATTGTTAAACTTTATAATACCTCTATGGGCAGTGGTTATTTCTTGAAATTCTAAGATTAAATTAAAATAAATTTTATGAATGTAGTTGTATGTTGTGCTTTAGTTTTAATTGTCCTTATGCACGCCTTAGGATCAAGGGAGTATGGAGCTAACGTTAATTGATTCCAGGATTAAGAGACTGTTGATAAGCTTGAAAGGTAGGGATTCTATTACTCATCTTTTGTGAGGTTTTTATAGAATTAAAATTGATTGTTTTGCCGCAATATATATATATCTATGTTGAACTGATATTATATGTGTATCACATATGAAACTATGACATGGACTCGTCTTGTATTGTACGGCGAGGAACATAATGAATTGACATATGTTATAAATTGAGAAGCATGGTTAGGAAAATTAACTCTATTAATAATGATTTAATATAGAGAAATTGTGAGACATGAAAAGGGCGACGGTTACGTCCTTGGGCATGAATACCCTAAAAGGTAAAGTAGGGGGAAGGCGATGACGCTTCCTTGGGTTGAAAGTCCCAGAACACACTGTACAGGAATCGATTTGGTGAGGACTCGGGGCTTGATGTCCCCTCACCGGAACACCCTTGGAATGTTTATAGGGTGATCAAGTGCGCCCATTTGGGTTTCGATGAGTTGAGTAATACTCAATTTAACATGGATACCTAGGAACAATGATGATTGGTAATATTTGTATAAATGTGTAATTATGACACTTGGTAATGATTAACTACGGTATCCATAAGATGTGATCATAATAAACCTCATAATCTGGAATATGATGTGACTTACTGACCATGCAGATTTTAATGTGGTAATGATAAAAACCTAAAGGTGAGTAATGGCTTTCTCTACTGAGCATAGTGTTGCTCATTCCCTTATGTTTATATCTTTTCAGGACTCACTAAGTGTGAGGTGGCTACGAGAAATATAGTTGAGGAAGTGATGTAACTATATTACATTGGGACTGCTTCAATTGTTGAGAATGTTCTTCATGATAATGTAAGCATCAATTGTTACTTTCTGTGACTGTATTACAATGTGTTGAGGGTTAAAATGATGATGACAACAGTTTATATTATTAAATTTAAGGTGCTACATTAAAACTGTGGTTTATTTGTCGTTTATATTTTTATTTTTGAGTTGGGAGTTTTCATTTAAGTCCCGGGCAAATTTTATTTTTAAGGTTTTACTTTTATTATTTATTTTTATTTTATCTCATTAAAAACTGTTAACCCCCATATAGGGGCGTTACATTTGCTGAGAGTAAAAAGTCTGTTGATCATTTGGTAGCATAGACTATATCTTTATTACAGACTCTTGAAACTCATGGTCTGTTAAATAATGAAGGCCAGGGTCAAGGTCCTTTGTCATTCCATCAGTGGTTCTAATAAGCTAATAGGGGGGCGCGCTAAGCATTGGGCCGAGCGTGTTTGTAGTTACAGCTCAGCAGTAATTCTACATCTAGTTATATCATAAGGTATAGAGTTTGATCTGTTTGGCTTTGTTGGTTTGAAACATGTGATTTAAACTTTTGTAGTTTGAAATAGAATATTTGAAAAGTGTTTTTAACCTTTGGTTTAAACCATTTGAAAACAAAGGGGTTAACCACAAGTTTTGAAGTTTTTTTGTTTGAAAACATAAATTAATTTTTTAAATCAAACCTAAAAAAATTGCCAAATACTGTTTTGAGCAAATTCTTTGTATCAAATCTCATGAACCACTGAGTCAAATTGGCTCTGAATCCCTCCACACTTACATTCAAAAAAAAAAAAAAAAGAGAAAGAAAGAAAAAAAGAATGAATGAGAGAGAATGGGAAAGTATTAAAGAGTTCCTATAACGGTAGTTTCGGAGTAAAATTTAAACCATTTAGTTATAATTGTGAATAGCGTAAGTAGCTGTTTCACATCTTGTTTAGAATCAAATAAATAATGTAAAGCTCTCACAACCTCTAGTTTTCAAGCCAACATTTTCATTTCTAACCGCTTTTCTAAATACTCTTTAAGTTTCTCACACATTATAGTATAAAGCAAAAAAGAGTCATAGTGTAAAACTTTTACATATTGTAGTATTTAAGTTTAAATTTTTAGTTTGAATATCTTCTTCTAAACATTTGTTCATGGATTAAAATCTTATTACTTATAAAAACATAGATCTCAATCTAATATGTGACTGAAATATATTGTTTTGTTTTTTTAGTTATTATAGACATATTAGTTCTATTTGTTTTTGTTTTTAAAATTTTTAAAAATATTTTTATATATTTTTTAAGATAAAAATTTTAAAAATATTTATAACATAATTTTTTAAAAATTTTTATTTTTAAAAATAAAATAATTTTTATTTTTAAAATTAAAAATATTTTTATCTATTTTAAAAATAATAACAACGGATGCATTGTTTTATTAATAGTCTCCTGTCAGATTAAACATGGGCATATCGATTACTGTCTTCGTATTTGGGTGTACTTTTTTGTTGTCGTGTGGAGCGACTGGGGTGGCACCGAGGCAGGCAGTGACTGCAAATGTCGCTGCATGGGAAAGAGGCGAAATGCCGTAGTGCCTGAGAGTTGAATACATGACATACGAACATGGGCTTCCTGGCTCCCTCACTAGTACTGCCACCCCTTCTCTCTGCTAATGTTGATGGAAACGTCCAGTCTCCTTTCAAACTATACATACACGTATACAAACAAAAAAATCCTAAAAAATACAGAATTCTGAAATATTGAGAAAGGAGTCCAAAAGTAAATGACACTCCCTCCTTTCTCTCTCTTTCCAAAAGAGGGCCCCACTAAATTGTAGCGCGTGTCCCCCGGGGGATGTTATAATTGTTAAAGGCCCGTGGTGTAGTAATGTAAAGATCACTTTTTTTTTTTCTGGGTTTCTGCTCCTTAATTGCCCACTTACTGATCCTCCAATATATATCCTTTTGCGAGCAGCGTATAATGATTCAACATGATCGGTAATTTTTTAAAAACATAATAGTTTTTTTCGCCGCCAGCTATACTTTTTTTCGTACCACGTTTTATTTTAGCAAGTCTTTGATATGTTTTAATTTAAACATGTACATGTATATATAGATTTGGGCGTAATGAGTTTATACAGAGATGAGTTGTTGTTGTCTCGCCCTTGATTTGTCTTTTCTTCGAGTCTAGTTTCTTTTTCCTTTTTTCGCTGTGCCATTGTTCACACGTGGTTTTCCTGCAAATGGTCATCGCAAACAGTACCGCAACATTGGTCAGACTAGCTGTCAGATCACCTCCGCCCTCACAGTTCTGTTCAGTTCTGTCACTGTTTACCGTTGAATAATATTCGCACTATCACTCCCATTCTAATAAAATTTTATTGTTAATGATCCTTAAAAATATGCAATATATATCTTCATTTATTCCTCCCTTAACTAAAAATATAACGAAAAAAGAATCATCTTAATTGGATATCAAATGAAGGAGTTATTATTTTTTTTCTCAAATATAAGAGAGAAAATTTTGTTTTTACTGTAGCAAAGATATCAAAATATCAAAAGTTTGGGGGGAATGAGAACTTTAAAAACTTGAATTTTTGATACTCAAAGGATTCAGATTTTTAAGGAAACAAACACGTGTCCAAAGAATTCTTGATACTCGAATCTAAATTTAAGTCTATTGAATCCAAATAACACTTGAAACAAACGGACCCAACGAATTGCCAAAAACAGGGTCACGAAAATTTTACACTAGCGAAACATGTATTGCTAAGATAAGAAGAAAAGCATGTGCTGTGAAGACATTTTTTTTCCTTTAGTTGGTTTTTCACTTTAAAAGGGTACCAATCTAGTTAAAATGTTCTATTAAGTTCTTGATATCAATTACCATTTTCCGTCATTCATTGAATCATTGAATATTTAATACGTGAGGAGGAAAAGATGGAGCCCCAAGCCAATTTCTAGGGTCAATTAAAACCTTTAGGGCTTAAGAAACCTAACTTGTGTTTCCTAATCGCACACAACTATGATCAACTTTGAAATATTTCTAATTCATGATTGTCGAATTATTATACAATCATGATATATGTATGATATATCAATGGTATATGGGTTTGTCCCGTTCAAATGATTTGAAATTTCTTTTTTTTTTTTTTTTCAAATGATGGAATTCATGTGTATGTACAGTTAATAACTTCATAAAGGTAAGGAGCAATCGATCGGTCGAAGTACAAATATAAAAAGAGCCCATCGGGGCGTTTGGACAAACGTTTGTCCGTACGTTCTATTCTTTGAGACGACCGATCATCTGCATCCTGGTTGGATGATATTCCATTTTTTCAAAAAGTTTTTTTAATAGAATTTTCAATAAAGTTTGAAGTAGCTGAGGCTAACATGTATACAGTGCATGTTCCGGTTATTCAATATTCACTGCGCCTAAATTTATATCACTTTCCTTGGCCAATTCTCACCCGGTTCTGGTAGTCATTTTTCTTATCTTGTCTTTTTCTTTTTTAAAATATTAGTATATGAAGGACTAGGATGAGAAATGCTTTACCATATAGAAAGGTTGTGCTTTTTTTTTTTTCTTAAGAGCAAAAGCAGCCTTCCCATCGTCTCTCTTGGCTTTTAAGGAGGGACATTCCCCACCTAATCAACAAATCATGAATGATTCTACCAAAAAAAAAAAAAAATTATGAATAAAAAGCCCAGCGGATGGATGACACTAATAAAACTGCAAAAGTACCTTTGAGAAAAAACAATTTCACCTTCACCCTATTACTCATAAAATTATGTGCTACAATTTAATATATAGTGTATTTTTTTATATTAAAACTCATTGTTTTATAAATAGTAGGGTTTTAAATCTTTAAGGTTAAATTATGTAACGCCCCTATGTGGGGGTTAACAGTTTTTAATGAGATAAAATAAAAATAAATAATAAAAGTAAAACCTTAAAAATAAAATTTACCCGGGACTTAAATGAAAACTCTCAACTCAAAAATAAAAATATAAACGATAAATAAACCACAGTTTTAATGTAGCACCTTAAATTTAATAATATAAACTGTTGTCATCATCATTTTAACCCTCAACACATTATAATACAGTCACAGAAAGTAACAATTGATGCTTACATTATCATGAAGAACATTCTCAACGATTGAAGCAGTCCCAATGTAATATAGTTACATCACTTCCTCAACTATATTTCTCGTAGCCACCTCACACTTAGTGAGTCCTGAAAAGATATAAACATAAGGGAATGAGCAACACTATGCTCAGTAGAGAAAGCCATTACTCACCTCTATCATTACCACATTAAAATCTGCATGGTTAGTAGGTTACATCATATTCCAGATTATGAGGTTTATTATGATCACATCTTATGGATACCGTAGTTAATCATTACCAAGTGTCATAATTACACATTTATACAAATATTACCAATCATCATTGTTCCTAGGTATCCATGTTAAATTGAGTATCACTCAACTCATCGAAACCCAAATGGGCGCACTTGATCACCCTATAAACATTCCAAGGGTGTTCCGGTGAGGGGACATCAAGCCCCGAGTCCTCACCAAATCGATTCCTGTACAGTGTGTTCTGGGACTTTGTGACACCCGTTATTCTCCTAACGGGTATTGAGGTAATTAAATTAATTTTTAATGTATAAAAAAAATTGCCTCATTTAAATTTATTTTATAATATTTATTTTTATCTATTTTTAAGTTTTCTAAAATTCTCCTATATTTATTTAGTATGATTACTAAAAAGTCTTAGAACTTCTAATAAATCTCAAAAATGTCATATTGGCATTATGTGTGTTAATGTCTTTAGATGAGACATAAGGATATCTTTTCCAACTACTCTTGACCCTCATTTTCTTTATTTCCTTCGTGACATGCTGAAGCATGTCTCCTCTATAATTGTTTCTATCACTTCTCTTCAAAGACTTCATCTTTTCTTCCTTTCTCTTCCACGGTTCCCACACTCTTCTTCTCATTTCTTTGCTGAAGCAAAATACTTAGAGAACTTCTTCAAGGCAGCCATAAAAATCAGCCACCATCACCTCCATTTGAGCAAGAATTTCAGTCATACCGAACTAAAGGAACCTGTTTTGAAGCCATTTCAAGCTTCCAACTAACCATAATCCGAGGTTAGAATCTTATGAACAAATTTAGTCTTTCATTTATAAATTTTCTTTTATACTAAAGGATTATTCAAATTTGCGTTCTTAAACCTAAGTATATGTTTGTTGCTATTTTGGAGCATATGTATGAAGTCTAAGTGTATATGCCCTAGACAGAAAATTTATATTGTTAAACTTTATAATACCTCTATGGGCAGTGGTTATTTCTTGAAATTCTAAGATTAAATTAAAATAAATTTTATGAATGTAGTTGTATGTTGTGCTTTAGTTTTAATTGTCCTTATGCACGCCTTAGGATCAAGGGAGTATGGAGCTAACGTTAACTGATTCCAGGATTAAAAGATTGTTGATAAGCTTGAAAGGTAGGGATTCTATTACTCATCTTTTGTGAGGTTTTTATAGAATTAAAATTGATTGTTTTGCCGCAATATATATATATCTATGTTGAACTGATATTGTATGAGTATCACATATGAAACTATGACATGGACTCGTCTTGTATTGTACGGCGAGGAACATAATGAATTGACATATGTTATAAATTGAGAAGCATGGTTAGGAAAACTGACTCTATTAATAATGATTTAATATAGAGAAATGGTGAGACATGAAGAGGGCGGCGGTTACGTCCTTGGGCATGAATACCCAAAAAGGTAAAATAGGGGGAAGGTGATGACGCTTCCTTGGGTTGAAAGTCCCAGAACACACTGTACAGGAATTGATTTGGTGAGGACTCGGGGCTTAATGTCCCCTCACCGGAACACCCTTGGAATGTTTATAGGGTGATCAAGTGCGCCCATTTGGGTTTCGATGAGTTGAGTGATACTCAATTTAACATGGATACCTAGGAACAATGATGATTGGTAATATTTGTATAAATGTGTAATTATGACACTTGGTAATGATTAACTACGGTATCCATAAGATGTGATCATAATAAACCTCATAATCTGAAATATGATGTGACTTACTAACCATGCAGATTTTAATGTGGTAATGATAGAGGTGAGTAATGGCTTTCTCTACTGAGCATAGTGTCGCTCATTCCCTTATGTTTATATCTTTTCAGGACTCACTAAGTGTGAGGTGGCTACGAGAAATATAGTTGAGGAAGCGATGTAACTATATTACATTGGGACTGCTCAATTGTAAAGAATGTTCTTCATGATAATGTAAGCATCAATTGTTACTTTCTGTGACTGTAATTATAATGTGTTGAGGGTTAAAATGATGATGACAACAGTTTATATTATTAAATTTAAGGTGCTACATTAAAACTGTGGTTTATTTGTCGTTTATATTTTTATTTTTGAGTTGAGAGTTTTCATTTAAGTCCCGGGCAAATTTTATTTTTAAGGTTTTACTTTTATTATTTATTTTTATTTTATCTCATTAAAAACTGTTAACCCCCATATAGGGGCGTTACAGAATTTTTGGTATCAGAGCCTAGGTTCGGTTAACCTAGGGAGTGTAGCACCACTTTAAAAAATATATTTTTGAGATGGTTTTGAAGCTGAATTTTCATTGTCATCATCAAAATGAACCTTCACATTGATTTATACAGTCTAGAAGGATGTAACATGGAAAGGCCATAGAATGAAAATACTTATGGTTATATGAGTACCATAATTATATAGAAGGAAAGTATTAATAGTTATAAGGGAATGATAATTATATGGAATGAGTTTATAAGTAGAATGCTTATGAGAGATTCGTATAATATTTGGACCTATAAGCATATCTAATTCGTATAAACGATGAGAAATTCGTATAGATACGAGGATTTAAGAGCCTTTTGTCTCGTGAAAAACAATAAGAAATATAAGGCTTGATTTATTGATTTTAAAGTTTGGCATAGATATGCCAAATTTTTCGTAATTGATTCAAACCTAAGTAATGATTATGTGTGGATTCGATGGAGCACATAAGTGTCAATGTCTTTTCTTAAAAGTTCTATTCATTTGAGGAATATGATATAAGTTGGGAATCATGGTATTGAATCTTGAGAGAGATAAATGTTAGACTTTTGGTCTGTTGAGACTGTGTAAAGCCTAGAATGCATGAATCTCAAAATTGGAATATTTCGTTACGTACATTGTATTTAAGTGTATCAGTGAATCTTTTGGTTACCTAAGGTTTTGTTATATGAGGAAATTATATATTGTATAAGTAGAATTGTGGGGATTGTAGATGTTCTTAAGTAGTAACATCAAGTGTCTTTGTTCACTGATATGGTCTACGTTGAAAGACGTAAATCGTATTGATTTCAAGGTTAGTCACATTCTAAACCCTTGGTAGTAATGATGATGAATCCATTGATAGATGTTAAGTATTATGAATAACATATGGGTGTATGTATTGTTCAATAAGGTTTTGATTAAAACAAAATTATTTGAGTTGCTGGATCATTCAGGAAGATCCTTGTTGTCGTTAAATTAGATTTGTTGTTTATAGTTAACTTTATCTATAGTGGACTTTAAATTGGGTTTAAGATTCATACGAATTGGTTTTCAATTTTATGTTTGTTATTTAACTCGTTCCAAATGTGTTAAGGCCCGAAACAACCTGACCATTTTCAACTAAGAACATTTGGGCCTAGTTCAAATCTTAAATCAGTTTGATTCACACTGTCTCTCCCACGTGGTCTCTATACGTGTCATATACAGTGGTTTAATTATTGTTTACATATACGTTTACTGTGCGTAAGACCTTATTTCTCCAAGTTCACTTTTTCTCTCTTAATTTGTTATTTTTTCTCTAAATCGCAAATCCTCTTCTTTTTCATTAAAAATTCTTCTTTTCCTCTAAAAGAAGAAGGAATTCTAGGATTCTGCAATTTACTATCTTAATTTTTCCTTTCTATTTACTCTTCTTTCATCTCATCATGGACCCAAAGTACCAACACCTGAGAAAGTATTTCCCATCACTCTCCCAAAAGATTCTCAGAAAGAAATACAAGGCTAGAATTACTCGGTTGTGGATTCTTATGCGTTTTGGTATCCCTTGTGATGTGAGAATGTTAATAGAGGGGAAAATCCGTCCGAGTGACTTTAGTCAAGATGTCGGTTTACCAGGAACAGGTACTAGTCGTAGTGCAATGAAAAGAAGAGCCCGTGCCATCGTGGTCACTTGTAACAAATGTGGAAGACAAAATTGTAACGGTAAATGTACTTCACCTGGTTATATGTCAACGAATAGAGAGGATAAAATAAGGTTTTGTAGGGATGGACTTTCAAAGGAGAACTTGGATAGCATCCATCCTCCTCTCCACGGTCACCCTAGTGGATATGTTCAAGGAGCTATTTTTAAACTCTGGCCTAAATTTTATACAGAAAGACAACGCCTCAGGAATATGGTATTTCTAGATCCTGTTTGTCAAGCCATAAGAAAACTGGATGGGGAATAAGTCATCGCTCTATAAAGGTTATTTAGTCTTTACTTATTTGAAGCAGTTTTAGCTGATGTTCAACAGTTTGTGTTTTTCTTTTACTTAGAATATTTGCTTTTGTGTTTGAAATAATTGTGATTATTAGATTGATACAGTAAGTGTTAATATCTTATTTAATTTATGATTTTCTTAAATATATATATAATAAAATATATTATCTTATCAGACACGTCACATACGGTACAGTAATATGTTTGAATTTTGAAAAGCTTATCCAGATATTTCAAGATTTGTGTCTCAAATTTCAAAAAGTTCTACAGTATTTGTCGTTTATATTAAATTTCTAGACTTGGTGTATATTTGTCAAAAAGTCTACAGTTGTGTCAAGAGGGTCTTCTGTCGAATTGTTCTCAATTGTCAAAAGTTATACAATTAGAGTCTAATCTTTTTCAAAAAGTGAATCAGATTTTCTGTAAACTATCAATCACCTTATCTTACTTTCTTATCCGCACAAGATTTTGTTTAAATCTTTGGATTACCTTTTCATTACCTACTCGTCTATCTCTTTAGCCCTTTTTGTAGATTTCTCATCTTTAAAATCTCATGTAGAACCTGAAGTCTAAGTGGAGCAGACATTAAGCAACCACTTCTATAAACCAAATATGTCTACCTCCCAGTCCACGAAGAAAATAAAGAATGTCTGTGTCTTTTGTGGTTCCAGCCTTGGAAAAGATAAAGCTTATTTAGAAGCTGCAAATCACTTAGGGCAAGTCCTAGCACACAAGAAGATTAACATAATCTATGGGGGTGGTAGTATAAAAATGATGGTAAATATGGCACTAGCAGCTAGGTCTAGCGACGCTACTGATGTAAGAATTTGGCCTCATATTCCAGTTGAAGGAAACCTTTGTAAGGAAGCCATAGGTAAGGGAGAAGGAGTCAGGAGTATCCCTAAAAATTTTAAAGACATAATCTATAATTCTGATGCTTTTATAGCATTACCTGGTGGTCTAGGTACTCTTGAGGAAATATTTATAGTTGCTTGTGGGCAATTGTTGGGCTTTTATTCCAAACCTTTGGGACTGCTGAACGTAAAGGGTTTTTATGACGGTCTTTTGAAATTTCTAGATTACGCTGTGGAAGAAAACATCACTACAGAATCGGAGAGACAAATCTTTGTTACTGCTTCAACAGCTGAGGAATTGATAGATAAAATGCAAATCATACATCCAGAATCCGACACTGCAACATCCAAGCTTGAATGGGAAAGGGAAAGCCGGGAGCGGCCAATTGATTTGAATCTCCATCTGTAATCTTTTTGTTTTATCTTTGGCATGTAGGCATGTGTGTCCGTATTTCGTGTGTTACGAATAACCGTTTGCCTTGTATTCTGTGTTTCTTGTGGTACGTCGTTGTTCAATCTTTTAGATTCATTGAGCCTAATGCCGGGATGGTTGGATACGGAGTACTTGATGCTCTCGAAACGCATCCTTCTTAAGGTCCGATCTTTTGTTTATCGATGTTTTTGTATCCTATAAGCATGCATGATATGGATAGCTGGTATACGGAGTGCCTTGTACTCTCGAAACGTATCCGTATTATGTTTGTAATGTGTAATATTCTGTTAATATTATGTGGAAGTACCAGAGTCAGTTATGGGGATATTCCATATGAAATATGAATATATTATTTGGGTTGAATGTTTGTGTCATGAGGATAGCTGTTTAATGAAAAATATGTCGGGTTTGTCTGCAACTCTGAGATTCTGTTTAATATCTCTATGAGTAAGTTTAATGTATAGTTTTGAATAAAAGTGTTTGTGATATATGTTTTATGATTATGTTCTAGTTTATTAGTTGAGGTATGAAATCAAATATATTTGACTTTTCTTTACTCAAAAAGGAAAAGGAACCTAAAGATGAAGTATATAAAATTTCTCTGGCAATCTCCTTAAATGTGATTGTAAATCACAGTCCATGGACAATGAAGGACTGGAATCATGATATGGTCAATATGTATGCCTGATCAAATTCTTAGACTATTATACGGTGTTATAAGTTGAAACTTGTCAGAAATACTCTCATTGAGGGATTTAGGAGTAAGATTTATTATGCAAGTAAATAAGTGGAGATACGATGACTTAAATTGGATGACAAACAACATTAACGGTTTAGACTCGAAATTGAATCATAATGGAATCAAAATTTTTACTAGTATTGCTAGAATTGAAATTTCGAGGACGAAATTTCTTTAAGGGGGGTAGAGCTGTGACACCCGTTATTCTTCTAACGGGTATTGAGGTAATTAAATTAATTTTTAATGTATAAAAAAAAAATTGCTTCATTTAAATTTATTTTATAATATTTATTTTTTATCTATTTTTAAGTTTTCTAAAATTCTCCTATATTTATTTAGTATGATTACTAAAAAGCCTTAGAACTTTTAATAAATCTCAAAAATGTCATATTGGCATTATGTGTGTTAAAGTCTTTAGATGAGACATAAGGATATCTTTTCCAACTACTCTTGACCCTCATTTTCTTTATTTCCTTCGTGACATGCTGAAGCATGTCTCCTCTATAATTGTTTCTATCACTTCTCTTCAAAGACTTCATCTTTTCTTCCTTTCTCTTCCACGGTTCCCACACTCTTCTTCTCATTTCTTTGCTGAAGCAAAATACTTAGAGAACTTCTTCAAGGCAGCCATAAAAATCAGCCACCATCACCTCCATTTGAGCAAGAATTTCAGTCATACCGAACTAAAGGAACCTGTTTTGAAGCCATTTCAAGCTTCCAACTAACCATAATCCGAGGTTAGAATCTTATGAACAAATTTAGTCTTTCATTTATAAATTTTCTTTTATACTAAAGGATTATTCAAATTTGCGTTCTTAAACCTAAGTATATGTTTGTTGCTATTTTGGAGCATATGTATGAAGTCTAAGTGTATATGCCCTAGACAGAAAATTTATATTGTTAAACTTTATAATACCTCTATGGGCAGTGGTTATTTCTTGAAATTCTAAGATTAAATTAAAATAAATTTTATGAATGTAGTTGTATGTTGTGCTTTAGTTTTAATTGTCCTTATGCACGCCTTAGGATCAAGGGAGTATGGAGCTAACGTTAACTGATTCCAGGATTAAAAGATTGTTGATAAGCTTGAAAGGTAGGGATTCTATTACTCATCTTTTGTGAGGTTTTTATAGAATTAAAATTGATTGTTTTGCCGCAATATATATATATCTATGTTGAACTGATATTGTATGAGTATCACATATGAAACTATGACATGGACTCGTCTTGTATTGTACGGCGAGGAACATAATGAATTGACATATGTTATAAATTGAGAAGCATGGTTAGGAAAACTGACTCTATTAATAATGATTTAATATAGAGAAATGGTGAGACATGAAGAGGGCGGCGGTTACGTCCTTGGGCATGAATACCCAAAAAGGTAAAATAGGGGGAAGGTGATGACGCTTCCTTGGGTTGAAAGTCCCAGAACACACTGTACAGGAATTGATTTGGTGAGGACTCGGGGCTTAATGTCCCCTCACCGGAACACCCTTGGAATGTTTATAGGGTGATCAAGTGCGCCCATTTGGGTTTCGATGAGTTGAGTGATACTCAATTTAACATGGATACCTAGGAACAATGATGATTGGTAATATTTGTATAAATGTGTAATTATGACACTTGGTAATGATTAACTACGGTATCCATAAGATGTGATCATAATAAACCTCATAATCTGAAATATGATGTGACTTACTAACCATGCAGATTTTAATGTGGTAATGATAGAGGTGAGTAATGGCTTTCTCTACTGAGCATAGTGTCGCTCATTCCCTTATGTTTATATCTTTTCAGGACTCACTAAGTGTGAGGTGGCTACGAGAAATATAGTTGAGGAAGCGATGTAACTATATTACATTGGGACTGCTCAATTGTAAAGAATGTTCTTCATGATAATGTAAGCATCAATTGTTACTTTCTGTGACTGTAATTATAATGTGTTGAGGGTTAAAATGATGATGACAACAGTTTATATTATTAAATTTAAGGTGCTACATTAAAACTGTGGTTTATTTGTCGTTTATATTTTTATTTTTGAGTTGAGAGTTTTCATTTAAGTCCCGGGCAAATTTTAATCTTTAAGGTTTTACTTTTATTATTTATTTTTATTTTATCTCATTAAAAACTGTTAACCCCCATATAGGGGCGTTACAGTCATCGCCTTCCCCCTACTTTACCTTTTAGGGTATTCATGCCCAAGGACGTAACCGTCGCCCTTTTCATGTCTCACAATTTCTCTATATTAAATCATTATTAATAGAGTTAATTTTCCTAACCATGCTTCTCAATTTATAACATGTGTCAATTCATTATGTTCCTCGCCGTACAATACAAGACGAGTCCATGTCATAGTTTCATATGTGATACACATATAATATCAGTTCAACATAGATATATATATATTGCGGCAAAACAATCAATTTTAATTCTATAAAAACCTCACAAAAGATGAGTAATAGAATCCCTACCTTTCAAGCTTATCAACAATCTTTTAATCCTGGAATCAATTAACGTTAGCTCCATACTCCCTTGATCCTAAGGCGTGCATAAGGACAATTAAAACTAAAGCACAACATACAACTACATTCATAAAATTTATTTTAATTTAATCTTAGAATTTCAAGAAATAACCACTGCCCATAGAGGTATTATAAAGTTTAACAATATAAATTTTCTGTCTAGGGCATATACACTTAGACTTCATACATATGCTCCAAAATAGCAACAAACATAAACTTAGGTTTAAGAACGCAAATTTGAATAATCCTTTAGTATAAAAGAAAATTTATAAATGAAAAACTAAATTTGTTCATAAGATTCTAACCTCGGATTATGGTTAGTTGGAAGCTTGAAATGGCTTCAAAACAGGTTCCTTTACTTCGGTATGACTGAAATTCTTGCTCAAATGGAGGTGATGGTGGCTGATTTTTATGGCTGCCTTGAAGAAGTTCTCTAAGTATTTTGCTTCAGCAAAGAAATGAGAAGAAGAGTGTGGGAACCGTGGAAGAGAAAGGAAGAAAAGATGAAGTCTTTGAAGAGAAGTGATGGAAACAATTATAGAGGAGACATGTTGAAGCATGTCACGGAGGAAATAAAGAAAATGAGGGTCAAGAGTAGTTGGAAAAGATATCCTTATGTCTCATCTAAAGACTTTAACACACATAATGCCAATATGACATTTTTGAGATTTATTAGAAGTTCTAAGGCTTTTTAGTAATCATACTAAATAAATATAGGAGAATTTTAGAAAACTTAAAAATAGATAAAAATAAATATTATAAAATAAATTTAAATGAAGCAATTTTTTTTTATACATTAAAAATTAATTTAATTACCTCAATACCCGTTAGGAGAATAACGAGTGTCACAAATTAGAGCTAAATAAAATAAATTGTATTTTTATTTAAAATTGTATGGTATAATAAGAAGAAATTGTGATGGTTATTCCCCTATCTTTGTTTGGTATTGCAAAGAAACGTGAAAAGAGAAGAAAGTACAACTACCGTATCTTTCTTTTTTTGCTGGAAATACAAAACTACCATGTCAATTATACAAAGAAAATTATTATAACACGAAAACAAAATGTAATAGTAATTTTCATTATAAATAAATACCTGTCCTATGTAACCCTTCCATGTAAGGGGGTTTGAAAAATGGTGGGACCCAAGGATTAGCAAATTCCCAGCATTCTCTCTTCCCTTCTCAAAATCCCTCCAATATCGACTAATAGAATTATAGAAATATGCTCTAGCTCCGTCCCTTTCCCTCCCTCTCGTAATCCTTCCTAACAAACACACTATTTAAACTTGCATCATATTCTGTTCGGGTCAGTTTTATAACGCCCTAGAGTTTATTTAATATTATTGTAATGTAAAATGATGAATTAGTGTGCCATAATTAATGTTTTAACATTAATTTGATTATTTAGTTGGATTTTAAATTTTTGGTTGTTTTGTTAATTTGATGAATTCAAATGATTTCTTATTGTTTTAAAATGATGTTTTGAGTTTTGAAACATAACAATTTGAAAAATGTTAAAAATATTCCATTTTACAAAATCGTGGGTGGCATTTGGTTTTCGCACAGTAAAAACGCCCACCATTTCTCTCTATTTATTCCCTCTTTCTCTCACTTTCTCTGATCACTCTCTCTCCTCTCTCTCTCCGGTGAGCTATCTCTCTCTCTCTCTCTCTCTCAATTTCTCTTTGAAATTTTGAATCAAAATCCGATCCAAGGTTCGGGTTAGCAAGGAGGAAGCTCGGGAACGTGATTTAGCAACCGAAAACGTGGATTTAAAGCTTCGATTCAAGGTTAGTTTTGAAATTTCTAAACTTTTTACAAAATTTTCAATTTTGTGCATTTTTAAAATCTAGGTTTGCTTGGACTTAGAAAACCTTTTATTTGAGTTAAATGAACTTAGAACAACTAGAATCTAAGCTTAGATTGAAGAAAAACGGATTGGACTCAAGATTTTTTATTTTTCTCCCCATTTTCTCATTTTCGGATTTTTGAGTTTAAATCTTGTTTAAATGAGTTCAAATGTGTTCTAGTATGTTTTTCTATCCACTATGATTGTTTTTCATGCCTAGGATTTGAGAAAAACAGGTTAAAATCAAGATTTAAATTTTGGAGGAATCGAAAACTCGTGGCTGGATTTCTGGGTTTTCCCAGTTCGGCAGGCCAGATTAAGGATTGGCAGGCCGGTGTTCATCTGTTCGGCAGGCCGAACCTGGGAATGATCGGCCGACCGGACTTGGTTTCCAATAGGCCGAACTGTGCAGTTCGGCCGGCCGAAGCAAAGAGTTCAGTAGGCCGGCCGAGCATGAAAAATTTTGTGATTTTTACCTGTTTTTACTGTTTTGAATCCCGATTTAAATTTTAACCTTATAGAATGATTTTAAAGATATAAATGACACACTAGGACATCATGAAATGGTTTAGTAACATAGAATGTCTTGAACTAGATATTGATCAACTTGGTTTGTATCTAGGATCGTTTGTGGTTCCGCGGAGCTAATGTATAGCGGACCGGGATTACGGTGTGGGGCACCGGCACGAGTATTGAGGTAGGACTTCTACCCCATTCCTTGGTAGCCTGGTTTCAAAATGATTTGGCTTTAAAAAGGATTTCCATTAAAATTTTTTCAACGGTTGTTTGAAAATGAATTTATCGGTTATATTTAATATACCGTGAACTGAAATGAACTTTATAATGAATGTAAATGACAACACTCAGTAATTGGGTTTTGAATGATGATGGGAATAAACACATAGGCATGATGCCATATCAGAGATCGGGTCGTGTAGCGATCGACCTTGGGGGCAGGTCCCGAAACCCAGCTGAGCCACTACGGTGGTGATGTTATTATGGTTTGCCTAGGAAAAGAAAATTATATTTCTGGTTGTCAGAGTAAACTGTTCTGGGTAAGAACGGTCTTATTCAAATTTATTTACTTGTTTAAGGTTTCCTTTAAATATTCATGAATAATGAAATGTTTCTTTAAATTAAATTATTTTATAAAACATAGTACTACTGAACCTTTTGCTCACGTTTTATTTTAAACTGTGATAGTTATTCCCCTATCTTGTTTGGTATTGCAAAGAAACGTGAAAAGAGAAGAAAGTACAAAACTACCGTATCTTTCTTTTTTTGCTGGAAATACAAAACTACCATGTCAATTATACAAAGAAAATTATTATAACACGAAAACAAAATGTAATAGTAATTTTCATTATAAATAAATACCTGTCCTATGTAACCCTTCCATGTAAGGGGGTTTGAAAAATGGTGGGACCCAAGGATTAGCAAATTCCCAGCATTCTCTCTTCCTTCTCAAAATCCCTCCAATATCAACTAATAGAAATATGCTCTAGCTCCGTCCCTTTCCCTCCCTCTCGTAATCCTTCCTAACAAACACACTATTTAAACTTGCATCATATTCTGTTTGGGTCAGTTTGAGCATCAAGTTTAAATAGAAATAAGTATTTATTTAAATTTTTATTAAAAAAACTATAGCAAAAAAGAGTATGGGTCTTTTTTTTTTAAATTCAAATCTTTGAACCAAAAAAGATGGGCCAGTCTCTACTTTTGAACTCATATGGTCAAGAATGAGAAACAAGAACATCACAAGCATATAAATATAGCACCGATAAGCTAGAATGCTCACAACTCTTTACAATGAGATGTATTTCACGAGTTGAAACCTTTTCTCAAACCAAAAAAGAAAAAAAGAAAAATCTTTTTTCAAAGACCGATCTGATAGGTATGCGGTATCTTCACAATTTGCTCTATTTTAACAATATAGTAAGACGATCTTTAATTGGTTTTTTATTCTAAGCTCATACCTATTACAACATTAAAATTATATCATGAAAAATTAAAAAAAAAAAATTTAACGGAATTTTATATTAACTCAACGATCTAAATCTAGTATATGTAGCGTTAATAGGAGAGTATTTCAGACTACAAAAGATCCGCATAACTCAAAAGAGACCGAAAATCATAATGCAACAAAATATATTAATTGATCAAATCATTGTAAATTCGGGTACATATTGTTCTCTTTTTGGCTCCACACCCTGCGAGTTTAATTGATACAACACCACCTCAGTCAACATTGTGGTTATTTGTAAGAACGTTGAATTGCCTTCGATACTTCTTTGCAATGATCGTCAAGGAGAAAGTTTAAGTCCGCCAAAAGCATCTCTCTTATTCCTATTATGAAGGCAAAAGCTTGAAGGGATTAGGCGTCTGTTTAGGATAGTGGTTGAAACAATTTTTTATACTTTAAACTGTTTTTAGTTTAAATTTTATGAAAAAAAAAAACATTACAGCAAAAGTGATTAAAATGACAAAAAATTGTCTAACTGTTTTTTGCCAAAGAAGTTATAAATTTGTAAAAGACATTGAACGAGTATTCGTACACTAAGTACTTGTTGGACCAAAAGAGAAAAAGATTGTTGGGAGTCCCACAATCTACTCTTCTTAATAGATTAGTTTTTTAATATCAATGGATCCTCAAAGACCTAACAAGTAGTATCAGAAGCAATTTCTAGTTGTAGCCATATGCATGCACAAAATAAATCCTTAACAAAATTAGATGAAAGTTGATGAACTCTTAGGCCTGCTTGGTTTTGTTTTCAAAATTTTTAGAAATTTTTTAAGGTAAAAATTTTAAAAACACTATCAACATAATTTTTAAAAAATTCTTATTTTTGAAAACAAAAATATTTTTATTTATTTTAAAAATAATACCAAACGGCCCCTTAAAGTTGGATGGCGATGATAGAAAATTTTAGGGGTAAAAAATGTGCTTTCAATATAAAAATTCCATGGAAATTTGGGATCCACGTGTGGTATGGAGATCTCAAATAAATAAAAAGATCATTGTTCGAGAGGGCGTTTGTGATGACTGTGGGCTTTGTTCGAGGGGATATTGTTGTGAGCTGTAAACAAAAGTCCTATTTTGAATAGACATAGAATGGAGAAATGTTTTAAAATGGATTAAACTACTACTTCTAACAGGTTGACTCTAGAATCCAAGAAACCAAGAACTTACTCAAGAAATACCAATTGATACTAAAGAATGAGTAGTTAAGAGCTTCGAGCAACTTAAGCCCTATATAAAATGGTTTAAAATAAGTTAGTTATAATTTTTGAACAAATAGACAAATTATTCAGACATTTGACTTTTATAAAAACTTTTAAAACAAATCACTTTTTAAAGTTTATAAAAAAATTTTCATTTACCTTTTTAATCTTATATTTATAAACAAACTATAAACTCTATTCATAGCTTTATATTATATTGCAACAATTTTTTACTGTTGTTACAATAATAATTTCTCACAATTTATTTGGCAAACATCTTTTTAAAAGTCGTGACCGAGCAAAAATGAAAAGCAGTCTAATTATATAACTCTTGTTTTTAATATAAAAAAAGTATAAAGAGAATGAGAAAAGGAAAAAGAAAAGTTTAACTAATTTATTTTATATTCTGCAATCATTTTATTTGAAATGATGCTTGTGGAGGGTTTTCAAAATACAACTTGACTTGACAGTTCTTGCTTTCCTATGTTGCTTCAGAGTCCCAGAAACCTTTTTTTTTTTTTGGGGGTGAATAAGTCACAGAGACCATTATATCTTTAATTACCACGTTCACTCGTCACGTAAGGTATACATTTTCGGAGCATCACGTGTCTTTATTTTTGCAGATAGAGAATTTAATAATTGTACTGTTAGTCTAATCTTTTGGATCGTGTCAGTTTTCTAATGGCATTAATTATTGTGGGTTCGGAAATTGGTACATTGTCTGTCTAAATTAATTGGTTGAAACTGAGATAAGGAGAGAATAATTCGTGGTACAGTGTACAAGTAGGATTTTTTTAAGCTTTTTATTTCTAAATATTAAATATAGTCAAAATTTAATCAAAAGATAAAAAAATTATACAAAGCAAAACACATAGATTAAAAAAAGTGCTTAAAACAGAACTCCACTAATAGATTTTTTTCCATATAAATTCTCATTTTTATTTACTGTAAAATTTTTACATGTTATAATCTAAAATTAAAATATATAATAATATTAAGTTGTCGCATGCTATAATATTTTAAGTTTTAATTTCCTACGTTCTTAAACACTTTAATTATTTGTTAATTTTATAAAGTGTTTTGCAACTTTGATTAATTTTACATTGTTTGATGTTCTCAAGTAGTTGGTTTAAACTAAGTTTTTTAAAGAGCCTGTGAATAGTTTCACACATGCAAGGGGATTTTTTTTTTTTTTTCATGCCTTCCTGTTTTTATCATTATTATATTGTAGTGTGGGAGCATTTTTTTTTTTTTTATAGAAATGTAGTACTTACTGATGCATTTATCAAAATGTCAGTGAATGCATATCTATGATAGATTATGTCGGCGTTACTATATTTAGAGTTGTCATACGTATGTCCTTCAAGTTACTTATTACTTTATAGAAAAAAGGGTAAAAAAGAGAGTTCCTCAAGTTTCGCAAAAAACATAAAAATCCTTTTCGTTCAAAATTTCACCATTGGTAAAACTATAAATATGAAGTATATTTTTTAAACTTAATTTTATAATTTTTTTAATAATAAGATTATAATGTGGTGGAGTTATATAAGATTGCTTGGAAACATATGTACTCTTTTCAATTGTAATCATTTAAAAAAAAAAGAGTCTTTCAATGGTACTCTTATGGGACAAAGACAAACAGTGCTGAAAGAAAGAAGTAGAGGGAGGGGCTTAAAGAAAGGCCTCCTTTCCACAGCCTTTAAAAAATAATATCCTAGCTGGTCATTTTTCATTAAAAATCCAGAAAAATGTAACAGTAAAAAGCACTAAATAGCGAATATAAAATCCGTGAAACAATGGGTAAGTTCTATCAAACATCCCAACTGTACTAGCTAAGATAGATAGACAATATAAAAAAAATAAAGAAAGAAAGAATGAAAGAAAGGGGAAAAAAATCAACATTTCTATGGTTGCCTTATCTTTAGGCCTACTAGCCTTCATTGCTTTTAAAGGATTTTTCAAAAATTTCTTTTTTCTCCCAACAAAGAAAGTCTTGTCAGCCAACCAAGGCCACGAAGGCCTTGCCGGTTCCGGCCACTCCAGTACCTCTCTCCCTCTCTCTCTTTCTCTCTCCCCGCCTACTGTTGTTCTCTCTCTCTCTCCTCCTTGTGATAATCAGAAATCATTTCTCAAACCTTAATTTCCCTTTTTACAACTTTCAGTCGGTTAAAACTATTCTCCAACATGCCTACCTAGCTAGCATATAATCCTTGTTTCTGCGCCATTTGTGCTACTGTTGTGTATAAATATGCCCACTTGACCTTTAGTCGTTATGAGAACAAGGATTCTATTATATCCCATTTTCTAGGGTTTCGTACTTCCTAAAAACTTCAATTTTCTTCAGGGTTTATTTATCATCATCTGGGTTAATTTGGTTGTAGTATATATACAAGAGACCGTATAATATATCATATAAATGGAGGAATATAACCAGATGGACGAGAATTCGGGTCCGAGAGGGAATTTCTTGTATGCTTCGCAGAGCATCGGAGGTAATTATGGGAGAGCAAATCATCACGATCAGTTGCCGATCAACAGTAGTAGTCCCACTTCGTTTCATCTCCATCACCAGTCAAGCGGAGACCACTGTTTCGAGATTGCAACCACAGTGAAGACCGAGGCCAGCACTTCTCATCAGCACGTCCAGAAGTTTCATCACTATCCTAGCCTAATGACCCCCCGATCAGATCATCATCACCATCAGACGGTTCACCAACAACCGCATGATCAGATTCAGGAAAACGATCGCTCCAAGGAAGTTGAAGCCATTAAATCCAAGATCATCGCTCATCCGCAGTACTCCAACCTCTTGGAAGCTTACATGGATTGCCAAAAGGTTTTAATTAGTGTTGTGTGTATATATATATATATATGTATATGTATATATAAATTCCTCGTAAAGTTAACTTTGTTATCATTTTTAAGATAAAGAGAACTAATAATTAATTAAGCTTTGTAATTAATGTAATTATATAAATATATACAGGTTGGAGCACCGCCTGAAGTGGTGGCTCGGCTAGCGGCTTCTCGCCAGGATTTTGAGACACATCAGCGAGCTTCGTTGAGTTCGAGAGAGAGTTCAAAGGACCCAGAACTCGATCAATTTATGGTACCAAGTTATAAATCTTCTCATAAATTAACTCCTTTGAAGCTTTTCAATATAGTGCTTGTATACACACACACACACACATATGTATGTATGTATGTATGTATGTATGTTTATTAAGTTTTGTTGGTGCGATGAAACCCGACCGGGCCGGTTCGATTCTTGAACAGGAAGCTTACTACGACTTGCTAGTGAAGTATCGCGACGAGCTGACGAAGCCCATTCAGGAAGCCATGGATTTCATGCGAAGAATCGAAACTCAGCTCAACATGCTCAACAATGGTCCTGTGCGGATCTTCACTTCTGGTACTTTTTTTAATTACTTTCTCCAAATTTAAACCTTCCATTATCAGTGCTGATTCACGATCTTTAATTCTCTCTCCTTTTTTCTCTCCCTTTTTTAAAAAATTAAAAATTTGTACTTGAACTTGAGTTTGTGAATTAGACTGTTAGTGGGAGTCTAGCCTAGTTGCAGAGGTAGCAGACATGAGTTATTTCGTCTAGTTCTAATGAACAGTGCAGAACTTGTAATTCAAGTGAGTCTTGGACACCTTCAGAACCGTAAAACTTGTCAGTATCTTTCTGTAATTCACTAGGAATTAATTTCATGCTCGTTGAACGGAAATGATATATATATATAACAAATGGAAAGGTCAAACTCAAGCCTTTTTCTTGGTCAAGAGTTGTATAGGAACCCTAATAATGATGAGTCTAAAGGTATGATAAACATTCTAATTTTTCTGTTTATTCTATGGTTTTTCCAGTATCGGCAAGAAAGGAACAAACGGAAATTAAAAACGAGAAATTAAATTTGTGGAGTATAACGAGACAAAATGGACTAATGCTACAATGACTTGCTTAAGAACAATATGAGATTGCACATTTTATTGTCTCAACTGATTAATTAATTAATTGACAAAAAAAAGGGGAAAGGGGAAAGGGAAAAGATGAGATCGAAGAGCTTGCTCTTTCATGTGTTGGCTTTTGTATATACAGCCTGCAGCACTCTCTGACAAAACGTCATTCTTATTAGGGTTTCTGTTCTCGACAGAAATCAACATGTTTTTTTTTGAATTGCAATTTATTTGTTTCGTGGTTTTTTTTTGGGAAAGGTTTCTCGGCAATGTATGTGTATGCCGCGGTATGGGTAAATAGCATTGTTCTTGTTTTCATTTCCCAAGCCGTTCCACAGTCCATGCCCCCCCTTTTTTGTTTTCGGCCTCACATTATGGCAACGATGGAGCTGATTTGATTGAAAAACATTGGATGCCCTTTGAATCAGCTACGCCATGCATGCATCAGTACGAATATGTTATGAACCCATTATTGTTCTTCCCGGAAAATGTTATCCTATTGATGGGGATAAGAATTTGAAACAAGTTCCTTGCAAGAAAGGCTTTTTACCTATTTATAGGTTAGTTTGCAGCTTTAGTTAGAACCATAGTTTGTGGTTAAGGTTTAATTTAAATACGATATTATAATAAGAAATGTGTTTTATCTATAAGGTATTTTGTAAAATGTGTATGCCCAGTTTTTATAATTAATCCCCCCCTGTTATCGTGGAGAGGTCCATGAGAAAGAGGATTTTTTCTTCCTAGCCAAGTGGAACAGAGATGGCCAAAAAAGAATTGCTTAGTTCAACAATGTGTAATTAGCTGCACAAAATTTGTTTTTCATGCCTTTTTTTTTTCAAGTTTTCATTTTGTTGAAACAGTTGAAAGTGGCTCTTTTATGATGATGTTTTTAGATGTTCATTCTTTTTTATTGAGTTTTTGTTGTTCCTTTGTTTTGTTTTGTTTATGATATTGATATTAATCTTTATAAAAGTGTCAATCTTTATGATAATATGTATACGGTGTATAAACATTGCTGAGATTTTCAATTTTATAATCTTATTTTATTGTCATTAAGGTAAAATTCTTACACTTTGTTCGTTTGATTATTAGAGTTTTTGTTGATTATGATGTCGTTACCATCAAGTTGCAATTTTTTTGATAATGACCATATTTACATGCTACATTGTTGTCGACCTTTTAAATTTTAAAACTTATTTATTCTCACAAAGCTGCGATCCTTTTTGCTTCCGTTCTTTATGGGTATCATTATTTTATTATATTTTTTCTTTTAACTTCCACAGTGATATGTGAGGGGTGTATTTGTTCAATGGACATAATGACGGGATTAATTCTAAATTAATTTTTTTAAAAAAATGTGATATTTTATTCCACAATTCAAAGTTAATTTATCCAATTAAAAATGTTAAAGTTGTATAATATAAAATAATATTACAAGTACTATGATTCAGTGAGTATTATTCTCATATATAAGATTTTTTTTGTTACTAAGGAGTTTTGTTTTCATCATAATGGAGATGAAATTAAAGGTAGAAATGCTATTATATATATTATTTAGACACTTTTATAATCAAATAAACTTATACTTTAAAATGTAGACATTTATGTATTTAAAATCAAACATCTCAAATGTATTTTCGTTCCGTAGTTATTTAGGTTATATTAGCTCTAGTTTTGTTGTCCCAAATTTTGATTTTTATTTCTATCTTTCAATACCACTTTTAACTCATGTAATTTTAAGAATTTGGCCACATATTACTCATACTAAAACTACTTCAATCATTAAATGATTTTTCAAAATAATATTGACCGGGACAAACTATAAATAAAAAAAATGGAACAACAAATTTGAATACTATGTCAAAATAATATTAGAGTAAAAGCTAATGGGACAAAAAATTTGAGTAAAATTTGGACCCCTATGTTTTACATAGTTATATGTTCGTGCTACTAGTATATTGCATTTACTCAAAGCTATCGTTTTTTTTATCACACGGTAAATGTGCTCGCAAAAGGGACAAAAAAACGGCATGGTATTGGTTTCAAAAAAAACTCCAGTAAAATTTTGTGGTAAACAAATTTTTTATCGTAATTTATGACCTTCTTTTGTGGTAGAAAGACACTTTTTTTTTTTTTTTTGGGTTGAAGAAACACTTTAATTTATTACTTAGTAAATATCTCACACCGCTTGTGCAGTTATTTTAATAACAATGCCTGTGCATCACTCATGCGCTATGATTTGACACACATTTGTTCCACGGAGCATGCATCTATGAAAATATTGATGGTGTGGTGAACTCTAGCGTGAACAATAATATCAATTTTTACGGAACAATTTGAAGGATATTGTTTGAACAACATTGATAGTTAGAGACATTGTATTTCATCAATGCTGCAGTAACTAGATGATTTCTAACTTTGTTGATAGCGGACGTTTTAGCTATAAATGTCGTTATGTTTATTTGCATTATATATCGTTTATCCTAATTTATGAATTTAACTTTATTTTTATTATTTGTTTATTATCATTGGCCTAGGTGTTGTGAAACCATAGTAGCAATTTTGTTATTGTGTTGTGAGCGGACTTTTTTAATATTCTCATAAGTTATTGAAATAGTTAGACCGGAATGTTTGAGATGTTGATTTCAGAGTAGAGTTTTGTCTTCAATTTTATATTTCCATGAAATTCCCTTGCATCATAATATAGTATAGCATAGATATTCAGCAACACTAACCCTTTGTGTCACTTCTTTAACTTTTGGGACAACACAATTTGGGACCCAGGGGACGTCTTTATTGCAGTGAGAGCCTTATAGTGTTAATAAGGGAAAGAAAAACAAAAAAATAAAATTAAAAAAAGGCAACTGGGAATCCCCCATTTTGCGTAGTCATGTTCCTTGAAATTTGAGTAGCATCACATGTGCCTGCACTGTTATAAATCAGTCAACTCCATTTTTTTTAACTTGCTTATTTTAGGTGGGAGAAATCTTATTTGCATTAACATTGTTCTTATGCAAGTATTTATTTTAATAATCAAGACACATAAATGATGATTTTGAAAAGAAATAATAATAGCTTAGTTTTGCATTTTGCCAACAAGATGTCAAAAACTAAAATGTGCATTTTATTTTTTTGGGGAAAAAAATTTGTGTCTAATGAAGACAACATTTTTACTTGACAAAATAGAGACGATGCCCAGGACTTTCTTTTTGCATAAAATTAAAAGAATTAAGAGTTTCATATAATTTTTTGTTTCGTGTTCACTCATATGTATATGCACTTTGGAGCTCTTAGTACAGAAATTAATCAAAGGTAAACATAAGAATTTGGATAAGGGGAATTTAGGAGGCTTTTTTCTACCTGAAGATTGTTTCTTTTTTTTTTTTTTTGGTCTTTTGTTGTTGATCTCGAGCGCTTAATTACCAGCTAAACTGATTTATATATGAAATGAAGAAATATATGTATATTAATTTGCAGATGAAAAATGTGAAGGGGTGGGTTCATCAGAGGAGGATCAGGACAACAGTGGAGGAGAAACGGAACTACCAGAAATAGACCCACGTGCTGAGGACAGAGAACTAAAGAATCACCTTTTGAGGAAATACAGTGGCTACTTAAGTGGCCTCAAGCAAGAGCTTTCCAAGAAAAAGAAGAAAGGCAAACTCCCCAAAGATGCTAGGCAGAAGCTCCTCAGTTGGTGGGAGCTACACTACAAGTGGCCATATCCTTCGGTACATACAAAATTTAATTAACTGAGTATTTAACCTGCATTAATAATTTTTGAAAGTGTTATTTTTCTTAAATCTTGATCCATGCTATTTAGATCTTAGACTAAAGTATGTGCCAAATCTCATCACAAATATTAACCTTTTTTAACCACCGATGGTGGTGGTGGTGGTGATGGTGGTACCACGTTAGCTAGAGAATAACATATCAGGGCTCATGTTCCCTCATCCATAGTAAGGCTATAGTTATGCCCCTTAATAGGTCTTTATTAGATCTGTGATTTAGGTTCTCTGGATGCTAATAGATGAAAGAATGAGCTAGATTTTGTCACTATTTCACTTATGATCTCAGTAAATTCCTTTTAAGACGTTAGTGGAGGCGTGAGAATACTATTGATCATTTGTTTATTAAAAAAATGAATATTGACTTTTTAATTAATCATTAATTGCCATGTTAATTAATGTATAGGTCTTAGAATGATAAAATTAGTATTCATTTTGTTATCGTGTTATCAGGAGACAGAGAAGGTGGCTTTGGCCGAATCAACCGGTTTGGACCAGAAACAAATAAACAATTGGTTCATAAACCAAAGGAAGAGACATTGGAAACCTTCTGAAGACATGCAGTTCATGGTGATGGATGGCCTGCACCCACACAACGCAGCCCTCTACATGGATGGTCACTACATGGGCGATGGCCATTACCGGCTTGGACCATAATATAATAAACAAAAATCATGGGCTATATTTAATTAACAGCTTCTTATATATGCAGGATCAGCAGCGCAGCTTGGAGTTAATTTAATTTCATGTCTCGAGGCAAAGAAACCGGCCTTTTTCCATTTTCGTACTCTCGTGGCTTCCTGATTTCAAGTGGTAGTAGAGTTGTGCAATATTGTGCTACAATATTCCACTCTGATTTTTTTTTTCTTTTTTGCTTTTTTTAGTTACGATTTGTGGTTAGTATAATTTTCTGCATATTCAGTACTAGTCTCTTCTATATATGTTCTGGGGGTATATGTATATATATAAGATCAAAATGGACTGCTGTAGCCAGCATTGTGCCATTTCCATAAAGTTGGGATGTTTTCCTAAGGTTTTCTTTGTGTGTACATTAGAAGACACAAGTCTTTGAGTATTGTGTGCGTTGTTCCTAAGTGTTTGAGTAGTTTTAAATAGGATTGGAATGTGTAATAATTTTGAGCATCTGTACTATGTTTATGTGAACTCTTATGTATGCATGCCTCTCAAAAAGGACATATGACAGTTAATTAATTAATTAATTATTATCATTATTTTTTTTTTTCTGTTTTGGCTTGAAAGGATAACAATTGATTAAGTTCTTGATGACCACCGAGTGGGATGACCTTAGTAGTAATAAACTATTGGGGTGGGTTTACAGTGAAATATTTGAGTGTTAGATTGTCCTTTTTGAGCGTTTTAAATGCCAAAGTTTGTTACTAAGAACTTATAGGCCATTTAAAGTATCTGAGAACATGCCAACATTCAAATAGGGTATGCTAACCTCAGCAATTTCTTTGCTTAGAAAGAAAAGATTAATTATAAAAATTTTCTTTTGAATTATAGTTCTTATAACACTTTATCTTATGAATTTTAAAATGTAACATATGTTCCTCTTGAAGCATGAACTGTTAATAAAAATGATCTTTAGAATTTTGACAAAAAATTGATAAATAATTTTAAAATTAAGGGTATTTAGGTAACGTTGTTTATAAAAATAACCACAAAAATTAAAACTATAATTAAATAGTCTTTATTAATGATTTAAAAAAATCAATTAAAATCATTATACCTCTTGAATCCTTTTTTTTATATACAAAAATTTTCTTCAAAATTTTATTAATTTTTTTAACACCCAAAAATATTTTAAAATTTTAAAAATTATATATAGTAGTGCAATGAAAAATAAAATATAACGTATATAACGAAAAATACAGCACAAACTTTGAGAGTGTCAATAAAATTTCTTTTATTTTTTTTGAAGTTTTCTTTTGTATATATACATTTTAAAAATCTAAAATATTTTTTTGATGTGAAAAAAATTAATAAATTTTTTAAGAAAATTTCAATATTGAAAAAAAGAGAGATCTAGATAATATTATAGTTCTAGTTGATTTTTTTTTTCTAATCATCAATAAAGACTATTTTTATTATAGTTATAATTTTTTGGTTATTTTATAAGTAGGATTACTAAAATACCCCTAATTTTGAACTCATTAGTCACTTTATAGTCAAAATTTTAACAAAATAACTATTCTTGTTAACGGTTCATACTTTAGAGGGAACGGCTATTACATTTTAAAATTTAAAGGTAAAGTGTTATAAGAGTATAGCTCAGGGTAAGTTTTATAATTAATCCAAAAAATTATGGTCTTGGTCTAGTATTAAAACATTGTTAAGGAAGCTTGTTATTTCATTGATTCATTCCCGTCATGTTGGTCTTGTTTTTGTTGATGTTGGGTTACCAGTATATTAAATTTGCAACATTAATAGCCGATTTCTTTTAAATTTTATTCACATTGGGTGGGAGCTACCGAGCTAGCCTTTGGTCGGAAGAATAGGCCTTTTAAAAGGAGTTATAATTTTAATTTGAAATGTAGCTGGTCATTCTCTGACGTTACACAATGGAATCATTTTCCCATTTAATATTGTAGATCATGTCACATATCACTCTCTGAATTAAAGAAGAACGGAGACATCTAATTATTTGGTGACGAACAGACGGAATAATTTTATAAATTGTTCAATTATCTAACTAAAATTCAACGTGCTGTTTAAATTTTGAAAAGGGTTCATTTTACCTTCCGAAGTTTATAAAATACTACAAGGACCTCTGAACAATGTAATCTTGTAAATACCTTTTAAACAACTATTTTTTATCAACTCGTCTCTTGATTTTTAAGCAAATAGTTTGGGCTAAGTTAATAGCTTCGTTTGAAAAGCGTGTTAGAGAAACAAGTTCAGTTTGCTATGGGGTAAGGTAATGGCTTCGTTTGAGAAGCAAGTTAGAAAAACCAGTTCAGTTTGTTATGTAAAATTCTTACATGCTAAAGTGAAAAACAAAAATTTACTATAGTATAAAGCTCTTACATACTATAATTTTTAAGTCATAACCTCAAGTTCTAACTAATTTTTCAAACGCACTTAATATCAATAGTTTAATGGGTATTTATAAAATTATATAAGTAGTGATATATCATTATTTTGTTAGTATTATAAACGGAGAGTACATAGTATAAAAAAGTAAAATATATCCTTTTTAAAATTTAGGAGATATGTTGAAAAAAGGTACATATTTAAAATTAATTCATACAAAGTACATATTGTATTTATAAAATTATTTCAAATAATGTATACACGTATCAATAAAAAGACCACGGCCATTATATATTGTGTTATGCTTTTACAAGTCAAGAAATTTGAAGGAAATTCAGGGCGGAAGTCTTGCAATACTTGCAGTGGTATATTCAGGAATATCAAGTACTTTGGACCTTTATTTTCCCCTTTAGTTAAATTGACATGTATTGCATATTATATTGTTCCTGTAAAATAATGAAAATAGCTTATAATTACAGAAACGGACACCCAAAACAATCATGATCGTGCATTTGTTTTCATTGCATTATTTATCTTACTTTAAAAAACATGTATAAAAGTGGAGAGTGGAAGCCTGATAGTTAAGGTATTCTTGTGTGGCATGTCTAAAAGTCAATTGTCCATATATTTTACAGCAGGAATTAACTTGAATAAAAAAACTTCGTTAATAAGTAGGAGCACCCTTTGTCACTTCGTTTCATTATTTAATAAACTTTGCTGTATGTTAATTGTGCAAACAAACGTATACTAACCCTCTGTTTGCTAGGAAGGATAGAAAATGAGAGGGAAAGGAAAATTATAAATGATGGAAAACTAAAAGGAAAGAAAGTATTTTAGTTTTCTCTTTAGTTGTTTGGTATAATAGGGAGAAAAGAAAATGAATTTACCTCTATTTATTTTGTATTAAAAGTAAAACCTTAAGGATGGCAAAATTATAATCAATATAATTACTTTTTTACCCTACACAACCAATACAATTCTTCACTTTCAATTTTCACAAAAAAAAAGAAGAGAAAAATTGAACATTCTCCTTAATTCAAGAAGACAACAAAACATAAAATCAACAGAGGAGAGATTCAAGTACAAATTAACAATAATTTAAATAAATTTGGACTACATACCTTTATTAATCTTTAACAATAAAAATTGTAAAAAATAAGCCTTTCTGCAAAAAAAGATGAAAAATTTATGATGAAGATGTGAGGTATAGTGGTTGGTGAAGGTTTGCAAGGGAGAGAACCAGTCAAGAAATAAAAGTGAAATGTGCTGAAGATTCGTGAAGTGTGGGAGAGAAAGTAGTTTCTAGATTTTTTCTGTATAATTTTTATAGATAATTTTGTAATTTTGTCTCATTTATATCACTGACAATCTTTTCCATCTGATAATCCGTTCAATTTTGAGAGGAGAAAATATAATAGAATCTATTTAGCAGTTTTTTCACCTCATTTTCCTTTCCATCTAAACTTCCCTCTTACCAAACACCCTTATCTATCAATTTTTATTCCAAAATCCCTCCACTCTTTTCTTTCCATCCAATTTTCTCCCATACCAAACAGAGGCCAAGGAAATCAAGTAGTGAAAAAGAATCACACTGCCGATGGAGGAAAATGATAGTAATAAATATCGTCACTCCTTTTTTCTATCATGTATTGCTTTATCTCATCTCGATGACCCTTGAGAAAATTTGAGCAAACGACATGCAGTATCAGGTATCGGAGACAAAGCAAAACGTTGCCTGCATCGGGTGGGCTAAACAATGCAGGGCATGGCCCACGGATATTTCCTAAACTAGACCACCATTGAAGCCCATTTATGCTAATCTCGAAGACTTCTAGAAAGTTGTTACGTCGCATTTTTTTAGAAAAGAGAAATTACATGTATATTTTTAAAAGTTATGTTATTTGTGTTAATTTTAGAAAACCATACCACATTATCATTTATATTATATATTAAGTTATGATACAAATGAATATATATAACATTTATAAAAAGTAAATCATAAACGATTGTATTTATGAAAATTCCCTTTTAAAAAATGTGCTTATTGGCATTACACTTAAAAAAGTTGTGACAATACTACGTCGTATACGGATTTAACTTTTGTCAGACTTAAATATGTATAGGATACAAACAGCAAGTTTCAAAATATCATATTTATGAAAATTCTCTAAAATTTTCTGCTATGATGTTATCCAGGTACAGATTTAAAATATAGTAAATTGATTCATTGGTAACCAAACTAAAAGTTGGTAAGATTTAGTTATTATTTTTTTTTTACGAAATTACTCCTAATTTAATAGGATGTAACCAAAAATATTAATTGCGTTTTTGGGACATCTTGAGTATTTTGGAGACCGTAAACAAAAATATTGTTTGGGGATCTTTTCCAAAACAATAAAATAAGAATTCATGCACTTAAATTTGCATGAAAATTTGAGACTATTTTTCCCTTAAAAAAATTTTGAGACTATTTTAGTAATCTTTATTTAAAGATTTGATTCAACTAGTTTTTAGAATTTTAACTCACAATTTGATGAATTTGACAATGACTAATAAAATGGATTTTTTTCCCTCTCTAAAACAGTTAATTAAAGTAGATTAATGAATAAGAGTATACATAAAACTTTTGTGAATAAGAGGACATAAATAAAAAAATAAAAGAATTTATACGTGCAAATTAAAGAAAAAATTTCAAAAATTAAAACGTTCCATATACACTTCTTAAAAAAATAAAAAATTCAGGGGGGCGTAGCCTCACCTTCCTCCACCTTGCAATACATAACTTAATTATTAATGTTTTTGCTTTAAATGAATCAGATATAGTAAGGAACATTGAGGAAGGAAAGTAACAATATCCCCAACAAAAATTGTTACCAAACCTGCCCGCCCTATATCAATTTATCTAGATACATATATATATATATATATGTGTGTGTGTGTGTGTAAAACTTCCTTGATCCTTCTTTGTTTTCCTTTCATATTTTTCAATTTTTTATCTGGATAATCCCCTTTGCGCTTGAGATGAGATGGATTGTGAAATTTACACGCAAAAACTAATCTAAAAGGACGCAGGACGTTTATTATTATAAATTTACAGGTATTCGGAAGTAGTGAAATATAAGATTGTTGCAGATCATTGTTGTCTAATTTATTATTATAAAGTATAAACTTGGTAAAACAAGATTATCCCTCTTATCGTTCATGAGTACATGAGTCATTCTCACGCAATGACTAATGAACACAGGAGTTGTAATCAACTTTTAATGGCTGTGATATTTTTATAATTTATGCTTGCACATGCTATGTTTTTCAAGTACAAATATAAGTTAGTTTTTGCGTCGATTGGGCGAAAAACCTACCTAATTCATATCGTCATCAACCATGCAAACCTAAAAGTTCCAACTAGGTAGCTGTCCACCCTATTAATGGAGGAGCACAAAAAGAAATGTTAATTATATAGAATTGATCTATTTCAAACAAGAGGTGACGGATCAAAGTAATGCTAGCTTTACCTTCTTATTGAATTTTATGTACATTTGATGTATCGATGAGGGAAAAAAGGAAAGGAAAAGAAAAAGACTATATGCATTTGCCATAGACTTACGGTATAGAAATATCTCCATAATAGGTATATGTATCCTCATATACGCGCGTTATATTACTTTTATTTCAGGCTTCTTTTTTATTAAAAAAAAGAAAATAAATAAATAAAATAATTGTTTTAACCACCATTTACAAATTTATAATCTGAATTCAAGCAAGCTTGCAATTATCAATCTAACCAAAAGAGCCAGACATCTATATCATATCACCGTTAAATTGCGCAAGTAAATGCATAGTCAATCTGTAAGTGTTGGGAAAGTATAGTACTTCCTTTTTATTGTTTATTTCAGTGGAAAACGCTAATCTTTTTCTTTTTTTCAACGTCTCTGTTGTCTAAAACCGGAAGATAAGATGCTGCATATATAAAAACTAGTGCATGTTATTTTGTTTATTCCCACTAAAAAAAAGGGATTCTTATGGTGAATATGGTAATTTTGCTCTATTTGTGAAGCATTGTATTTTCTCTGCCAAATTAGGATTTTCAAGGTCTGATCTTCAATTGTTTATTTTAAAAATTTTCGTAATGCGTTTATAACTACTTTCAGTCATAGACCATACCATTAAAAAGTTAATCCGATGGCCAAAATCTATCAATAAAGAAAAATTGCCTAATTCCTTAAAATAAAACCTACCACAGATTTTTTTTTTTAGCGGACCTAGTATACAAAACTAAGATACCGCAAATTACCACCACTACAAAACAAAGTACAAATACATTGGAATATTTATTATAAATCCCAACCAATTTCATTCTTAATTTTGTTCCTTTTAACGACATATATAGTTGTAACAAGCTATACATATAATGCAGAATTGCAACGATCAATTCTTATGGAATGATCGATAGTTGAATGCGAAATAATTAATGTTTTGCATGGACGATCTAGGGAAGGCATGGGCCTACTTTGCAACATGGAATTTTTGTGTAGAAAGAGACTGCTCTCCCGCAATATTATTAGAGCATTGACCCAATGTGTCCTCGAAAGGACAGATCTTGTCATATTCCTTTCTTTTATAACAAGCTAAGATTATTATTAGAAGTATATTTTCAATTGATGCACGTGTAGAACTAGGATGAATATGAGTACTAACATGTACGCATAGAAAAGAAACAAGAGTATGATTATCAATCAATAACTAGGACATATTTATTATTGTACCAGACTGAAAAAAAAAAGGACTGAAATAAATATTTGTGCAATGCATTTGAAGAATTGAGTCGATAAAAACTTGAATGGAAAATTTTTATTTAAAGGAAACAAGCACATCTGTAATAGGGTAACTAATTAGGACTTTTAATATATGGTTAGTGAAATGCAAATGTGACTAGTACTATTATAACTATAAAATATATATCAAAGTATACACATATACTAGTTGTTAATACATGCGTACGTGAATCTTTTGATTAAGTGAAGACTACTATTATTATTATTTTTTGCCAGGAATTGTGATGTGACTATACCTTTTTTATTTTTCTTTTTAATAATGAATTAGAAGTACTATAATAATTATAATAGATGATGCCGTGCTTAGATCTTATTTCAAAATCTTCAAAACATTTAAGACTTGGAGACTTGATCAAAAGCCATGTGTACGTCTCATTCCGATGACCGGTCAATGCACCGAAAGATTAGAGGCTAATGAAAACATATCTTTTTTTTCCCCCTCCATATGCCGCTTTATTACTTGTTTAATGATGAAAGGGAAACTAATAAATCCTGCACAGGTTCGCCACTAATTACTCCCCAAAGCGCGATCTGTAAGTGCATGCATATAATCAAAAAGGTCCAATGAATTCATCATAAAGACATAAATATGTCCCATTCGGACGAAGCCCCAATGTCAGCAAGTTTATGCGTGTGTGAATGTATAGAGAAGGGCATAACAGTAATTTTCTGTCAAACCAACATCCGAAAGCTCTCCAGGCTTAGGAAGATTATATTGACAGCCCCTGTTTTGTTATTACAAATACACCCTTTAGGTGAAAGGACAAGTTTATACCATTCATTTCACACCCCCTTACGAGATGTTTTTTTTTTTTGGGCGAAGAATTTCAACTATAATTAAATCCTTGCGAATTATGTCGTTAATAGGTAATACTCTTTGCATTTTCTCCGCCAAATTTTATGAAAATCTTGTTCTTTAAAATTTTATCAATCTCCAAATTATCGGATTTTTTTTTAACCGAAAAGAAACAACCAACATCAAGATAGATAGTTGCATCCTGTGGCTACATATTTTCGTACACAGCGCATTTTCTCTACTTGTTATACAAATTAATTATTTTCAAATTGTAATTAATAGAATATTTATCTTTTGGGAATATGCTTGGTAAAAATTTGGGATGTGAATATAATTTACTCTTAACATGGAGATCGTGAATCACGTACGTACAAAAATTAGACCTAATTTTGCCACGGAACATTTATGATGCATGTAATATGTATATATGTACATAATATATAATATATATCCAGGAAGAATTACTCATAAATGTTGATCTCTTAACCAAAATATTTACAAATATGCACTAATTAAGTGTAGATTCCTGAAGTTAATTAATCAACTAACTCTTAAAATGTCTATCATGACAGTATCCGAGCTAATTAATCATAATCTGCATAAAAATTTATACATATGAACAGCTAGCACTGTATTCTCGTCTTCTCGGGTACCTAGCAAGCTGCAGAGGTATGAGTAGTGAAGGGATTGGAGATCAAATGAGGCTTTGTTCCAATCAGAAAAGGGCTTGTGGAAGAGCTATCGCCCCCGCCGCCGCCAATCCGTTCACAAGAAGGGCAAATAGTGATTGTTGCCGATGTCGGAAACTGCATAAAAAAGGGCGCCGTCAGCTTCAGTGACTTGAGATCTTGCACCTCCTTCTGTAGCCTTTTGTTCTCTTCTGTCAGCGTCTCGCAACATTTCTTCAATTGCTCGTAATCAGCCTCAGTTTGCTTCAGCTTAGTTCTGTGGCATATATACGTTAAAATTTATGATAGGGATATATGATTAAATCATAGTTAAATCGACAGAAAAAACCACTTATGGGACTTTTTGATCGTCTATTCAAATTGGCCTCAAACCATCGGTTAGAACCCAAAAAACTATAATAATTTTATTATAAAAGAGAACACTGTAACAAGACTGATTGAATTGCTTTCAAATGATCTTATTAAACTACAAACTTTTTAGTTTGAACTAGCGTTTTCAAACAATCTTTTCAGTATTAGTTGGAACATACCTTGCCCTTCTGTTTTGGAACCATACTTCTACTTGTCGTGGCCGTAGACTCAGTTGCCTTGCCAGGTCTTGCTTTTGCTTCTTTATTAAGACAATCAACAACAAAAAAAAGTAAAACACAATATTTAATTAACCCCCAAAAAGGCATCTTATTTATAATCATATGTTCAAAATTAGCTTTACAAGAATTTAACATATAAGAAAATTTCAACATATTTATTACTTATAGATGATATATTAATAACAAATAATATATACCGGATTCAGAGTGGTGTGCTCTTTGAAGCTGTCTTCAAGAAGGGCAGATTGTTGTTTAGTAAGCCTGAGTTTCTTTCTCGGACTACCCTCTAATTCATCTTCCTCAGTAGTACTTACTCTAGAAGACACTACTTTCTCTATCTCTACTTCTTGATCGCCGCTCATAAAGTCCTTGTCCCTCTTGATCACAGCAGTGGAGGCCGAATTCGAAAACGACGTCGTCAAATCCGACGAGGCCAGCCAAAGATTATTCAACTCCGAATTCAACATATTTCTATGATCAGCGGCCGGTTGATGATACGCTTCATCTGAAGGAGTACAAGGGCCAAGCGTTAGATCAGACGGCAAAAGATGCAGGTCGTGTCTTGGACTACACAAGGTTTTCTTCTTGTCCTCGTGGTGCTGAGGATCTGATGATGACTTATTCAATAACGTCGTTTGATCATGATCTTCATCATCTGCTCCGTGGTGATCGGAGCCTAGGCCAAGCCCAAGGCCAGTGTTGCAAATTACGCCATGATCGGAACCCATTTTTTGTCTGAAAAGCTAATTAGGTGGTTGTGGCAAAACGCACTTTTGAAAGGTATATATATATATATATATATATATGTAATATATATGTGAATACATTAGAGAAGAAAGAGAGATAGAGAGTTAAATGGTGGGATGTAGTGAATAAATAAATGTTATTATAATTAGCAAAAACAAACGATGTAACGAAAACGAATCTGGCGTTTGGTTGAATATTTAATAATTAATATGAAATTCCCATGTCGTTTTGTCCGCATAGGTTGACCAAATAGCGCAAAAATGAGTGCTTCGGCCCTTGCCGTGCCCAGTATCCCAAATCCCAAATGTGCTTTAAACAAATAATAAACATGCATGCATACGTGGAACCACATGGAATGTTGGTGTGCACAAATAGCACGCCTAACATGGAAAGGGCAAATGATGATTAGGCATGATTTGCACTTTTCTTTCCCACTTTCTATAATCTCTCTCCTTAATTAATCTTTAATTTAGAAATTACGTAACAGCTCTGGACATGCTTGATATTTATAACATGTATGATAACATTCTAAAAATCTTGTAGAGGGTGACTTTTTTTTTCTTTTTGTTTTTTGAGGAATTTATAATAACCGTAAAAAGTAATTGAAATATACAGTACAAGCATTTTCTTGAAAATACATTTAGCTATTTTACATTTTAGGAGTTCGGTTGTTGGATTTAAAAGTTTCATTTATTAGCTTAATCAATTCATTTCTTGGACTATAAAATTGAAATTACAATAAGTTATTGCGTGCTCTTTCTTAAATTTATAGATCATTGAAGTCTCGTGCTAAAATTTTTGCTAAAAACTCATGTGTGTGTATATATATATATATATAAAGACAGAGAAAAAAATTTGAGGAATTTTTTGGTAATAAATATAAATTGTACAAATACATTTATCTGTAAATAGGTAGACCTGTAGATTGAATATCTTCCGCTGTTATTTTTAGCATTCATGCGGTATACTTTCCACCAAAAACATGATTTGTGTATGAATATGCATTCAGTTCGGTTATCTTGCATGATACATGCATGCTATATTTTATTAATGGCTATATTATATCGTTATACTTGTGTTATTGAATTTTATGTATTGTCATGTTGAGTAAAGATCAAAATAATGTATCAAATATGTCGTTTTCACGTTGTTAGATGCTAGATCTAGCATTGGCATTATCGTTTATATAATTAGAGATGATTTAGTTGCAATCAACGTTATTAAATTTAAATAGAAAAAACGTTCTCAATTTTTATATTACTTTTTCTATCAGCCTTCCTTCCTGCACCTTTACATATATGTATGTATGTATTAGGCCAATAGGAAAAATATTGGTGCAGTTTCTTTGTCATGACTTTTACATTACTACAATCATTATTAGGCTTAAACGTCAATATTTAATAAATAATTCTGACAGCAGAAATCACAATTACTAGAAACTTATCAGCTCTGGTTGATGATGAAAACGTCATCGACGTGATTAATTTTTTTTAATGAAGGGAGCACTATTAAGCGAAAAACATTTTTTTTTTGCATGTTTGAAAACACTATTTCAGACTGAATAATTTGGTTCCGACCAAAAATTGTGATTAAAAAAAAGATATTCAAAACAATTTAATACCAAACCATCATCATCAATTCAAAGTCATTTACCACCATAAAGAGCATTTGTTTTTTCTCTCTTCTAATTCAAGTTTAAAAATGTCATAAGTTTTTTGTTTCAATTCTGATTAAGTAGATTATTCTTCTTATGTGTTTAAAATGAAGAAAGGAACAAATTTCCGCCCATATTGTCGTAAAAAAATTGTCAAGTACGTTGAGTTTTTTAGAATTGATAGAAAGCCTCGTCACTTCAAATGATTTTTAACATCTATCTAAATATCTATTCTAATTTAAACTGAAATTTTTACAATCCAAGCAAAATTCCAGTTTGAATTGAAAATCTCAATTAAATTAAATCAAAGAAACAAACTTTATTGTTGCTTAATTAAGTATTAAAATTGTAAGCCTCACGTTTCACATATATTGCATTATAGTTGCTATTGGAAAATCATAGCAAATAGCATGCTTTTGAAACTAAAAAGGTAATTAAATAGTACTTGGAAAGCAGAGTGACGGTGATGTTTTCATGGGAGGTGAGGTGAAGCGAGGGAGGCATGGCGATAATGGCAAGGTTGGCTAGGCTAAGAAAGTAGAGGCGACAAAGACAGGGTGAGGAGATGGAGGCGACGGCAACAGAGCGAGACGAGGTGTTGGAGGCGGCGAAGAGGGAAAAGGCAATTGGGAGATTGGAAGAAGACTAGGCAAATTAGAGAGAGAAGATTGGCCACGATATATTAGTGTTTGAATGTGTGAAAAATTGGAAATTAGACGAAGGTTTCCTAAAAACCATCTTCTAATACCAACTTTAGAATAGATAAATATATGTAATTAAATCGTAGCAAATAGCATGCTTTCGAAACTAAAAAGGTAATTAAATCATCTAATCCGCTATACGGACGATAAAACACGGAGTTCTCTGTATCATGTTGAATATAACGATATTTTTTTTGACAAACTATCGTCTTTTAAGCATCGCGTAAAGTATATTTTGTTGTAATAAGTATATTTTCAAATATTTGAATTAAATAAGATATTTATTAAGTTAATAATGTATTTATTTTTCATAAATATTTTAAATATTATTGCTGGTGGCGTATGAGGGATTAATTTAGCAAGTAGAGAGAGCCTCTAGATCTGTGGTTTGAAGAAGATTGACAATTGTATAATCTCTAAAGGAGAAAGATATAATTACATCTCAAGATCTTTTTGATAGATTGACGGAACTTGATAATTTGTAAATGACTATGAGTAATAATTCTGAAAAGAAATGGCTATGATTTCATGCTTAAGGTGGAGAGGGATTCAAGTTGCCTCAATTGTTGCTTTTGGGAGATGAAGCGGTACTCTTTCTTCCTTAGGATATATTTTTTCTATTAGGGTCTTGCCATTCAATGGTTCTAATGAGGCCTCTTCCATCTATAATTGGAAGAATAAATCTGCTAATGTAGAAGCTTTTAATCAATTTATAGTTTTCTTTTATTGTCAGATTGTGTTTGTTCTGTCTGTTTTTTTATGTTGTCTTTCTAGAAATTTGTGAGTATTTTAATAAATTGAATTGCAGTTGGTATTCCCACTCTTATGATAAAAAAAATAAAAAATTGAAAAAAAATGAGCAACTTTATTCCTCTTTACGTACATATAGTAAAAAGCATTGAAAATCTATATCCGTCGACTTTGTTGCCAAATGAAACCATGAAAAAGAGATAAATAAAATATTCCAGGCAGGTTTATGCCCTGTAATTTTAAGTTCTGATTGACCTGGAATCCATGTCAATCCACACAAAAGTCCACCAAATTGTGCGCAATTTGTCACTCATGAATGGAGGAAGAGCATTTTCCTTGGCAATCGGCATCTTTCAAAATGCTCCTATACATTATGATGAGTTTGAGATGCGTTTTTCATGTTTATTCTCAGAATCTCAAATACTATTACTGCTGTTTCCTCAAAACACTAGACTATTAGGGGCTCATTACTGGGGTATACTCCCACTTTGGTAAATGAATACATGAAGAGAAAGCGAAATTCACTACGTTATATACATACATACATACATGCATACATACATACATACATACATATATATATGCACACACGTACACAAATATATAAAACTAGTAAAGTAGAATATAATTTTTTTTTCACTAAAGAAAAAAATACATTACAAGAAAAAAAAGTTCTGACAAATTAATTGAAGTCATAAAATATCTAAGAAAAAAAGAGAACAAAAAAATGTGAAGAACGTGAAAAAAACATGATCATTTTCTCAAATTAAATTCCTTCTCTTTTCGACCTATCAAATATATTTAAGACCTCTTTTCTCGACATCTTTCTCCGATTTATTTCTTAATTTAACGACAATTTTGTCCAAGAACGTTAACTACAATTTTCATTTCTTTTTGAATAACAACAAAATTGTTTCTCAATGTTATCCGAATCAAGGCTTCATTAGTATTTCTTTTTTCACTCAAAAAATTGATGTCGAGGTTTTGAACAATAAATCAAAAGGAATAGAATAAATGCGAATAGAGAAACGCGTTCAAACTGATTTTTCTTATTTACTTAAAATTTATGAAAGTCTCCTTGTATTTAAAGGGTGTTTGGCAAAATTAGTTTCTAAATAAAACATTTGGTTGTTATAGTGTAAAATTCTCATATGTTAAAGTTATCACAAAAAGTAAGCTACAGTATATAGCTTTCACATCTTATAGTTTTCAGTTCAAATGTTTCAGTTAACCACACTTTCTAAACACCTTTAGTTGAGGAGAGGATCGAATTCCAAAGAAGAAATATTGCAATTAGCAAGATTTTCCAAATCTTATCTAAATTTTAAGAGCATATTTGTGAAAATACTTGATGGAGGAACAATATATCTCTTTGTGTACGGTTGATCCACCGACGAATCTGTGAGTTCAATGCACCTTTTTTGCGAGTCATAATTGAAAATTAAACATATTCAAATTCTGATTTCTGATGAGACTTTTTTTTGTTTTTTGGTTGAATTCTGATGAGACATTTAACCGTTATGGTGTAGTGAACTTTTTATCTTTAGGTTAGCAGTAGTTTTCTTTTTCTTTCAAGAAAATAGTTCTCCAAAGACAAATGTAAACATAATTAAGGAAAAGTGATTTCCACATGTTAGGTCATGAAAAGTTAGTTTAAGGGGGGCAATATATTAAGAAAGGATCATATCCATGCCTTCCTCGACAAGCTTTCTAGTGCGAATAGATAGATATTGATTTTGACAGTACGTGGGACAAACCAAATAATAATAAACTTTGTACACCAAATTAAGTAGGTTGATCAGAAATAATTTAGGATTAATAAGCAAAAATATATTCGTAATCTTAGGCGACAAAGTAAAAGGAAGAAAGGTCGGAGGCTTATATTTTAAACAAAAGATCTCTATAATATCAATGATAATGCTGCTTTTGTCTCCATCCCATATGTCTCAGTTTGTACAATTGATTATACACCTAGCATTCTTTTTAAATATTTTATTTTTGCAGGCTCAAATTCCTAAATGGGCATTAGCGAGGGAGAATTTTTACAAATACCATCTTTTGAAATTTATTTTTTATGAATATCACATATGTTTAAATATAACATAATTTTATTATGTAATACGAGTGGCAGAATATCGTAATTTTTTTAAGTGTGACATAAAAATCATATTTTTTAACATTATAATTTTCTCTTAGCTAGATGACATAAAGTCCATAAGGATAAAAAAATTCATAACTGGTCAGAGAAGAGTATAGTTCTAATTCATGGTAAATCCTATTAGATGTACCTATTATTTTTGGAGTTAATTCTAATGCCATCTAGGATTTTGGCATGTCCAAATTTTTCAAGAAGTGATAACTTAATAATTTTGTTTTGACTATTAAATCACGAATTTTACATTTTTAATAATTTGGTTCCTGATACTAAAATTAATAAATTATTAAAATTTAACATAATTAGTTTCTGGCTCATGGCATAATAACTTTATATTTTACAAAAATAGTGTAATGAACTTTAAAATATTCTAATTTTAAAGGTTTTTATATGGATTGAAGAAAATTATCTCTACTTTATATGATTCTTTATGTATCACGTGATAGTCAAGTGACAGATTTTATGACCACATACCAAAAAAAAAAAAAAAAAAGAACAAAAGAACAATGCTAGTATCTTAGCAACTAGCATAGCCAAAATCCCATATTTCATCCCCTCAAAAAAAAAAAAAGTCCAATATATATTTCAAACACGCGCGCGCTAGAAGATGCCTCTAGATGTGAGGTTTGGTGATTCCATTTGGACGGAGGCGGCAAGTGATGGGGCAAAGGGGGACCACAAATGATTTGGCATGATGGGGAATTTGATTCTAAAGGGATGATGATGGTGATGATTGTATAATGGAGTTTAAGCGTACAAGTAGGCAATGATGGAGGGTTGAAGGGATAGATGTTGTTGGAGATAAGGTTTCAGCTGTTTTCCGGGCTTTAAGGCCATCCGACCAGTTATAGTGTAGGATTGTGCTCTTTGTTTGGCTTTTCCCTATCTTTCTTTCCCACATCAACAACCGCCCATATCAAGAAAAGCCACCATTTTGTCTTCATTTCTCTGTACAATGGGTTTTGATTGTAATCTAACGCAATCATTAATTTTATATCTAATCTTAGATAGGAGTCGATCATGACCTATAAGTATATATGTGTGTGTATATATATATATAGAGAGAGAAAGAGACCTATATATATGTATATATGCACCTATAATAGTTTTATTCCAATGTTTGATTAAAGTCAAGTATTTTTCTCTTTTAAGATATATATATATATATATGATCATATGCAAGTTAATACGATATTTAGTAAGGGTAATGGAAATTAAATAAAGAAAGGAAAAACATACATGAAGGTGAAGAAAAATATATAAAAAAAGAACATATCTAATCTTATTTATTTTATAATTATACCCTTATATGAAAATAAAAAGGTGAATGTGATTAGTATTAAAATAGTTATACAAGGAACTATTCATTTTGTCCAAATATTTCTCTCTATTTGTCTTTTATTTCCAAAGGAGAATTAAAAGATGATGCATCCTATAAATTATGATTTCTTTTCTTTTCAAATTATTCTCTACCAAAATACCAGAAATTTCATTTTCTTTTAGTTTCTTTCCTCTCCCTTTTCCACTCTAACAAACATAGCATAAAGCTTGTGAATGTGACAAAGAGTTGGGAGAGATTACAATCAACTCCTTTTCAACAAGATTAGGTTCCAATACATTAGTGACATAGTTCCGTACACTGAATTAATCCTGCTTTAATTAAATAAGAAAGAAATGATTTCCAAAAATTCTACAAAAAACAGTGGTGTGAAACAAGCTTTGTAAGTGCAGAGTTCTTAAAGGAATAACTCTCTTCCCATGGAATGAATAATAATAAAATTTAGATGTCAACATGAAATCATGTCACATATGTGACACTTGCGGAGGTGGTATGGAATAAATTCGAAGTGGGACAACAGAAAGTCTAGTCAGAGTAACATAATCCCCTCAATTTCTATGACATAGAAAGCATATATCATGAGCAATCCACTCACCGACTTTTACAAAAAGCAAAGCTTCGCTTGCCCCACTTCTATAATTGCTATTCTACCATTCTCACTCTACTATAAACCTTCTTACTATTCGTTGTATAGGAAGACTAGTACTAATTCAGCTTTCAGGCTGTAGAGCATCTTAATTCTTAACCAAAGGAGCTAGAGAGAGAGAGAGAGAGAGAGAGAGAAAGAGAGAGAGAGTCAGCTCCCAGTTTACCTTTCATATTGATCAAGAGGATTCCTTAGGAGTCTACAAAGCAGAAAGGTTCACGTGAAATGACGGAATTATTGTTATGATCTCCCGATATTTGACATGACCAATTCTTCCACTCTTTCTTTTTTTCTCTTTTTCAAAAAAAAAATAATAATAATTACAAAAATCCTTCCTCGACTATAACCCTTATAACATTATGTTTCCTAAATTTTAAAACATAATATGCATTCCCTCCGAGTTATGAAATATTAACAAAAAAACTCCTTTTGTTAGAATTCAATTTTAATAAAACTTGATACATATTAAAATTTGGTATATAAGAGTATTTTTGTAACTCTATCATGTTCAAAGCTAATTTAAATTTAAAAATTTTAATTGTTTGAAATATAAATTGAAAACCTTAAAAAATTAAAACAAAATATATCTCTTTTTCTACTTTCATGTGACCGCATCATGATAAGTTAATAATCTAATGGTTCATTAAACTGTTAAATAATCCCATTATTTGTGTAATATTGTGGCATTTATATTCAAAATCATAATTCGATAAGGTTTTTTTGTTAATATTTTATAAATCGAGGGAACAATTGTTACGTTTTGAAGTTTAGGGAGCACAGTATTATAAGGTCTATTATTGAGGAGGAATTTTTGTAATTAATAAAAAAAGGTCTTAATTTATTTTTTTTTTCACCAACTAAAATTCCGTAATGCCCTGATAATCTATTGTTGACGAGTGCATTTTTAATCAGTTGCAAAAATTAAGGAATATATATATATATATTTATATACACACATGTGTGCGTAGTTCCCTTAAAAAAAAAAAAAAAGAGCCATCAGACATACTATATATGGGCTGTTTAATGACGATCATCATGGTCGGGGATGGCCTCACATGTTTATCAATGGTCCGAACTTCTATATATGCTTGGATATATAAAAATAATTACATAAAAAATTATATGCTCGTCTATCCATGTAGCATGTGCATTGATAAATTCCCGAAATTATCAATCCCACAAAAGCACAAAAAAAAAAAAAAAAAAAACTACTCCTTGTCTTTGCAATATGCCCATGTTCCATTTGAAGATCCAGTCAGCAAACAAGTAATCTAATCCGGCCTCCAAAAATTAGAAGGCTAGGTCGAAAGAGGCAATGATGCATGTATAACACGTAGGTGCGACTCCTTGTCCCTTACTTTCTCATTTGTATTCCCTGAATGGGGACACGCTTTCATTCTTTAATAATGGAGGTCAAATTGATGAATGTGGCGTGAGACTGGATGATCAACCGGTCATGACCTACACGGACCGAAATGATAGGTAAGTGGCCGGACGGTTTCCTAGCCATCTCGGTCGGTGTTCGGTTTCTCAATTTTAGGAAACCGCCGGTGTTGGTAGCAACCGAACCCACAAAAACCGTAGGTTATGACTTAATGTACAACACTGCCTAATTTAAAGGAATTTTAGATGGAACAAATCTACTTAATTCAACTATAGTGCAAAATTATTTATAACCCCACATTCATGAAGGAAACGACTATATAAACCAAGAATGCAATGATAATTGTACAAATAAAATATTTACTTTCTCTTAAAACATCCTTTTACCAGACAACAAAAATGTTCTACCTTACCTCACCGAGACTCTACTTATCCTCTCTCCTTTTTATTTGATCTCATCCGACCAAACAAGCAGCAATTTTCGAGTAGAAATGCAAGATAAAGGTTATGCGTATATATCATTTCCATAATTTGTTTATTTACATGCTATTTTACTGGGATCACGGATGTAATTTTTTTGTTATATCAACATAAAACCAACGACAGTACCATTATTTTCCTCCGGACGTGTTTTTTTGGTTTTTTTTTTCATTTTTTATGTCGTTTGTTTAGGTCGCTTATTTAGTTTATTTTCTTATGAAAACGACATGTATTTTTTTCTTTCACAGTTAAGTATTTTTTTACTTATATCTTGTTACGACAGAGAGGTTCATATATTTTAAAGAAACGACAAGAATATGAGGAAGACATCAACAGCAGAAACGACAATAGACCAGAAAATGATAATGACTAAAACGACGAAAGAATGTATAAAACTGCAATAAGAAGAAAAAGCGACATGTATGGCGCCACTCGCCCCGCGACATCGTACGCTGCAATTGAGGAGGGTCAAAGAAAAAAGAACATCATTTAGAAAAACGACAATACAGGACAAACGGCATCAAATTTAGAAAGAATATCAACGCTAATAATGTTAAAGAGACCTAACACGGCAGTATAATAACTAAAATAGGAACAAAATCTATAGAACGACAAAAAGAAGAGATAGCGACAATGAATTGGAGAACTGACTTCGACGACAAAAAAAGGCAATACGAAAAACATATCCTGCAAAACGACAAATGAAAGAGAGCATAAAAGATGAAACGACAAGATATTTGGAAAACGACAAAAAGAATTACACGGAAAAGTAGGGCTGTACAAAAACCGCCCCGCACCCGCCAACAGCCCGCGCCCACGCCGGCCCATCTCAAAACAAGCGAGTTTACGTTAGCAACCCACTGGTGGACCGGTTGAACCCGCCCACTAATATTTTCGGTGGGCGGGTTTGGTTTTAAGTTTTTGAGGACGGGTTCAACCCGCACCCGCCCGCCTATATATTTTTTTAAAAAAACTTATCATTTATTTGATTTTGTTCTTATTTTAGAGATGATTGAACAATATAACACTTCAAGCATGGGCTCGGCTGCCTCTTGACATATTAGAAATTGAAAATTCTCCTATTATTTTGTGAAGTGATCAAAATTCAAATCAAGTAAGTTAGTAGAAAAAGCCCTAAAATAAAAAGAACACTTGACTTTGTTCATCATTTCATTTGTAGCATTCTATTATTTTCGAACCCAGTGAATAGGCTTTAATCTTTATGGACTCTTGACTTTGTTCATCACTTTATATGTAGTTGATGTTTCTTGTTGCAGTGAATGCTTATGTTTCTTAATTTGTACTTTTGAATATGCTCACTGTCTTTAAGCATCAAACTTGTTGGGAATGCTTTATGTATTATCATATTATATTTTCTACAAATTTTCTTCACTTTATAAAAAAAAGGTCCAAAAAATTACATTGGGCAATAGCATATGTCTAAACCGTCTTAACCGGCCCGCACCCGCCCGCAACCACCCAAAACCAAACCAAAACCGCCCGTCATGTGGTGGGCGGTTTGCGGGTTGGTTAATCGCCAACCCGCCATCCAAAAAAATCGCACCGCACCCGCCCAAAAACCATCAAACCGCCCGCCGTTCATCCTTACGGAAAAGCAAAAGTAACTAAAACGACGTTACACTCTAGAAAACAAGAATAAAAGGAGAAAACGGCAAGAAGACAACACAGCAAGTCAGCAATCACTCCGACTGGGAAAACGGCTACAAAATAGAGAAGATAATAAATTAGATAAACTACATGAAGCTGGTAAAACGATTCGTTAAATTGGGGAAAAATCGTCACCACGATATGAACGGAGATTAACAAATAGAACAAAAGTTGCTTTAGAAAATCGACTTCTAGAAAACTAGAGAACAAATTTTAGTTATATAAAACAAACAACTTAAGCTTCGAAAGAGTTGCTAAACAAACACGGCTCATCTCCGTAATTGCGTACTCTACATTTATAAGAAAACGGAATACCTATGGCAGTGCCAAAAGGTATACAGCTGACCTTGTAACATCAACACCGAAACTATTGTCCTATTTGTGCCAAATTGTATCAAAACGAGGAGGCTAGAGACTTTTTTATTCCTTGGTCTCGAACTTCATGAAGAACTCAATTCTATCTAGCCCTCTTTGCCAACAAAAAAGTGGGGCTGCACCTCATTTGTACACTTTCTTGGTTCATTGAACCCTTGTTGATTCTGAACTTCGTTCGTGAAGGAATCGGACTTTTGACGGGCTAGTCCTTTTTCATGCGCCGTTTTACCCTGAAAGGAAAATAAGCTTTGCTCTATGATATGATTTTACACCATTGGATGGAAGCTTTGACTGTTAGTATACCAAGTTAGCAATAAACTTATGCCGGAAGGCCTTCGATTTCTTTCTTTCTCTCTTTAGTTGTTAATATTAATGGCCCCTGAACTTTGAGTTAACTTTTACTTTACTTCTTGAAGCTTGAAAGTTATAGATTTGTTACCTTAAACTTTTAAATTTTCTCACTTTGTTCGATTTATCTAATTTTCCATCAAAAGTTATGAAAATAAACATATGTCATGTGCACGTAGGATCGTTAAAACTATTTATGGCTTGATAACGCCCTTCTTATCACTAATGTAGCAAAATCCTTCATTCCCCAATTTATTTTTTTAACTTTTTAAATGAAAACGTAAATGATAATTCTCATTTGAAACTAATAAGATGTCATTTTTACCCTTACATACTACCTCAAGTCTTTATATCTTCTCATTTTATGCCCTCAATCTAATTTTTGGTGAAAAGCGACAGAAATAAACACATATGAGTCATAACCTGTCTTTCTTCCTTTCTGTTTCTCTTCTCTTCTCAATTGTTTTTAAATTTCTTTTAAAATGTCTCCACTTCTTCTTCTTCTTTAATTTCCTTTCATTTTCCACACCGTTCGCTTCCTTCAAGTTTTTGCTTTCTACATCTAGAGCCGATCGTAGTGCTCCTGGCAAGCGGAAATAATCGACTCATAAAAACGATATTAACACTATAAAAGAACGATACAAACCTGAAAAGTGCTTGGGAAAATTACATCCCACATAAAAACGACAATACTTAAAAAGAAGATAGCTACTAAGAAACGAATTCATTATAAAATGACAATGGCCAAAAGCTATGGTAAGCATGCAAAACGACAGGTTAAAAAGGTCACCAGGTCAGTAGGTCACCAACTTATGAAAGACAGTAGCTCGGGGGAACGTATTGAAAACGACGTCAGCATAAAAAGACCATACCTGCAGCAGCCGAGAAACGACAACAGCATTACAAGGGACAGGAAAGTAAAAACATTAATAAATTGGAATACAACAATGGTCTACAAAGGGACAAGAAAATGAAAAATCGAAAACGACAATAAGCTGGAAGGGACTGATGCTAATTTGCTAGAAGGCCTATTCCGGTTTTTATTATGTTTCTCATGTTGAAAAAAAAAAAAAAAAAAAAAGAGCAACGGTTATGCACCAATAGGGAAAAAGGAGAGAGAGTGTACAAACTAGGAAGGACACCATCTTATCCCGCTGAGGAGCAGAAAAGATAGCGCAGAAGAAACTCTTAAAAAAAAAAAAAGGGGGTGGGGGGGGGGGGAGTGGGACGAACAAACAATCCAAAAAAGCTTCTTTTGCTTTTCCTATCACCTAGAGTTATTTTAAAACTTGGTTTTTACTTATTTTGCCAAACACATGATATTAAGAGTGCTGAAAATCAATACCAAAAGGGTTAATTATCAAATATTCTAAAACTGCTTTTAATTATGCTTGTAGTAGGCATTAGATCATGTGTCCAATATTCAAAACCCTAGTTTTAATTTCTCTTGAATTCACAGGCGTGGCGGGGCATTTCTCACTGGCATACTTAACTTTATTTACAAAAAAAAAAAAAAAATTCCAATAGGGCGTTCGAGAAGTATGGTTAGAACCAATAATTAAAACTATTTTTTAGTTAAAAACACTGTAACATATGAGAGCTTTATACTATAACTTTTTACTTTTTACTATAATTGTTAAGAGCTTTACAATTTTTGCAAGTTATAACCAATTTCAAACGCCCTATCATGCTTAATTTGACCGGACTGAATTGACAATATAAGACCATGCCTAAATAGCACCCTAGGCACATTAGGCATTAATTAAGCTATCAATAGAAATAAAGCCGTATCCTGTTTCGCTTACGGAAATCAAAAAGGAAAACAGAAATAAAGCCAAATTTACAAAGATCCCAACCACGCAGCATTAAAACCCTATAATAATGATAATGATAATAGTAATAATAATAATAATAATAATAATCCACGGCATACCTAACTTGACCGGACTAAATTGAGAATGCCTAAATATCGCCCTAAGCACATTAGGTATATATTAAGCTGTCAATATAAATAAATCCGTATTTTGTTTCACTTACAGAAATCAAAAAAGAAAAAAAAAAACAGAAATAAAGCCATATTTACAAAGATACCAACCACGCAGCATTAAATACTTTACCATAAGGATTTGATTTCCTTCTAAACCAATTAACTTAAGAAACCAGTCATAGAGGCCTCACCAGATAAACGCCTATAAAAAAGAGGCTAGAGATTCAATCAAAACATCAATCTTTTCCACATCATTATTATTGTTATTGTTCTTACTATTTTTTTTTTTTCCTCGTCTTTGGGTCAGTTTTTATTTAGTGGTGAATCAATAATGTGTTACGAGGTGAGGTGTTCGGCTTGTGGGAAGACCACGTGGGGCGGCTGCGGTAGGCACGTGCAATCGGTTTACCAGCGGATCCAGGAAGCCCAGCGCTGTTTCTGCAAAGAATGGCCCGGAATCAACACCACTGCTGCTGCTTCTGGTGGCTCTAAGGCTAAGCCCGCCGCCAACTCCACTGGACATGGCCCTTTGACTTCTTCTACTTGCACTCTCCTCTGATTTTGGGCAAGGTTTTTTAAAAGGGTTTGTTGAGACAAAGGGCATTGTCTTGGACCCTTTTGTAGTGATTTATGTTTGTTATTGCCTGTGGCAAGAAAATAAGAAAGAAAGAAATAAAGCCTTTAGACTTATTTATACATTTTTGCAGCGGTGGGAATTTCCTTTTTCTTTTTGTTTCAATTTTCCTGTCAATAACACGGAGATATAAGTGAACAGAGAAGAAAAAAAGAGGTAAAAAGAGAAACTGTACATAGATGGGATATAGGGGTAAATTATTTTTTTAAAGTACTTTTAAAATAGATGGTCAGAAGATTTTAGAATTAGGCAAATATCTATTTATCAATATGGTAAATTTGAGTTTATCAAATTTAACACAAATAAACTTGAAAAATTTATCATTTAAATTTAGTTTATCATTGATAAACTCGTCAAATTTATTAGTATTAAACTTGAGTTTATCGAGTTTAACACCGATGTTTTTGAGGAATTTATCAGTTAAATTTAGTTTATTACTGGTGAATGACCATTTGACTAATTTTAAAGAGCTATGATTATTAATTTTAAAAATACCATAAAAAAACCACCCAACCCAATTTCTCATTTAAGAAACAGTCGCTTGGATTTATCTATAGTTTTTTTTAATTCTTTCTCTAGAACATCCAAATATTATTTTGATGTAAAGCTTTTAAATGCTATATTATAAAATACAATATATCTCACTTTCTATATTATAAAATAAAAGTAGGCTATAACATAAATTATGTATATCTTTCACATATATCAAAAATTTATTTTAACTTTTACCTCTAATTATATTCATAAACACACCGCATAAGAGAAAGCGTTCATTCATCTATATGAAAAAAAATGATAATTAGATACTTGCAAAATATATAAAATAGAGACATTGAAAATAAGTCACTGCCGCAGTTGGCTCCCCGGCTACAAAGAGAGAGACGACTGTGTTCGGTTGGAAGGGAAGGGGCAGGAAGGAGTTGTGGGAATGACACTCGTATAACGACATGTAGTTTCTTAACGTTCTTGCAAACGACGACTCAAAGGGCAACGTTGTCAAGGAGTCCTGTTGGTAGCCTAGCTGCACTTGTCAAGGCCTCTTGGCTCTTGGGTTATGTGATACGAACTGTCGTTTGTATGGTAATAAAAAAGTAACTGTCATGCTGTCACTACATGTCATGTCGTTTTTCTTGTCTGAAACGAGCTTTCATCATTCCATTTAATACTCAATAAAAAAAAAAGGTTTTATCATCTTGGTACTATGTGATTACACCACACGTTTCTTTCCGTTTGAAAAATATTAAAAAAGCATCTTACAATCTTTAATCTTCAATCAAGTTAATTAATCGTTAAAATAAACTGAGTAAATAGCCGCTTGGTTTACAATATACCTAACAAAAGACAAGCAATTTTCTCTTTTTTCTTGTATTAAAGAAGTTGGGAGACACGAATAGTAAAAAATATTGGGGTCAGATGTGTATGTCTAAAGAGCAATCATATTTAACTTCGTAAGATTACAACCTTACTATTAATAAAATAGTGAGTTTTATTTTTAAAAATACATTTTATGTTATATTGAGACCTACAGTTTTATAAATATTAAGGTTATAGCTCCATAAAAATGAAATAGCTCTTTAGATTGCATTCATCATTTTGAGAAAAAAAGCAAAAAGGAAAAAAAATCTTTTTAAGTGATTGTGCAATGGCTTATTCTTTTAGCTATCTAGGGCTAGCTCAAATGGTGAGTGAGAGGGTAGGTGGGTGAGTAGGATGGGGTAGGCCTATGTTGATGCTTACCGTGGTCCGGCGTCGGATCAACACCCACGTGCGGCTGCGCACGGTCTGACCTCTCCTTGGACTCGCCTCTGTCCGGACGTGCACACCTGCAAGAGGAGGGACGCTTTGGAGAAGATAGTAGGGTTAGTCAATAGACAATGGCTCTCCGATGCTCAAGGCAGGTATTGCTCGGCAGAGGTCGACAGTTAGTTAGGTGTGTAGAAGAAGTCTCTCTCAAGAATGCCATAAATGCATCTTATTTATAGGCCACCACTTGGACCGGGTGTAAGGTGAGTTTTGCCCATAACCCGAGTGTCACATCAAGGTGTGTCAGGCAGTAGGTAACAAGTGTCGCGCCCATCACCCAATGGATTGGACTCTATCGGACGGCAAAGTATCTATCTTATGTTGGCCTTTAATGGCAAGTAGCAGCCTGCCTGCGAGTAATGTTGGTCCGACCCGAGCTATTATACATTTCGAGGTGGCAGCCTTCTTAGGGCGCAGCCTTGGATGTCTAAGAGGCACCTCGGAAAAAAGTATAAAGCATCGGGGGCCGATAGCAAGCTTTCCGGTGGTTCTGCCGAGCTTATTAGTCGACCATCGAAGTTAGTGTCCTCGGCGGTGGTGCCGAGCTCACCCTCAACAGCCTATGTTCGAACCTTATAAGAAGGGGGGATTTTGAAAAGTAACTTTAAGAAAAATTGATTTTGGGTAAATGATTTTTTTTGGGCAGTTTTTTGACGTAAAAAAAATGCTTTTTGGGCATGAAAACTGTTCTAGCTTTTTTTCTTTTCACTCTGTTGAAGTTCCTCGTCTCGCTACAGTTATTTTTGTCTTTTTTTTGAAACAAACTGAGACAGTTTACCTTCTTACAAAAATGTGTATTTTTTTGTACAAAAAAAAAAAGATCATTTCCTCAATTATCATTTTTTTTTTTGCCCTTTTGTCAAATTCTTCCCATTAGAAGCGGCACATGGGGTGCAATTCTAACAACAGTCCTATTCTTTTTGCAACAAGTGTTTGGTGTAGATTGTTAACTTTTGCGAAAGGATTTGCAGCATTAATTTGTTTTAGTTTTCCACCCTGTAATTATGGTTAGGCAATGACTTGAACCAGCATGTGTTTTGAGAGAATGATTTAAACTAATGGTTTGAATCATTTTTTATTCAAAACACTACAAATATTAAACGTTTTATATTATGGTAGCTTCTTATTTTACACTATAGCATGTGAGACTTTTCACAATTATTGATTCAAATCAATTAGCTTGAACCACTTTGCCAAATGGAGGTATCTCCCTCAAAACCAATTACTTTAAAAATAAAAAAAAAATACAAAAGTTAAATCCCACAAATGGTCCTTCATGTTAATCCACAATCTCACTTTAGCTCTTACTTCTAAAAAGTCTCTTTTTGGTCCCTATTATATTATTTGTTTTAGTTTCAGTCATTTTATTAATTAAGTGAAATATTTAACGAAAAATTTCTAAAATGTCATACTTTTATTCCCAACCTATTTTAATTAAGAGACTAAAAGTGAAACAAAATAAAAAATTAGAAATTAAAATACGGCATCTTTAAAGATTTCTGTTAAAATATTTAACATCTAACTAACAGAGGGAGATAACATCTTTTACTATCTTTCTATATGATTTTTATCAAATTCTTACATTCTTTTCCCTCCAATGTTTTTAGTTTTGTGACTGTTTTCTAATTTTTCTCTTGGCTCATTTTCTAGTTATGGTATTTAAACTTGTAAAAAATAATTCATGTTCTCCATATTAGAGGGGAAATTTTATGAACAAAATTGCGACAAAAATGAAATGTGATGTTCCACTGACTAAAATAAAAAAAAATGTCTCGTTTTTGGTTTATTTGCAGCTTGGAAGTCGCTGTTACTTTGCATCTGGAGCCTCTTATTCTCCCGAACAAACTAGAAAACCATTCGCTTCATCACAAAAAACCAGTCCTAATCTTTTTCCAATCAAAAAAAAAAAAAATAGCACACTTTGCGGTAACGTGCTTGGTTTTTTTTTTTCTTTTTTTTTTTCATGAGAGGTTTGGTCAGTCCGTCAAGATTATGTTAAAATTGCCTAAAATTCTTTTCTAAGACCACAACAGTGCTTGAAATTATCTCGTTTAGATAAGATCAGAGGCTACGCGTTACGTCAGCTTCCAATATAGCTTTATCTTGCGTGTCTCCACTTAACGTTTATCCTATGCCACAGTATAGGAGAAAAATATCTACATATAATTAGTAAGAAAATCTCAAAATTGGTGCACTGAGTGTCGGAGTCAAAATTTTTTCTCGGTGGTAGAATTGCATTGAAAACTAAAAGTAGAATTTTATTCAATGAAAATATGGCTATATATTTAAATATTTAAGTGAAGTATAATTATAATTTTTTTTTAAAAATAAAAACACAATAACATATTTTAATTATTTATGAGAACATAGCAATATATTTTAATTATTTTATAGATAGCATAACAATATTTTTCTATTATTTTATAAGGTACGATTGTGATTTTTTTTCAAAATAAGAGTATAACTAAAATTTTAAACCACAAAATTAGAGTGAAAATACAAATTTTAAAAAACGAGGGGGGGCTATACTAAAATTTTAAACTACAAAATATGAGTGAAAATACTTTTGTTTAGTGCCGCACTTGTGACATTTTTCATTCACCACTGTAATTTTATTTGCTTAAATAGAACCTTTAATATTATAAGTATTGGATTATATTTATTAAGTGTTATACTAGATAATATGAACAATTCTATATTAACAAACAAAAAATGTTACAAATGCTTGGTTGCCCCGGACCATTGGAGACAAATCTTAACAATTGTGTGACTTATTATTATTATTATTATTATTATTATTTTGGGTAGAAAAGGTCCCGACTTATCTCTTTAATTTGGTCTGATCTGGACAGCAGAAATATTGGGGACGTTGATGAGTACGCTGATGTGGACTGGGATAACATTGGATTTGGGGCAGTTCCAACGGATTAATTAATGGTTCTCTCATGAGTGTAACCACGTATATCCTATAAAGCTTCGTTTAATTTCTTTTTATATTTAATGAAATCAAGGTTTTGGGAAGTTATATATATATATATATATATATATATATATATTAATTTAAAGCTATGTGTTCTTATCTTACACCTTTGACTTCAACAATTTGGAATTTGGAGAATTGGACAAAAGTAGTTCTCTCATGAGTGTAACCACGTTATTTGTATTTTTGTACTGGCACTGAAACAGCATAACCCAATTTAATTAGTGATAATAACCTTGAAAGCAATTTCAAGATCAAGATTTTTTGGTGTTTCATTTAATGGACTTTTTGTATTGCTGGAGGAAAATATCTCACGTACAGCCCGTTTATAAAATAAATTTAGGCACATTTATTTCGCATAAAAAGAAAAATTAAAAAGAGCAGTAATTTTCTCTTTTTTCATGTCCAAGTCTAGTAAACAATGGAACTATTTCTCTTTACACATACACCAAAAAGGTAATCAATAATTTCATTTTAACTATTTTACTTTTTAATGGAGATAATTTCATTTCATTTTAATTTCATTTTGTGGCTGACATTTGTGACATAAAGAATTTAGAGGAATTTTCACAGGCATCTTTTTGAAACTTTTTTAAATAAATGCCATACATGTTTAACTTTGTTATAACTTAAACAAGTATTATAAATGATAGCATGGTACAATTTTTTAAAATGTGTCATTAATGAATGTATTTTTTAAATATACGATACAACAAGTAATTTTTCCAAGAATTTATTTAAAAAAAATGAGTACAAAGTTTAGGCCCAATATACCCTTTAATATGATTCAGGGTTAAAGACACATACGGCCAAACATTAGGAGCAAAATATTAAAATGGCCTTCTTATAAAAGAAATTCATTAGTAGCCAAAATAAAAAATCTATTTAGTTGTAAGGACCATAATAACCTTGTATAAAAAAGATCATAATATTAATTTTAACGTTAAATTATTGATATTAAGCAGCTATTAAAAGACTATAATTTGGGTTGGGTGATAGACTTTTTGGTTTGAATTTCAAAAGCTATTAATAACTAAACATTGTGTTTTTTAATGACCAAATTATTTTGTTTATAGTGACAAAACCTCTAATGAGGAATATAGGAGTAAAACAAATTTTATTGACCAAGTAATTTAGATTTTTTAATGACTAGACTATTTAGGTTTTAATGTCTAAACCTCTTATTTAGCTTTTATCAATTACTAGTTAATTTTTCTAATAGTTAAAATACCAAATCATTTTTGATGATTAAAGCTTCGTATTTTTCCTTTTTAAAGACTATACTCATTTTAAAAAGACTAGTAAATTTTTCAATGACTAAAGTATTTTTTTTTTAATGATTATACTCTCTTTTTCAATGATTGGATAGTTTTTCTAATGACTAAAAACTTTTTTTTTTCTTTTAAATGACTATACTCGTTCCTTCAATGGCTAGTTAATTATCTAATGACTTTTTTTAGACTAAAATATCTAATGACTAGTTCATTATTTAATGACATATTTTAATGGCTAAAATATTAGTTTTTTTAATGATTAAGATATTATGTTGTTTTAATGATCATATTGGGTAGTTATAGGTAATTACTTTATATAGAGACCAATGAGTACTATAACTTTAAGACAAGAAGTTTTAGCGACAATAAAAATTGATAATCATATTAAAAATATGTAAGTGTATAAATTATAAACGAGGTATATAATTTAAGTAAGATACATTTTAATGATTAAGGAATTTAATTATTTAATGATCTAACTATGAGGTTATCACGTTTTAATAATCACAAATTTATTTACTTATGCATGTTGTAAAAGAAGACCATATGATTAAAACAATAGTTGATATGGCAAAACAAAAAAGTTATATATCAATAGGAAAGCTATAAAATTCATAAAGCTACTAACTACACAACGATGATAGAGTTGTCTTGTTTTGAAAAAGGAGAAGCTCAGGTTATGAGAAAGCAAATGAGAATATAAAGAGGGAAAGGAGTGAAATTTATTTAATTCAAATCTGTACAAAGGAAAAGATAATTGATTGACCGAAGAAAAAAACGTAATTGTCAATCTAAAATAGGAATTAACGATAGAACAGTAATTAAAGAATTAATTACATATTATTTTTATTAGAGAATTAAAGTGAAAAAAAAAATTGCATACATAAAATTGCACACAATAAATAGGGTTAAATATGGTTTGAAGAAAAATATTTAACAATTGGTTTGGCTACTATTGAGTTTTTTATTAGATCCAGCCGTTTGGCTTATCACACTATTTAAACTGGCCAAATGTGTAATTTGCACTATGATTTATGTGGCAGGTGTTTAGAAGTGTTGGTTATAACTATTTTTACTGTAACATGTGAAAGTTTTATACTACAATTTTATTTTATTTTTTATTTTAATATAACATAACATGTGAGAACTTTACATTATTCATAAATAAAAAAAATGACCCGAACAATTTTTTGCTATAGATCATGATTTGAATTTACTAACAAACACTGAATCATACAAACTTAACACATAAATTGTAGACTCCTCCTCCAGAAAAAGGTTTTTTGTACACAGGCCCCTACTCATGGGAGGTGGTCCAATGTTGGGTTTGACCCCGGCACCAGAGTACACCTTTTTCATCTTTGCCTCCCCTGTTGGTAACTATTTCAAGGATAACCACTCTTTTTTTCTTTTTTTCTTTTTGTTTCTTTCTAAGCTCTATGGTTCATTCCTATTAAAAATTTGTGAATTTATTTGTATTTCTTGTTCTATTAAAAGGAGGGAAATGCACCATTGAACTTGTACGTGGAGACTGAATACGATCGAGCTTCGCCTGCAGAGCTGGGGGTGTCAAAGGCATAACCAACTATGCCCCAGTGAGTACATTTCTCTCAAGATATTGGATCAAGTTCTTCAACGGTAATTGAAATTATAATGCTTGTTCTTAAATTAAGTGTAACGCCTCGAAATTTATTTAATATTATTGTAATGTAAATGATGAATTAGTGTGCCATAACTAACGTTTTAACATTAATTAGATTATTTGGTTGGATTTTAAATGTTGGTTGTTTTGTTAATTTGTTGAATCCAAATGATTTCTTATTGTTTTAAAATGATGTGTTGAGTTTTAAAACACAACGATTTGTAAAATGTTAAAAATACTTCGTTTTACAAAACCGTGGGCGGCACATGGTTTTCGCACAGTAAAATCGCCCACCGTTTTTCTCTATTTATTCTCTTTCTCTTCCTCTCTCTCTTTACTCAGTTCACTCTCTCTCTCTCTCTTCCCTCCCGTGACTCTCTCTCAGCAGCTCTCTCTCTCAATTCTCTCACAAAATTTTGAATCAAAATTCGAATCCAAGCTTCGGGTTAACAAGGAGGAAGCTCGGGGATGTGATTTAACAACCGAGAACGCGGATTGAAGCTTCGATTCGAGGTTAGTTTTGAAATTTCTAAACTTTTTTTTTCAAAATTTTCAATTTTGTGTATTTTTGAAATCTAGGTTTGTTTAAGCTTAGAAACCCTTGGATTTGAGTTAAATGAACTTAGAACAACTAGAATCTAAGCTTAGATTGAAGAAAAACGGATTTGATTCAAGATTTTTCATTTTTCCTCAATTTTTCCTATTTTCGGATTTTCGAGATTTTGTGTTTGAATCTTGTTTAAATGAGTTTTAAAGTGTCTAAATATGTTTTTCTATCATCTATGAATGTTTTTTATGCCTGAGATTTGAGAAAAACAGGTTAGAATCAAGATTTGGGTTTTGGGGAAATCGAAACCCGTGGTTGGAATTTTTGGGTTTTCCCAGTTCAGCAAGCAGAACTGCGTGTTCGGCAGGCCGGAACAGGGATCGGCAGGGTGGTGTTCTTCCGTCCGGCAGGCTGAACCTAGAGAAATGACCGGCTGACCGGACCTGGCTTCCGGCACAGTTCGGCCGGTCGAAGCAGGGAGTCCGGCAGGCCAACCGAGGCATGGAAATTTTTGTGATTTTTACCCGTTTTCACTGTTTTGAACTCTGATTTAAATTCCAACCTGTAACGCCCCTATATGGGGGTTAACAGTTTTTAATGAGATAAAATAAAAATAAATAATAAAAGTAAAACCTTAAAAATAAAATTTGCCCGGGACTTAAATGAAAATTCTCAACTCAAAAATAAAAATATAAATGACAAATAAACCACAGTTTTAATGTAGCACCTTAAATTTAATAATATAAACTGTTGTCATCATCATTTTAACCCTCAACACATTGTAATACAGTCACAGAAAGTAACAATTGATGCTTACATTATCATGAAGAACATTCTCAACAATTGAAGCAGTCCCAATGTAATATAGCTACATCACTTCCTCAACTATATTTCTCGTAGCCACCTCACACTTAGTGAGTCCTGAAAAGATATAAACATAAGGGTATGAGCAACACTATGCTCAGTAGAGAAAGCCATTACTCACCTCTATCATTACCATATTAAAATCTGCATGGTTAGTAAGTCACATCATATTTCAGATTATGAGGTTTATTATGATCACATCTTATGGATACCGTAGTTAATCATTACCAAGTGTCATAATTACACATTTATACAAATATTACCAATCATCATTGTTCCTAGGTATCCATGTTAAATTGAGTATCACTCAACTCATCGAAACCCAAATGGGCGCACTTGATCACCCTATAAACATTCCAAGGGTGTTCCGGTGAGGGGACATCAAGCCCCGAGTCCTCACCAAATCGATTCCTGTACAGTGTGTTCTGGGACTTTCAACCCAAGGAAGCGTCATCGCCTTCCCCCTACTTTACCTTTTAGGGTATTCATGCCCAAGGACGTAACCGTCGCCCTTTTCATGTCTCACAATTTCTCTATATTAAATCATTATTAATAGAGTTAATTTTCCTAACCATGCTTCTCAATTTATAACATGTGTCAATTCATTATGTTCCTCGCCGTACAATACAAGACGAGTCCATGTCATAGTTTCATATGTGATACACATATAATATCAGTTCAACATAGATATATATATATATTGCGGCAAAACAATCAATTTTAATTCTATAAAAACCTCACAAAAGATGAGTAATAGAATCCCTACCTTTTAAGCTTATCAACAGTCTCTTAATCCTGGAATCAATTAACGTTAGCTCCATACTCCCTTGATCCTAAGGCGTGCATAAGGACAATTAAAACTAAAGCACAACATACAACTACATTCATAAAATTTATTTTAATTTAATCTTAGAATTTCAAGAAATAACCACTGCCCATAGAGGTATTATAAAGTTTAACAATATAAATTTTCTGTCTAGGGCATATACACTTAGACTTCATACATATGCTCCAAAATAGCAACAAACATATACTTAGGTTTAAGAACGTAAATTTGAATAATCCTTTAGTATAAAAGAAAATTTATAAATGAAAGACTAAATTTGTTCATAAGATTCTAACCTCGGATTATGGTTAGTTGGAAGCTTGAAATGGCTTCAAAACAGGTTCCTTTAGTTCGGTATGACTGAAATTCTTGCTCAAATGGAGGTGATCGTGGCTGATTTTTATGGCTGCCTTGAAGAAGTTCTCTAAGTATTTTGCTTCAGCAAAGAAATAAGAAGAAGAGTGTGGGAACCGTGGAAGAGAAAGGAAGAAAAGATGAAGTCTTTGAAGAGAAGTGATGGAAACAATTATAGAGGAGACATGTTGAAGCATGTCACGGAGGAAATAAAGAAAATGAGGGTCAAGAGTAGTTGGAAAAGATATCCTTATGTCTCATCTAAAGACTTTAACACATATAATGCCAATATGACATTTTTGAGATTTATTAGAAGTTCTAAGGCTTTTTAGTAATCATACTAAATAAATATAGGAGAATTTTAGAAAATTTAAAAATAGATAAAAATAAATATTATAAAATAAATTTAAATGAAGCAATTTTTTTTATACATTAAAAATTAATTTAATTACCTCAATACCCGTTAGAAGAATAACGGGTGTCACAGCTCTACCCCCCTTAAAGAAATTTCGTCCTCGAAATTTCAATTCTAGTAATACTAGTAAAAATTATGATTCCACTATGATTCCAATTCTGAGTCTAAACCGTTAATGTTGTTTGTCCTCCAAATTTAAGTTATCGTATCTCCACTTATTTACTTGCATAATAAATCTTACTCCTAAATCCCTCAATGAGAGTATTTCTGACAAGTTTCAACTTATAACACCGTATAATAGTCTAAGAATCTGATCAGGCATACATATTGACCATACCATGATTCTAGTCCTTCATTGTCCATGGACTGTGATTTACAATCACATTTAAGGAGATTGCCAGAGAAATTTTATATACTTCATCTTTAGGTTCCTTTTCCTTTTTGAGTAAGGAAAAGTCAAATATATTTGATTTCATACCTCAACTAATAAACTAAAACATAATCATAAAACATATATCACAAACACTTATATTCAAAACCATACATTAAACTTACTCATAGAGATATTAAACGGAATCTCAGAGTTGCAGACAAACCCGACATATTTTTCATTAAACAGCTATCATCATGACACAAACATTCAACCCAAATAATATACTCATATTTCATATGGAATATCCCCAAAACTGACTCTGGTACTTCCACATAATATTAACAGAATATTACACATTACAAACATAATACGGATACGTTTCGAGAGTACAAGGCACTCCGTATACCAGCTATCCATATCATGCATGCTTAGAGGATACAAAAACATCGATAAACAAAAGATCGGACCTTAAGAAGGATGCGTTTCGAGAGCATCAAGTACTCCGTATCCAGCCATCCCGGCATTAGGCTCAATGAATCTAAAAGATTGAACAACAACGTACCACAAGAAACACAGAATACAAGGCAAACGGTTATTCGTAACACACGAAATACGGACACACATGCCTACATGCCAAAGATAAAACAAAAAGATTACAGATGGAGATTCAAATCAATTGGCCGCTCCCGGCTTTCCCTTTCCCATTCAAGCTTGGATGTTGCAGTGTCGGATTCTGGATGTATGATTTGCATTTTATCTATCAATTCCTCAGCTGTTGAAGCAGTAACAAAGATTTGTCTCTCCGATTCTGTAGTGATGTTTTCTTCCACAGCGTAATCTAGAAATTTCAAAAGACCGTCATAAAAACCCTTTACGTTCATCAGTCCCAAAGGTTTGGAATAAAAGCCCAACAATTGCCCACAAGCAACTATAAATATTTCCTCAAGAGTACCTAGACCACCAGGTAATGCTATAAAAGCATCAGAATTATAGATTATGTCTTTAAAATTTTTAGGGATACTCCTGACTCCTTCTCCCTTACCTATGGCTTCCTTACAAAGGTTTCCTTCAACTGGAATATGAGGCCAAATTCTTACATCAGTAGCGTCGCTAGACCTACCTGCTAGTGCCATATTTACCATCATTTTTATACTACCACCCCCATAGATTATGTTAATCTTCTTGCGTGCTAGGACTTGCCCTAAGTGATTTGCAGCTTCTAAATAAGCTTTATCTTTTCCAAGGCTGGAACCACAAAAGACACAGGCATTCTTTATTTTCTTCGTGGACTGGGAGGTAGACATATTTGGTTTATAGAAGTGGTTGCTTAATGTCTGCTCCACTTAGACTTCGGGTTCTACATGAGATTTTAAAGATGAGAAATATACAAAAAGGGCTAAAGAGATAGACGAGTAGGTAATGAAAAGGTAATCCAAAGATTTAAACAAAATCTTGTGCGGATAAGAAAGTAAGATAAGGTGATTGATAGTTTACAGAAAATCTGATTCACTTTTTGAAAAAGATTAGACTCTAATTGTATAACTTTTGACAATTGAGAACAATTCGACAAAAGACCCTCTTGACACAACTGTAGACTTTTTGACAAATATACACCAAGTCTAGAAATTTAATATAAACGACAAATACTATAGAACTTTTGAAATTTGAGACACAAATCTTGAAATATCTGGATAAGCTTTTCAAAATTCAAACATATTACTGTACCGTATGTGACGTGTCTGATAAGATAATATATTTTATTATATATATATATATATTTAAGAAAATCATAAATTAAATAAGATATTAACACTTACTGTATCAATCTAATAATCACAATTATTTCAAACACAAAAGTAAATATTCTGAGTAAAAGAAAAACACAAACTGTTGAACATCAGCTAAAACTGCTTCAAATAAGTAAAGACTAAATAACCTTTATAGAGCGATGACTTATTCCCCATCCAGTTTTCTTATGGCTTGGCAAACAGGATCTAGAAATACCATATTCCTGAGGCGTTGTCTTTCTGTATAAAATTTAGGCCAGAGTTTAAAAATAGCTCCTTGAACATATCCACTAGGGTGACCGTGGAGAGGAGGATGGATGCTATCCAAGTTCTCCTTTGAAAGTCCATCCCTACAAAACCTTATTTTATCCTCTCTATTCGTAGACATATAACCAGGTGAAGTACATTTACCGTTACAATTTTGTCTTCCACATTTGTTACAAGTGACCACGATGGCACGAGCTCTTCTTTTCATTGCACTACGACTGGTACCTGTTCCTGGTAAACCGACATCTTGACTAAAGTCACTCGGACGGATTTTCCCCTCTATTAACATTCTCACATCACAAGGGATACCAAAACGCATAAGAATCCACAACCGAGTAATTCTAGCCTTGTATTTCTTTCTGAGAATCTTTTGGGAGAGTGATGGGAAATACTTTCTCAGATGTTGGTACTTTGGGTCCATGATGAGATGAAAGAAGAGTAAATAGAAAGGAAAAATTAAGATAGTAAATTACAGAATCCTAGAATTCCTTCTTCTTTTAGAGGAAAAGAAGAATTTCTAATGAAAAAGAAGAGGATTTGCGATTTAGAGAGAAAATAACAAATTAAGAGAGAAAAAGTGAACTCGGAGAAATAAACTCTTATGCACAGTAAACGTATATGTAAACAATAATTAAACCACTGTATATGACACGTATAGAGACCACGTGGGAGAGACAGTGTGAATCAAACTGATTTAAGATTTGAACTAGGCCCAAATGTTCTTAGTTGAAAATGGTCAGGTTGTTTCGGGCCTTAACACATTTAGAACGAGTTAAATAACAAACATAAAATTGAAAACCAATTCGTATGAATCTTAAACCCAATTCAAAGTCCACTATAGATAAAGTTAACTATAAACAACAAATCTAATTTAACGACAACAAGGATCTTCCTGAATGATCCAGCAACTCAAATAATTTTGTTTTAATCAAAACCTTATTGAACAATGCATACACCCATATGTTATTCCTAATACTCAACATCTATCAATGGATTCATCATCATTACTACCAAGGGTTTAGAATGTGACTAACCTTGAAATCAATACGATTTACGTCTTTCAACGTAGACCATATAAATGAACAAAGACACTTGATGTTACTACTTAAGAACATCTACAATCCCCACAATTCTACTTATACAATATATAATTTCCTCATATAACAAAACCTTAGGTAACCAAAGGATTCACTGATACACTTAAATACAAAGTACGTAACGAAATATTCCAATTTTGAGATTCATGCATTCTAGACTTTACACAGTCTCAACAGACCAAAAGTCTAACATTTATCTCTCTCAAGATTCAATACCATGATTCCCAACTTATATCATATTCCTCAAATATATAGAACTTTTAAGAAAAGACATTGACACTTATGTGCTCCATCGAATCCACACATAATCATTACTTAGGTTTGAATCAATTACGAAAAATTTGGCATATCTATGCCAAACTTTAAAATCAATAAATCAAGCCTTATATTTCTTATTGTTTTTCACGAGACAAAAGGCTCTTAAATCCTCGTATCTATACGAATTTCTCATCGTTTATACGAATTAAATATGCTTATAGATCCTAATATTATACGAATCTCTCATAAGCATTCTACTTATAAACTCATTTCATATAATTATCATTCCCTCATAACTATTAATACTTTCCTTCTATATAATTATTGTACTCATATAACCATTAGTATTTTCATTCTATGGCCTTTCCATGTTACATCCTTCTAAACTGTATAAATCAATGTGAAGGTTCATTTTGATGATGACACTGAAAATTCAGCTTCAAAACCATCTCAAAAATATATTTTTTTAAAGTGGTGCTACACTCCCTAGGTTAACCGAACCTAGGCTCTGATACCAAAAATTCTGTAACGCCCCTATATGGGGGTTAACAGTTTTTAATGAGATAAAATAAAAATAAATAATAAAAGTAAAACCTTAAAAATAAAATTTGCCCGGGACTTAAATGAAAATTCTCAACTCAAAAATAAAAATATAAATGACAAATAAACCACAGTTTTAATGTAGCACCTTAAATTTAATAATATAAACTGTTGTCATCATCATTTTAACCCTCAACACATTGTAATACAGTCACAGAAAGTAACAATTGATGCTTACATTATCATGAAGAACATTCTCAACAATTGAAGCAGTCCCAATGTAATATAGCTACATCACTTCCTCAACTATATTTCTCGTAGCCACCTCACACTTAGTGAGTCCTGAAAAGATATAAACATAAGGGTATGAGCAACACTATGCTCAGTAGAGAAAGCCATTACTCACCTCTATCATTACCATATTAAAATCTGCATGGTTAGTAAGTCACATCATATTTCAGATTATGAGGTTTATTATGATCACATCTTATGGATACCGTAGTTAATCATTACCAAGTGTCATAATTACACATTTATACAAATATTACCAATCATCATTGTTCCTAGGTATCCATGTTAAATTGAGTATCACTCAACTCATCGAAACCCAAATGGGCGCACTTGATCACCCTATAAACATTCCAAGGGTGTTCCGGTGAGGGGACATCAAGCCCCGAGTCCTCACCAAATCGATTCCTGTACAGTGTGTTCTGGGACTTTCAACCCAAGGAAGCGTCATCGCCTTCCCCCTACTTTACCTTTTAGGGTATTCATGCCCAAGGACGTAACCGTCGCCCTTTTCATGTCTCACAATTTCTCTATATTAAATCATTATTAATAGAGTTAATTTTCCTAACCATGCTTCTCAATTTATAACATGTGTCAATTCATTATGTTCCTCGCCGTACAATACAAGACGAGTCCATGTCATAGTTTCATATGTGATACACATATAATATCAGTTCAACATAGATATATATATATATTGCGGCAAAACAATCAATTTTAATTCTATAAAAACCTCACAAAAGATGAGTAATAGAATCCCTACCTTTTAAGCTTATCAACAGTCTCTTAATCCTGGAATCAATTAACGTTAGCTCCATACTCCCTTGATCCTAAGGCGTGCATAAGGACAATTAAAACTAAAGCACAACATACAACTACATTCATAAAATTTATTTTAATTTAATCTTAGAATTTCAAGAAATAACCACTGCCCATAGAGGTATTATAAAGTTTAACAATATAAATTTTCTGTCTAGGGCATATACACTTAGACTTCATACATATGCTCCAAAATAGCAACAAACATATACTTAGGTTTAAGAACGTAAATTTGAATAATCCTTTAGTATAAAAGAAAATTTATAAATGAAAGACTAAATTTGTTCATAAGATTCTAACCTCGGATTATGGTTAGTTGGAAGCTTGAAATGGCTTCAAAACAGGTTCCTTTAGTTCGGTATGACTGAAATTCTTGCTCAAATGGAGGTGATCGTGGCTGATTTTTATGGCTGCCTTGAAGAAGTTCTCTAAGTATTTTGCTTCAGCAAAGAAATAAGAAGAAGAGTGTGGGAACCGTGGAAGAGAAAGGAAGAAAAGATGAAGTCTTTGAAGAGAAGTGATGGAAACAATTATAGAGGAGACATGTTGAAGCATGTCACGGAGGAAATAAAGAAAATGAGGGTCAAGAGTAGTTGGAAAAGATATCCTTATGTCTCATCTAAAGACTTTAACACATATAATGCCAATATGACATTTTTGAGATTTATTAGAAGTTCTAAGGCTTTTTAGTAATCATACTAAATAAATATAGGAGAATTTTAGAAAATTTAAAAATAGATAAAAATAAATATTATAAAATAAATTTAAATGAAGCAATTTTTTTTATACATTAAAAATTAATTTAATTACCTCAATACCCGTTAGAAGAATAACGGGTGTCACAGCTCTACCCCCCTTAAAGAAATTTCGTCCTCGAAATTTCAATTCTAGTAATACTAGTAAAAATTATGATTCCACTATGATTCCAATTCTGAGTCTAAACCGTTAATGTTGTTTGTCCTCCAAATTTAAGTTATCGTATCTCCACTTATTTACTTGCATAATAAATCTTACTCCTAAATCCCTCAATGAGAGTATTTCTGACAAGTTTCAACTTATAACACCGTATAATAGTCTAAGAATCTGATCAGGCATACATATTGACCATACCATGATTCTAGTCCTTCATTGTCCATGGACTGTGATTTACAATCACATTTAAGGAGATTGCCAGAGAAATTTTATATACTTCATCTTTAGGTTCCTTTTCCTTTTTGAGTAAGGAAAAGTCAAATATATTTGATTTCATACCTCAACTAATAAACTAAAACATAATCATAAAACATATATCACAAACACTTATATTCAAAACCATACATTAAACTTACTCATAGAGATATTAAACGGAATCTCAGAGTTGCAGACAAACCCGACATATTTTTCATTAAACAGCTATCATCATGACACAAACATTCAACCCAAATAATATACTCATATTTCATATGGAATATCCCCAAAACTGACTCTGGTACTTCCACATAATATTAACAGAATATTACACATTACAAACATAATACGGATACGTTTCGAGAGTACAAGGCACTCCGTATACCAGCTATCCATATCATGCATGCTTAGAGGATACAAAAACATCGATAAACAAAAGATCGGACCTTAAGAAGGATGCGTTTCGAGAGCATCAAGTACTCCGTATCCAGCCATCCCGGCATTAGGCTCAATGAATCTAAAAGATTGAACAACAACGTACCACAAGAAACACAGAATACAAGGCAAACGGTTATTCGTAACACACGAAATACGGACACACATGCCTACATGCCAAAGATAAAACAAAAAGATTACAGATGGAGATTCAAATCAATTGGCCGCTCCCGGCTTTCCCTTTCCCATTCAAGCTTGGATGTTGCAGTGTCGGATTCTGGATGTATGATTTGCATTTTATCTATCAATTCCTCAGCTGTTGAAGCAGTAACAAAGATTTGTCTCTCCGATTCTGTAGTGATGTTTTCTTCCACAGCGTAATCTAGAAATTTCAAAAGACCGTCATAAAAACCCTTTACGTTCATCAGTCCCAAAGGTTTGGAATAAAAGCCCAACAATTGCCCACAAGCAACTATAAATATTTCCTCAAGAGTACCTAGACCACCAGGTAATGCTATAAAAGCATCAGAATTATAGATTATGTCTTTAAAATTTTTAGGGATACTCCTGACTCCTTCTCCCTTACCTATGGCTTCCTTACAAAGGTTTCCTTCAACTGGAATATGAGGCCAAATTCTTACATCAGTAGCGTCGCTAGACCTACCTGCTAGTGCCATATTTACCATCATTTTTATACTACCACCCCCATAGATTATGTTAATCTTCTTGCGTGCTAGGACTTGCCCTAAGTGATTTGCAGCTTCTAAATAAGCTTTATCTTTTCCAAGGCTGGAACCACAAAAGACACAGGCATTCTTTATTTTCTTCGTGGACTGGGAGGTAGACATATTTGGTTTATAGAAGTGGTTGCTTAATGTCTGCTCCACTTAGACTTCGGGTTCTACATGAGATTTTAAAGATGAGAAATATACAAAAAGGGCTAAAGAGATAGACGAGTAGGTAATGAAAAGGTAATCCAAAGATTTAAACAAAATCTTGTGCGGATAAGAAAGTAAGATAAGGTGATTGATAGTTTACAGAAAATCTGATTCACTTTTTGAAAAAGATTAGACTCTAATTGTATAACTTTTGACAATTGAGAACAATTCGACAAAAGACCCTCTTGACACAACTGTAGACTTTTTGACAAATATACACCAAGTCTAGAAATTTAATATAAACGACAAATACTATAGAACTTTTGAAATTTGAGACACAAATCTTGAAATATCTGGATAAGCTTTTCAAAATTCAAACATATTACTGTACCGTATGTGACGTGTCTGATAAGATAATATATTTTATTATATATATATATATATTTAAGAAAATCATAAATTAAATAAGATATTAACACTTACTGTATCAATCTAATAATCACAATTATTTCAAACACAAAAGTAAATATTCTGAGTAAAAGAAAAACACAAACTGTTGAACATCAGCTAAAACTGCTTCAAATAAGTAAAGACTAAATAACCTTTATAGAGCGATGACTTATTCCCCATCCAGTTTTCTTATGGCTTGGCAAACAGGATCTAGAAATACCATATTCCTGAGGCGTTGTCTTTCTGTATAAAATTTAGGCCAGAGTTTAAAAATAGCTCCTTGAACATATCCACTAGGGTGACCGTGGAGAGGAGGATGGATGCTATCCAAGTTCTCCTTTGAAAGTCCATCCCTACAAAACCTTATTTTATCCTCTCTATTCGTAGACATATAACCAGGTGAAGTACATTTACCGTTACAATTTTGTCTTCCACATTTGTTACAAGTGACCACGATGGCACGAGCTCTTCTTTTCATTGCACTACGACTGGTACCTGTTCCTGGTAAACCGACATCTTGACTAAAGTCACTCGGACGGATTTTCCCCTCTATTAACATTCTCACATCACAAGGGATACCAAAACGCATAAGAATCCACAACCGAGTAATTCTAGCCTTGTATTTCTTTCTGAGAATCTTTTGGGAGAGTGATGGGAAATACTTTCTCAGATGTTGGTACTTTGGGTCCATGATGAGATGAAAGAAGAGTAAATAGAAAGGAAAAATTAAGATAGTAAATTACAGAATCCTAGAATTCCTTCTTCTTTTAGAGGAAAAGAAGAATTTCTAATGAAAAAGAAGAGGATTTGCGATTTAGAGAGAAAATAACAAATTAAGAGAGAAAAAGTGAACTCGGAGAAATAAACTCTTATGCACAGTAAACGTATATGTAAACAATAATTAAACCACTGTATATGACACGTATAGAGACCACGTGGGAGAGACAGTGTGAATCAAACTGATTTAAGATTTGAACTAGGCCCAAATGTTCTTAGTTGAAAATGGTCAGGTTGTTTCGGGCCTTAACACATTTAGAACGAGTTAAATAACAAACATAAAATTGAAAACCAATTCGTATGAATCTTAAACCCAATTCAAAGTCCACTATAGATAAAGTTAACTATAAACAACAAATCTAATTTAACGACAACAAGGATCTTCCTGAATGATCCAGCAACTCAAATAATTTTGTTTTAATCAAAACCTTATTGAACAATGCATACACCCATATGTTATTCCTAATACTCAACATCTATCAATGGATTCATCATCATTACTACCAAGGGTTTAGAATGTGACTAACCTTGAAATCAATACGATTTACGTCTTTCAACGTAGACCATATAAATGAACAAAGACACTTGATGTTACTACTTAAGAACATCTACAATCCCCACAATTCTACTTATACAATATATAATTTCCTCATATAACAAAACCTTAGGTAACCAAAGGATTCACTGATACACTTAAATACAAAGTACGTAACGAAATATTCCAATTTTGAGATTCATGCATTCTAGACTTTACACAGTCTCAACAGACCAAAAGTCTAACATTTATCTCTCTCAAGATTCAATACCATGATTCCCAACTTATATCATATTCCTCAAATATATAGAACTTTTAAGAAAAGACATTGACACTTATGTGCTCCATCGAATCCACACATAATCATTACTTAGGTTTGAATCAATTACGAAAAATTTGGCATATCTATGCCAAACTTTAAAATCAATAAATCAAGCCTTATATTTCTTATTGTTTTTCACGAGACAAAAGGCTCTTAAATCCTCGTATCTATACGAATTTCTCATCGTTTATACGAATTAAATATGCTTATAGATCCTAATATTATACGAATCTCTCATAAGCATTCTACTTATAAACTCATTTCATATAATTATCATTCCCTCATAACTATTAATACTTTCCTTCTATATAATTATTGTACTCATATAACCATTAGTATTTTCATTCTATGGCCTTTCCATGTTACATCCTTCTAAACTGTATAAATCAATGTGAAGGTTCATTTTGATGATGACACTGAAAATTCAGCTTCAAAACCATCTCAAAAATATATTTTTTTAAAGTGGTGCTACACTCCCTAGGTTAACCGAACCTAGGCTCTGATACCAAAAATTCTGTAACGCCCCTATATGGGGGTTAACAGTTTTTAATGAGATAAAATAAAAATAAATAATAAAAGTAAAACCTTAAAAATAAAATTTGCCCGGGACTTAAATGAAAATTCTCAACTCAAAAATAAAAATATAAATGACAAATAAACCACAGTTTTAATGTAGCACCTTAAATTTAATAATATAAACTGTTGTCATCATCATTTTAACCCTCAACACATTGTAATACAGTCACAGAAAGTAACAATTGATGCTTACATTATCATGAAGAACATTCTCAACAATTGAAGCAGTCCCAATGTAATATAGCTACATCACTTCCTCAACTATATTTCTCGTAGCCACCTCACACTTAGTGAGTCCTGAAAAGATATAAACATAAGGGTATGAGCAACACTATGCTCAGTAGAGAAAGCCATTACTCACCTCTATCATTACCATATTAAAATCTGCATGGTTAGTAAGTCACATCATATTTCAGATTATGAGGTTTATTATGATCACATCTTATGGATACCGTAGTTAATCATTACCAAGTGTCATAATTACACATTTATACAAATATTACCAATCATCATTGTTCCTAGGTATCCATGTTAAATTGAGTATCACTCAACTCATCGAAACCCAAATGGGCGCACTTGATCACCCTATAAACATTCCAAGGGTGTTCCGGTGAGGGGACATCAAGCCCCGAGTCCTCACCAAATCGATTCCTGTACAGTGTGTTCTGGGACTTTCAACCCAAGGAAGCGTCATCGCCTTCCCCCTACTTTACCTTTTAGGGTATTCATGCCCAAGGACGTAACCGTCGCCCTTTTCATGTCTCACAATTTCTCTATATTAAATCATTATTAATAGAGTTAATTTTCCTAACCATGCTTCTCAATTTATAACATGTGTCAATTCATTATGTTCCTCGCCGTACAATACAAGACGAGTCCATGTCATAGTTTCATATGTGATACACATATAATATCAGTTCAACATAGATATATATATATATTGCGGCAAAACAATCAATTTTAATTCTATAAAAACCTCACAAAAGATGAGTAATAGAATCCCTACCTTTTAAGCTTATCAACAGTCTCTTAATCCTGGAATCAATTAACGTTAGCTCCATACTCCCTTGATCCTAAGGCGTGCATAAGGACAATTAAAACTAAAGCACAACATACAACTACATTCATAAAATTTATTTTAATTTAATCTTAGAATTTCAAGAAATAACCACTGCCCATAGAGGTATTATAAAGTTTAACAATATAAATTTTCTGTCTAGGGCATATACACTTAGACTTCATACATATGCTCCAAAATAGCAACAAACATATACTTAGGTTTAAGAACGTAAATTTGAATAATCCTTTAGTATAAAAGAAAATTTATAAATGAAAGACTAAATTTGTTCATAAGATTCTAACCTCGGATTATGGTTAGTTGGAAGCTTGAAATGGCTTCAAAACAGGTTCCTTTAGTTCGGTATGACTGAAATTCTTGCTCAAATGGAGGTGATCGTGGCTGATTTTTATGGCTGCCTTGAAGAAGTTCTCTAAGTATTTTGCTTCAGCAAAGAAATAAGAAGAAGAGTGTGGGAACCGTGGAAGAGAAAGGAAGAAAAGATGAAGTCTTTGAAGAGAAGTGATGGAAACAATTATAGAGGAGACATGTTGAAGCATGTCACGGAGGAAATAAAGAAAATGAGGGTCAAGAGTAGTTGGAAAAGATATCCTTATGTCTCATCTAAAGACTTTAACACATATAATGCCAATATGACATTTTTGAGATTTATTAGAAGTTCTAAGGCTTTTTAGTAATCATACTAAATAAATATAGGAGAATTTTAGAAAATTTAAAAATAGATAAAAATAAATATTATAAAATAAATTTAAATGAAGCAATTTTTTTTATACATTAAAAATTAATTTAATTACCTCAATACCCGTTAGAAGAATAACGGGTGTCACACAACCTTATAGAACGATTTTAAAGGTACAAATGGCACACTAAGACATCATGAAATGATTTATTAACATAGAAAGTCTCGAACTAGATATTGATCGACTTAGTTTGTATCTAGGATCGTTCGTGGTTCCGCGGAGCTAACGTATAGCGGACCGAGATTTCGGTGTAGGGCACCGGCACGAGTATCGAGGTAGGACTTCTACCCCATTTTCTTGGTAGCCTAGTTTCAAAATGATTTGGCTTTGAAAATGATTTCTATTAAGATGTTTTCAACGGTTGTTTGAAAATAGATTTATCGGTTATATTTTAATATACCGTGAACTGAAATGAATCTCATAATGAATGTAAAGAACAACACTCGGTAATTGGGTTTTGAACGATGATAATAATAAACATATAGGTATGATGCAATATCAGAGATCGGGTCGTGTAGCGATCGACCTTGGGGGCAGGTCTCGAAATCCAGCTGGGCTACTACGGTGGTGATATTATGGTTTGCCTAGGAAAAAGAAACTGATATTTCTGGTTGTCTAAGTAAACTGTTTTGGGTAAGAACGGCTTTACTCAAATTTATTCATTTATTTATTCATTTATTCATTTGAGGTTTCTTTTAAATGTCTCATGGTAATGAAATGTTTCTTTAAATTAAATTATTTTATAAAACATAGTCCTACTGAGCCTTTCGCTCACGTTTTATTTGTTTTAAATTTCCCCCTCTAGGTGGTTTCCCATTTAGGTTTGGAGAGGATTCTTCGGACCAAACTCTAGAGCAATAGAAGGATTAATTTATATTTTGTATCATTTAATCAAGGCATGTAAGATTTAACTTTATTTGTATCTGGACTGTGATTGTATTTATGATATTGTCAGAACCATGTGTGTGCATAAGTTGTGGGTTGTGGAACCCATACTCGCGGTTCTTCATTTATTTTTATTATTTGCTTAATATTTATAAATTCTTTTATAAAAATGTGGTTGAAATCTTCTTATTTCTCACTTGATTTGGTCCTTAAACCATTGGTTTTAATTAAATTTTCTTTTAATTAATTTAAATAAACCGTCACGTCACCTCCCGTACTCTGGGGGGCGTGACATTAAGTTACGGCTTTGCATGAAGGGGTGAAAAGTTAACTATTTTGAAATGAAGGGGAGAATATCTTCTCTCTCTACCCCTCTTACAAGTGTAGGTTTTGAAAGCAATTGCAAGAGCCAAAAACAGAGGATTTTCTGATGTCCTACGCCTTGACTTAGTAAACAAGAATCTTCTGGAGGAGGTCTCTTCTTGCAACATTTTTATTGTCAAGGTATCTTTCTAATTTCTCTATACAAAACAATAGTTTTCAATGTATCTAACACTTTTAGAACTTAAAAAGATGTGGCAGGACATTGTTATTTCAACCTCTTCAAATGTCGGTGCTATTCTTTCAGACATCACCAAAAAAAGCGTCATTAAAATTACACGTGTCCATGGTAACCATGTGTCAACTTGGCTTAATTATTTACATCATATAGTTTCTACTTATCTTATGAATATATACATTTGAGACATCATTACCAACTCACCATTTTTCATTCAATTTAAACAATAAACATGTTCTGAAAATGTCATCAATCTGGGACAGGTTAAGGAACGTGCTATCCCAGTAAAGAAGCTTATTGAAGCTGATGAAGTGTTCTGCACAGGAACTGCTGTTGGGTAGCATTACATACAAGGATGAGAGGTGACCAAATTTTATACCCATTTTTATTTTAAAAAGGTTTTACTCTGACTATATGTTATATAATCAATGTAATAAAGGCATTTTTAAAAAAAAATTCTAAGTTATATAGCTCAAATAAAGTTCATTTTTGTAGGGTGGAGTTTAAAGTTGACGACAGTGATAAATCTATCAGTTTAGAATTGTACAAAACCCTTGTGGGAATACAAACAGGCATCATTAAGGATAAGAAAGGCTGAATCATCGCGATTATTTGAGCTCTTTCGTTTACCGCAATTGCAAGTCCAAATCATGTGAAAGTCCAGCTTTTATTATATATATATATAATTTCGCGTGAATTAGGCTGATATCAATAAAAAGAAAAATCTTGTTTATGTGACACCACTGGTTCGTCGTCTGAGTTTTTGTCTCTAGTTGATGATGGGAAGATGAAATTAACCCCTGCAAGGCCCGTAAAGCGTTTTTTTTTTCATTTTGTTAACGACGAGAGAGAGCAACTAGCATCAAAAATCGCTTAAACATTTTGACCAGTCTAACTGTTTTAATCTATACCAAAACCTCCATTCAAATAACATTGAAAATTTAAAGAAAAATTTAAAAATGATCAAAAGAAAGGGAAAACAACTTAAAAAAATTACATGAACAAACTGTACTTCAGCAAAGAACTATTCATACAAAATAGCAATAGTTTCCAATGCCTAAATCCAGTTAAAAAAAAATAATCAATCACTACCGATGGCGGCCGCATTGTGGTAAGGATGTCGCATTCTAAATTTACCACTCTATTCATCAAAATGCTTAGGCCAGGATCCTTATCATCCCACTAGGAGTGTCAATATGTAACATACTAATCAAATCATTTTTCTTAAAAGAGAAATTAATTGATCATTTTAAACGTCCATTTCAATTTTCACCAGGAAAGATATTAATCAGATCATTTTGGTTAAGAAAAGAAACCAATCCTTCCTTTTCTTTCCTTTTTTTTCCCCAAAAAAAACAAAAGAGTAATCAAACAATCCTTCTTTATGATATGTTTTTTTATACAAATTTTTATTTTTAAAACGTGTTACTCTATGATTATTTATTACATAGTTGATGTATTAGTGCCAAACTTTTTTCTAAGTTATATAGCTCACGTAAAATTTGTTTGTTATAGGATGGAGTTCAAAGTTGGTACGTGATCAATCTGCCAAGTTCAAAACTGTACAAAACCTTGTGGGGGTACAAACATGCATTATAGAGGATACAAAAGGCAGGATCACTGAGATTGTTTGAGCTTTTTTTGTTTCAAGTCCAGATCATATGAAAGTCCAGCTTTTACAAATAATTTCACGTGAATTGGTCTGATATCAATAAAAAGAAAAATATTGTTTATATGGCACCACTTGTTAGTCGTATGAGATTTTATCTCCAGTTGATGATGGGAAGATGAAACAATTACTACAAGAAGAAATCAATCACTTCAAGCCAGTAAAACTTTTTTTCCCCCTGTTTGTTAATGATGAGAGAGCATAATTGATATCAAAGAATAGCTTAAACATTTTAACCACTGTAACTGTTTTATCCCATATCAATCCTACATTTCTAATCATATTAAAAATATAAAGAAAAATTACAAAATGTTCAAAAGAAGGGGAAAACGGCTTTAAAAAAAAGACATAAACAAATTACACCTCAGCAGAAAACTATTCATACAAAATAGCTTATAGTTGCCAAAGCCTAAGTTCAATAATAAAAAAAAAATCAATAACTACTGTTGGTGAAGGTATTCTAGTTGTAAGAATGTTCGATTCTAAACTTTCAGCTCTTGTCTGTTCAATGTTTGAGTCACGTTGAACGTAAAAATATGTTATTTAACATAGATTATATATTAATAGACTCTACAAAATTTGGGTTGGGATCTTTGTCATCCCACTCGCAGTCTTGTATCTAACTTAGTAATCAAATCATTTTTCTTAGAAGAAATTAATTGGTCGGTTCAAATATCCATTTCAAATTTCACTGGGAAACATATTAATCAAGTCATTTTCCTTAAGAAAAGTAACCGATCCTTCTTTTCTTTTCTTTTCTTTTTTATGAAGAAACAAAAGAATAATCAGTCAATCAATCCTATTTTGTGATATGTTTTTTTATACCAATTTTTATTTTTAAAAAGTATAATTCTATGTTGACTATTTGTTACATAATTGACGTAGTAGTGTCAAATTTTTTTCCAAGTTGTATAGCTTACATGAAGTTCATTTGTGTAGAGGATGGAGTTTAAAGTTGGTGGTGATCGATTTATCAGTTTAAAACTATACCAAAACCCTTGTGGGTATGCAAACAAGCATTATAGAGGATAAGAAAGGTTGGATCATCAATATCGTTTGAGCTCTTTCATTCACCTCAATTTCAAGTCGAGATCATGTGAAAGTCCAGGTTATATATATATATATATATATATGAATGTAGATATATATATATATTTATATATGTAGTCTTGCCTAAACTAATCTGATATCAATAAAAAGAAAAATCTTGCTCATGTGGCACCACTTGTTAGTTGTCTTTATCTCTAGTTGATGAATGGAAGATGAAATCAATCTCCCAAGGCCCAATAAATTTTTTTTTTTTTCTTTCCTTTCTTTTTGGGTTAATGATCAGAGTATAGCTGATGTCAGGAAAAGCTTAAATTATTTTATCGTATTTCAAACCTCCCTCTTACATAATATTAAAAAACAAGAAAATCACAAAAGGATCAAAACTCAAAAGAAAAGGAGACAAAAACGACTCTTTAAGAAAATGACACAAACACAAGTTGTACCTAAGAAAAGAACTTTCCACATACTCGCTTATAAATGTCAAAAAGCCTCTAAGACTAATAAAAGTAATCGACCCCCTATAGTGACGGCGAATTTTGGCAAGGATGTCCATTCAGAACTTTCAATTATTTCCGATCAATGTTTGAGTCATATCAAACGTAAAAAATATCTCTCAGCAAAAAAGAAAAAAAAAAGAAACGTATTTGGCATATATTATATGCTGGTGTGGGCTCTACGAACTCTGGACAGGGACCCCTTATCATCCCACCAGTAGTCCGTGTGTAACGTACTAATCAAATAATTTTGTTGAAAAAAAGGTTCTTCACTTTCAACCATCCGTCTCTGTTTTCAGTAGGAAGCGTACTAATCAAATAATTTTCGTGAAGAAAAGTAACCAAGCCTTCTTTTCTTTTATCTGAAGAAAAAAAAAACAATCAATTCATTTGGTTAGGCTTTTTCTTCATTGCAGAACCTTACCGTTAGAGTTTTTGAACTTTTAAGTTAACTTTTACTTTACTTCCTGAAAGCTTGAAAGTTACCACTTTATTATCTTAAACTTTTAAATTTTTTCACTTTATTTGATTTATCTAATTTTTCATCAAAAGTTATGAAAATAAACATATGTCATGTGCACGTAGGATCGTTAAAACTGTTTATGGCTTGATAACGTCCTTTTTATCACTAATGTAGCAAAATCCTTAATTCCCCGATTTATTTTTTAAACTTTTTAAATGAAAACGTAAATGATAATTCTCATTTGAAACTAATACGATGCTATTTTTACCCTTACATACTACGTCAAATCTTTATATCTTCTCATTTTATGCCTTCAATCTAATTTTTGGTGAAAAGCGACAGAAATAAACACATATGAGTCATAACCTTTCTTTCTTTCTTTCTGTTTCTCTTCTCTTCCCAATTGTTTTTAAATTTCTTTTAAAGTGTCTCCACTTCTTCTTCTTCTTCTTTAATTTCCTTTCATTTTCCACACCGTTCGCTTCCTTCAAGTTTTTGCTTTCTACATCTAGAGCCGATCGTAGTGCTCCTGGCAAGCGGAAACAATCGACTAATAAAAACGATATTAACACTATAAAAGAACGATACAAACCTGAAAAGAGCTTGGGAAAATTACATCCCACATAAAAACGACAATACTTAAAAAGAAGATAGCGACTAAGAAACGAATTCATTATAAAATGACAATGGCCAAAAGCTATAGTAAGCATGCAAAACGACAGGTTAAAAACGTCACCAGGTCAGTCGGTCACCAACTTATGAAAGACAGTAGCTCGGGGGAACGTATTGAAAACGACGTCAGCATAAAAAGACCATATACAACTTGTAAACCTGCAGCAGCCGAGAAACGACAACAGCATTACAAGGGACAAGAAAGTAAAAACATTAATAAATTGGAATACGACAATGGTCTACGAAGGGACCCGAAAATGAAAAATCGAAAACGACAATAAGCTGGGAGGGACTGATGCTTATTTGCTTGAAGGCCTATTCCCGTTTTTATTATGTTTCTCATGTTGAAAACCAAAAAAAAAAAAAAAGAGCAACGGTTATGCACCAATAGGGAGGGAAAAAAAGAGAGGAGAGAGCGTGTACAAACTAGGAAGGACACCATCTTATCCCGCTTAGGAGCAGAAAAGATAGCGTAGAAGAAACTCTCAAAAAAAAAAAGAAAAAAGGGGGAGTGGAACAAACAAACAATCCAAAAAATTTTCTTTTGGTTTTCCTATCACCTAGAGTTATTTAGAAACTTGGTTTTTACTTTATTTTGCCAAACACATGATATTAAGAGTGCTGAAAATCAATACGGGTTAATTATCAAATATTCTGAAACTGCATTTAATTATTCTTGTAGCGGGTATTAGATCATGTATCCAACACTTAAAACCCTAGTTTTAATTTCTCTTGAATTCACAGGCGTGGCGGGGCATTTCTCACTGGCATACTTAACTTTATTTACAAAAAAAAAATTTCTAATAGGCCGTTCGAGAAGTATGGTTAGAACCAATAGTCAAAACTATTTTTTAGTTAAAAATACTATAGCATATAAAAGTTTTATACTATAGCTTTTTGCTTTTTACTATAGTTGCTAAGAGCTTCACATTTTTACAAGTTAGAACCAATTTCAAACACCCTATAATAATAATAATAATAATAGTCGTCGTCATCATCATCATCCACGGCATGCTTAACTTGACCGGACTGAATTGACAATATAAGACCATGCCTAAATAGCACCCTAGGCACATTAGGCATTAATTAAGCTATCAATAGAAATAAAGCCGTATCCTGTTTCGCTTACGGAAATCAAAAAGGAAAACAGAAATAAAGCCAAATTTACAAAGATCCCAACCACGCAGCATTAAAACCCTATAATAATGATAATGATAATAGTAATAATAATAATAATAATAATCCACGGCATACCTAACTTGACCGGACTAAATTGAGAATGCCTAAATATCGCCCTAAGCACATTAGGTATATATTAAGCTGTCAATATAAATAAATCCGTATTTTGTTTCACTTACAGAAATCAAAAAAGAAAAAAAAAAACAGAAATAAAGCCATATTTACAAAGATACCAACCACGCAGCATTAAATACTTTACCATAAGGATTTGATTTCCTTCTAAACCAATTAACTTAAGAAACCAGTCATAGAGGCCTCACCAGATAAACGCCTATAAAAAAGAGGCTAGAGATTCAATCAAAACATCAATCTTTTCCACATCATTATTATTGTTATTGTTCTTACTATTTTTTTTTTTTCCTCGTCTTTGGGTCAGTTTTTATTTAGTGGTGAATCAATAATGTGTTACGAGGTGAGGTGTTCGGCTTGTGGGAAGACCACGTGGGGCGGCTGCGGTAGGCACGTGCAATCGGTTTACCAGCGGATCCAGGAAGCCCAGCGCTGTTTCTGCAAAGAATGGCCCGGAATCAACACCACAGCTGCTACTTCTGGTGGCTCTAAGGCTAAGCCCGCCGCCAACTCCATTGGACATGGGCCTTTGACTTCTTCTACTTGCACTCTCGTCCGATTTTGGGCAAGGTTTTTTAAAAGGGTTTGTTGAGACAAAGGGCATTGTCTTGGACCCTTTTGTAGTGATTTATGTTTGTTATTGCCTGTGGCAAGAAAATAAGAAAGAAAGAAATAAAGCCTTTAGACTAATTTATAAATTTTTGCAGCGGTGGGAATTTCCTTATTCTTTTTGTTTCAATATTCCTGTCAATAACATGGAGATATAAGTGAACAGAGAAGAAAAAAAGAGGTAAAAAGAGAAACTGTACATAGATGGGATATAGGGGTAAATGATTTTTTTAAAGTACTTTTAATATAGATGGTCAGAAGATTTTAGAATTAGGCAAATATCTATTTATCAGTGATAAATTTGAGTTTATGTTTAACACAAATGAACTTGAAAAATTTATCATTTAAATTTAGTTTATCATTGATAAACTTGTCAAATTTATCAATACTAAACTTGAGTTTATCGAGTTTAACACCGATGTTTTTGAAGAGTTTATCAGTTAAATTTAGTTTATTACTGATGAATGACCATTTGACTAATTTTAAAGAGCTATGATCATTTATTTTAAAAATGTCATAAAAAAACCACCCAACCCAATTTCCCATTTAAGAAACAGTCGCTTGGATTTATCTATAGTTTTTTTTAATTCTTTCTCCAGAACATCCAAATATTATTTTGATGTAAAACTCTTAAATGCTATACTATAAAATGAAAATATACTACAATATAAAACTCTCATTTTTTATATTATAAAGTAAAAGTACGCTATAACATAAACTAGTTTATGTAAATCTTTCACATATATCAAAAATTTATTTTAACTTTTAGCTTTAATTATATTAATAAACACACCTTATAAGAGAAAGCGTTCATTCATCTCTATGAAAAAAAATGATAATTAGATATTTGCAAAATATATAAAATAGAGACATTGAAAATAAGTCTCTACCGCAGTTGGCTCCCCGGCTACAAAGAGAGAGACGACTGTGTTCGGTTGGAAGGGAAGGGGCAGGAAGGAGTTGTGGGAATGACAGTCGTATAACGACATGTAGTTTCTTAACGTTCTTGCAAACGACGACTCAAAGGGCAACGTTGTCAAGGAGTCCTGTAGGTGGCCTACCTGCACTTGTCAAGGCCTCTTGGCTCTTGGGTTATTTGAACCCAACTGTCGTTTGTATGGTAAAAAAAAAAAGGAGCTATCATGCTGTCACTACATGTCATGTCGTTTTTCTTGTCTGAAACGAACTTTCATCATTCCATTTAATACTCAATAAAAAAAAGGTTTTATCATCTTGGTACTATGTGATTACACCACACGTATCGTTCCGTTTGAAAAATATTAAAAAAGCATCTTACAATCTTTAATCTTCAATCACGTTAATTAATAGTTAAAATAAACTGAGTAAATAGCCGCTTGGTGTACAATATACCTAACAAAAGACAAGCAATTTTCTCATTTTTCTTGTATTAAAGAAGTTGGGAGACACGAATAGTAAAAAAAATTGGGGGTCTGTGTATGTCCAAAGAGCAATCATATTTAACTTCTTAGGATTACAACCTCACTATTAATAAAATAGTGAATTTTATTTTAAAAAATATATTATATGTTAGATTAGGACCTACAACTTTATAAGTATTAAGGTTATAGCTTCATAAAAATGAAATAGCCCTTTAGATTGCATTCATCATTTTGAGAAAAAAAGCAAAAAGGCAAAAAAAATCATTTTAAGTGATTGTGCAATGGCCTATTCTTTTAGCTATCTAGGGCTAGCTCAAATGGTGAGTGAGAGGGTAGGTCGGTGAGTATGATGGGTAGGCCTATGTTCGAACCATATTAGAAGAGGCACATGGGGTGCAATTCTAACAAAAGTCCTATTCTTTTTGCAACAAGTGTTTGGTGTAGACTGTTAACTTTTGCAAAAGGATTTGCAGCATTAATTTGTTTTAGTTTTCCACCCGGTAATTATAGTTAGGCAATGACTTGAACCAACGTGTGTTTTGAGAGAACGGTTTAAACTAATGGTTTGAATCATGTTTTGTTCAAAACACTACAAATGTTAAACGTTTTATATTATGGTAGCTTCTTGTTTTACACTGTAGCATGTGAGACTTTTCATTATTATTGATTCGAATCAATTAGCTTGAACCACTTTGCCAAATGGAGGTATCTCCCTCAAAACCAATTACTTTAAAAATAAAAAAAATATACAAAAGTTAAATCCCACAAATGGTCCTTCATGTTAATTCACAATCTCACTTTAGCTCTGACTTTTAAAAAGTCTCTTTTTGGTCTCTATTATATTATTTTGTTTTAGTTTCAGTCACTTTATCAATTAAGTGAAATATTTAACGGAAAATTTCTAAAATGTCCGACTTTTATTCCCAACCTATTTTAATTAAGAGACTAAAAGTGAAATAAAATAAAAGATTAGAAATTAAAATACGACATATTCAAAAGATTTCTGTTAAAATATTTAACATTTAACTAACAGAGAGATAACATCTTTTACGATCTTTCTATATGATTTTTATCAAATTCTTACATTCTTCTCCTTCCAATGTTTTTAGTTTTCTGACTGTTTTTTAATTTTTCTCTTGGATCATTTTCTAGTTATGGTATTTAAACTTGTAAAAAATAATTCATGTTCTTCATATTAGAGGGGAAATTTTATGAACAAAATTGCGACAAAAATGAAATGTGATGTTCCACTGAACTAAAATTTTTTTTAAAAAAATAAAGTCCCGCTTTTGGTTTATTTGCAGCTTGGAAGTCGCTGTTACTTTGCATCTGGAGCCTCTTCTTCTCCCGAACAAACTAGAGAACCATTCGCTTACAGGTAATCATCACAAAAAACCAGTCCTAATCTTTTTCCAATCCAAAAAAAAAAAAATAGCACACTTTGCGGTAACGTGCTTGGTTTTTTTTTTTCTTTTTTTTTTTCATGAGAGGTTTGGTCAGTCCGTCAAGATTATGTTAAAATTGCCTAAAATTCTTTTCTAAGACCACAACAGTGCTTGAAATTATCTCGTTTAGATAAGATCAGAGGCTACGCGTTACGTCAGCTTCCAATATAGCTTTATCTTGCGTGTCTCCACTTAACGTTTATCCTATGCCACAGTATAGGAGAAAAATATCTACATATAATTAGTAAGAAAATCTCAAAATTGGTGCACTGAGTGTCGGAGTCAAAATTTTTTCTCGGTGGTAGAATTGCATTGAAAACTAAAAGTAGAATTTTATTCAATGAAAATATGGCTATATATTTAAATATTTAAGTGAAGTATAATTATAATTTTTTTTAAAATAAAAACATAATAACATATTTTAATTATTTACGAGGATATATTAATATATTTTAATTATTTTATGGATAGTATAACAATATTTTTCTATTATTTTATAGGATACGATTGTGATTTTTTTTCAAAATAAGAGAGTATAACTAAAATTTTAAACTACAAAATCGGAGTAAAAATACAAATTTTAAAAAACGAGTGGGGGCTATATTAAAATTTTAAACTACAAAATATGAGTGAAAATACTTTTGTTAGTGCCACATTTGTGACATTTTTCATTCACCATTGTAATTTTATTTGCTTAAATAGAACCTTTAATATTATAAGTATTGGATTATATTTATTAAGTGTTATGCTAGATAATATGAACAATTCTATATTAACAAACAAAAAATGTCACAAATGCTTGGTTGCTCTGGACCATTGGAGACAATTCTTAACAATAGTGTGACTTATTATTATTATTATTATTTTGGGTAGAAAAGGTCCCGACTTATCTCTTTAATTTGGTCTGATCTGGACAGCAGAAATATTGGGGACGTTGATGAGTACGCTGATGTGGACTGGGATAACATTGGATTAGTTCCAACGGATTAATTAATGGTTCTCTCATGAGTGTAACCACGTATATCCTATAAAGCTTCGTTTAATTTCTTTTTATATTTAATGAAATCAAGGTTTTGGGAAGTTATATATATATATATATATATATATATATATTAATTTAAAGCTATGTGTTCTTATCTTACACCTTTGACTTCAACAATTTGGAATTTGGAGAATTGGACAAAAGTAGTTCTCTCATGAGTGTAACCACGTTATTTGTATTTTTATACTGGCACTGAAACAGCATAACCTAATTTAATTAGTGATAATAACCTTGAAAGCAATTTCAAGATCAATATTTTTTGGTGTTTCATTTAATGGACATTTTGTATTGCTGGAGGAAAATATCTCACGTACAGCCCGTTTATAGAGAAATTTAGGCACATTTATTTCGCATAAAAGGAAAAATTAAAAAGAGCAGTAATTTTCTCTTTTTTCATGTCCAAGTCTAGTAAACAATGGAACTATTTCTCTTTACACATACACCAAAAAGGTAATCAATAATTTCATTTTAACTATTTTACTTTTTAATGGAGATAATTTCATTTCATTTTAATTTCATTTTGTGGCTGACATTTGTGACATAAAGAATTTAGAGGAATTTTCACAGGCATCTTTTTGAAACTTTTTTAAATAAATGCCATACATGTTTAACTTTGTTATAACTTAAACAAGTATTATAAATGATAGCATGGTATAATTTTTTAAAATGTGTCATTAATGAATGTATTTTTTAAATATACGATACAACAAGTAATTTTTCCAAGAATTTATTTTAAAAAAAAATGAGTGCAAAGTTTAGGCCCAATATACCCTTTAATATGATTTAGGGTTAAAGACACATACGGCAAAATATTAAAATGGCCTTCTTATAAACGAAATTCAATAGTAGCCAAAATAAAAAATCTATTTAGTTGTAAGGACCATAATAACCTTGTATAAAAAAGATCATAATATTAATTTTAATGGTAAATTATTGATATTAAGCAGCTATTAAAAGACTATAATTTGGGTTGGGTGATAGACTTTTTGGCTTGAATTTCAAAAGCTATTAATAACTAAACATTGTGTTTTTTAATGACCAAATTATTTTGTTTATATAGTGACAAAACTTCTAATGAGGAACATAGGAGTAAAACAAATTTTATTGACCAAGTAATTTAGATTTTTTAATGACTAGACTATTTAGGTTTTAATGTCTAAACTTCTTATTTAGCTCTTATCAATTACTATTTAATTTTTCTAATAATTAAAATACCAAATCATTTTTTATGATTAAAGCTTCGTATTTTCTCTTTTTAAAGACTATACTCATTTTAAAAACACTAGTAAATTTTTCAATGACTAAAGTATTTTTTTTAATGATTATACTCTCTTTTTCAATGATTGGTTAGTTTTTCTAATGACTAAAACTTTTTTTTTCTTTTAAATGACAATACTCATTCCGTCAATGGCTAGTTAATTATCTAATGACTTTTTTTAGACTAAAATATCTAATGACTAGTTAATTATTTAATGACATATTTTAATGGCTAAAATATTAGTTTTTTTAATGATTAAGATATTAGGTTATTTTAATGATCATATTGGGTAGTTATAGGTAATTACTTTATATAGAGACCAATGAGTACTATAACTTTAAGACAATAAGTTTTAGCGACAATAAAAATTGATAATCATATTAAAAATATGTAAGTGTATAAATTATAAACGAGGTATATAATTTAAATAAGATACATTTTAATGATTAAGGAATTTAATTATTTAATGATCTAACTATGAGGTTATCACGTTTTAATAATCACAAATTTATTTACTTATACATGTTGTAAAAGTAGACCATATGATTAAAAAAATCGTTGGTATGGCAAAACAAAAAAGTTATATATCAATAGTAAAGCTATAAAATTCATAAAGCTACTAACTACATAACGAAGATAGAGTTGTCTTGTTTTGAAAAGGAGAAGCTCAGCTTATGAGAAAGCAAATGAGAATATGAAGAGGGAAATGAGTGAAATTTATTTAATTCAAATCTGTACAAAGGAAAAGATAATTGATTGACCGAAGAAAAAAACGTAATTGTCAATCTAAAATAGGAATTAACGATAGAACAGTCATTAAAGAATTAATTACATATTATTTTTATTAGAGAATTAAAGTGAAAAAAAATTGCATACATAAAATTGCACACAATAAATAGGGGTAAATATGGTTTGAAGAAAAATATTTAACAATTGATTTGGCTACTATTGAGTTTTTTATTAGACTCACACTATTTAAACTGGCCAAATGTGTAACTTGCACTATGAATTATGTGCTCAAAGTCCCTACTTTAGGGTGAATGCCATTTACCTTTTCCTTTCGTTGTTCTTGTGACACTATCAATTTAAATTCAAAATCAACAGGGACTATTCGAAGGAACAAAAGCTCACGGAACCAAAGAGGGGCGGCTTCTTCTATTTCGTCCGGACCAGAATGCAATTCGCACGAGGCAGGGCGCAGAAAGATTACGCGCGCGTGCACCCTCAGTTGACCAATTTGTTGATGCCGCAAAACAAATTGCTTGCGCTAACAAGTGTTGGGTAACACTCTTTTTACTAATAAGGTCTTTTGCAGATGGTTAGAACCGTTGGTTATAACTAGTTTTACTGTAACATGTGAAAGCTTTACACTGTAATTTTTATTTCATTTTAATATAATATAATATGTGAGAGCTTTACATTGTTCATAAATAAAAAAGTTATTCGGACCACTTTCTGCTAAACACCCAATAAATCATCATTTGAATTGACTAACAAACACTGAATCATACAGACTTAACACATAAATTGTAGACTCCTCCTCCAGAAAAAGGTTTTTTGTACATAGGCCCCGGGAAGTGGTCCAATGTTGGGTTTGGCCCCGGCACCAGAGTACACCTTTTTCATCTTTTGCCTCCCCTGCTGGTAACTATTTCAAGGTTAGCCACTTTTTTATGGTTTCTTTCTAAGTTCTATGGTTCATTCCTATTAAAAATTTGTGAATTTATTTGTGTTTCTTGTTCTATTAAAAGGAGGGAGATGCACCATTGAACTTGTACGTAGAGACTGAATACGATCGAGCTTCGCCTGCGGAAGCATAACCAACTATGCCCCAGTGAGTAAATTTCTCTCAAGATATTGGATCAAGTTCTTCAACCTTAATTGAAATTATAATGCTTGTTCTTAAATTAAGTTACGGCTTGGCATGAAGGGGTGAAAAGGTAACTGTTTTGAAATGAAGGGGAGAATATCTTCTCTCCCTACCCCTCTTACAAGTGAAGGTTTTGAAAGCAATTGCAAGAGCCAAAAACAGAGGATTTTCTGATGTCCTATGCCTTGACTTAGTAAACAAGAATCTTCTGGAGGAGGTCTCTTCTTGTAACATTTTTATTGTCAAGGTATCTTTCTGATTTCTCTATACAAAATAATAGTTTTCAATGTATCTAACACTTTTAGAACTTAAAAAATGTGACAGGACAATGTTATTTCAACCTCTTCAAATGTCGGGGCTATTCTTTTAGACGTCACTAGAAAAAGCGTCATTGAAATTACATGTGGCGAGAGTTATGTGTCAACTTGTTTCCATTATTTACATTTCTACTTATCTTATGAATATACATTTGAGACATCATTACCAACTCACCATTTTTCATTCAATTTAAACAATAAACATGTTCTGAAAATGTCATCAATCTGGGACAGGTTAAGGAACGTGCTATCCCAGTAAAGAAGCTTATTGAAGCTGATGAAGTGTTCTGCACAGGAACTGCTGTTGGGTAGCATTACATACAAGGATGAGAGGTGACCAAATTTTATACCCATTTTTATTTTAAAAAGGTTTTACTCTGACTATATGTTATATAATCAATGTAATAAAGGCATTTTTAAAAAAAAAATTTAAGTTATATAGCTCAAATAAAGTTCATTTTTGTAGGGTGGAGTTTAAAGTTGACGACAGTGATAAATCTATCAGTTTAGAATTGTACAAAACCCTTGTGGGAATACAAACAGGCATCATTAAGGATAAGAAAGGCTGAATCATCGCGATTATTTGAGCTCTTTCGTTTACCGCAATTGCAAGTCCAAATCATGTGAAAGTCCAGCTTTTATTTTATATATATATATATATATAAAATTTCCAGCTTTTATTATATATATATAATTTCGCGTGAATTAGGCTGATATCAATAAAAAGAAAAATCTTGTTTATGTGACACCACTGGTTCGTCGTCTGAGTTTTTGTCTCTAGTTGATGATGGGAAGATGAAATTAATCCCTACAAGGCCCGTAAAGCTTTTTTTTTTTATTTTTTTATTTTGTTAACGACGAGAGAGAGCAACTAGCATCAAAAATCGCTTAAACATTTTGACCAGTCTAACTGTTTTAATCTATACCAAAACCTCCATTCAAATAACATTGAAAATTTAAAGAAAAATTTAAAAATGATCAAAAGAAAGGGAAAACAACTTAAAAAAATTACATGAACAAACTGTACCTCAGCAAAGAACTATTCATACAAATTAGCTTATAGTTTCCAATGCCTAAATCCAATTAAAAATAATAATCAATCACTACCGATGGCGGCGGCATTGTGGTAAGGATGTCGCATTCTAAATTTACGACTCTATTCATCACAATGTTTAGGCCAAGATCCTTATCATCCCACTAGGAGTCTCAATATGTAACATACTAGTCAAATCATTTTTCTTAAAAGAAAAATTAATTGATCATCTTAAACGTCCATTTCAATTTTCACTAGGAAACATATTAATCAGATCATTTTTGTTAAGAAAAGAAACCAATCCTTCCTTTTCTTTCCCTTTTGTTTTCCCTGAAAAGACAAAAGAATAATCAAACAATCCTTCTTTATGATATGTTTTTTAATACAAATTTTTATTTTTAAAACGTGTTACTCTATGATTATTTATTACATAGTTGATGTATTAGTGCCAAACTTTTTTCTAAGTTATATAGCTCACGTAAAATTTATTTGTTATAGGATGGAGTTCAAAGTTGGTACGTGATCAATCTGCCAAGTTCAAAACTGTACAAAACCTTGTGGGGATACAAACATGCATTATAGAGGATAGAAAAGGCAGGATTACTGAGACTGTTTGAGCTTTTTTTGTTTCAAGTCCAGATCATATGAAAGTCCAGCTTTTACATATAATTTCACATGAATTGGTCTGATATCAATAAAAAGAAAAATATTGTTTATATGGCACCACTTGTTAGTCGTTTGAGGTTTTATCTCCAGTTGATGATGGGAAGATGAAACAATTACTACAAGAAGAAATCAATCACTACAAGCCAGTAAAACTTTTTTTTTTTTTCCCTTTTTGTTAATGATGAGAGAGCATAATTGATATCAAAGAATAGCTTAAACATTTTAACCACTGTAACTGTTTTATCCCATATCAATCCTACATTTCTAATCATATTAAAAATATAAAGAAAAATTACAAAATGTTCAAAAGAAGGGGAAAACGGCTTTAAAAAAAAGACATAAACAAATTACACCTCAGCAGAAAACTATTCATACAAAATAGCTTATAGTTGCCAAAGCCTAAGTTCAATAATAAAAAAAAAATCAATAACTACTGTTGGTGAAGGTATTCTAGTTGTAAGAATGTTCGATTCTAAACTTTCAGCTCTTGTCTGTTCAATGTTTGAGCCACGTTTAACGTAAAAATATGTTATTTAACATAGATTATATATTAATAGACTCTACAAAATTTGGGTTGGGATCTTTGTCATCCCACTCGCAGTCTTGTATCTAACTTAGTAATCAAATCATTTTTCTTAGAAGAAATTAATTGGTCGGTTCAAATATCCATTTCAAATTTCACTGGGAAACATATTAATCAAGTCATTTTCCTTAAGAAAAGTAACCGATCCTTCTTTTCTTTTCTTTTTTTATGAAGAAACAAAAGAATAATCAGTCAATCAATCCTATTTTGTGATATGTTTTTTTATACCAATTTTTATTTTTAAAAAGTATAATTCTATGTTGACTATTTGTTACATAATTGACGTAGTAGTGTCAAATTTTTTTCCAAGTTGTATAGCTTACATGAAGTTCATTTGTGTAGAGGATGGAGTTTAAAGTTGGTGGTGATCGATTTATCAGTTTAAAACTATACCAAAACCCTTGTGGGTATGCAAACAAGCATTATAGAGGATAAGAAAGGTTGGATCATCAATATCGTTTGAGCTCTTTCATTCACCTCAATTTCAAGTCGAGATCATGTGAAAGTCAAGGTTATATATATATATATATGAATGTAGATATATATATATATATATATATTTATCTCTAGTTGTTAGTTGTCTTTATCTCTAGTTGATGAATGGAAGATGAAATCAATCTCCCAAGGCCCAATAAAATTATTTTTTTTTCTTTCCTTTCTTTTTGGGTTAATGATCAGAGAGTAGCTGATGTCAGGAAAAGCTTAAATTATTTTATCGTATTTCAAACCTCCCTCTTACAGAATATTAAAAAACAAGAAAATCACAAAAGGATCAAAACTCAAAAGAAAAGGAGACAAAAACGATTTTTTTTAAAAATGACACAAACACAAGTTGTACCTAAGAAAAGAACTCTCCACACATACTCGCTTACAAATGTCAAAAAGCCTATAAGACTAATAAAAGTAATCGACCCCCTATAGTGACGGCCAATTTTGGCAAGGATGTCCATTCAGAACTTTCAATTATTTCCGATCAATGTTTGAGTCATATCAAACGTAAAAAAAAATCTCTCAGCAAAAAAAAAAAAAAGAAAAAAAAAAAAGAAACGTATTTGGCATAGATTATATGCTGGTGTGGGCTCTACGAACTCTGGACAGGGACCCCTTATCATCCCACCAGTAGTCTGTGTGTAACGTACTAATCAAATAATTTTGTTGAAAAAATGGTTCTTCACTTTCAACCGTCCATCTCTCTGTTTTCAGTGGGAAGCGTACTAATCAAATAATTTTCGTGAAGAAAAGTAACCAAGCCTTCTTTTCTTTTATCTGAAAAAAAAAAAAAAAAACAATCAATTCATTTGGTTAGGCTTTTACTTCGATGCAGAACCTTACCCTTAGAGGGTTTAATGAGATAGTTGGCGTTATTTTTATTTTAAGATATAAAAATTTTATATAATAGTAATTTTTATATTATTATATAATATATAAGGGTTTTATATTATTGATAATTAAAAAAACAGTTTAGACTATAATTACCCAATACACTTTTAGAGAAAACGATACACCGAAAACAAGACCACCGTTACATCAGCCAAAACTTTTTCCACCCAATAAGGTGTTGCTATGTGTGCCAGTCCTCAGTTGTTGCACTTTCTGAAAGGGCCTGGTCAAGGCCCAGTGACACCTCGACCGCTGGACACACGCGGGGATTGTTATGCCAATACTGAATTGACTTTTGTCATTTATTAAAAAAATTTCACATTATATATTTCCCATAAAAATCAATACAAAAATAAATTTATCAAAAAAATAAATATTTTATAACTTTAAAAAAAATTATGTGACATATTTTAATCTTCAATCTAAAAATATGACTCACTGACATGTCACAATTCAAAGCCCGTATTAACACGCAGACACAAGTGTGATAATTAAGAACTTTCAGACACAATTAATCGGTAACATCAAGCAGGATAAGGTTTTAGTTAAAATAAATATGCCATAATGGAATATTATATTTTTTAAAATAAATTTAGAGGATATTTGACAATCTAATTAAAGCTCATAGTTTAATCTATAAACAGTGTTATAAATATTTAATATGTTATGATATAAAGTATAAATATATTATAATACAAAATTCTCATATGTCATTTGTAGTTTTAATTTATAGTTTCAATTATGTTTTTAAAAGTCTTTTTATTCTTATAATGTGTTTAAAAAATATGATTATAATTAAAATTTTTAAATTAAAAACTGTGATATAAAAACTATTAACTATAGTTTACTTTTTTATTATTTTTATATATAAAGGTTTTGTATTATGTAATAAAAAATTTTAATTAAAACTAATTTTGTCAAAATATTCGTTCACCGTTCACTTGGGAACTGACAGGACATGGGTGTCACTGAGATTAAAAATTGTAGCGCTTATTGATTGACTCAATTGGAGATAGGTGATTATGATTGGTGAGAATTTTGACTTGGGAGGTGGGACAACGCACAGGCGTCGTGGTCACATTTATGACCGATTGATGCATTGTCTACCCGCAAATCAATATTGGAGGCTACAATTTATACGTGCGGGTTGGAAAACGACAATTGGATTCAGAAGTCTCTCAAGTGTTATTTATGATCTGCCGACGATGAAGCTTCTCGATTTCGCCGTCGATTTCGCCGTAGGGTTAGAAAGAATAGTTTAAATTACTAATTTAAATTATAAAGAATATAAAATTTTTATATGTTATAGTTAAAATTAAAATATAAAATTTTTATATATTATAATTTTTAAATTTAAATTAATGATTTAAATTACTTTTTAAACGTCTTAATAGTTTGATCGTTAAAGTTACTATCATATATGGAAACATATTTGCATTTCAGATCTAAGTGACGAGAATCTTTTGTTAAAAATAAACCCCAACTATTAGTGGCTAAGTAACCCCACATGTTTGTTGGTAATCTCAATCATAAAATGGCCAAAGTTGAGTATCAGTGAGTGGAGAAGTTTTCTCGTGTTTGGTTGTCTACATAATAGTTATTAGCTAAAGAAATAATTGTAATTTATTTAGTTTATAAGTGTGGGTTATGTTTGTTCTTAGAGAAATAAAGGCCATTGGTTAGGCCTATAAATAACTGAGCATTCTGCATATTTCTTCACGGCAAGCATCTATGAGAAATAAAAAGAAAAGAATTTGTAAGTTTAATACAAGTAATTTGTTTTTATAATTATTGAATGAATTTCTTCTTATTGAGTGATAAATTAGAGTTGTATATTCTACTTCTGTCTCCTTTTTTCAATAATTAGAATCAAAGCTAGGTTGTGAATTCTCTTGAAATTTTAAGTATGCTTTGTGAATGTAGCTTTAACTAATCTTCTATATCAGAATAGTTTTCTTGAGAGTTATATATAATTAGTGAGTTTCTTTGTGTCGTGAGTAGTCTGGAACTCTACAAGCTTGTTATCTAAGACAAAGCTTGTTTGGCATTATTGAGGTACCGCCAACACGATGGATGAACTTCAAGTAATTGGAGGAATAAAGAAACTCAACAACCAAAACTACAACACATGGTTGTCATGTGTGATGGCATACATGCAAGGACAACATTTTTGGGTGGTCGTTGAGGTAGTGAAGTTACACAACCGGCGGCAGAAGATGCTAACAGTACCTTACGTAAATAGAATATTAAAGCAGGCAAAGTGATATTGTAACACCCCTATGTGGGGGTTAACAGTTTTAAATAAATAAAAATAATTTTAAATTTTATATTATTTAAATCAATTAAACAATGCCCATGGGTCTTTAAACAACAAGAAAAATAAAAATAAACGTTTTAAATACAAACCACAGTTTTTAGTGTAGCACCAAATATATATAATTACAGTCATCATCACCATAGTACAATTCCCAAATAACTTAACACAGCCATAAAAAAAAATAATACAACTCTTACATGTTGTAGATAAGTTGTAATTAAACAGGGTCTTCTAACACGAAAACAGCAGGATTGTTTTCGCTTATTCCTCTTCAAATATGTTGCACTGAGTTCCACCTGAGATATGAAGATATGATAGGGATGAGCATCGACATGCCCAGTAGGGAAATCATGGCTCACCTTATGGTTTATCCATTACCACATTAAAAACTGCATGGTTAGTAGGTTACATCATATTCCAGATTATGAGGTTTATTATGATCACATCTTATGGATACCGTAGTTAATCATTACCAAGTGTCATAATTACACATTTATACAAATATTACCAATCATCATTGTTCCTAGGTATCCATGTTAAATTGAGTATCACTCAACTCATCGAAACCCAAATGGGCGCACTTGATCACCCCATAAACATTCCAAGGGTGTTCCGATGAGGGGACATTAAGCCCCGAGTCCTCACCAAATCAATTCCTGTACAGTGTGTTCTGGGACTTTCAACCCAAGGAAGCGTCATCACCTTCCCCCTATTTTACCTTTTTGGGTATTCATGCCCAAGGACGTAACCGCCGCCCTCTTCATGTCTCACCATTTCTCTATATTAAATCATTATTAATAGAGTCAGTTTTCCTAACCATGCTTCTCAATTTATAACATGTGTCAATTCATTATGTTCCTCGCCGTACAATTCAAGACGAGTCCATGTCATAGTTTCATATGTGATACTCATATAATATCAGTTCAACATAGATATATATATATTGCGGCAAAACAATCAATTTTAATTCTATAAAAACCTCACAAAAATGAGTAATAGAATCCCTACCTTTCAAGCTTATCAACAATCTTTTAATCCTGGAATCAATTAACGTTAGCTCCACACATCCTTGACCCTAAGGCATGCATAAGGACAATTAAAACTAAAGCACAACGTATAATCACATTCATAAGTGAGTTATGTGTAAACCCGTCTACTAGTGCCATTAAAGTATTTTTATGCATTAAACATGGAGAAAATGCATACTAAAAACTAAGTTTAGATTAAAGAAAACTTACCTCAAAACTTCTTTGAAAAGCACCAAAGTTTGGGTTATCAATCAAGCTTGAATTAACTTTAAAACCGCCTTGATCATCGTTGAGAATTATAATTGTCTTGGCCACAAAGAGAGCTTTGTGCTCTATGTCTTTAGTTAGAAATTTGAAGTGAGAAGGGAGAGAATGAGAACTAGAGAAGAAGGTGGTGATAGTTAAATAAAAAGATATCAAAATGCTTAAGAGGAATGAGATGTTTACGGGGAAAAGTTGTAAGAAGAAACAAAAGAGTCTTAAAGGAAAATATCATCTTGTCTCCCATGAAGACTTTTAGCAAATAATGCCAACATAATTGAGGGGATAATTGGAGTGAATTATAGAAGAAGATAAGGAAATAATTAATTAGGTGGTTGAGAAAATATCTCCATGTCTTCTATGAATTGACGGAAAATAATTCAATGTCCCCTTCGGATACCTTTAGCAAAATGAGAAGAAGTCTATATAATTGAGCAATAATTTAGGGAGACAAGATTGGTAGAAGTAAGTGTTGGTAAGTTTTGAATGTTTCTTAGGATGACTTGGTAAGAAAATACTAAAATGGTATTTTTTTTAAATGATCATAAACAACTTAGTAATTTTAAATAGTCACATTTTATTCATTAAATTTTACAAAATTATGCCCGTTAAAAATACGGGTGTTACAGCTCTCCCCTCCTATAAAAATTTCGTCCTCGAAATTTCGTACACTGATTACAATGTTAAAACAAATGTGGGTACTTTTCTCTCATTTCAGATTCAAGTTCCCATGTGGCTTCCTCCACATCATGGTGTTGCCACATCACTTTCACTAGAGGAATTCCACGACGACGTAATAATTTTATTTCATGATCCAGTATTTGAACTGGAATTTCTTCATAATTCGTATCTCCTTGAATTGGCACATCTGTCCACATGATCACATGTGAAGGGTCGGGTTCATACTTTCTCAACATCGATACATGAAACACATTATGTACATGAGACAATTGTGGTGGTAGGTCTAAACGGTATGCCAACGTTCCAATGCGTTCCACAATCTCAAACGGTCTTGTATACCTTGGTGCTAACTTTCCTTTAACACCAAATCGAGATACACCTCGTTTTGGTTTCACTTTTAAGAACACAAAGTCTCCGATCATGAACTCTAAAGGTCGCCTCCTCTTATCTGCATAACTCTTTTGTCGACTTTGAGCTGTCTGAAGACGTTCGCGAATAATCTGGATCTTGTCCGTTGTTTCTCTGATAAACTGAGGCCCAAGTTCAAGACGCTCTTCCTTTTCAGCCCAACACAATGGAGATCTACAAGGTCTACCATATAAGGCCTCATATGGAGCCATTCTAATACTTGCTTGGTAACTGTTGTTATATGCGAATTCAACATATGGCAGCTGTGCAGCCCAATTTGTTCCAAAGTCCAGCACACAAGCCCGAAGCATATCCTCGAGAATCTGAATGACACGTTCAGATTGTCCATCTGTTTGAGGATGAAAAGCTGTACTAAAATTCAATTGAGTTCCCAAGGCCCTCTGCAATCCTCTCCAAAATTTCGACGTGAAATGTGTATCTCTATCGGAAACTATTGACATTGGCACTCCATGCAATGTCACTACCTTTTCCACGTACAATTGACATAATTTTGAGACACTATAATTAGTTCTGATTGGGATGAAGTGGGCTGTCTTAGTTAAACGATCTACAATTACCCAAACGGCGTCATGCCCTATTTGAGTCTTAGGAAATCCAGTAACAAAGTCCATTGTCACATGATCCCACTTCCATTCTGGAATAGGTAAGCTCCTCAACTCGCCTCCAGGCTTTTGATGTTCCGCTTTAACCTGTTGGCACGTCATGCACTTAGAGACAAAGGTTGCTACATCTCGTTTCATTCCTCGCCACCAGTATTGTCGTTTTAGATCCATATACATTTTTGTGCTTCCAGGATGAATAGCAAACTTTGAACGGTGAGCCTCATCTAGCACCGCATGCCTGAGATATGGATCCTCTGGAACAACTAATCTTCCTTTGTAAAGTAAAAATCCTTCTGGCTCAATCTGCCATCCATCCAGTTGTTCTCCATTTTGTATTTGTTTCCAAACCCTACGTAATCCTTCATCGTGCCATTGTCCTTGTTTTACTTTCTGAATTAACGTAGGAGTTGCTATCACATTGAATAAGAAAGCTCTCTCGTTATCTTCATAATATTGCAAGTTGAAGTCGGCGATGGTGACTCGTCTCCAATCTTCTAATGCTAAACTGGCTATACGTCCGTTGTTCTTACGACTTAGAGCATCTGCCACGGCATTTGCTTTTCCAGGATGATATTGGATACTAAAGTCATAGTCCACCATGTACTCAGTCCATCTTCGTTGCCTTAGATTGAGATCCTTTTGAGTAAACAAATATTTCAGACTTTGATGATCTGAATATAGCTCGAACTTTGCGCCATATAGATAACATCTCCAAATTTTGAGTGCGAAAACCACAGCAGCTAACTCAAGATCATGTGTGGGGTAGTTCCTCTCATGGGGTTTCAACTGGCGTGAGGCGTAGGCAACTACTCGTCCATGCTGCATTAACACACAACCCAAACCGTTTCCTGAGGCATCAGTGTATACTGTGTAAGGCTCCTCGTTGTTAGGTATGATCAGCACAGGTACACTAGTGAGTCTTCGTTTCAGTTCCTCAAATGCTTCTTCACATTTATCATCCCACACGAACTTGACATTCTTCCTTGTGAGTTTTGTTAATGGAGAAGCAATCTTTGAAAAATTCTCTACGAAGCGTCGATAGTATCCAGCTAGTCCGAGGAAACTTCGAATCTCTGACACGTTCTTTGGTCGTTCCCAATTTAGCACTGCTTCAATTTTGGAGGGGTCCACTGAGATGCCTTCTTCAGAGACAACGTGTCCAAGGAACTTGACCTTCGTCATCCAGAAATCACATTTTTCTCTTTTTGCATAAAGACCATGTTCTCTCAACGTTTGTAGAGCGATCCTCAAATGCTCAGCATGTTCTTCTTCGTTTTTAGAATAGATCAAGATATCATCTATGAAAACAATGATAAATTGATCTAAGTACGGTCGAAAGACACGGTTCATCAAGTCCATGAAAGCCGCTGGTGCATTAGTCAACCCGAAAGGCATGACAAGAAACTCAAAATGACCGTAGCGAGTCCGAAAAGCTGTCTTTGGAATGTCCTCTTCTCTTATCTTCAGTTGGTGATATCCGGATCGTAAGTCAATCTTTGAGAAATAGCAAGATCCTCCTAACTGATCGAACAACTCATCAATTCGAGGTAGAGGGTACTTGTTCTTGATAGTCAATCGATTAAGCTGGCGATAATCGACACAGAGCCTCAACGATCCGTCATGTTTCTTCACAAAAAGTACTGGAGCTCCCCAAGGTGATGTACTTGGTCGAATAAATCCTTTTTCCAGTAATTCATCCAACTGCTTCCTCAATTCCACTTTCTCAGCAGGTGCCATTCGATACGGGGCAATAGAAACAAGCGCTGCTCCTTGAGTTAAGTCGATGACAAACTCAATTTCTCTATCAGGCGGAAGTCCGGGCAATTCATCTGGAAAAACATCTGAAAATTCGTCCACCACAGGAGTGTGAGAGGATAGGTCACTCTTCTTTAGTTCTCCATCTGAAGCAAAGATCGTCCCAAGATTGGTGAAATTCCTTCGTCCTCCAATACAAGCCTTTAGCACCGGGGCTGGCGTCACTGTTCCTGTTTTTGCCTGAAATTCGATGACTTGTCCATTCTTGGTGAATAAAGAGACACGTTTCCTATGACAATCTACTATTGCCTGGTATTTAGTTAGCCAATCCATTCCTAAGATTACATCAAACTCTGTCATAGTTATTACATATAGGTCAGCCGATAGTTTATGTTCTCCTATAACAATACACACTGATTTACAAATTATGGATGCTTCAGCTATCCCGCCCATTGGTGTACTAAGGGTTAATGATGAACTACATGTCTCAGTTTCTAATTGTAGTACGGAAGCAAATAACATAGATATAAATGAATGAGTGGCACCAGTGTCAAATAATACATGAGCCCAAGAATGAGACACGTGAATCATACCGTCTACAACTGAGTGATCAGCCTGTTTTCCTTGTCCAGTTGTAGCCGTAATTGCATAAGCTTGTGCTGGTGCTTTTCCTTTATCACTTTTTCCTCGGTTTCCTTGGCTACTACTAGCCTTATTATTATTTCTCCCAGAAAAATATGGCCTTTGATTCACTGAGCCTTGTGGAGTCGGTTGGAAGTTCTGATTAGCATAAAAATTGGAACCCTGTGGCCGCTGTTGATAGTTGTACTGAGGCTGGAACCCTCGAGGTTGAGTTACTGAGACTTGGGAAGCTGGAGTGTTTTGCTGAGGCGCTCCACGATTTTGACTCCCTCCCCAAACAGTGGAGCCAAAATGACTTCCTTGTGGCCTTGGTGCAAAGGATGATTGTGTAGGGCGGTTAGGGCAATTTCTCCTCAGATGTCCCACTTGTCCACAGTTATGACAAGCATACGGTTGGAAACGACCACTGCCAGAAGATCCACCACCAATTGTCACTCCACTATGCTGAATGACTTGCCCTTGTGACTTCTCTTTCTTACTTATTTTCCTTTGACGCCCACCAGAACCCTTATACTCTCCATAGGAGTTATTTAGTTCTGTCTCTGCCCGCTGTGCCGCAGCTACAAGATCAAGAAAATCTGTTGATGGAACAGCAGCTATCATTTGTCTGATTTTCGGCCTCAGGTTATTTCTAAATTTTTCGCATCTCGCCATTGGATCCGATACAGCCCCGGGATTGTAGCGAGACAATTCTATAAATCGAGCATGGTATTCAGCAACTGTTGTATCTCCCTGCACCAGGTTTTCAAATTCTCGCATCATTGCTTGCCTATGGCTCTGAGGAATATAGGTGTTGCGAAAAATGGTTTCGAACTGCTCCCATGTAAGATTCGGCACATCATAGTCGTCTTTCTGAAGATCCCACCATTCTTCGGCTTTACCCTCAAATATATATGTTGAAAAGCTAACCCAATACTCCCGTGGAATCCTCAAGGTGTCCAACTTCTTTTTGACTGCCTTTAGCCATTGTTCTGCTATGACCGGGTTAGGTTCTCCACTAAATGTGGGTGGTTTCTGCTTCATAAACTCCTTCAACAGAGTTAGATGTCGTTGTTCGGGATCACGAACCTCCACAGGTCTTTGCACATTTTGTAATGCTTGAAGAATTTGTCCTAAATTATTTACTTCTGGTGCAGCTGGCGGGGATTGTGTTGCATGTCGTAGTTGCTCATCTTCTTGAGCTTGTTCCATCGGTTCCGGTTGCTCAACTTCTTGAGCATGTTCAACCGGTTGTGACAGCTCAGACGATTGCATTTGACGTCTTGGTGGCATAGTTTCTACTGGCTGCGAAAATTTAACTAGGATCAGTACCAAATGATGATGACATTAACACCTAACTTTAAAACCATTCCCAAAGATTAATTTTTAAGGTGGTGCTATACCCCCTAGGTTAATCGAACCTAGGCTCTGATACCAAAAATTCTGCAACACCCCTATGTGGGGGTTAACAGTTTTAAATAAATAAAAATAATTTTATATTTTATATTATTTAAATCAATTAAACAATGCCCATGGGTCTTTAAACAACAAGAAAAATAAAAATAAACATTTTAATACAAACCACAGTTTTTAGTGTAGCACCAAATATATATAATTACAGTCATCATCACCATAGTACAATTCCCAAATAACTTAACACAGCCATAAAAAAAATAATACAACTCTTACATGTTGTAGATAAGTTGTAATTAAACAGGGTCTTCTAACACGAAAACAGCAGGATTGTTTTCGCTTATTCCTCTTCAAATATGTTGCACTGAGTTCCACCTGAGATATGAAGATATGATAGGGATGAGCATCGACATGCCCAGTAGGAAAATCATGACTCACCTTATGGTTTATCCATTACCACATTAAAAACTGCATGGTTAGTAGGTTACATCATATTCCAGATTATGAGGTTTATTATGATCACATCTTATGGATACCGTAGTTAATCATTACCAAGTGTCATAATTACACATTTATACAAATATTACCAATCATCATTGTTCCTAGGTATCCATGTTAAATTGAGTATCACTCAACTCATCGAAACCCAAATGGGCGCACTTGATCACCCCATAAACATTCCAAGGGTGTTCCGGTGAGGGGACATCAAGCCCCGAGTCCTCACCAAATCAATTCCTGTACAGTGTGTTCTGGGACTTTCAACCCAAGGAAGCGTCATCACCTTCCCCCTATTTTACCTTTTTGGGTATTCATGCCCAAGGACGTAACCGCCGCCCTCTTCATGTCTCACCATTTCTCTATATTAAATCATTATTAATAGAGTCAGTTTTCCTAACCATGCTTCTCAATTTATAACATGTGTCAATTCATTATGTTCCTCGCCGTACAATACAAGACGAGTCCATGTCATAGTTTCATATGTGATACTCATATAATATCAGTTCAACATAGATATATATATATTGCGACAAAACAATCAATTTTAATTCTATAAAAACCTCACAAAAATGAGTAATAGAATCCCTACCTTTCAAGCTTATCAACAATCTTTTAATCCTGGAATCAATTAACGTTAGCTCCACACATCCTTGACCCTAAGGCATGCATAAGGACAATTAAAACTAAAGCACAACGTATAATCACATTCATAAGTGAGTTATGTGTAAACCCGTCTACTAGTGCCATTAAAGTATTTTTATGCATTAAACATGGAGAAAATGCATACTAAAAACTAAGTTTAGATTAAAGAAAACCTACCTCAAAACTTCTTTGAAAAGCACCAAAGTTTGGGTTATCAATCAAGCTTGAATTAACTTTAAAACCGCCTCGATCATCGTTGGGAATTATAATTGTCTTGGCCACAAAGAGAGCTTTGTGCTCTATGTCTTTAGTTAGAAATTTGAAGTGAGAAGGGAGAGAATGAGAACTAGAGAAGAAGGTGGTGATAGTTAAATAAAAAGATATCAAAATGCTTAAGAGGAATGAGATGTTTACGGGGAAAAGTTGTAAGAAGAAACAAAAGAGTCTTAAAGGAAAATATCATCTTGTCTCCCATGAAGACTTTTAGCAAATAATGCCAACATAATTGAGGGGATAATTGGAGTGAATTATAGAAGAAGATAAGGAAATAATTAATTAGGTGGTTGAGAAAATATCTCCATGTCTTTATGAATTGACGGAAAATAATTCAATGTCCCCTTCGGATACCTTTAGCAAAATGAGAAGAAGTCTATATAATTGAGCAATAATTTAGGGAGACAAGATTGGTAGAAGTAAGTGTTGGTAAGTTTTGAATGTTTCTTAGGAAGACTTGGTAAGAAAATACTAAAATGGTATTTTTTTTAAATGATCATAAACAACTTAGTAATTTTAAATAGTCACATTTTATTCATTAAATTTTACAAAATTATGCCCGTTAAAAATACGGGTGTTACAGATATTTGCTTTAAAGACCACAATTGAAGAAGAAATGCTAGAATACATTCCCGACGCCAAAATACCGAAACAAGCATAGGACACTTTCGTTGCACTCTTTTCACGGAATAATGATACAAGACTACAACTCTTAGAAAAACGAGTTGTTATCCATAAAACAAGAAGATCTGACGATTAATCAATACTTTACGAAAGTAAACTCATTATGCCGTGAAATTTCAGAACTTGATCCAAAGGCCCGTATTGAAGAACCCAAAATGAAAAGAATAATCATTCATGGGTTGAGACAAAAGTATAGAGGATTTGTTGCTGCAGTACAAGGTTGGTCTACTCAACCGTCGCTTGTTGAGTTTGAAAACTTACTTATTAGTCAAGAAGCATTGGCAAAGCATATGGGTGGAGTCTTACCAAAAAGTAAGGAAGAAGTGCTCTTTAGTGGTAAGGACAAAGACAAACTCAAACTAAATATTGGGACGGGATCAAGAAGAAATTATGACAAATCGAGATGTCATCAAGGGAGTTCAAAGTCAAGGAGAGCTCAGAAACAGAACAACAATGGTAGTCAATCCTAACAAAGGAAGAAGTTTGATGGCAATTGTTACAACTGTGGTAAGAAAGGCCACATGGCTAAAAATTACTTGTCTAAGAAAAAGTCTGCAGAAAGTAATGTAGCGACTTCCAAGACAAAGAGTCAAAGTGACAATGAGTGGGATGCCAAAGCGTCATTTACTATTGAAGAAGAGGTGGTGCTACAGTGATTATCACTCGACGATTGACTACAAGAAAGATTGGATCGTTGGCTCCTTGTGTTTGAATCACATAACTAATGATAGAGACAAGTTGTGGAATTTGACAGAGCACTGTGACACCCGTTATTCTCCTAAGGGTATTAAGGTAATTAGATTAATTACCTAGTATATATATAAAAAAAATCAAAAAATCTCTCATAATTCAAAACTCTCTCTCTCTCTACTTTCTCTCTCTAAAAAAATTCTCTCTCTCTCCTCAAAGATCGTTTGAGATTTCGGCATCCGTTTTCGACACCTCCCGCACCAATGGAAAGCTCCCGACGAGCTGAGTCCAACGAGGTGCCGCGCCGCCCAAAACGCCGCCGGAGGAGACCACACGCGCCGCCCAAAGTGGCGGCAAAACTCATTTCTTTCCGACGAGATATCTTCGCCGTCCGACGTCCGATCGACGTGATTCTTGTTCCTACACGACCACCGTGATGAGAGGAACAAAACCCACCCTTGGTGGCAGCTCAACAACCGCCGGATTGCTCCGCCCGTCTATTGCCGCCGTGCACCGCCGCCCCCATGGTGGAACTCCGCCTTGCCGGAGGAGGTGACTGACACCACCCCTCCCAATGAGTTCAGAGGATCAAGGGGAGTAAAACCCCTCGATCAATTGCACGAAAGGAGCCGGTTTCGCCGGAGAACGGCCAACGCCGCCGTCAACCGCCGCGGGAGTCTCCGTTTTGGCTCTTCCCAGCCACGTTTCTTCAAATTGGATGAGGGGAAATGCTCATAGGAGGATGGGTAGCAAAAGCCCTCAGCCAATTTCAGGTTTCCATCGTCGGAGAATCAAGATCGGAGCTCATCCATTTCTACCGACGTTGTACTTCACGACCCGCTATGTTAGAGGCAGAATTGGGTGAAATTGACCCCGCCATTGGACTCAGAAGGGTCGATTTAGGGGGGGTAGGCCCGAGCCCAGCTGCCAACGGACCCCGATTGACGCCGGTCAACGACGGTCAAAGTCGGTCAAAGTCGGTCAACGGTGGTCAACGCCGGTCAACGGCCGGTCAAAGGCCAAAATGGGATTTTGTGATCCGGACCTCCGATCGAAGATCTGAGACCGCCTCCCGACTCGTTTTGATGCTCTGGATGCAATGGTGACCTCCGTTCGAGCAAATTCCACTCCGATGAAAATCATCCGGTACCGACTGCACGCGAATCGAGGCGATTCAAACAGCAGTATCGGAGTCCAGAATGACGTTTTCAAGAATGTATGATCTCCAGGAAGCATTCCTAGCCATTCATAGTCGCTCGAGGAGCACTACAGAGGATGCTTCGTAGATACAGCGAGATACAACTGGATCTGTTTTGCTTGGAGTTCAAGATCAAGGGAGTATGGAGCTAACGTTAATTGATTCCAGGATTAAGAGACTGTTGATAAGCTTGAAAGGTAGGGATTCTATTACTCATCTTTTGTGAGGTTTTTATAGAATTAAAATTGATTGTTTTGCCGCAATATATATATATCTATGCTGAACTGATATTATATGAGTATCACATATGAAACTATGACATGGACTCGTCTTGTATTGTACGGCGAGGAACATAATGAATTGACACATGTTATAAATTGAGAAGTATGGTTAGGAAAACTAACTCTATTAATAATGATTCAATATAGAGAAATTGTGAGACATGAAGAGGGCGACGGTTACGTCCTTGGGCATGAATACCCAAAAAGGTAAAATAGGGGGAAGGTGATGACGCTTCCTTGGGTTGAAAGTCCCAGAACACACTGTACAGGAATTGATTTGGTGAGGACTCGGGGCTTGATGTCCCCTCACCGAAACACCCTTGGAATGTTTATAGGGTGATCAAGTGCGCCCATTTGGGTTTCGATGAGTTGAGTGATACTCAATTTAACATGGATACCTAGGAACAATGATGATTGGTAATATTTGTATAAATGTGTAATTATGACACTTGGTAATGATTAACTACGGTATCCATAAGATGTGATCATAATAAACATCATAATCTGGAATATGATGTGACTTACTAACCATGCAGATTTTAATGTGGTAATGATAAAAACCTAAAGGTGAGTAATGGCTTTCTCTACTGAGCATAGTGTTGCTCATTCCCTTTTGTTTATATCTTTTCAGGACTCACTAAGTGTGAGGTGGCTACGAGAAATATAGTTGAGAAATGATGTAGCTATATTACATTGGGACTGCTTCAATCGTTGAGAATGTTCTTCATGATAATGTAAGCATCAATTGTTACTTTCTGTGACTGTATTACAATGTGTTGAGGGTTAAAATGATGATGACAACAGTTTATATTATTAAATTTAAGGTGCTACATTAAAACTGTGGTTTATTTATCGTTTATATTTTTATTTTTGAGTTGAGAGTTTTCATTTAAGTCCCGAGCAAATTTTATTTTTAAGGTTTTATTTTTATTATTTATTTTTATTTTATCTCATTAAAAACTGTTAACCCCCATATAGGGGCGTTACAGAATTTTTGGTATCAGAGCCTAGGTTCGGTTAACCTAGGGAGTGTAGCACCACTTTAAAAAATATATTTTTGAGATGGTTTTGAAGCTGAATTTTCATTGTCATCATCAAAATGAACCTTCACATTGATTTATACAGTCTAGAAGGATGTAACATGGAAAGGCCATAGAATGAAAATATTAATAGTTATATGAGTACAATAATTATATAGAAGAAAAGTATTAATAGTTATAAGGGAATGATAATTATATGGAATGAGTTTATAAGTAGAATGCTTATGAGAGATTCGTATAATATTTGGATCTATAAGCATATCTAATTCGTCTAAACGATGAGAAATTCGTATAGATACGAGGATTTAAGAGCCTTTTGTCTCGTGAAAAACAATAAAAATATATATATATAAGGCTTGACTTATTGATTTTAAAGTTTGACATAGATATGCCAAATTTTTCGTAATTGATTCAAACCTAAGTAATGATTATGTGTGGATTCGATGGAGCACATAAGTGTCAATCTCTTTTCTTAAAAGTTCTATTTATTTGAGGAATATAATATAAGTTGGGAATCATAGTATTGAATCTTGAGAGAGATAAATGTTAGACTTTTGGTCTGTTGAGACTGTGTAAAGTCTAGAATGCATGAATCTCAAAATTGGAATATTTCGTTACGTACATTGTATTTAAGTGTATCAGTGAATCTTTTGGTTAACTAAGGTTTTGTTATATGATTAAATTATATATTGTATGAGTAGAATTGTGGGGATTGTAGATGTTCTTAAGTAGTAACATCAAGTGTCTTTGTTCGTTGATATGGTCTACGTTGAAAGACGTAAATTGTATTGATTTCAAGGTTAGTCGCATTCTAAACCCTTGGTAGTAATGATGATGAATCAATTGATAGATGTTAAGTATTATGAATAACATATGGGTGTATGCATTGTTCAATAAGGTTTTGATTAAAACAAAATTATTTGAGTTGCTGGAAGATTATTGTTATGAAATGATTTTAAATATCATTCAGGAAGATCCTTGTTGTCGTTAAATTAGATTTGTTGTTTATAGTTAACTTTATCTATAGTGGGCTTTGAATTGGGTTTAAGATTTATACGAATTGGTTTTCAATTTTATGTTTGTTATTTAACTCGTTCTAAATGTGTTAAGGCCCGAAACAACCTGACCATTTTCAACTAAGAACATTTGGGCCTAGTTTCAAATCTTAAATCAGTTTGATTCACACTGTCTCTCCCACGTGGTTTCTATACGTGTCATATACAGTGGTTTAATCATTGTTTACAAATACGTTTACTGTGCATAGGAGCTTATTTCTCCGAGTTACTTTTTCTCTCTTAATTTGTTATTTTCTCTCTAAATCGTAAATCCTCTTCTTTTTCATTAGAAATTCTTCTTTTTCTCTAAAAGAAGAAGGAATTCTAGGATTCTGCAATTTACTATCTTAATTTTTCCTTTCTATTTACTCTTCTTTCATCTCATCATGGACTCAAAGTACCAACACCTGAGAAAGTATTTCCCATCACTCTCCCAAAAGATTCTCAGAAAGAAATACAAGGCTAGAATTACTCGGTTATGGATTCTTATGCGTTTTGGTATCCCTTGTGATGTGAGAATGTTAATAGAGGGGAAAATCCGTCCGAGTGACTTTAGTCAAGATGTCGGTTTACCAGGAACAGGTACCAGTCGTAGTGCAATAAAAGAAGAGCTCGTGCCATCGTGGTCACTTGTAACAAATGTGGAAGACAAAATTGTAACGGTAAATGTACTTCACCTGGTTATATGTCTACGAATAGAGAGGATAAAATAAGGTTTTGTAGGGATGGACTTTCAAAGGAGAACTTGGATAGCATCCATCCTCCTCTCCACGGTCACCCTAGTGGATATGTTCAAGGAGCTATTTTTAAACTCTGGCCTAAATTTTATACAGAAAGACAACGCCTCAGGAATATGGTATTTCTAGATCCTGTTTGCCAAACCATAAGAAAACTGGATGGGGAATAAGTCATCGCTCTATCAAGGTTATTTAGTCTTTACTTATTTGAAGCAGTTTTAGCTGATGTTCAACAGTTTGTGTTTTTCTTTTACTCAGAATATTTGCTTTTGTGTTTGAAATAATTGTGATTATTAGATTGATACAGTAAGTGTTAATATCTTATTTAATTTATAATTTTCTTAAATATATATATAATAAAATATATTATCTTATCAGACACGTCACATACGGTACAGTAATATGTTTGAATTTTGAAAAGCTTATCCAGATATTTCAAGATTTGTGTCTCAAATTTCAAAAGTTCTACAGTATTTGTCGTTTATATTAAATTTCTAGACTTGGTGTATATTTGTCAAAAAGTCTACAGTTGTGTCAAGACGGTCTTCTGTCGAATTGTTCTCAATTGTCAAAAGTTATACAATTAGAGTCTAATCTTTTTCAAAAAGTGAATCAGATTTTCTGTAAACTATCAATCACCTTATCTTACTTTCTTATCCGCACAAGATTTTGTTTAAATCTTTGGATTACCTTTTCATTACCTACTCGTCTATCTCTTTAGCCCTTTTTGTATATTTCTCATCTTTAAAATCTCATGTAGAACCCGAAGTCTAAGTGGAGCAGACATTAAGCAACCACTTCTATAAACCAAATATGTTTACCTCCCAGTCCACGAAGAAAATAAAGAATGTTTGTGTCTTTTGTGGTTCCAGCCTTGGAAAAGATAAAGCTTATTTAGAAGCTGCAAATCACTTAGGGCAAGTCCTAGCACGCAAGAAGATTAACATAATCTATGGGGGTGGTAGTATAAAAATGATGGTAAATATGGCACTAGCAGCTAGGTCTAGCGACGCTACTGATGTAAGAATTTGGCCTCATATTCCAGTTGAAGGAAACCTTTGTAATTAAGCCATAGGTAAGGGAGAAGGAGTCAGGAGTATCCCTAAAAATTTTAAAGACATAATCTATAATTCTGATGCTTTTATAGCATTACCTGGTGGTCTAGGTACTCTTGAGGAAATATTTATAGTTGCTTGTGGGCAATTGTTGGGCTTTTATTCCAAACCTTTGGGACTGCTGAACGTAAAGGGTTTTTATGACGGTCTTTTGAAATTTCTAGATTACGCTGTGGAAGAAAACATCACTACAGAATCGGAGAGACAAATCTTTGTCACTGCTTCAACAGCTGAGGAATTGATAGATAAAATGCAAATCATACATCCAGAATCCGACACTGCAACATCCAAGCTTGAATGGGAAAGGGAAAGCCGGGAGCGGCCAATTGATTTGAATCTCCATCTGTAATCTTTTTGTTTTATCTTTGGCATGTAGGCATGTGTGTCCGTATTTCGTGTGTTACGAATAATCGTTTGCCTTGTATTCTGTGTTTCTTGTGGTACGTTGTTGTTCAATCTTTTAGATTCATTGAGCCTAATGCCGGGATGGCTGGATACGGAGTACTTGATGCTCTCGAAACGCATCCTTCTTAAGGTCCGATCTTTTGTTTATCGATGTTTTTGTATCCTATAAGCATGCATGATATGGATAGCTGGTATACGGAGTGCCTTGTACTCTCGAAACGTATTCGTATCATGTTTGTAATATGTAATATTCTGTTAATATTATGTGGAAGTACCAGAGTCAGTTATGGGGATATTCCATATGAAATATGAGTTTATTATTTGGATTGAATGTTTGTGTCATGAGGATAACTGTTTAATGAAAAATATGTCGGGTATGTTTGCAACTCTGAGATTCCGTTTAATATCTCTATGAATAAGTTTAATGTATGGTTTTGAATAGAAGTGTTTGTGATATATGTTTTATGATTATGTTTTAGTTTATTAGTTGAGGTATGAAATCAAATATATTTAACTTTTCCTTACTCAAAAAGGAAAAGGAACCTAAAGATGAAGTATATAAAGTTTCTCTGGCAATCTCCTTAAATGTGATTGTAAATCACAGTCCATGGACAATGAAGGACTGGAATCATGGTATGGTCAATATGTATGCCTGATCAGATTCTTAGACTATTATACGGTGTTATAAGTTGAAACTTGTTAGAAATACTCTCATTGAGGGATTTAGGAGTAAGATTTATTATGCAAGTAAATAAGTGGAGATACGATAACTTAAATTTGGAGGACAAACAACATTAACGGTTTAGACTCATAATTGGAATCATAATTTTTACTAGTATTACTAGAATTGAAATTTCGAGGACGAAATTTCTTTAAGGGGGGTAGAGCTGTGACACCCGTTATTCTCTTAAGGGTATTAAGGTAATTAGATTAATTACCTAGTATATATATAAAAAAAAAAATCAGAAAATCTCTCATAATTCAAAACTCTCTCTCTCTCTACTTTCTCTCTCTAAAAAAATTCTCTCTCTCTCCTCAAAGATCGTTTGAGATTTCGGCATCCGTTTTCGACACCTCCCGCACCAATGGAAAGCTCTCGACGAGCTGAGTCCAACGAGGTGCCGCGCCGCCCAAAACGCCACCGGAGGAGACCACACGCGCCGCCCAAAGTGGCGGCAAAACCCATTTCTTTCCGACGAGATATCTTCGCCGTCCGACGTCCGATCGACGTGATTCTTGTTCCTACACGACCACCGTGATGAGAGGAACAAAACCCACCCTTGGTGGCAGCTCAACAACCGCCGGATTGCTCCGCCCGTCTATTGCCGCCGTGCACCGCCGCCCCCATGGTGGAACTCCGCCTTGCCGGAGGAGGTGACTGACACCACCCCTCCCAATGAGTTCAGAGGATCAAGGGGAGTAAAACCCCTCGATCAATTGCACGAAAGGAGCCGGTTTCACCGGAGAACGGCCAACGCCGCCGTCAACCGCCGCGGGAGTCTCCGTTTTGGCTCTTCCCAGCCACGTTTCTTCAAATTGGATGAGGGGAAATGCTCATAGGAGGATGGGTAGCAAAAGCCCTCAGCCAATTTCAGGTTTCCATCGTCGGAGAATCAAGATCGGAGCTCATCCATTTCTACCGACGTTGTACTTCACGACCCGCTATGTTAGAGGCAGAATTGGGTGAAATTGACCCCGCCATTGGACTCAGAAGGGTCGATTTAGGGGGGGTAGGCCCGAGCCCAGCTGCCAACGGACCCCGATTGACGCCGGTCAACGACGGTCAAAGTCGGTCAACGCCGGTCAACGGTGGTCAACGCCGGTCAACGGCCGGTCAAAGGCCAAAATGGGATTTTGTGATCCGGACCTCCGATCGAAGATCTGAGACCGCCTCCCGACTCGTTTCGATGCTCTGGATGCAATGGTGACCTCCGTTCGAGCAAATTCCACTCCGATGAAAATCATCCGGTACCGACTGCACGCGAATCGAGGCGATTCAAACAGCAGTATCAGAGTCCAGAATGACGTTTTCAAGAATGTATGATCTCCAGGAAGCATTCCTAGCCATTCATAGTCGCTCGAGGAGCACTACAGAGGATGCTTCGTAGATACAGCGAGATACAACTGGATCTGTTTTGCTTGGAGTTCAAGATCAAGGGAGTATGGAGCTAACGTTAATTGATTCCAGGATTAAGAGACTGTTGATAAGCTTGAAAGGTAGGGATTCTATTACTCATCTTTTGTGAGGTTTTTATAGAATTAAAATTGATTGTTTTGCCGCAATATATATATATCTATGCTGAACTGATATTATATGAGTATCACATATGAAACTATGACATGGACTCGTCTTGTATTGTACGGCGAGGAACATAATGAATTGACACATGTTATAAATTGAGAAGCATGGTTAGGAAAACTAACTCTATTAATAATGATTCAATATAGAGAAATTGTGAGACATGAAGAGGGCGACGGTTACGTCCTTGGGCATGAATACCCTAAAAGGTAAAATAGGGGGAAGGTGATGACGCTTCCTTGGGTTGAAAGTCCCAGAACACACTGTACAGGAATTGATTTGGTGAGGACTCGGGGCTTGATGTCCCCTCACCGGAACACCCTTGGAATGTTTATAGGGTGATCAAGTGCGCCCATTTGGGTTTCGATGAGTTGAGTGATACTCAATTTAACATGGATACCTAGGAACAATGATGATTGGTAATATTTGTATAAATGTGTAATTATGACACTTGGTAATGATTAACTACGGTATCCATAAGATGTGATCATAATAAACATCATAATCTGGAATATGATGTGACTTACTAACCATGCAGATTTTAATGTGGTAATGATAAAAACCTAAAGGTGAGTAATGGCTTTCTCTACTGAGCATAGTGTTGCTCATTCCCTTATGTTTATATCTTTTCAGGACTCACTAAGTGTGAGGTGGCTACGAGAAATATAGTTGAGGAAATGATGTAGCTATATTACATTGGGACTGCTTCAATCGTTGAGAATGTTCTTCATGATAATGTAAGCATCAATTGTTACTTTCTGTGACTGTATTACAATGTGTTGAGGGTTAAAATGATGATGACAACAGTTTATATTATTAAATTTAAGGTGCTACATTAAAACTGTGGTTTATTTATCGTTTATATTTTTATTTTTGAGTTGAGAGTTTTCATTTAAGTCCCGGGCAAATTTTATTTTTAAGGTTTTACTTTTATTATTTATTTTTATTTTATCTCATTAAAAACTGTTAACCCCCATATAGGGGCGTTACAAGCACAAAGAAAGCCACATGGTAGTAATAGCCAATAATTCAAGGTCGCCAATCCCTAATATCGGTAAAGCAACTTTTGTACCCCGAATATAGTCCTAATAAATTGCCACTTGTCGATGTCCATCATGTACTAGGCGTAAAGAAAAACTTGCTATCAGTGGCACAATTGATGTCATTCGGCCACTATGTCATGTTCAGTCCGTATAATGTAAAAGTGTATCAAGATATCAAGATCTTAGGTACACCGACAATGGATGGACGAAGATTAGAGTTTGTTTATGTAATGTTAGCAGAGTCTGCTTATGTAGACAAGGCTCAAAAGAATGAGACAGTGGATCCATGACATTCAAGGTTAGGACACCACAAGTATGCATAAGTCAACGGTCAAGGGTCTTTCTCAACGTGAAGTTAGAAATAACATTGTCTGTGCAGTATGTCAATACGGTAAGGCACATCAGTTACCGTATGAAGAATCAAAGCTTAAATCAAATGCATCATTAGATTTAATTCACTCGAATGTCTTTGGCCACGTCAAGTAACCATCAATTAGCAAAATGAGATATATGGTCACGTTTATTGATGATTTCTCAAGATATATGTGGATTTTAAATTCTTTAAATTTTGTAAATGTTTTGGGTATTTCTTTATGAAAGAAAAACCTAAAACATTTACAAAATTTAAAGAATTTAAAGAAACAATTGAAGAAGAAGTTGGTAAAGAGATCCGATGCTTATGCATAGACAACAGTGGAGAGTACACTTTAGATGAGTTTGAAGAATATCTGAGAGAATGCTAAATACGACATCAGTTCACGTATGCAAAGACACCACAACAAAATAAAGTAGTAGACAGAAAGAATTGGCATTTTGTGGAGATATGTCGAAGCATGCTTCATGCTAAGAACGTAACTAAAAGATTTTGGGCTAAGTGTACGAAGACAGCAACTCATGTCATCAACAAGCTTCCTCAACCAAGTTAGATTTACTTCACCATTTGAAAAACTGTGGGGTACTAAACCTGCATTTGGTCACTTTGAGTTTTTGGCTGTGTGTGCCATTGTTCATGCATAGTCACTTACGCAGCAAATTTGATAAAAAGGTAATATGATTTTATCAACAATTGATAGGAAGTCTGATCTACTTTACCCTGAGGCGACTTGATATTTCTTATGTAGTTGGCCTGTTGAGTCGATAAATGCAAAGTCCCAAGAAGTCTCATTTAGAAGCGGTTCGACAAATTCTAAGATATGTCAGAGGTACAATAGACTATGGTCTTTTGTACAAGAAAGATAAAGACTACAAGATATATAGTTGGTTATTGCGACGCTGACCATACAAAAGATCATGATACTCATTGATCAACCACTGGATATGTCTTTAAGCTTGGCTTAGGAATAATTTCTTAGTGCAGTAAAAGACAACCAATTGTGTCTTTGTCGACCACAAAAGCAAAGTACTGAGCATCAGCAATGGCAGCTCAAGAGAGTACATGACCAATTCAACTGCTAAATGACCTACATTAAACAATTGTCTATGCAGTTTAGCTATTCTATGATAATCAGTCGACAGCTCTCTTAGCATAAAATCTAGTTTTTCATGCAAGAACTAAATATATTAAAGTGCACTATCATTTTATTAGAGAAAAAGTTTTGCAAGAAGAAATTAAGTGAGACAAATCAAGACAGATGATTAAGTTACAAATTTGTTCACAAAAGGTTTTATTACCAACAAGTTTGAAAATTTTCATCATCAACTGAATAAGATACAAAGAATTGAAGTTGGTGTTGAGGGGGTGTTAAAAATCAACCCCGGCTGTTAGTGGCCAATCAACCCCACATAATTGTTAGTAATCTAAATCATAAAATGGCCAAAGCTAGGTATAGGCGAGTGAAGAAGTTTGGTCAAGTTGGCTTGTCTACGTGTTAGTCATTAGCTAAAGAAATGATTGTAATTTATTTAGTTTATTTTATTGTGTGGCCTATGTTTGTTCTTGAAGAAATAAAGGCCATTGCTTAGGCCTATAAATAGCTAAGCATTCAGCTTATTTATCCACGACAAGCATCCAAGAGAAATAGAAAGAACAAAGTGAGTGTGTAATCTTTTGGGTTTTGTGAGTTTAATACAAGTAATTTGTTTTTATCATTATTGAATAAATTTCTTCTTCTTGAGTGATAAATTAGAGTTGTTGTATACTCTAATCCTTTCTCCTTTTTTCAACATCTTTTGTTTTTTTCTAAAAGTTCTGGTGCTTAATAAGCTAGTAAAAGTTAATAACAAAAAAATGAAAATTGTAATAAACATCACTTTTTCAAAACTAATTGTAATTAATCTCAAGTTTCAAAAATATTAGTAATTAATAGCATATTGATAGTGTGAATAATTTATTTATCCCTTTATTTATAATGTAAACAACTCTTATTTATATAGTATAAATCTGCTATTTACTACAAATATTTTCAAAATCTTTTATTTACTTTAAAAAGTTCAAAAATATGCTAGTTTTCTTATTCTAAAAAAAAGAAGTTAATTCTTTAATAATTTAGATATATGAAGAAAATTAGGGGAAAAAAATAGGAGAGGTAGCATAGTTATGTTTCACCTAGTCTTAGCTATTTAATTTTTTGGATTTTTTTTTTATATTTTCACCCATTTAAAATACACCACTCCGTCCTCTTAAACTTAGTTTCGTTAACAAGTTATCCTCATGTGTCTAATTATGTTAGTTTTGGGCCCCTTTTTGGTATATGTTACTTCTATAATTTTGGAGGAGATGGGAGAACTAATCAATGATCCTGCATTTTGAAAGTTGGGGTTAGGTGATGTGAGTGTCATAATTCAAGGGGTAGATATACAAATAAGAGAAATACTATAAAAGGGTCTTACCGTAATACTTTTTTTATTATAAGATTTCTATATGACGGTTAAAATTAGACAAGCTCACCAATAGTAAAATGAGCCCAAATACACCAAATCAATTAAAATCTAAAAATTGAAAAAAAAAAACTTAAAACTCTTTAAAAAATAACCAAAAGGGCATATCTGCCCTTTTTCTCTGGCGACGACGACTAGTGACGGTCACCGAGTTCGCGAGCTTGTGGGCGTTCACCTATAGATCCAGACGAGGTGAGCCGACTTTGCATGGCGGAGGCAAAGGCCGCCAAATTTTTATCGATGGTGGTCGCAACCTACCACGGTCGTGACGAGGTTCGTGACCCACGGTGGTAACGACTGGGTTCGCGACTACGAATTGAGATCAACCACCGTGAGTCGCCTAACCCAGCTGTGATTTTGTCCCAAATTGCCAAGTTTGTAATAGCCGGCTCGTTGGAGAAGTGCACAGCGACGAAGAATCTTGTCATGATGGATATCTCAATCACCCTTTGTTCGTCGCCACCCTCAGCCTTCGTGGGTCGCTGTTGATCGACCGTGTCCTACTGTAGACACCACCTTTGGGAGCCTCCATAGGAAGGCTGAATTTTTTTATTTTTACTTTTTTGTTAGTTATTAGGTTTTTTAATCTTAATTTTATTTTTGATCATGTGTAGGAAGTCCTGTTGTTACTTAGAGGAGTTGAATGTTTTAAGCCATTAGATTAAATCCAAAGGTTTAAAAAAACAAGTCTTATGATAAGAACCTTTTTAGAGGTTCTTGTCATAGCATTTCCCTAAAAATAAACCTAACCTTTCTCCCTAAAAGTGAGGCATATTTCTTGCCATTGCCAATAATATTTTCCTTTTTATTTTTCAATTATTTCCCTTTTTTTCTATTTTTGTTGCCAATTTTCCTAGCAAATGGCTCATTAGCCCATCTGACGTGGAACTCTGAGCCAAACTATAACATTTCATCAGACAATGAACATGAGAAGCCTATGGCAGCACGTATGTATGGGTCTCACTCCGGTCCCCTTAGGGACACTAAAATATAAATAAAGTGATTTTGGTAAACATCCTCAGTTCCGTGCTTATTTTTTCTCTTTATAAATTAGAACTTTTCCCCTTCTTCATACATATCTCCTCATTCTTGAGCAAAAAAAAAGGTTCTTCATCCTTGTCTGTCTTCTTATTGTTATCCGAAAAGAGTTTCCGACTTTTTTGTTTAGAAAAACTCAACGTTAAGCTTACAAAAGGATTAGCAAGCCATGTTAATTAATGGAGCCATTCGCTTCAGAAATCCGCTTCAATCGTTTAGAGTTGGATCTTCCTTTCCATCCAAGGTTATCAATTATGTTTCCTTGCAATTCTTTATGTATTTTTTAACTTGTGATCACATTTTTACCTGATCAATAATTTTATTTTTTTTCTAGTTTCTTCTTTGAAGATGCATTGCTTAATGTTTGTCTGTCTTGCTTGGTGGGTGCTCTCGTTTGCAAATGGAGATGACGTGTTTGATAGTCTTTGTGGGGTTTTTGGTAATTTAAATATGGGATTGTACTTTGTGTTGGTGGCTAGCCTGCCATTTGCCACGCAAAAGTAGGCAATTTGGCTGTGACTGTCTTTAGTTTCGTGACAAGCACTTATTCGACGACCGCACAAGTTTGATGCTGCCTATCAACAAAAAAAAGAAAAAGAAATGTTTGATGCTTGTTACTTTCTTTGTATATACGTGTGTGTGTAAACATATATATCAGTTTTGCACTGAGACAAGGAAGATAGGAAGATACGGAGGAGCAAAAATTTAAGCGAGGAAAACGAAAGCAAGAAGATATTTTTTCTTTCCTCATCTTTGATAGAAGAGAAAGAAATAAGGAAATAAATCAAGAATAATGAAATTCTCTCTGTTTTTTCTTCTTAAGCTGGAAGGATTACAAAATTATAGATCGCTTAAGTTTTTCTCCTCTCTACCGTTCAACCTAATATTATATTTTCTAATAAAAAATCTTTCCTCCTAATTCTTTTCTTCCCATTTTTTAACTCTACCCAACGCTGTCAAAGATTATAACAATATTTTTTGTAGATGTAAAAAAGAGAGAAAGGGAAGATAGAAAAGAGTAGATGAATTTTTAAAGACAAAATAGTCTCGTAAATTGTTTGGTAGAAGTGAAAAGCTTTTGTTGTTATAAAAAATAAAGTAATAGAAAGATATAGGTAGAATTTGTAATTTATTCTTTACAAATAAAAGGATAATAAAATAATAAAAAAAAAATTTCTAAGCACTTTTTTATAAGCATGGGATGATTTGTTTCAAGAGTACTTATAAAAAGCTAAAACTATTGTTTTTTCATCCAAACACGTCTAAAAATTGAAACAAATTATTTTAATCCATTCTAAAGAAGGCCTTAGTATTTTATTTATTTTTTCTTTAATTATTTTTTTAATTCTTGCGTTATGTTTGTTCCGCCTAAATCCTAATATTTTTTATTACAATAAATATTTTAAAAATTAATATCCATAAATATATTAATAATTATACCCTCACAAAGATTACATATTATCTTTTAGGAAAAGAATATCTGATGCTGTTTTTCTAATATGATGTTTGTGAACTCTATAAACCTTTGTTCGATGTTCTAAACTTCGTACTTCGAGCTACGTTTCTGAGGAGCGAGGAACATACCTCCCACTCTCCATCTGGTTAGCGTAAATTTTGGAAATACAACTGATACATACTTTGGCTATAATTTTTGTAGCTGGGGTCATACTATAACTTTGCAATATCTACGACTACATCTTCTCTGCAACGAGCGAGTGAACCACTTGGTTACAGGTCAGTAGTTATTAGCAGAAAAGCAATACCAATTCCATTAAAACATAAAGCGTTTGGACTACGCCTTTTTTTATTATTTTAAAATAACTTGAGGAGGGGATTTATAGGATGTTTAGGAGAGTAGTTTAAATCATTGGGTTTGAAAATTATAGCTTGTGAGAGCTTTACACTGTGTCTTTTTACTTTAGCATGTAAGAACTTTACACTTTAAATTATTGGTTTGAGCTACTCTTTTAAACACTCTATTAAACTATATATTTTAAGGTGGAGTAAAATGTTGATTTACTGTTAGACCGTGTCTGCTATCACGAACTTACGTAATTGACATCTTCTATAACCTCAGCGATGATGAGTACGCTGATATGGACTGGGACAACCTTAAATTCGGTCTTATGCCGACTGATTACATGTATATCACGAAAAGTACCGAAGAAGGTAATTTCCAAAAGGGTGAACTCAGTCGCTACGGTAGCATTGAGTTAAGTCCTTCTGCAGGAGTTCTAAATTACGGACAGGTAAACTAGCTAGCTATTGATCAATGATCATACTAATTTGTTCACCAATGAGGCTTATAGTTTCAACTAACTTCAATTTAAAAAAAAAAAAGAAAAGAAAATTACGTTCGAAAAATCTCTTCACAGGGATTGTTTGAAGGGACAAAAGCATACAGAAAAGAAGATGGACGGTTGCTTCTCTTCCGACCGGACCAAAACGCAATTCGCATGAAGGTTGGTGCCGATAGGATGTGCATGCCCTCTCCTTCTGTCGACCAATTTGTCGACGCTGTTAAGGAGACAGTACTTGCCAACAAACGCTGGGTACGCAAACTCTCTTGTTAAGGAACAAAACATTGCTGACCTTATTATGAAACAAGGATAAATATACATATAATAAAAACATATTGTGTTTGCAAACAACTTGAAGGTTCCACCTGCTGTTAAAGGCTCTCTTTATATTAGGCCTTTACTCATGGGAAGTGGTCCTATCTTGGGTTTAGCTCCAGCACCGGAATATACTTTCCTAGTATATGCTTCTCCTGTTGGACACTATTTCAAGGTAGGGATTTTTTTATTATTTTTTTTTTGGGTGCCTAATGACATATTTATTATTTAAGATACCACACTAAAAGATGGTAAAATTTAAAATTTCTATATGCTTCTTGATAAGTAAACAGGAGGGATTGGCCCCATTGAGATTGTATGTTGAGGACGAGTTTATTCGAGCATGTCCCGGTGGAACTGGAGGTGTCAAAACCATTTCGAATTATGCACCGGTAAGTGAACAATTTCGTCAAGACCTTTTAGCTTTGCATTTTTTGTTTATGTTTTTGTTTTGTTTTTTTTTTTAATTGATTGCCTCTTATGTGCCAGGTCTTGAAAGCGCTAAACAGAGCAAAGAACAGGGGATTTTCTGACGTCTTGTACCTTGATTCGGTTAACAAGAGATATATAGAGGAGGCGTCTTCTTGTAATGTTTTCATTGTGAAGGTACTTTTGAAATTTCGTCTCGTAGAAATTCGACTCCGCCGGCTTATAATTGCCTCGTGCATTAATTCCTTTTATTGTTTATTTTCTTTTAAAAGCGAAATCTGATATCAACGCCTGCCACAAACGGGACAATTCTACCTGGAGTTACCAGAAGAAGCATCGTTGAGATTGCTCGTGACAATGGTTACGAGGTTGTTAATTATCTAATCGTCCCAGTTGAATGTTTTCTCAATAATCTCTTTACATTTATTCTTCTTTTTAGCAAAAAAAAGATCACATTTTGAGGTTATGTTTTTAGGTTGAAGAACGTGGTATTTCAGTGGATGAATTGATGGATGCTGATGAAGTATTCTGTACCGGAACAGCCGTCGTTGTTGCCCCTGTAGGCTCTATTACATATCAGGACAAAAGGTTTTTTTTTTTTTTTTTCATTTTTTATTATTCAACTAGATCAAATCTCTGAAAAAAAAATAAAAAATGATTGTTGTGTCAAATATGAAAGTAACGTCAACTTATTGAAATGCAGAGTTGAGTTCAGAACCGGTTCTGAGGCGGTTTGTCAGAAACTGTACTCGACCCTCGTGGGGATTCAAAGTGGTGTCATTGAGGATAAGAAGGGATGGGTCGTTGAGATTGATTGAGCTCTTTTGTGCTCATCATTTATGGATCATATTCTGCTCTGTGTATGAAAACTATGTATGAGTTAAAGTTATAGCCTATAAGATTGCTTGAGTACTATTTAAACTATTTTGTAATTTTTTCAAAATTGATAAATGTTATTTATATATATACTACGGTGTGATTAGTCTGTAAAGGACCAACTTGGAGGTAAAAAGAGCACGTTTTCTGACTACAAGAAAGCGATGACATAGTAGAAAGCACCTATTCCATTATGTTGTAGTTTTTCCAACTTGGAAAATTGCAATAAAAACGACAACTTAATCGAAAACCACCACAAAGTTATTCATGACAAACTAATACAACGGCTTTAACTGAGAAATAGCGAAAAGGCTAAAACGGCAACCAAAAAGAAAAAAAGAACAACAGAATGCCTGAGAAATGACAGGCAAATGACACGACACACAACAAACGACAACAGCATGAATGAACGACAGAAAATTTAAAGCAACGGAAAAATAAACAAATCACAATGAAAACAAGAAGCCCAAGAAAAGGAAAAGTGACCTTTTAAGTTGAAGAGCTCAGAAAATAGTGAAAGCACATTTTTCAGATTCGCAAAAAAAAAAAAAAATTATGAAAAATGACACCCTTACATAAACGACAACAAATAAAAAGAGTTTCAGTATCATAATACCGACAGTAAAAACCTACACAACAAAATCCAAAAAAAAAATAAAATAGCAAGTCAAAACGACAACTCTAAGATGATCAATGATAGGTAAAAAAAACCAATCAATTGTTTGGAGAGCGACAAAAATAAAACGGACAACAACTAGACAAACAACAGCAAGTACATGAAGTATAAACGGGAACAAAATAACAACGACATCTATGCAAAAACGACAATGGAGGGGGATGGCTATGATTAAAAATGATAGCAAAAATATGAATGCGGAAACAATGAAACGACAACATGGAATAAAACGACAAATAAACACAAGCGACAACAAAATGGAAAAAAAAAAAATAGAAGAAAAGAACAACCTGGAAACAACTGGCACGGTAACAAAGACAGGAATGGTAAGACAATATTAGTTATATTAAAAAAAAAAGTTAATCGAGAACGTTTGCTTGCGTGTATAAAACTAACTAATGTAGTGTTGTTTAGCTGATGTGGCATAATCACATTGGCCGAACGGAGAAAGGGATAGAGAAAGGGTGACGGGGGATTTAGGTCTGTCAAGCTAGAGTGTTTGGTCAGTGGTGAAAACTACAGATAGGAACCAGTTTTTATTGTAACATGTGAAAATTTTTTAATATAGTAACTTTTTTTTTTTTAATTTTAACATGTAAAAATTTTACATTGTTTATGATTAAATTTATGGTATGAACCATCTTATCTAAACACCTTTGACGTCTCCATCAGTGGGCTAAGTATTTCTATTTTTGCGTACAAGAGAATCATCGTACTCTGAGATTGAGATAACAGTTATAGATCAGAGATTCTACAATGACAGGATCAATATATATCAAGATGAATTGAGATTTCTTTGCGTGGGATTTAGTTCTGACGACTTGCAGAGGCTGATCGCCAACTGCTTTAAATCTCTTGTTGTTAGTGGGCTCAGAAAAGAGTTGGCTCTTTCTTTGTTGATGCTCATTGGTTTCATGATGCAAAGGAATGAGGTCAATGACAATGGCTGCAAGCCATGAAGAAGGAAAAATGGCTGAACACTCGTGGAGGTTATGACACCCCTGAGGGATCTATTTTGCTACCGTCTACAATAGATGCGGACTCCTATTTGAAAATTACAAATCTTTCTATTGTGGATGAGGCATTTTATGGTAGTAAGCTGTGTTCCTTTTCATCCAACTTGGGGCTACTCGGAGTTATAATGGCCTCTGATGAGATATATAAACTGATTGCACAAAGTTTTCCTGCAAATTTTCCTTCTATGAGCAGCGACTATGGTTTGTTGACACTAAGATGCATGAAAAATTTGGGGTCTATAGCTGCTGCCGGCTTGATTGCAAGGATCGGACATCAATATTGGTTTAAAACGACTTCTGGGTTTAAATGCCCTTCGGAAACTACCTTTCCTTATTCAACTTGGGGTTCTTTGGTGCAAGCTTTAGAGATCCCTGCTATTGATGAACATTATTATTGAAGATAAAATCAGCCATTTTAGTAAGGATCTAAGTATTGCTGGAGTGGCAGCTGATACCACCAGTGTAGTCCAACTGATTGCTGCTAAATTCAAGTCCTCTTGCTTTCTTCGAAACTGACTTCTAAGATTGTGCTATCAATGTTAGTTTTGCTTCAAAGAAATGAAACAAACTTTGTCTTCAGGATGCTTTGAGCTGCAGTGGTTTTTAACTGAGAAGTGGTTGAAGACTGATGAGAAATTCAAGAAATCAAAGAATTCAAGAAACACGAAAAACACAGGACCACAATTGTGACGTGGGCCTCTTCAAGTCTCGAGCACCACAAATTGAACAGCTTTTATTGATCTTGCACAAGAGAACTAAATTAAGGAGTTATTTCCTCTCACCGTTATCTCTCTCAACCTAGATCACCCCTGGTAACTTCTCTCTATGTGCTCTCTTTGTTATTCCACTTGAATAACCACTTTTCTTGCTTTATCTCTCTCTCTAACAACTCTTATATACACGTGATAACCCCCCTACAATTACAAGTCTGTAACTCTTATATCTCACTAACACCTATCACACCTAATTGTAACAATTCTATTTGCTAACCTAAATCCAGTCAGCATGCCACATCACTATTTTCTACTTGTCTCAATTCTCAACAATCTCCACCTTGAGACCATTAGGAAATGTTGCTTCTAAGTTTTACTGCTTGCACACTTCACCTGAAGCTTCTCCAAGCATAGTCCAAACTTTACAGCTAGCAGTGACTTTGTGAGCATATCTGCAGGATTGTCACTTGTGTTGATCTTTTCCACTTTGATATCACCTTTATCAATTGCTTCTCTAACAAAATGAACCCTTACATCAACGTGCTTGGTTCTCTCATGGAACACTTGATTCCTTGTGAGATAGAGAGCACTTTGACTATCACTCCATATCACCACTGCTTCTTGTTGAATTCCAAGTTCTTTAACTAGCCCCCTTAACCATAGGGCCTCCTTTACGGCGTCAATGATTGCCGTGTACGCAGTCTCTGTAGTGAAAAGAGCAACAACATGTTGCAAGACAGCTTTCCAACTTATAGTTCAACCATACTCCTGGAAGGTGTATGCTGAGAGTGACCTTCTGCTATCCAAGTCACTTGCATAGTCTGAGTCTGTAAAACCTCTCAAACAATTGCTTTCATTTCCTTGGCCTTTGTGAACAAGTCCAACCCCTAATGATCCTTTCAAATACCTCATTATCCATTTGACTGCTTCCCAGTGTTTCTTCCCTAGAAAGGACAAGTACCTGCTTACCAAGCTCATTGCATGAGCTAAATCAGGTCTAGTGCATACCATTAGGTACATTAGGCTTCTTACTGCACTTGAATATGGAACTTTACTCATATACCTCTTGTCTTCCTCAGATTTAGCAGCATCATTCTTTGACAACTTAAAATGCTGAGCAATTGGAGTGGCAATTGGCTTTGAGTCTTGCATCCCGAACTTGCTAAGTATCTTCTCACTGTAGCTTTTATGACTTAAACTGAGTATCTTAGCACTTCTATCTCTGACAATCTCAATCCCTAAGATCTTCTTTGAAGCTCCCAACTCCTTCATTTCAAACTCAGTCTTTAGTAAGGCCTTAACCTTGTTGATTTCTTGGACATCTTTACAAGCTACCAGCATGTCATCTACGTATAGTAGTAAGCAAATGTACTGCAGATCTCTCAGTTGATTGTAATAGACATAGCTGTCAAAATTACACCTTTTGAACCCACTTTTAAGCATAAAGAGATCAAATCTCTTATACCATTGCCTTAGGGACTATTTTAGTCCATATAGGGACTTCTTCAACAGACACACCATATCTTGCTGCCCTTTTTCCTCAAAGCCTTCTAGTTGGCTCATGTAAATGCTTTCTTCCAACTCACCATGGAGAAAGGCAGTTTTTACATCCAACTGCTCTATTTCCATGTCAAACTCAGTTGCTAGAGCTAACAGCACCCTTATTGAAATATGTTTCACTACTGGAGAAAAAACTTCATGAAAGTCAATCCATTCCCTTTGTGTAAAGCCTTTGGCCACAAGCCTGGCTTTATACCTTGCCCCTTCAACACCAAGAATGCCTTCGTTTCTTTTATAAATCCATTTACATCCCACCACCCTTTAAGACTTAGGTCTTGGTACTAGCACCCAAGATTGGTTTTTACTAAGTGAATTCGTTTCCTCTTGCATAGCTTCTAGCCATTTCCCTGCATCTTGAGACTCCATAGCCTTTTTGAAATTCTGAGGTTCTTTTAGAACTACTCGGTCTGCAGCTAAAAGTGCAAATGAGATTAGGTCTGCATGACCATATCTTTCTGGACGCCTTATTTCTCTTCGTGACCTGTCCCTGGCCAAGTTGTAATCCCTCAAATTTTCTCCTTGAGTATGCAATTCTGTACTTTCAGTTGTAGTATCCACAAAGGGCTGTTCCACCTCAATCTCAGCCTTGTCAGCACGTGATTACTCCACCTCAAACTGAGAATCCTTATCTGACCTATCTTGACAAAGATTCTTTGAAACAATGTCTTTTTACATTTGAGCTTCATTAAAAACTACATCTCTGCTTATTATAACCTTTGGTTTTCCAGGACCAACAATCCAAACCTTGTAGCCCTTTACACCTTCTGGATATCCAAGGAAGATTCCCTTTAGAGCTCTAGGTTCCAACTTTCCTTGATTTGCATGAGGATAGGCTACACAGCCAAAAATGTTTAGATTGTCATATCTAGAAGGTTTTCCTAACCAAATTTCCATTGGTGTCTTCATATTGATTGTCGAGCAAGGACTTCTATTGATTATGTAGCATGCCGTTAACACTGCCTCAGCCCATAACTTCTTTGATAGGCTTGAAAAACTCAACATACATCTAACTTTGTCCATAATAGTTCTGTTCATCCTTTCTGCAACCTCATTCTGTTGAGGGGTTATTCTGACAGTATGATGTCTAGATATTCCTTGTTTGGCACAGTAATGATCGAAATTTCCAGCACAGAATTCTAACCCATTATCTATCCTCAATTTCTTTATCCTACTTTCAGTTTGATTTTCTATTAAACTTCTCCATTTTATAAAGATTTCTAGAGCATCATTTTTATTCTTCAGAATGTAGACAAATACCCTTTTTGAGAAGTCATCAATAAAGGTTAAAAAATGCCTTGCTCCACCATGAGATGAAACTGTTGAAGCTCCCCACAAATCCGAGTGGATGTAATCCACAATTGCCTTGGTTGTATGTTCCCCTGTGAGACTTTCCAAACACACAATGCTCACAAAGCCAAGCTTACTGTGTTGCTTACATCCGAGGAGGCATTGTTTACACAATTCTTGCAATCCTTTGTCACTTTTGTGGCCAAGACGTTTGTGCCACAACCAAGCATTCTCTGTGTTCTTATCAAGAACTGGTGAGGCTTCCTCTATTATTGTTTTGCCTTGAAGAATATACAGCCCATTCTTCTTTATGCCTTTCATTAATACCAATGACCCTTTAGAAACCTTCATGACTCCTTTGTCAGCTTTAATACAGTAGCCACCATCATCTAAAGTTCTAATTGAGATCAAATTCCTTCTCAATTCTAGTACCAATCTGACATTTGCCAAGGTCTTAGTCAGACCATTTTCCAGTTTAAGTTGAATTTCACCAATCCCTTCCACAGAACATTCTTTATCATTGCCTAAGAGGACTTTTCCACCGTTAATCTTGGTGAAGGATGAAAACCAGGATTGATTAGGGGTCATGTGAAATGAGCACCCTAAATCAAGAATCCAGTCTCCATCAACCCTTTTATCAGAAACAAGAAATACCTCATAGCTTTCGTATCCTTCTTCAACATAATCAACATCTCTATTTTCTTTGGGTTTCTCTACAACTTTCTTCTTCCTTTCTGGACATTCTCGCTTAAAGTGTCCCTCTTTATGATAGAAGAAGCATTTTCTCCTGGGCCTCGATTTTGATTTGTTCTTGATCTTGCTTTTGAAATCACGCCTCTCCGATTGACCCCTGGCCATGAGTCCTTCACTGGCTTCTTCTTTAATCTCTAATTTCTTCTTTAATTCCTTTGACATCAACGCAGATTGAACTTCCTCCAATGTCAGGGATTCCCTTCCATACGTCATAATATCAACAAAATTCTCATACTGCTCTGGTAGAGAACTAAGGAGAATCACTGCCTGATCTTCATCTTCAATTTTAACTGAAATATTTTCAAGATCCAAGATGATTTTGTTGAAATCATCTAAGTGATCTGTAATTGATTTCCCTAAGCCCATCTAGAAAGTAAAGAGACACCGTTTTAACAACAATTTGTTGGCCAACGACTTTGTCATGTACAGGCTTTCAAGTTTCAACCAAACTGCAGTAGCTGATGTTTCCTTTGAGACTTCTCTCAGAACCCGATCGTCGAGACTGAGGATGATGGCACTGTGAGCCTTTTCCATCAGGTTTTTCTTTTCTGCGTCTGAAAGAGTGCTGGGTACATTACCTTCCCCTCCTAGAGCTTTTTGAAGTCCCTGTTGCACTAGCAAAGCCCGCATTTTCACCCTCCAAATGCCGAAATCATTCTTCCCTGTAAACTTCTCAATCTCGAATCTTGCTGACCCCATCGAGATCTTTACTCCAGCTCTGATGCCACTTGATGAGAAATTCAAGAAATCAAAGAATTCAAGAAACACGAAAAACACAGGACCACAATTGTGACGTGGGCCTCTTCAAGTCTCGAGCACCACAAATTGAACAGCTTTTATTGATCTTGCACAAGAGAACTACATTGAGGAGTTATTTCCTCTCACCGTCATCTCTCTCAACCTAGATCACCCCTGTCAACTTCTCTCTGTGTGCTCTCTTTGTTTTTCGACTTGAATAACCACTTTTCTTGTTTTATCTCTCTCTCTCTAACAACTCTTATATACACGTAATAACCCCCTACAATTACAAGTTTGTAATTCTTATATCTCACTAACACCTATCACACCTAATTGTAACAATTCTATTGGCTAACCTAAATCCAGTCAGCATGCCACATCACCATTTTCTAATTGTCTCAATTCTCAACAAGGACACGTCATGGTTACAAGGCTCCAAATGAATCAATCATTTTCACATCAAAATGGGGAGCGATCTCATTATTCATTAACCTTCCTCTTATGGATGACGGATTTTATGGCATTGTCATATATAAGTACAGGGATGAACTGCCAAAGTTGGGTGTCATAACTGATTTTGAAGCAGGTTCTCGTCTTGTTCTTGAGGGTCTGACGAGCCCAATCGAAGTTGAATTCATTACTGCCAATGGCACAATGACATTGCTGGAATGCATGAAATATGCTATGTCAAAGTCGTATGTCCAGTCCATGCATGACAACTTTCTAACGAACATTGCAAAAAGCTAAGTGTTTGAAGACCACACGAGGTTACGTGGTTCCTGTAGAATGGGTTTTGTTTGATTCAGCATGGGAAAGAATTCTTAGGAAAACTGATGTTCCAAGCCTTGATGTAAATTTTTACAAACCCGACATTTTTTGTGTACAAGGACCAGTGAAGGGCAATAGGGGTGAAGATAGATTCCATGGAGGTTTGTTCTTTTATTTCCTGGTGTCTTTTCTCGCAGACAGGTACATATTTGATAAAAAGGTTTTATAGCTTTCTACACAAGTTCAACTGGAGGCCAGAAAAGCTGGATAAACACAATTCCTTGGTGTGGATACCCAACCATGGTGGTGATGGGGGAAAATGGGTAAATTCCGAGCTCTGTCTACTTCATGCCACAGATGACTTATTTGGCTCTCGCCTGTATTCTCTTTATAGCTTATTTGGCTCTCGCCTGTATTCTCTTTATAGCTGTCACAGACTGGAACTGTTAACATTATTTTCTTCCGCTTTTGGAGTTGGAGAATCCCCTTCCTTGGAGGAATATTTGCAGTTATGGAATGATTGGCAGTCAAGAGCTGACCACCAAGTTTCTTCTGCAGAATGTTACTCTTTCTGGGAATGCATCATGAAGAACTGGAAGCCAGAAACCGAGGAGACTCTCAAGCAGAATTTGGCCAAAGTTTCTGCCACCTCGACTTTGAATGACACAATTCATTTGGTGAACAGAGAACATGTTTTTATACTGGATGATCTACGCTGGCAGAACGTTTTTGCCAGTGTTTCAGTTCCTCTTTTTGTTTGGCTCCCTAAGTATGGTGGCTCGTCATCTACTCTTTCGTGACGATTATCCAAGATTTACATTTCTTTGGGAGCGAAAAAGGTTTCAGAGTCTGTTAAGCTCAAGTTGGGAATGAATATCTCATCTGCACATAGATCAAAGAATCTCTTGCCAAGAGACGGGCTGATCGAAAAGGGTCTTATCAAAATCATACTGGCTTTTCTTTCCGGTCCTCAGTTCGGCATGGCAGCAAAAGATAGACAAGAGGCAGCTACATCGCTTCTCAACCTCTCACTATGCAAGAGTGATCAACCTATAAAAGTCAAATATTTTCTAACATGGTCATCAAATGCAACAATAGAAATAGAAACAAAGAAGATGGTTTTCTGGGACAAGAATTCTGGTCAGTTGTTCATTGAAAAATCCAGCCACAGAGATCAAAAAACCGACATAGAATTTGGTCTTGCTTTGCTCAAGAGATCGCAGAAGGGCCTGAGAGAAGAGAACTTGCAGCGGCTATTCTCAGCAGAATTATACACATTGGGTTTATGTACAAGTTCAACCAGGAAGCAGTGGACTACTTACTAGTAAAGGAGAATCCAGACTTGTTCATGGAAGACAATGAATCTCTCGGTTCCGCATTTTCGTGTTCTCAAAAGTCTTGTGCGGCTGCTCTTGGCAAGCGTGCATACTATTCACAGCAATTAGCTCCTTCCACGCCATCCGCCTTGTGCAAGAGGCAGTGCAAGACAGAAACTGACCTTCATCCTGAGCACTAATCAGCTCAGCCTTTGGTTTTTGTGATGGCTTGTAAATACATGTAGGTAAATTTGTATGCATAACTGGTAAAGCTGTGTTCGTCTCTATATATTGATTGTTTTATTTAATTTGGTTCCTGTATTGTATGTGGATCAGGGAAAATCTGGTTTTGAAACAATAAATATGCAGATGCATCAAGAATCAAAGTCAGAGCACTTATCCTGGTATAGAATTTCGTAGGCATTTTCTTTTCTTAAGTGCTTTTTAACATTGTTGCCTCTTAAAAAAGAAAAATTACATTATGGCTTCTAAATACACCAAAGCACGTTTATTGCATTACACTGAATCTCTGGTCTCTCTATATGGTATGTGCATAAGCTATTCTTCTGTTAGATTTTCTTTTTTTTTTTTTGAAATAAATTTGGTTTCATCGCAGACGGATGCCGACTGAAGGAGATAGAAATTCGAATTTGATGTCGTCTCGTCTTAATTCTAAATTCATGACCTCTAACTATCATTAAGTTTAAGAATATAAGTTCTTGTTAATGACCGTGGTACCATTTTGTGTGAATATGCCTTCCGCACATCGGACTTTTTCAACCTGTTGTGTTGAGTTTGATGCCAAGGCCTGCCTAAGAGAGCTTTTTAAAAGTTGCTTTTGGCTTTTTGAATCTAAAAGTTATGTCTGAAAGTATTTGAATTAACTATTAGAGAGCTTCTACTCTGCAAAAATGCTCCTGTTAAAGCCACAAAATGTTGCTTTTCAAAAAATAAAACTTGAACCAGAGTATCAATAATACATTATAAGTTTATATATAATATTTTTGTAACTTTTAAAAATAATTAAAACAATTTTAACCTATTAAAACTCTTTTAAAAATATAGTACTAAACACCTATTGAAAAATTACGTATATTGTTTCTCTTTTTTTATTGATTAAAAGCATAAATAGAAGTTATGCCAAGAGGCCCTAAGTTTACTATTAATTTTGAAATGCTTTTTCTGTTTCTTTTTTTTCCCTCACGAATAAGGTTTGTTGTCCCTTAAGCTTCCAGCACTTTTCTAATTAGACATCTTTTTTTATTATCTAACGCTGATAAGTAGGCTAATATGAACTATGATGATGAATTAATTATAATCTTGGATTCTGTCCAATTGCCAAATGCTAATTTGTTACATGCATATGATGAAAAGTCATTTTGGGAGGGGGGGATTGTGAGGTTGTTGATATAGAGCTGAATGACTCATCCGGTAACAAAAAAAAAAGCATGCAAAACAAAAAAAAGTAGCAAGAAAGATACGGCCGAATAGAATCTTGGATGAGTGCAGCGCACCCTTGCTCCGGTTGGGGTGGCGATTTTCGAGTTATCAGAGAGAAACGACAATATCGTAGGAAAACGACAATGGCAATTACAAGGGGAAGATTATTAAACGACACACGTAAAAACGACCAAAAAAGAAGAAAATGGCGGGCGCATCAAAACGACAACATAGGAGAATGGCGAGACATCAACGTTAAAAACTACAACATAAAATAGAACGACAAGTAAAAAACGAGAAGCTGAGAAAAGGGGAGACGTGACAAGACGACGACGAAAATAGAAAAGCGACAAAAACCTGAGAACCGCTAGCAACTGAAATATTTTAAAACGGAAATGAAAACCGAAACGTCGCAACAATATGAAACGAGAACAAAATAGGAGAAAAGGATAGGGACCTTAAAACGACTAAAATGGATAAAAATTGTAGTTGTTGAATACATAAAACGACGTTAACTTGAGGCGTTGAAGGAGTACAGGGACCTTAAAATGATAAAATGGATAAAAATTATGATGGTTGAATACGTAAAACGACATTAACTTTAAACATTGAATAGAACGAGAATTTACGAAAACAATAACAAGATTAATTTTTTTGTTTTTGTTTTCTGTTTGTTTTTAGTTTTTGTTTTCTGACTTTATATTAATATTTTGTTTTTTTTTATATTGTTTTTTTATTTTTGTATTGATAATATTTATTATTTTTGTGTTTTAATTTTAATTTCTTAAAAAGTATTAAGTATTTTACTAAAGTGTCTTTACTAAAAACCTCATGTGCAGGTCACCTAACCCAAAAATTAACGTAGGTCAATTAAGTAGGTCCCCTAGCAACTAAAATGAAAAATTGGCTTCATTTAGTAAAAAAAAAAAAAAAAGAGGTTAGGAGACTAAATACTTACTTTTATGAAATGTTGAAGACTATTGAAGTAATTTACTTTAATTTCATATATAAAGTTTTATAAAACTTGTATTTTAGCCTTTTTAAAATTTTATTTTATCTCATTTTCTCTCACAATTTTACATCTTTTTATTTATCTTATCTTATTGGTTTAGCTATGTCCTTGTCTACTCAAGATTTTTCTGTTCCGCCCTGCACGTAACCCCATTACACTTGAATTTGCCACACAAGAAGACAAAAAAATTAGAGCTAATTATGGAGTTGACCCTTTTGAGTATTGAGGAGGATATCAACACCAATTTGTATGGTGCAATGCATCTATCCATTTATATAGTAGTCTTAGTCTATCTTAAAATTTCTATTTTGATTCACATGCGAATTCCTCTTTGATGGTCTCCGATTTGAATCTTCTTCTTTTTTCCTTTGTCATGCTTTGGAACTTGGAAGCCACGGCCACAAATTGGTATTGATTTTGTTGTACAGTCATAAGATATGTGCCTTGTCTTAGCTTGGCAATTATCAAGGTATATGTTGATTCCCATATATTTTGTGAACAAACTGTCACTTCAAAAAAAATCCTCCAACCTTCAAATAGGAGCAGAGAAGAAGTCAAATGTTTTTTTTTTTTTTTGCATTAAAAAAAAAAGAAAAACAAATTGGCAAGAAAGCTGGGGAAAGATATTGAACGTGGAAGCAGCTAGGACTTGTTTTGTCTGCGCGTCATTAAAAAATGTTTTACTTTCGTTTCCGTTGAGAGGAAAAAGATATAGTAAAGCCTGGAGAGAAGCTGCTTTTTAGCTGTATTGAAAAGCAAGCATGTGGACAAGAAAAATTGACACGGTAGAAAAATCAAACTTTAGTTTCAAACAGAGGTGGCCCACGTAGGGCCCTTTTAGCTTGGTATATACTTCTACAAGAGAACCTGGAGAGGGGGAGAGAGAGAGAGAGAGAGAGGAGAGAGAGAGAGGTGAGAAAAGTTGTGACAGCCAACTAATTGTTTTATTTTCTCCCTTCCAAAAGCACGACTCACCAGTGTAATTTTTTTCCTCTTTATCTTTTTTTTTAAAGGACTTCTGTCTTCATAATTAGTGTATTCTGACTTTCCCAATTGGCATGTTGAAAATGTTTCCTACAGAAATAATAAGTAGTTAAACTTATATAATATATATATACACACACACACATACTTGATCTATCATAAGAACAGAAGGCACCTACCTCAAGAAATTTTTTTCTATCATAAGAACAGAAGGCACCTACCTCAAGAAATTAAAAAAAAAAAAGCCTGAAAGAAAGAAAGAGAATGCACATAACCTGCAATATTCATGTAACATAATTTTAGTAATAAAATGGCATTCGTTAATGATAGATCGATCTTCTATTGAGTGCCTTAATTTGTTATATGGTATTGAGCTTGCCATAGGGGCTAAGCTAGAAAAATAGGTCAAGTTGGACAGGATTATTGCCAGATTTTAGTAAATTATAGATGACAAATGGGCTAAGGTGGGATAAATTAACTTCAGAATTTCAAAAAGGATGAATGGCAAATTTCATCAAATTTAAGATATAGAATTAAAGAAAAAAATTTCATGTAGAACGGCTACTTACTTGTGACACCTCCTCTATTATCTTATATAATAATAAATGAGTGCATATCAAACTTTATTTAAGTGAATTTCTTGAGTTGCATATCTTGGCTCACACACTGTAGATATATTATAGACACAGAACTGTTAAGAGAATGAGAAGAGAGGATTGTGAAGAGAATGAGAAGAGAGGATTGTGAATGGCTCGACAAAATACAATGATGAGAATTACAACATATAGTAGTGTTTTTGTTAATTATACAATTAAGAAAAATAATAGCAGTTGAGAAGCTAGCTAAAAGAATACAATATCAATTATTTACATATGACATGATTAATAATCATACTATTATTGTAAACAATCATGAGCGATGCTAATCCACTTTTCTTAAAAAGGGCTCTAAACTTAAAAAACTTTTCTGTGTTCATACACACGCGCAGACACACACACACACACACATATAGAGTATCAAAACACATTAATTAACTGGATCAGGACCAGCGACAGAGAAATCAATATCTTCTCATTATACCGACAGCCACAGATGAATTAAAAGAAAATGTAAATAGTCAAAGAGTGGAGGCTAGATTATCCATAATGATATGACGTGCCAAAGACAAAGTTAAGCATATTCAACCAAAGTCAGATTGTTGTTTCAAACCGAAATTTAATTAATGCAAAGTAGTCAATAAGTAGACTGGTCTTTGCTAGCTGGCCAGCCTGGGAATGCAATAATTATGTAGCAATGCAGGGCTTGGACTAAGGAATCATATGTATGTAAGTATCAAATACGGCCTTAAATTTTTGACTGCGCTAGCTACTAACTCACCAACATCTATAAACATATCTGTCACGCACTAATTATGCATTGAAGCCATAAGAGAGTTGAGAACTTGAAAATTAGGCTTGAGATGGAACAAAAGGTCAATCACCTGATGCCCGGTGGTCACTGATGTGATGCTTTTACCCACCCAAATACGTTGCACTAGTTTGCGCTTTCAAGGTAATTAATCCCTTGCATGGGCGTTGATGTTACGCCGGTTAGTATACCGCTGTTTTTTCTGATTGTAAAATAATTCAACCATGGTAGTTTGTTGGACAACCTAATTTAAATTTTTAAAAAAATTAGTTTAAATTAATTTTATTGTAGTATTTTTTTCATATAATTTAAACTATACAGTGTCACATATAAGATTTTTTGTTATGAAATATGTAATATTAAACTCGTTGTCTGATGAAATAAAATTAAATTAATATTTTAAGTAGAATTAAGTCAGATCATTTCTCTATGTATGAGATGAAAGGCAGGTTCAAACTAACAATGATGTTTTGTAATTCAAAAAAGTTAGCCCCTTGTTTGATCTGTTTTGTGTTTACATTGGATACGTTTTGGTTTATCGTTACCCAACCACTTCATGAATTGAATGGATATAGCCTTTCTTTTTTTGGCCACGAACTTATATATAGGATTGAAACGGTCCAATTATAGTTTAGTAAAATCTACTTTCTTCATGAAAGCAGTCCACAGTTCACAGTTCTTAAAGAAAGTTTGAGAAAATAAAAACGATTTCAGCCGTTCGTCCTTTCCTTTTCACTCTTCTTTCATGAAGCTAACGCACAGAAAGCTCTTTATTTTTTTCTCTCTTAAGTATCCAAATGCTTGTTCATCAATATTACCAATCGAATTCACACCGTAGTGGCTAATTAATGAAAGATTTGACTTAAATTGCACATCGAGTTGTATGAAATAACAAACCATGAGCAGCCACGTACATATTCCTCAATTTGCCTGGCATTCTTCTTCTCTTGTTGGTCATTTGGTGACCTACCAAAAAGGAGTACCCCACCAATTTCCTCTTAGTTTCAATTTCTGGTAGTGCTTTGTCTTTTGTCTAGTACTTCTAGAGTTCTTCTAGTCTATTTAGAGATGCATACCATGAATACAGATGGAATTTGACATTTGTTCTGAATTTCAACTATCACTCAGAGAAGTTAGGAATTTGATATATTCATTGATTTATGCTGCATCTGACTGTCTCAGCCAACCCAAACAAAGGAAAAACAAAATATAAGGAAAACGATTTGCGGCTAGATTATATATATATACACACACATACGTAGAACTTTTATATATATATATATATATATATTATAAACTAAAGAGAGATCAACTAGTATTAAAAGTCGAAAACACATCATAATTAGATTGACATCTATCAAATTTTCCTATCTCACACCAAAATTTGTACTCAAATTATTTAAAAAAAAAAACAGAAATCCCGTCCGAAGGCATATAATTTGAAAACTTTCCAAGTAACCAAAATAAAGAGGAACATATAGCTTTATTTGGCAATATCATTGGAATTTTTTAGTTCCAATTGCTATAAGTAAAGCTCTAAAATGCTATAATGTAAAATAAAAGTATGTTGTAGTATAAAGTTCTTACATGTTGCAGTAAATTAGTTCCAACTACAATATTAACCTCAGACACACTTAAGACGACGATCAACCATAAGGATCATCTACTTTTATGAAACAGGCCTCGTTAAAAGCTTCACGAATTGCAAATGATAGTTGTATATATATGTATATTATACATACATATACATACACATATATGTACTCCATATCGTAGGGACTTGGAAGACATATAATTGATATTCTTTATTTCAAAGCCCAACAATAATCAATCCATTCTTTTTGAGTGGTGTGAAAAATGTGTACAAACATCTAATTCCAATCATAGAAGAGGAATCTTCTAGACTTGGACTTCATACCTTCACAAATCCTTTTAAATCAATATTATTATACCTTATACCATATTGTTCAGAGTGTGAGAGAAAACTTATCCCCCTTAATCTCACATAGCCAAATTTTATTTTGCTTTTTGCTGAAAATATAATAGCTAATAATGTAGTCATATATAACATCAATATGTGATAAGTCCAATAGTTTATTTATCTATGCATCATATTCTGTACAAGCCTATTATGATGTTGTAATATATTATGTCCCACAAGACGGTAAAGTTTATTGGACGTAGGGTTCCAATCAAGAAAATCAGCAGTCATGATGTATATAATTAATAATATTGATTCTGGAGTGAAAGAGACGAGAAGAAACTCCTTGCTCTCCTGTCCTGGCACGCTCATTTTCTCCCATTATTTTATTTACAGTCACTTTCTATAATCCACCACCCTTTTAATTATATTTTATAATATTAGCTTGGATTAAACATTGCTTATCCCTTTATATAATGGCCCCCCAACTCCCCCCTCTATCTATCTCTCTCTCTCATAATTCTCGTTGTACGAAAGTTATAGAGAGAGAGAAAGATCAGGCTAGAATCATTTAAGCGATCTAAGCAAAGCCTCTAATTTTGCAAAGCTAGAGAGATAGAGAGAGAGAGAGAGAGAGGAGAGAGAGAGAGAGAGAGAGAGAAGATGGGAAGAGCTCCTTGCTGTGACAAAGCCAACGTGAAGAAAGGACCATGGTCACCAGAAGAAGACGCCAAGCTCAAATCCTACATCGAAGAACATGGCACCTGCGGAAATTGGATTGCTTTGCCACGGAAGATTGGTATGAAAATTCTTGATTATTGATCTTCCAATTATTATTTGCTTTTATCTTTTATGCATAGAATAAAGTTTATATAAAAACATCAATTAATTTTTTTAACATCTAATAAGGTGCTAGAGAATATATGAGCTTTTAATTAGAAATTTTTTTGCCATGAATTGATTAAATATAGGCCTTAAGAGATGTGGGAAAAGCTGCCGACTTAGATGGTTAAACTATCTTAGGCCAAACATCAAGCATGGAGGTTTCTCTGAAGAAGAAGACAACATAATTTGCAGCCTCTATATAAGTATTGGAAGCAGGTAAAAAAAATTTATCATTATAAATTAAAATACCTTCATTAACTATTCCCAAACGATTAATCACCTTGCTTAGTGCAACAGTACTAACACAATCAATCAATCAATTAACATATTGTTTAATTTAAATTTGCGTTTGTTATGTATGTATATATGTATATATAGGTGGTCCATAATCGCAGCACAATTACCAGGAAGAACCGACAATGATATAAAGAACTACTGGAACACAAGGCTGAAGAAAAAGCTCCTTGGTAAGCAGCGCAAGGACCAACACGCAGCTCGCAAAGGCCTAAAGGCGGCGCAGGAATCAAAAAGAGGGATTAATAACAATATTGGAATGATGAATCCCATGGTTGATGTCAATCAAGAAAATAACACCAATATCATCAACAACCAAAACCCTTACTGGCCAGAGCTTCCCGTTCTCGCTCCGCCGCATTACTCGAGCGAGGTCGAACCCAGCCACGACAACCACGCTTCAATCAGGAAGTTGCTCATCAAGCTTGGAGGAAGATTTTCCGACGACAGCAATAGTCAGCAGCCAATTCACAACGTCGAATTGACCGATCCTAATCATTTGTTCCCAATCGACGGTAACAATATCAATCCTCCAGGTAGTAGCACTGCTAGCACTACTCTACAAATTTACAAGCTCTCCGGCGACATGTCCTCTTCTTCTCCGCCGGTCTTTGGAAACTCTGGCGCTGCATTCGGCCAGCATAACGGTATTACAGATTACGCGCCGGGTTGTAATTTGCAGATTTTGTTCCAAGGGCAAAGCAGTAAGAGTGCTGCTACTATTACTACTTCTCTGGCCGAGCTTGAGGAAAGGGTTTATAACCATGACTACCCTTCGCAAGGGTTGGATGGGCTGGAGTTCTTATATGGTACCAGAAATAGTACTACTAATACTGGTACTTCGTACGGCTGGGGAGATCAGATGATCAGTTCGTTTGCTTACAGTAACCCTCTGATTGATTCTCATGATGACTACGGAGGAATGCAGCGTGATGGGATGTTGTCCGAAGTACAAGAATATCTTCTCGGCGAGTCGAGTTTTCTTGAGCAGCAATCATGAATCGATGATCGATCGATGTGTGTGTACTGTACATGTACAATATGGTACGCAGTAGTATGTGTAGAGATCTATATTATCAGTTTAATTTTTATTCGGGAAATAGGGAGTTTAATGGGTCTGGTGGTGTTCATGAGGGGTAAACCCTAATTTAATAAAGCTTGTTCAGTTTTAGCATGCCGGTTTGATTTTCTTGTAATTCTTTTGCCCCGTTATTGTTGGTCATAAATTCATGTTATAGTTTTACATTACTACAAATTAGTTGTGTGAGTTTTATCTTGTGTAGAGACTTGAAAGTGAATTTTTTGAAAGTATGTACATATTGTTAAGATTGGAAAATTTTGTGGAGATTTAAGATTAATTAGTTTAATTAGCGGTACTTGGGGGTCCAAATGTCATCAACTAAAGTAAACGTTATTTGTTTCTTAATTCTTCCTTTCTGGGGGAGGGAAATATCGGCATTTCTCGAAAATGGAGAGGTTTAGATCACAAATTAAGTAATAAAAAGGTAAAAGTTCATTTTGAAACCCGGCGAAAACAAGGAAGCTTACAGCAATTTTGGTGGTCATAACTTTGAAGAAGCTGGCTAGTCCTCGAAGTCAGAAAATTCTCTTATCTCTTAAAGAGTATTTTGTAGGTTTTTCTTGGGGAAAGTAGATAATACGACCAGAAAGCCCTCGGTCGTAATATGCATTTATTATATCTCAAAGTTTAAGATGATATAGAAATGGAAATATATACATGTCTGCAGTGAATTATATCAAGGGAAAAAGGCTTAGATAATAGCTACCCTAGTTAGATGGTAATGAATTTGCCTCCGCTTTTGACATTTCGTGTGAAAAGTGTCCTTTTGTTTAAACTCTATTATTATCTAGCGAGGTAATGTTTTCTCCGAATATTAACTATATTGCTTGATTTGTATACTACAGTACGAAATTAGTACTTGTCCTATTTGTTTAAAGAATTTTTTCATAAGATTTGTAGTAGTTGTTAAGATTAAAGAGGAAATTTAATGGAAAAAAAAATCTTATGGTTTAATTAAGAACTTCTCCAAACTTAATTTCATACATAATTATTGGGAGCCGATATAATTTTCATTAATTAAATAGTGGTTGCATGCGTGTTCAGCCGAAGACTTTGTAGAACCCTAGGCCCTAAGGCTAACGCAATATGAGATCCCAATGCAGGAAAACGCTAATGTATATCTAGATACCGAATTATATGCAACACTTTAAGGATTTAGTTTATATCTCATTTTTTTATCCGCAATAAATATTTTAACTAACATAACTAGTGACATAATATTTTAATTGACATAATATTTTAATTGATATGGTATAATATAATTAAAAGGACACAAATAAGAGGACATATTCCACATATTGAGAAGGAATTCCTTTTGGTCGTTGGCCGTTGATTAACTATTTATACATCGGTTCAGAGACAGCAATATTATTAATTTTGACCATGAGAATGAAAGCTGTCCTCATATTGTATACTTATACATACACCATATCAGACATACATTAGAGAGATCTTTAACATCACATACTAAATTTCAATCTCGACCGTATTAATTATTTCTGTGTCGATGAATTAAAGTCTCATGCTTAGCCGAAATCAGAAAAGGAAATAATTAACTCTCAATGCTTGCTTATATTAACTCCACAAGTGACAAATTTTGAAGATTGATCTCAAACTTAATTTAACCATCTAAAGCTTAATAATTGGGTAATATTCATATACAGCTTTTTGGGCACTAGGTTTTCTGTTAAGTATATAGCACGATTTATATTTCAAAAACATTCGTAATTGACAAGCTCGGGTATTTTTTGATTTATATATCAAGTCAAGTTTTGGCGCTAGCTATAGACATCAAAGCTCACCCTTCTGCTGACTTTGTTATTAAGTTTTTAACCAAGGGTTGATCACAGTTGTAACATTTTGGATGTGCATATATGACAAATGTTGTCTTGTGTTGACAATGCAATGTTCGGTAAGCCACGGTCATAATTCGTTAGAATTGGTTGATATATTTTGAAATTGGCAGCACTTTTTATCAAGGGAATTCAAAATCTTGGCCCCCATAAACCTGCAGACCAAATTTATTAATCTCACGTTATGTAGAAGTAATCAAGCTGACTTTTCATCCTGTAGAACGCTGCGACTTTGTTTTTGTGTAAACATGCGCCAAAGCTGGTAATTGATAGATAATTTGGCCTTTATAGCCTCGGCAAATCATTAGTATATATACACATATATCTGGATAGTCCAACCTTTTCTCAGGGTAAGAAATGGACAACTAATTAACCGTTCTTTTCTTAAAACAAAAAAAGAAGAGCGAGAGAGAGAGAGAGAGAGAGAGAGAGAGAGAGAGAGAGATAGAGAGAGAGGTAACTTCGATAGGAATTTGGAGCCATAAATTTCATGCAAGTACTCAAGTACATCCTACACAATAGAAACCCTCGCTATATTACAATTTACAAATGAATAAGTTTAAATTTTACTAGAATCAACGAAATCATAATTACCAATTACTTAAAAATTTCCATTAATAATGTTAATCTTTTTACCCTAGCTAGAATTCAGTGCAAAGTGTTTATTTAATGTACTTAATGTATGTGCTCGAAGTCCCCAAGCATTGAAAATTCACGCTGGGTATTTCTTGTGCAAGAAGGTTTAATGAATTCCCTTCAAAACAAAAAAAGAAAAAATGAAGGTTTAAAGAATTTAAGGTCCATGTAGTATAATAATTTCTAATAAATAGGAATTTTGGAACAATTGAGGAAAATTGCGCATTATTACTTTTTGAGCCTTGATTGGTGAACATTAATTAGGCTTTTTATGAAGATAATAAGAGAAGAGCTGATTATGTTAATGTTGAAAAAACCTCCACTCTTCTTTTTACTCTAAATATATATATATATATATATATATATATATATATATATATTTAGAGCTAGAGAGAGAAAGAAGGAGATAGAGATAGGTACAAGCTGAATTATTCTTAATATATAGCCTACAAACAATAAGAATATATGGCTCATATGAGCAAATACTCCCTAGCCTCTGTGCCGTGGACATACACAAACTCCAGCAAATCATGGAGACACAAACAGTTGTAAGGGTTTTAACTTTATAATTTTTTTGAAGGTATTTTAACTTTATAATTGAATATCAAACAAACGGCTAGTTATTAATGAATTATGCTAATTCCTTCCTGTAAAGGTAAAAGGAATATCCCTCTCGAAGAAGAAGCACAACAGAAAAATCTCCAAACAAAAAATCAAGATTTCGAATTTGACTTTATTCGAGGCGCATAATCATACATACATACATACATACATATATATATATATATATATATATATTCCTTGAAAAAATAATCGTATATATTTTTTTAAGGTAATAATCATACACACACACACACATATAATATAAATATATTCTCGTCAACTTGATGATGGCAGTAAACCCAAGAAACAGATCCGTGCTTTGGGGCCCATTTTTATGTCGCAAAGGACCCTCCCCTGGCCATGACAATAGCCAGACGACGACTTCTGTCCCTACTTTTTCATTCTATAATCAAACCATCTTGATATAAAAGCCCACCACCCAAGTAATATAATCTTCATTATAGCATTGTTTATGCAGAGACAATGACACTCACTAACATGCATGTTAAATTCTTCCAAATTTGTCCTGCTTTTCGACCTAACAAGCTTCCTTAGTTTATAATATGATTTTGCCTCCAAATAATATAAAACTTTTGTTTAGAATTATGTTAAAATGGCTGCATAAAAAAAGTTAAATAATGCAAGGGATGTATGCCGTTAGCAAGCCGTTTCCGAGATGGACGAGAAGATAGGGCGTCGGTGTTGTGTTTAGCATTTTCAATTCCAAATTTTAATTTGTTGTTAAAAGTAGGATAAGGGAGACGAAGATAATTCTCCGATACTTCTTACTTTTTCCAACGTAATTTTTGGATATTGTATTTGCTTAATTGTCTTATTTGTTTGGCTAATTTCATTATTCTTCGCTTTTTTATCGATCATCTTCAATATTATATGTGTACACATGTACCCCATTATGGAATAATGCCAAATACGAAAACTGATAAGATCAACATGTATTTTTTTCATTGCAAAAATTCTTTGTTTTTGTTTGGTTTAATGAGTATTATTTTTACAGCATGATGTTTAGCTCAAGTACACCTCGTTGCAAATAGATAGGTAGATTGGAATCTATGCGGTGGAATTAAAGAAATGTGTTGCCCTCCTACCTTCGGACACATGAACATTAATAAACAAAGATAAAATTAGGGTATCTTCACCCTTTTAACTCATTTTTTTAGTTTGTCATTCTCTTATAATTCAAAATTTTATTGAGAAAAATAGAAAATGGTCTTTTTTTTACCATATTTTTAAATAAATGTCTAAAATTTTAAAAAATTAGGAACATGGAAAAAACTTTTGAAAATTTTTTAAAAAAATTTAAACAGTTTTGGCCGGATTTCCAAACATAGATCCCCTCATACTTGCTCCGATGATCTTAGGTGGAATGACTTGAGCTGCATTGCCTCTGGTTAGTCACCAATGAATATACAAGACACACCAAAGCTTTAGTCAAATAGCTATGGAGATAGTTAGAGCGAAGTAGAAAGAAGAGAAAATATTGTAGTGAAGAGAATGATCTAAAGGTCCCCTTCTCGTTGGTTTTGAGTCTATTTATAGTAGGGCTGTCAAAAATATGATGATTGTAGTCTTAATCATTGGATCTTTGACACGTCATAATATTCTCCATTTAGGGTTTTGGGCCTTATTTGATTTCCTCTCTCGGAAAACGCCAAGGAGGAATGTTCATCATTCTTCCCTTTTGTCTTTATCCTTGGGATCCATGTGTTCCTACATTCTTTTGATGATTCAAATACGTAGTAGGCCACATGTCACATCAGGAATGGTTTCCATGACACAAACACGTGCCCACCTCCGTATGGTTAATTTCGACTTTGTATAATTAACTCGATCTCCTCGTCAAGGAAAGCTTCTCAAGCATTCGGAGTTCTCCTGCTTTAATCTCGACATATATTGTCCTTACTCGATCTGCTTCTTTAGTCGAGCATCGAATTTTCACTAATCAAAGGTGACACGTGATGAACGACTATGGGTTTGATAAAAAATCCCCCAACAAATAGTGCATTATTGATAAACACTAGTATATCGTTAATGTACTTCATTGGTTAACATTAGTACATCGTTTATTAACTATAGTTTATCACTAATAAATTGATTTATTGTTGATCTACAAATGATTTTTCATCGAGAAACTGGTAAATTATTAAGTGAATAAACCACCAAGTTAATCAATAATAAACTACAAATCAGTATATCATCAATGTACTACAATATATCGGTGATATACTAATTAGTATCAATACATCATTGATATTACTTCAGTATATCATTGATATACAAAAACGACCATTTTCTTAATTTTTAAAAACTTCGACTATTTACTTAAAAAAGGCTTAAAAATGGCCATTTAATCCTAGATGTATAGTTAGCAAAATAATCCAGCATTTCTTAAGTTAATACATAACGAGAGAAAATAAAACAAAAAAATTATGAAATCACATAAATATTAGCAAGTGTCATTTCTCTAGATCTCTCAATCATAAATAAATAGGAAAAATTTAGAAATTTATCCCATTTAATTCACCTCTTAGATTTATGTTGTTCTTCTAGAATTGTGTCTCGAGTTAAACATATAAAGAGATGAAGAGAGGACAAAAATCTTATAGGGGAGCATTTCTCTATATTTTCTTATTTAAACTCACAGATGAATTAAAGGAATAAAAGTTTTAGAGAGTTGTAATTCCCATACGTCACTTTTATGGAAATTTAAGCCTAATTTTTATGTCCAACAGAGGTGAACAACTATACTAATGGGTACAGGGCTTAAGTTACACTGAACTTAAAAGGATCTGTTGGATTCCGTTGGGCGATCTGTACAATAGGCCCATTTGAAAGGCACCATTTCTTCGGAGGATTTTCAGATGTTGGGCTTAAGTGGCCAGAAGCTAAGCCCATTATTCTTTGGGTTTAGCATCTGGCCCAGCTTTTTGATCTCAAATGGCTTTTGGCCCAAACACTGCTTCTGGCCTTTTTTCTTCGAATTCGGACCTCAGAAAGGACCGATGAGCAGAAGAAACAGCAAATGGTCTGTTAACCTTAAACCCTAAAACTATGACAAGAAAGCGAAGCTGATAAGAACGAAGCAGTGCGTTGTTAATGGCGCTTCCCGCTTCTACTCTATTCTTGCCCTCTTCCTCGCCTTCAAAATTTCCTGTATTTTCTTCCTCTCTAATCTTTCTAATTTTTTCCTTAGCATTTTCTGCATTTCGAGCTAATAATCATTTTATCTACTACCAGATTTGCATAAGAATTATGCATTGTCACGAGGCGTTGATCGTGGAAGTTGAGCTAAATTCAAAAAATAAAGTTTCGATTTTTCATTTTTTTCTCTTTTTCCGATTTTTCGGTTCGACAAAATTGTATGGTAGAGGACAATCAGAAATGCGGATTCTATTATTAAAGATGTAAATTGTTTATCATCACTTCCAATGTAAACTATAGAAATGATTTTTTTTTAATAATATGGTTTGGTTCTTTTAGATAAAAGCAGTGTTTGGGCAGCAACCATGTCAACTGCAAAAGAGCTTGTTTCTAGGCAATGGTCACTGGAGCTCGTCCAAACGCATAAGAGCAACAATGTCAGAGTTTGGTGGATCAGAAGAGGTCAAGATGCATTTAGATGTTGCGAAGGAGAAGTTGCGGAAAGCGATTCCCGACGCGATTAAGGAGGTTGAGTGGAATAAGGCATTGGATATATTGCTGGAAAGATTGCTCTCCCTTGGGAAAAAAGCATTCAAGTGGTCGATTATTGTGTTGTTTAGTCTTAGCTGTGTGTCGGATTTTGTATTTTCCGTCACTAGGAACCAGGAATTGGTGATCCCTTTTGGTCTTTTAGTTGGCTGCTTGCTGGCTGACTTCTTGAAAGAAACGTCTCAGGAAGCGTTTCCAAGCTCACTAGTGTGTTTTCCAAGTTATTATTTTGTGGTTGTCTTTGTGTATTTTTTGCCACATTATGATTTATGAATAATGCTTGTTGGATTTATCTTGACAGGGAAAAGGGTTGGACAGGAACCTTATTGGCATTGGTTGCTTCTTTGTTCTCGTCAAGTGTATCACCGTGAATTTCGGGATACCTGGAAAGATTTTTCTTCTGCACGTTGCTAATGGTGGGTTCATGCAAGTTTTGTGGCTGTGGAAAACTTTACTCAAAGGGAAAGATGGAGGCAACCAGGAGAATTCCTTGTCGGTACAAGATACTTCATTATCCTTAGAGGCAAAAGATTAGTTTTCCTTGAGGAGCTGTATTATTATTATTATTTTTATTCCTTTTTGTTGATTATTTATTTACCTCATAATGGGGGGGATTTAGTCATCCCTGTCAGTACCATAATTGTTGTTCTTAGCTTTTCATTAAGCTTATAAATAGGGTTATTTATAGACCCCTTGGGAAAAGAGATTAAACTAAGAGTTTGAACTGAAGACTGTAGCATGTGAGAGAAAACATTGTTGCAAACTGAGTTCAAATCGACCACGATTTGAACTGTGGTTTCAAGCAACCTAAGACTTTGAACAACAAGATGAATTGTACTTGAGTATGAAATGAAGAATTGCATTGTGTGCATGCCTAGAATTGAAGAATTGCATTTCTTGTTTCATGGAGTTTTCTCTTTCAACCATTGGCATCTCTTTACTCTATGCTAACTTGTAGCATTTCATTTAATCTTCAACTTGTCCTTTTTCCCCACTTTGGCTTGAAATAAGGTCTTGCTTGTAGATAGGAAAATTAGCATCCACAGAAAATATCTAATAGTCATAAAGGTTGCAAAACGGATAGATGGACATGTTCTGCTCACTAAATTAATAAACTCGTTAACTCTGTTACAACTGTACACAAGGAAAGAAAGAATAGTCCCCCTACCATTTCCTTGTCGAAAAAAGAAACAAAGGAATCTTCGAGGGAAAATGGAAATAAAGAATCCTCAGAAATATGCATCTGGAGTTTTTGCATATGCAGCTAAATGTCCCCACGTCAATATTTCTTGAAGGATTTCTGATGATGATATATTTCCTCTTCCGAGCGAGCACCCTGTTCTCGCAGACACCCTCTCAATGTATGAAATTCCATATAAATATATGAATGATGCACCCCAAAAAAAAAAAAAAGAAAGTGCTCTCTGTTTACACCTGGCTAGATGATCTTGATAGACCCATTTACCTGGCTGTGTTCCTTTCCTGAAAAGTGAAAAGCAAAGACAGCCAAGTAATTACCGCTTTGATTCCAGAAATAGGTAGTCTTCCAAGTGTTGGATGAATCAAACCTGGGTTCACATTTTCTGGATTCCTAAGGCTGATGCTGTCGCCATTCTCGCTTCCAGATTTAAACAAGTCACGAGTGGTTAGTGTAAATTGGCAATAAGCTGAGTGCAATTGTTGATAAATCTCTTCCATTTTCCCAGACTGTTCGTCTCGCCGATCCATGTCGATAAGGACCTGCAATTAACCCAATAGACCATCAAACATGGAAATCGGTGCTACCAGGAAGCAGAGAGAGGAAGAAAGTCTGTTCTTAAATCACCACCTCCGCGGCAAGGTTCTTAAAAATTGGGTGAAACCTCTGCCTACAGTACTCATTAAAAAGTAGAGTACAAATAACCAGTGGAATGGTGAAGCCTGATGAAACTGGTGATCTTCTTAGTCCAAACACACCAAGAGCGATTATTTGCATAAAAACCAAGGAAAATATTGTTGTATTGTGAACAATAGGCCAGAGCTGTCCCCCGCTTTCGTATTTTGAGACATAAACGTTGAGAATCTGGGAAAAGAAGTGTAGAAAGCATGAGACGATAAGCATGGTAAGGTTGACTTATGCAATGCATAAAACATGTGTACAAAGGCTGCCATTATGATGCTTCCAAAGAGATTTGTGTTGCCTGAACGTGCACCTAAAGAAGAAAAGAAGAAAAAAAAAAGAGAAAATTTACATGTTATGCCATACTTTTAAAAGTTGAGTTTATTTATGCCACATTTAAAAATATTTATGTCATACTATCATTTATATTATACATTAAATTATATCACAAATAAACATACGTGGCATTTATAAAAAGTAAATATTAAAAGATAGAATTTATGAAAATTTCCAAAAACTAATCTGGCACGTATGAAATAGTTTAAATCTATCCGTTGGCTTGGGCATAAGTTTTTCAAAGCAAACAGCATGCAAGAAGCGAGTTCATTTAATATAAAGCAAAGCAGAAGTTCATAGAAGTGCGAACCTGATTTCGATAGACAAAGTAAGCGAGTACAAAGTAGACTAGCAAGAAGGGCAATATCAAGGGAATCAAGATGGAGCAAGTGAAGCCCAGGAATCCAAACAGCAGGAGTCTCGGAATTTCAGTGTGATACGGAAAAGACAGAGCAGCATCAGGCGAATCACTATTGATTCTGAGTATACATTTTTTAATCAGATTGCAAAGAAGAGGAAATAGCTGCATCAGCTCGCATGCCAAGCTTGCCCAACCAGAAGACAAAACATAAGTCAAGAAGAAGCCAGCCTGCAAATTCAAAAACAACAACGTGTCTATTCAGTAGAACCTAGAACCAATGAAAAGCGAAACATTCATCAACTGAGCACTGTGATTTTGAGTTAAAACATGCAAAAAGCAGGGGTATGCACCTGTGCTGGAACTGCAGTAGCAAGCTGTGCAGGTATATCTTTCACACTAGAAAAGACACGCAATTGGCGGATGACAGACCCCGTAAAGACATTAACGAAAAAGACATTCCAGATTGTGAAGTATAAGATTTTGCAGCATGCACTCTTTTTCCTCCCACTTCGGGAGATGGACCCCTCCACTGCTGAAAATAGCATCATAGTCGGTGGAACCGTATATAGAAATAATATCAAGATCACACTGGGAAGGTAACCTGTTGCCAATTGGCTTACAAATTTCCTGCAAGCAAAGAATCGGGTAAGCTTCCATGGAAAGGAGTTACCTTAATGGGAATCTACCAACTAGACCACAGTACCTAAAAATCCAATCCATCGTTGCAGTTCAAATTTAAGACAATAAAATGTTCTTGATCAAAACCATCGTGTAATTTTTCAGAAGATAAAAGGAGATGTAAAATTCCAATAAAGCAAAACAAATACAGGAATGTGTATAAGCATACTATTTGTAGACTGTTAGACAGTAGAGTTGTTTCTTAAACGTCCAGACAAGAAAAAATAATTTATCAGTGTGTTATTTCCAAAACATGATTGCACTCGATCTTATACCATACATTTTTGCCCCCACCCACACACACACAAAAAAGCCCAGGCTAAAATGTGGATTTTCTTTTCCATATTAAGTGTGACCATAAAATGCTGGTTCAAGTTATATGGACGAATCCAAATTTTCAAGTCGCAGTTTTTTTTTTTTTTTTTTTCCCCTTCTCTTCTTTCATTAGACGAGCAACTTCAGTACTGCATGATTTATGAACAGAATAGCATAGTGGCTATATATATACTTCTTCAAAATTCCTTTAAGAAAAGGAAATGTCTGTTGTAGCTGCTCTAGTTGAGTCAAGCCTTGAACAAATGTAACTGGAATAAGAAACACAAGCATGAAAGCAATGGCAGCCATAAGAGTCGCAATTTTACGAATCCATAGTTGTCCATATGGTATCCAAAGGTTCGACCAATAAACATCGTGCGGTTCTGGAGCAGAGTCTGTCACCCATAACATGGGGTTTGCTGATTGAAGAACCTGTGCAGCAACAACAGCAGCATAGCGAGTCTTGAAAAACACAAAAGCAGCAGCACACTCCTGCATAAAGTACCGGACATGCGTTAGGCCACGCTACTTCAATCCTCACTTTAACTTTTAATTTTAGTGATTCAGATTTCACTCAACACCATTCTGACAAAAGAAACAAAACACAACAAATATTCACAAAGATAACAGATGAGAAGCCAAAATCAATTCGTAACAGCAAATATTCACACAGACACGCATGGTATATAACAATAGCAATACTAGAAGACAAACAAGGTACAACAAAACCCCATCCTCGTATATTCCCAGCAGCTTTGTAAAAGATGAGTAAATTAGGGAAATACAATTTTGATCTAGAAATTACAGAAGCAACATTGTTTCTGCAGTAAAATTTTACCCCAAAGCCAAAAATTAGTCACAAAACCAAAGGCCAAATATTCCACAAAAGACCAAGTAAATACTAATTTTCTGGGGGCTACATGCATTGATAACCTAAAATCAGAAGTCATTTTATCAATCCAAGACAAAAATTTCCGACCTTTTTTCTTCCAGCCAAATCCATATCGACAAAGTCAGCTTTCTCCTCCTTGCCGGTCTCCATCTCACAAGAAAGGCATCTTAAAAGAGTCAGTACGATCCGGACAAGGACCACATTGAATTAAACCTGAAGGACCACATTGAATTAAACCTGGTGTACAATTCCTTTCAACAGAAGCAGACTTCAAGACCACATACATCTTCTCGGCATCACTCTGAAAGAAAAATAAATAGGTTATTTATAAATTTAATATAAAAATTATTGCCAGTGATAACTTTTAAATTTTAGAAGTACAGACAACATTGGAATCGTAACACTAATACTGCATGAAATCCGACATCAAGTCAACTCAACCCAAAAGCCTGCAATTTTCAACAATTTGCATTCAACTCTCAAACCCTCCAAAATCACGGTTTTTAGGAATAAAATAATAATTTTTTTGATCGTATACAACAATGTAGAAGAAAATTCAGGATACATTAGATGCTCCCATCTCCTCGGAAGTCTCTAGATAAGGGTAAACTTGATGTATTATCACATTTCAAATTTGTGTAATTTTAAAAAATCTCAATGGGACACAAGCAGAAAGCTCAAACAAAGATAGCATTTACATGAACAGGGGGATGCAAAGGAATAGATGCAGTGAGGAAAAAAAAAAACAAAACAAAGACAAAAACAAAACCAAAACCAAAAACAAAACAAAACAAAAAATAAAAACAACAACAGACAAAAAACACAAAACACAAAGCAGAAAGCAGAAAACAAACACAAACAAATCAGCCATCTTAGTTTTAGCTTATCATATGGACCCAGCTCATGGTAATTTACATATCCATCTCAAAACATACAAAAATCTAGATCCAACCAAACAAGCAGTTCTTTCAGCAGGTACGGAAAAGATAATGTCATTACATGCACCTCCCCAAGACAAAAACATTTATAGTGACGTAAATAAAAACAAATACAAGAACCATCAAAACAACGGGAGTTGCCGAAGCTATCTTTTCATGAAAAGCATTTAAAGCAAACGCTCACCATCAATTTTTGAATAGTTCCAGCTGGGTGCACCATTTGATGAAACAAATAATCTGATTCATGGTACTTCATAAAGAACCTTTTTACTGAATTACTATACGTGTCTTCAGCAGACCAGGGAATAGCACGAACAAGAACTGTAAAATGACTAGGGTTTGGAGGAGATTCGGTAATATGAGCAAGCCTCATTTTGGCAATGCTTTTATATTCCTGAAAAAAAAAAAAAAAAAAGGAAGAAGAAGAAGAGGAAGAAGAAGAAGTTAGCTTAGATAAAACAAATAACAACCTCCAAAAGATTCATGAGAAATTAAGAGAATATAAATGTAAACAAAACCATGGATTATTCATACTTACAAAATAAAGAAGCGTGCAAGCTGAGCAGGTTAGGATATATAACGTGAGACAATGTGTCCAGAGCCTGAGAAGTTTCAAAAACGAAATAAAAATAAATTGAACACGCAATGTTTAGATGTAAAAGACAAAAAGAAACAATCGAACTGCACAATTTTGAAGTTCATACCACTTTGAGCCTTCTTGAACATTTAAGATGGTAAATACTTCCAAAGACTCCAAGGGAATTTCTTGGTAGTGTCTCTTTTGACCATAGTAATTCACCGGAAGCACCACAAAACAACCAAAAATTGCAGCAATGGTAAAAATTCGAATACTGTAGGGAGACATGTGGGGAAAAATAAGAAATCACATAACCAACAGATAGAAATTTGACTGCGGATATGAAAACTAGGCTGAAACTGAACATGTAGACACGTAGATCAAAGTTTAGATGTTAAAGTTTAACTAACTTGCCTGAAAACAACTACCCTCAGAAAAACCAGAGCATCCATCCCACCAATAGCCAATAAATCTTCCTCAGTTGTTACCCAAGCTCTCACTATCCAACTAGGAGAAGGAATAAATCTCTCAAAGCAGAAAGGGTCTTTGCGTCTTGAGCGACTGGAAGTGACCCTTTGCCCAAAGTACACAGTAACATTGCTTGGTTGTTTTCTCAATATGGAATACAATGATACAAGTATCAAGCAAATAGCTATATTGATTCCAGCAGAAGTCAAAAGAGCTGAAATATTCATCTCCGCCGACTATATCTGCAAGGTTAAGCTTATCTCCTCATCCAAGAGGAAAGACCCTGTTCAGAGCCCTGAACTGAATGCAGTGGATTGTTTAGAAAAACCAATCTGAGCTGAACCGAATGCAGTGGATTGTTTAGATAAACCAATCTGAGCTGAACTAAATGCAGTGGATTGTTTAGAAAAGCCAATCTGAGGTGAAGTGAATGCAGTGGATTGTTTAGAAGCACAAATCTGGAAGCTTTGTTTGACCCAAGTTCAGCTGCTGCACTATTAATATGTAAATTACTGCCAATTTATTTTCTTTAAAGTAGAATATATAATTCACATTTCAATGTGCACAACATCCAATTAGAATTCCTGATAAAAGAACTGCGGACAATCACGAAGGCATTCATAAACTAACAAAGGTATTCAATTTCATTTCCACAAGAATATAAGCAACGCACGTCAATGGAAATGGCGGTACTAGCAATCTACATCTGCACGAATATCTATAAAAAGAGAAAAACCTCAACATTTTGCCTTCTCTAGTTTTTTTTTTTTTTTTTTTTTTTTTTGAACCTAAATAACCATGGAAATGGAATATGGAAGCGGACCACGACATTAACTCATGATTTGAATTAAACAAGATCAAATTACAATAACTTCCACCATATAAAATCCAAAAAGATGAACCAGAGCAACGACCGAGTCGAATTATCTGCTCTCGAAAACTAATATCCTGTCAAGAACAAGGAAAAAGTAATAACTATTGTATTATTCTACTAATTGCTTAATTTCACTGCTATCCGATCTAAGCTTCCACGATACAAAAGAAAAACAGACTTCCACCACACAAATTAGCAGAACACGAACTGGAACAGAATCAAGCAAAATAAGTGGTAAAAAAATAAAAATAAAATAAAAAACCATACCAGTTCAGAGTTTGAATACGAAAAACAAGTAAAGTCTCAAAGAACACAACAGAATAAAACGATTGGGAGAGGAGGAAAAAAAGCGGATTTAGTTACCTGTTGAAACCTGAAACAAATCTTCTGAAAGCTCGCAGAGAAACTAACGAGAGCTGTCCGATTTGATAAACGAAAAGGATCGCGTATCTAAGAATGTGACTGGGGAAAAAACTTGAACGCCATAACCGCGCTTTGCTTCGACTTCACAGAACCGTATACGATTGATTAAAAGGAAATCAAGAAGAAAAAAACAGAGGAAGATCGATATCGACGAAACCCTAGAAATCAGAATTTTCTCACACGAATCGGGAACAATACGCGATTCGAAGGTAGCGAACGACGCAAAGATGCGATTCTTCTGTTCTGTGAATTTCTTTTTCTTTTTTCTTTTTTTTTTTTTGAGTAATAATTCTGTTCTATATGTATATTTCACCATCGCGGGGGATCTGCGGAGCAGCGGGAAGATCCACGTGGCTGACAATGAAGGGACAAGTAGGAAGCGCTATGAGTTGAAAAATGAAACCGCCATAACCGTGGCTACTGGCTATTTTACCCATAAACTTTTTTGAATTAAATAATTGGGTGTTTTGCTTTTACCATCTATCTGTGTTGATATGCATTGTGGTCACTGTCTCACTGTCATTGACGGTCGCCATCCCGGTTCTCTGGTTCATCAGCGGTTAAGAATCGCTTGAGAGAATTAATCATTCTTTTTCTTGCACATTGGGACCGTTGCGATTGCTTGGTTTATAAACAAGCTGGAGATATTATGATTATGATCTGTGTGGCAAGCAGAACGGAAACGTGGTGATCATTTATTTATTTATTTGTTTATTTATTCATTCATTTACTCACATCCTCCTTTTTTTTTTCTTTTTTTTTTTGGGCTGTGTAGAAGGGACTTTTTTTTCTAGATAATTCATTTATTTGATTTATTTGTTTTCTTTAGCGGACTTTATATAGGGAAATTTTTATAAATATTATTTTTAAAATTTATTTTTTATAAATATTATACATATTTAAATATGATATAATTTAAATATATAATATAACCGATAACGTGACGCAACTTTTTTAAAAATAATATTAATAAACATAATTTATAAAAGTGTGGATTAACATGTAATTGTCTCATTTATCAAAAATAAACATTTCTTTGTTGCTTGAAAAGGGAGACGCTTTATTGTTACGCCAGAGTGACGCGTTGGAGACTTAGGGATCAATTTGAGAAACAACACTTTTGTGGTCTTATTTTTAAATTTACATCTTCTATGAGAAAGTTTAAAACATATCACTTTCAAAAAAAAAAAGGCATTATTGTTCTTAAGTATTTTGGATTAGAGTAAAGTAAATATGTGTTATCTAAGTTTCCCCAAAAAATTGTCCTATCTAAGGGTGTGTTGGTCTTTTTATTTAGAAGAAATTATATGGATCAAAATTAAAGAAAAAAAGTAGTAAAATATAATAGTAGTAGTAAAAAATTGATACACCACCTAATTTATAAGGAAAAAAGACATGTTATGCCACACTTTTATATCATTTTTAATGCCACAGCTTTTTTCCATTTTTTTCTTGACTTTCTATCTACTCTCCCCCAAAATTTTCTTGCTCTCTCCTTATACTCCCCCTCTTTCCTCCTCCTTCTTCTTTGTTTCTCTTTGTCTCTCTCATTCTCTTCCCTCTCACTTTCTCCTCTAATTTCTCCACCTTGCGTAGTCGATTGACACTAGTACTAGGCTAGACCAGCTCAAGTTCATCCACATCTACAAGATTACCATTCTTCTGGAAGCCTTCATTGTCCTCGACGTGATTCTCGATGGTAGCACCAACGAAGAGGTTGAGAAGATTTGGAGATTTACGAGGTAACCACAATCTACCATCGTCGAAGCTAGTTCATCTTCTCCTTCGCCATCGTTGTTCCCGTCCCAGGTAGAGCATCGCATTCGTCCAGAATCGTGATGTCTTTGTTACAAATCGAAGTTGTCGATCGAAATTGCAGATCGAGTCGTCGTCGATCAGAGATCCATAGGTTTGGCTTTGGATTTTTTTGTTTATTGTTGTAGTTTTGTTGTTGTTGTTGTAGTGGTTCTTTTGGATTGAAGTCCTCTAGTGTTGGATGTTTTTTACTAATTTTTTTTTACAGTTTTGTTGTTGTTGTGGTGGCCTTTTTTTTATCGTAAGTCCTCCATTTGTTTTTGTTTTTTTAAAATGGTCACCGGTGATGGAGACGAGCCGACAACAACGATAAGAGAGAGAGAGAGGTGAGAGAAAAAAATGTCTCATTGAGACACATGAAATTGTCATGGAGGGACACAAAAAAAAGTCCCAAATGGACACCAAAAAATGTCCTAGAAAGACGTAAAAACATGTCTTGGAAGGACACTTGAAAATGTCCATGAGGGACACCTGAAAATGTCTTAGAGGGATATCCGAAAATATCCCCAAGAGACATGTGACATGTCTTTGAGGGATATGAAAAATTTCCAAGAGGTACATGCAGATGTGCCCCAAAAGGACATGCTCTAAGTTTTATGGCATGAAAACTTTTAACATTTTGTAACATAAATAAAAAATTAAGTTTAAAAAGTAGCATTATTCACAACTTAGCCGAGAATGCGGATGACAGCCCCAAAATATAGGGCCCGTTTTTATGATAGAGTTTCCATTGAAGTCTTTTCTTTTCTTTATATTGTAAAATTGAAATACCAAAAAATTAAAATATTTTTAGTACATAATGTGACGTCACTATGTAATTTTTACTGTGTTTAAAATATTACAAAAATTTGGTTAAATTTCAATATCAGCATTGTCATTTTTCCTTGTAGTGTAATTTTATTATTCTAAAGTTAAAAATATTTTAAAATAATAATTTTCTATAAGTGAAAGAGAGTCTCCCAACCAAATAAGCTCACCATCTATCGTAGGCTTATTTAGAATAGATTTTGCTTTTTTCCTTCAAGCAGTAGAAGAAAAAAATAATAAATTATGACTTTTTGATTAATGTTTGAATAATGCATTTAAACGAATTTTTAAATTTCAAGAGAGCGTTGGAACTCATTTAAGTAAATAAATAAAAAGCTCTTATTGTTAAAAAAAGTAAATGCAATACAAAGTTAGATTTAATTTGTTATCCATAGCCTAAAGATTAAAAATGAAAAAAAAAAAAACTTTTCATAAGTAAATATATAAGGGAAGATTTTGATGAAAGGGACAAAAAAAAATTGGAATTGGGTAAAAGTATTTTTTTTTTTTGAACAAAAAAAACACGTTTTTCTGTGCAGGTAAACTGTCCCAGTTTTTTTCAAAAAAAAACTAAGAAAAATGACTGTAGCAGAATAAGGAACCTCAACAGAATGAAAAAAAAAAACTGGAACCATTTTAATGTCAAAAAATTTTTTTTTTGTGCCAAAAACTGTCCAAAAAAAAAAAAAAGTCATTTATCAAAATTTTTTTTCCAAAAGTCATTCATCAAATTGCCTCATATATAACCCACCAAGGACTTGTCTTGCTCCGACCAGCTTAACATCCAAAAGACCATTGACTGTGTCCACATTCAAACATATTAAAAGCAACTTTTACATTTAATAAGCGAAAAGCAAATTTTTAGGTTAATCCAAGCATGCCCTTGGCATTCGCAACGCATCAATTTGATAAATAACACTTGTACGGTTTCACTTCTCAAATTCATCACTTTAGTTAGAAATTTGCAGGTGCACTTTGAAAGAATAAAAAGACAAAAATGGCCCTAAATCTATCACCAATGATCTCGAATCTATGAATGATAGTTTGTTAGCTCAATTGATTCCCGCACCTCAGTGAAGGTTATGCCAGAGCCGTCTCCTAAACACAGCAACCTCTCTGGCCGAGTCAACAACATACATAGCTAACTAACAAGAGACTACCACGCCGTTTGTCCCAAACCTGTTAGGCCCAACAAATCATTTATTATAGAATAATATGGATCAATTGAAAAATGCCGCTTTTCTAGTATTGTTTTTCGATCTTACCACTTATATGAAAAAGGTTTAAAATATACCACTTTAAAAAATATAAAGACATAATTGATCATAAATATTTTAGATTAAGATTACTTAAACAAGTGTTATCTAAAGATAGTTTAATTTAAGAAAGATAAAATAAATAGTAAAACATGATACTTATATAATATGCAACCAAATTTACTTCAAAATACTAAAAACACAGGAAAAGTGTAACATCATATTTTAATAAAAAAGGTCCCACAACATGGGAGTCTCTTTTCATTAATTGGGTTGCCAGCAACAATAATTTGTGGCAAAGCTGGAAACTTTGACTAGCGAGAGTTAATTACTAAAAAGCAAAAATCTATAAAAAAAGAAATTTATTATAACACTACAATTGTCTTAATAGATTTTCATGGCTATTGAAATTGTAGATAAAGTAATATCTTTAACGGGGCTATAAGATTATTTAAAATTTGTAACAAGGTTGTTGTATATTAGTATAATATAATACTTGTTTACTAATATAAAATTTTTAAGCACCATAATTTTTATTTATAATGACTATACACGGTTATGTCAATTATTGTCGTTATTTATTATTATTGTTATTATTATTAAATATTTTCTTTTTGGAATGTGTTTAAGTTAAATATCTCCTTTTTCATCTTCAAAAAAAAATATTTCTTGTTTGGAATGTATTTCTGCTCAATATCTCGCGTACTCTTGTGTATACTAAAAATAAAATTGTAAAAAAACATTTTCTTAAAAGAAAGAATATTACGCATCTTTATTTAATTTAAGTCAAACAGTACAGATGGTTCAAATAAAGGAATTGTTTTCCACAAAGACCATCACCCAAAAAAAAAATAAAAATAAAAGCTGGATTAATGAAATAATAAATCGGTTGCTAGTCATGAGACTACCACCCAAAAAAAAATCCAGCAGGTGCTTAATTAATTAATTTTCTACACTAGTACGAATTTCTTACCCCCACTCTTTTTTACTTTTCTTTTCTTTTTAAGGACCACATTAATTAACCCAATTCTTCTTAATTAACGGTCAGTTTCACGATGATCATTATCCGATGCTAATTGGAAGACCCATCTGGTGAGCGACCTCGTTCTCGAATAACTCTTCCCAGATTGCTGCCGCTGCAGCTGCTGTTTCGACTTGATTAAGGTCTCCGCAAATGTCTTGAGCCGCTGCAACGCCACGTCGAGAGTTTCTTCCGACATGTTGGAAAAGCACATCCTGAACCATCCTGGTTCAGAGCAGTGACAAGAAGACCCCGGAGAGACGTTCAGACCAACCTCGTACACAATCCTCTTCCAAAGCTCCTTCTCGGATTCGAAACTGTCGGAGCTCAAAAGACTCGACATGTCAACCCAAACGAACAAGCAGGCATTGCTCTTCAACCACTTTATCCCGGCGCTCTTGAGCCCCGAAACGATGATCTCCTTTCTCCTCCTCAGCCTCTTCCTGTTCTCCTTTATGTACTTGGCCGTGAACTTCTTGTCGGACAACATTCGAGAAAAAAGGTACTGAGTTTGCGACGAGACTAGTCCGAAGCTCGACATCTTCGTCGCTGCCGAAACGACCTCTTCGTCGTTAGAGTAAACCATGCCGATGCGGAAGCCAGGGACTCCGAGATCCTTGGACAGGCTGTAGACGATGTGGACGCGGCGGAACACTTCAGAGTCTTCTAGGTTCCTGTCCTTCATGGCCTCGGCGATGCTGACGAAGCTAGGGGAGTCGAAAACGGTGCCGGAGTAGATCTCGTCGCTCACTATGTGGGTTTCTTTTTCGATGGCGAAGTCGATTAGGAGGTCGAGCTCGTCACGAGTCAAGGTGGTGCCTAGTGGGTTTGAAGGGTTCGTTACCAACACTCCTTTCACTTTCAGCCCTTGGCCTTGGGCTTCTTGATAGGCTTCCTCTAGCGCAGATGACGTGATTCTGAAGCCGTTTGAGCTTGAGCACTTTATCGGTACGATTTCGACTCCGGTTCGCCACTTAAGATCTCTGTCGAACCTGATCAATTTATAAAAAATTGATTTTTGTTTAGTTTTTATTTTCTTTATCCAAATTTTTATATGTTACAAATATAAAAATATATACAACACAAGAGTGTTAATTATAGGAGTAAATTACTTACCCTGGGTAGTATGGAATGGGAAGGAGGAAAGCGTCTCCAGGGTCAGCAAGGCAAAACATGAGAGTTTCATTGGCCGAAGTTGCACCAGCAGTTAGCACAAGCTTATTTGCGTCGAACTTCACTTTGTTTCCTCTTATTTTTGACATGAATTCCACCAGCTCCTGTACCAATAAAATTGATCAGCTCAATTATTTAGGTTTTGGGATTTTTTTTTTGAATTATATATAAACAGTTATAATTAAACATTAGAACATAATTTTGAAAAATTAGATTTTATTGATCAATAAACTTACATTTTTGAAAGAGGACAATCCGTGATAGTCTTGGAAGAGAGCGAGGTCTTTGAAGAGAGATTCTCTGCTAGTTCTCTTCAACCCAAGGGCTTCCGGGTTGTCAGCAAGCCATGATTCAAGAAGGTCAAAGGAGAGCTGCAAAAATGTTTATAATTAAGTTTCAGTATTTTCAGAGGGACAGCGTGTAAATGATACCGAAAAGATGTTGTACAAGATATATACGCAATGTCTTGTGTTAAAAAATGGACAGCGACCAAACAACGTAGTTAGTTTGTCAATTGGCAGACTAGTGCCAAGGATTTGTCTTGCTTATAAGAACGTGACTTTTGACATGTGGCTTACGAACCATATGGATATAATATGATAATCAGAAACGACAAATTAAAATGACCCAAAATGATTTATGAAAATGTCATCTCATAGTGATCAGGAAGACAATTAGTACGATAATAATTATTGATTATCTTCTTAAAACTTTCTTAAACTTCTTCCATGGACATAATTATTCAAATTTGAAAAATTTTTCTATATATGTATTTTATAAGTTTCATTTTCTCACCTGATTCTCTGCGAGTCCCATCTGAATGATTCCACTTGGATTTTCAACTTCATGGTAAGGATTCTTCTCGTATGCCTCCCACCCTAAGAAGTAGGAAGAGTCTTGGCCATGAGAATCGCTGGTAATCTTTCTGGACAACATTTTTTGTGCTATATAAGAATCATGTACCGTCTCACTGGGCTTAGTTCTACGAAAGAATTAAATATCAAATATTTCGCAGGGGAGAGAGAGAGAGAGAGAGAGAAGAAAAAGAAGCTTAATTAGCTAGAGAAGAGAAAGAGACTTTGAGAGGGTTTTTGCATTTCCGAGAACAGACGTTACTTATTTATACATAGGATCTTGAAGATGATACTCCGACACATCCTGACTGTGGATATTGACGGTGAGAGTTCTTTGACTAGTTAGAAGTAGGGCGTAGTTTTGGAGCTATTCATCAAAGTCCTTTTTAATTGTTATTCTTTTAAATATTGTTTTTAGTAAGAACTTTGTAACCTAGCTAGCTTGATGTGTAAATCTCGTCCTTGGACTACTACTTTTCCCTCCTACAAAATCATATAATTCGCGTAGAGTGAGCGTAGTATGCTTATCAAATGGCTAAATATGTGTCAGGAAATTGAAATTAGGAGATTTATGTAGCACTAAAAAAAATAACCTATCAGTAAGTATTTATTTTTCAACCGTTAAATAAAAAAAATATATAATTTTATAAGCTATTAGTAAAAATATCAACTAGAAAAGGATTCTCATTCTAACCCATGAAAATATCAACTAGAAAAGGATCCTTATATTAACCTATAATAAAAAATCAACTTTACACATTTTTGTCTACGATTTTTTTTTCCTTTTTTTAAAACTTGTGCAGTTTGCTGCTGTATATTTGACCTCTGTCTCTTTTGTTTCTAGTATTTTTGACATGTGTCTCTCATCTTTAGTGTTATAATTTGCTATAAAATAAGATAAACTAATAACAATATTGATATTTTAAAGGGAAAAAAAATCACCTGACCATGTATTTATGCGTATCTACAAATAAATTCAGGGGATAACTGCCACGTATAAAAGTATATGCCCCACACTCCTTACGTAGCAAAATATCCTACATGGCTGTATACAGCTACAATGTCTTATTTTTAAAGCACTGAACTAAGTTGACATTAGGGAAGAGAACCACCGACATGCTGACACAATTACTGCTGGTTTTTCTAAAGGAATCTCGTGTGTACTAAAACAAATGCTTATAATTATCCAAGTTTCAAATGAGAGTTCTACTTTTTCTTTTAGAAAATACAAAAATAAAAATAGAATCAATATTCGGCTTTCTTGGATCTTTCCTCTCTTTTTTATTCTTAATTAATTCTTAGAGTTTAATTCTTATTTTAAAAAAGCAAGAATGGTTCGTTCTGTTTTCTACTCATAAAAAGAGTTCAACTTATAATTAATTAGGAAAAGTAAATAGCTCGCGTATATTTTCAAATAAACAAAAATAAACTCGGTTATATAATTAGTTAATTGTGACATTAGAGAAATCGACTCATTTTAATTTTTCAGCTGAGCATGTATAATTTTTTTTTCATGTAATTTATATGTCTTTATAAATTTTGCAACTAATTTTTGGTGTCTAAATACATAGTTAATCTAATTTTGCTGTTATATACATATACATAAATATATATAGTCAATGTAACTGATTTGGTGAATAAAATGTTAGTTTTACGTACTTATTAGAGAAGTATATGCATGTGGGAGAAAAGTAATTCTTTAATTTCGATGCAAAAAAAGATTTTTAAGTATTTGAAGTACTCGAAATCAAATTATTAAAGAACATGGGATCAAAGTTAAATAATTTTCGTGACGAGAAAGACATATTAAATAAGCGTATGAGTGAAATTAATTTTCATGATTAGCACCTTCAGCTTTAACAAAGTGGGGTGAAACTGTCAAATGGTTAAATATATTATGGTTGTAGCATCATTATGTTTATGAATCTAGACAGCCGGGACATAATAAACGCAGCAGAATGAGTGTCCATTTTTGTCTGATCCAAATTTAATTGATACAAGACAATTAGAAAACGCTAACTAAGAGTTTAAGAGATAAAAATGATTTATATTTTAGCAGGACCATACCTAATATGAAGTGAACTTCTCTAATTAATTAACAAAAGATCAGTTCATATGATAATATTAATTTCATGATGAACATCTGCTCATGAATTAATGTGCAGTATATTTTGTTGATATATATGTTAAGAGCAACGCTATTGGGCATTTATTGTGTTCAACGCTACATATTAATAGAGAGTCGATCCTACAATATGAGTTTTATATGTAAGATCCACACTCTATTTTAGTTGTGGTGTTCAACACCATAACCCCTTAGCATTTTTTCATATATGAAAGTTAGGTGGCGTTTGGTATCTGGATTCCGGCCGTTTTGAACCCATAAATTCAAGTTAAACTAGAGTTTGCTAAACAAAATAAAGCATGATTAAAAAATGATTAGGATAGTTTAGATAGGTAAAACCTTCAGTTTTAAGAACTTCGTTGTATCAAATACTTATAGTTTTGATCCATTTGAACTATTCAAAGCCATGACTAATATTTCTACTTACCTCACAATTTTTATACTATATAAACACTAATTCATGTGTTGTTTTTTCCTTATTTAGATCATAACGCTAGTTTAAAACCACCATTCAAACTATATAGGTTCAAAATCACCGTTGAAACTAACGTTTACAATTACACCAATTTGAACGCGCAACCAAACTGAACTGTAGTATGGTCGTGGCCACGTGTTCTGATTTGGAGGGATGACCATGTTTTTGATCCGTGCCTCCTTGTATCTCCTTATTGGCCTAAATTGAGCAATGAAAACCCTTGGAAAGTGCAGGCTTGGACCCACGGCTATGCCTGATACGAAGGATACAACGTCCCAATTAGTCTCAAAACATGTCGGCCACGTAGTAGCACTATTTGTCTCGTTTCATTCTTGGCGTCACATATATGATATACCTCTCCCCTTCCAAGCCAAATATAGCGGACAAGATATACAGTAGTTATATCAAAATATTTATCATCACTATCGATGATTACATGAATCCTATATATGAACTAAGCTAGCATGTCATTATTTTAGACACCAAAGTACTCTTTGTCTCGTCTTATACCGGGCAAGTATATGTTATATTTAGTGAAATTCAAAAGCAAAACATAATATATATATATATATATATATCAAATTTTAATATTTGTTTATATAAGTTTCGAAACAATAATTATGATAAATATTTCATTTAAAATAATGTTATGTATTAGGAAATTGAAATGTCATTTTTCTCTTTTTTCATGTCAAATATAATATTCACATTTGCATAGGCTAATAAAAACAAGTGACATTTCATTTTCTGCCTTTGGCCATTCCCCTTTCCCAAACAATCTCTTTTCTTTTTTTATTTTCATTATTCCAAAAAAAGAAGACCAAAAAAATATAATGCACAAAAGACACATTAGTAAGCAATACGATTATAAAGTCCGCCATTTAGTTTTCGAGGAAGCAACCGAAGCTAGCCTTACTCAGTCAAGACTCAAGAGTCAACTCCAATGACTGTCCATTAGCGTATTGAAAAAAAAAAAAAAAATTAAGTAGGGCATACATGCTAACCTGCAGTTTTTTAAATTTTTTTCTTTTTGTTGATTCTTTGACGTGGCTTAGCCCCTCTTAAGATAATATTATTATAAGCACAAATAGATATAATTAAAAACGTATATTTAAGTACGGATGCAAATGAGACACAGTTTTCTAACAAATATAGCTGTTCTATCGGTTAAATAAATCAGAGAGATATATATAATTTCATATGTATAACCATATACAGTTGTTCATAATTGAGCCATATTTGGCATCTCAGATGGAACAAAAAAACAGTGTAAAGCTCTTCTAGCTATAGTAAAAGGTAAAATTTATTATAGTGTAAACCTCTCACATGTTATAGTTTTTAAACCAACATTTTTTATTCTAACCGCTCTCTCAATCACTATCCTGTAATTGTCACTAATTGTGGTACCATGCTCATAATGTCGAGGGAAGACTTTGAATCCCTATGATAATGATGATGATGATGATGATGTTACTAAGCTTCTATATTATCTAAATACTCAAAACAATCAAACATTTAAACAAGGTATTTAAAAAGCAATTGTAGAGATTACAAGAAATTGGAATAACAAATCTGGACACCTTTAAATATGGTAAAATTAGTTCTTTCATGCAAAATGCAAGCATTCTTCTTTTCCTAAAATAAAAAGCATTTCTATCGAGCAGATATGCTGGTTAAGTGAATTAATTAATCATTAGGAAAATAATCAATACGTGCTAATAAATTTACAAGTCAATTTATATTCCTAACGGTTGTTTCCTTGATAGTACTGAATCGCTCTCGCGTCGTCTCCCGCGTTGTAGAGTGAGGTACAGCAAGAAATAGTTTTAAATTATAGACCAATTTATGCATTAAATACTACAAGCGCATTACGCAGAATATTCCTACGATAGCATTCAGTCAACACACAACTACATGCAATGCAAGTGTGTGGATATATACAGAATAAATTATAGGAAGAACAATATTTTTTCATTAAATAATTATAGTAAGATATTTTTGTCAATAGGTTTGAACAGAAAATTTAAACAAAATTTAAAAATTTTGATTCCCAATTACAAACATATATCTAAATATAATATGACATGTCAAATATGTCAAGTAAAATTATATGCAGTATAAATCTAATAGACCATACATTAATTTATAACGATGTGCTTTTAAGGGATTTTGAATTTCTCATATAGAGTTTTTTAATAAACATTTTCATTAAAAAAGGTTGTTTGTAGCTTGATGAAATTGAAAGGAAAAAATTAATCCAGGTTTGCAATCGACTGAGAAAGATTCTACGTGGAATCTATGAGTGAAATTAAGAGATTCAGTCATATAGAGTGAGCTCAAAGACAAGAAAAATAAATAAAAAGATATAGTTAGATAAAGCAGATCATGAAAAATTAGGAGAGGCAGGAAGGCGTACGTGTGGCAAATCTTTAAGGGGTACAGCTCAACTGCTGATATGATCTTTGATTTTTGGGACATCAGATACTACATTAATTAGTATATATATATATATATATATATATATATCCCTCTTATAATTATTGATCGTTGGGATTAGCCATATATAGCCTGTATAGAGGATGATGTAGAGCCTTAACCTGATTGGTTTAATATTCAATTCATACAAAAGCGAGGGAATTATTTTGGTAGTGGTAAGTGGTAACCATCATGATGAGCTGCCTGAAAATGATCCAACAAAAACGCGGTTTTGCGTATGCAATAGACCATTTTATTTTCTCTTTCTTTCTTTTACATGCTTTTCTCTATTTCTTTCTTTCTTTCCAAACACCCTCAACTTTATCTCAATATCATTACATGCTTTTCTTTCTTTCTTTTATTATTTTTTCACATATATATATACATATATGAGCAAGGTTTATAATTTCTTTGTATTTTAAAGAGACTCTTGGAGAATTGTAGTACTGAGATTTATATTACTACTTCTAGCTTTTGGGGTCAACTCAGCCCTCGCTTTAGGGCGCACTTAAAATTCCCTTCTCTCTATTTGTGTGATAAAGTTGACGCTTGTGTGTTCTGATCTGATCCGGTCGGAATCATTACCCTTTTTTCGCAACTCGAGCATATCGATCGAACTTTACTCACTTTTTCAACGACATTAATGAACAATGTTGGGGCTTTTCTCACTCATACGCCACGCCCCACCCCTCGTGGAGGGTTATTAAGTACAGCTTTTGGCTATTATAATGTGACTACAAAACGTTGCTTCGACACATTTTTTTGTCTACAATTAAGGCAAACAAGAACCAAACAGCTTACTTTCTTGTTGTAGAAAAATTATGTCGTGTCTCCAAACTTTTTGAGATAAAAACAAATATATATAAATTCCAAGTAGTAAGTACCACACAAGGATGAAAATATAGATATTGACAAAAACATCGACACTTAAATTTTATAAAAATATCAACGAAAATATCGATATCGGTAGAAATTTACATAAAATACAAAAAGTTGTCTTAAACTACTTTACTTTTAAATGAGACTTTAAAAAACTCTAAAATTGTTAATAATACATAGTTTAGATGAACTTTTCAACCAAATCATTAAGTATATAATGAATATAAATGGTAAAAAATGATTATAATATGATAAAATATAAGCATACAATCGATCTCAACTTGAGTAAATTAGTTAAAAGTCAACTAATAAAAGTATCTTACATCTATAGTTTCATACAAGATAAGACAATATCAACGTCAAAAAGAGCTTTTAAGAGAATCTTGATTGCTAGTAACTCTCAGTTTAGAGCTGATATTTTAAATCATATGTCCCAGTACACCAAATAAATTAAAAATTGAATTTATAGTATTGAAAAGTAAATTTATGAAAGACTATTTTAAAAAAGTAAATTGAAATAACTTGAATTTTATATTTCAAAGTAATTTAAAAAATTACATATAAAGTTTGAATATTTTGTCGATTTTTTGCCGATATTTCTACGGAAATTTCCATAAAGTTTTTGGATATTTTGTCATTTTACACTACAGCTTTTATAGAAATAGATATTTCCGTCAAAATATTGATATCTATAGAAATTTCCACAAACATTTATAGATATTCCATGAAAATAATGCAACACCCCTGTTTCTATATTGGTTCTTCGAAAATACAAAAATATAAGCAGAAATATCAATGAAAATGTCTATTTTTCAATTCTTGGTACTACAATACATAGTTAGATCTTCCTAATAAGCCGTTGGAAGAACGGTTGAAGCTAACGGTTTTGGTATGAGAACGGTAGTATGTGAAAGCTTGCACTATAGTATTTTATTGTAGCATGTGAAAGTTTTATATTATTTACAGTTGTAAATGATGGTTAGAATCATTCTTCCAAACAAACAGCCATAAATTGATTTTTACTATTGGTTATATTATATAGCTGCAACCTTTTATTATATAAATGATGGCAAATCGTGGCATTATAATAATACTGACATAGCTACATAATGTCACACACGAGGTATTTTGCTATCACTTGAGGATATATACACACTATTATACAACACTTTTTAATAATTGGTGCAAGGGGCCACGTGGGTTTGTAGTAGAATGTTCGATGGTGGTAAGTTTAGGTCACGTGGGCGAAAAGGGTAAAACGATTATAAGCTGGGGGAGCATGCGGGAAAAACCATAAATGAGGAGAGCTAGGACCATGCCAGGAGGTTCGTGAGCCAATTAATGCCCTTCGTGATTTTGTGACAAACAACGTGGCAGCCATGTACATTATAAGCCCCATATACCCTCCTCATATGGCTCATACAATTGAAGAATATTAGGTACTAGTGTAGTACGTCGACATTATAGAGAGAAGTACTACGTTGTTGTTTCTCTATTTGCTTGCTTATTTCTTCCACCAACAAAATGGATCTGATCACCATTATTGTTATCCTCTTTCTCTTTCTAGATCTCTCTCTTTCTCGTGATGAAGACACGGCACCAGAAAATAATTTTTAAGAGGTCAATGATAATTACTTATGCCAACTCACAAGAACATGAAATATATATAGCTAATAAGATTAATAGAAATAACCGAAAGACTTTGTTTTCTATGATTATCATCCCTAACAGGACTTAGGACTGTAGAAGGAAGTTGACTTCAATAATGACAAAGATTCGAGTATAGAGGATTAAATCGATAATGGTCTATAACCCACGTGGTTGAAGATCTCTACATATATAGTCAGTTCATGCATTGTTGTATTAATTTCTATCCGTGAGATCTCTGTTGTTACGTGGTCAACAGGAAATTAAATTGTATATACAATTCCCATAAGTAACTCTTTTCTAAGCCGTTAAATGTACATTGCACACACACTTGTACATATATATATATATATATATATATATATCACTTTTTTGTGTTGTTGGTGTATATTAATTCCCTCAAATCCAAATATTGCAATGTTGACGTAGCACTTTTGATTAAGTTAACTTATCACCCTTATAGAAATGCTTTTGAGTGTACATATTTAAAACATGCATGAAAAAATATATAAAACTTGAACAAATATAATCTTCGTCCAAATAGGCGTGCATAAACATTTACATTGTATACCAAAAATCATACATGACCGAGGAAATTGAAGTAACGTAGATATATACTTTGCAACTTATCAAGCATTAACGTACTAATTGATATATAAGTCCGGACAAAATTCCACGAGATAGCGATTGAAGCTGTAACTTTTGACGGCAAAGAAGATGTAACTTTTTGAAAAAACTATATGCTTCTGCAAACCAAAAAAGAAAGAAATACAAGACTAGCTTTAGCTAGGTGTCTGATAAGAGTTGTAGTACGTAAATTAATGTCTTTTGGCTTCACGTGTATCGTGCATTCTTCCAGCTTTTGTTGAAAATCTAATAATGCGTGAAGCACATGGCTTAGTACAAACCTACAAAGAACAACTGACTTGGCTTAGGGTGTTTAGAATAATAATTTAAATTAATGGTTTAAATTATGAATAATGTAAAGCTCTCATATGTTATACTAAAAAAAATTACAGTATAAAGTTTTCATATATTATAATTCATAAATTTAAATTAATGATTTAAACTACTCTAAATACCTTATAGACTATATCCAGAACTTTCAAATTGCACCACCCCACAGTTCAGGAAAAAAAAAAGGTGAAAAACAACAATAAAAAGTATGATTTCGACACATACAACCAAAAAGTACAGTAATTATATACATATGTTTTCGCTTGTCAAATGGAATCAATTATTTCGAGCAAAAAGAAAATGTAAAGAAAAAGAAACAATGGGTTCAATTATTGTTTTGGCGCAGTTTCTACTTTTGAATCGAACAACTGGCTGCTACGTATGATTCTAAATATGGATCAGCAATGCTCTACTAATATGAAAAACTAACACTATAATAGATAGTACATTTAGTTTACCTTTTCAAAGTTAATCCCCCGACAGAAATAGTTTGGTCAGTACCAACCATGCACATTCCTAGCTAGAATTGAATCAGACGTTTTCCTCCCAAAGAATATTATTCCAAGTCAAATCTAGAGGGCACTCCGACACTCAATAAATGTAGGATACTGTAAAGTCCTATTCGAATTAATGTCTTATCTCCTTACATTGCTAGTTTCTGTCATACTCAGACCAACCTGATATTGCCGTGGCCCACTCAAACATTATCTTTTAATTTCTCCGGATAAATATTTAGTTATTATTATTATTATTTTTTAATCAAACGGCAATGATATCCAATCAAGAGCCGCTAAAAGGCTAAAATACATGACAAATCCATCACTTACAGGATTAGTCAATACAAACCCACTCTTAACCCAACAACGAGGAGATCTCTTCCAATAAGTAGTACAGTAACATAACTTGGTCACATAAAAACGACTTAATATTTACCACATCCTAATCTCAAAATGGACCTAAATCACACAACATAGACAAAGAACAATGGGGAGACCACCGTCTAGCTGAGACAAAATACCAGTAGATGGGGAAAACATTATCGTTATTACAAAACTAACATAAGCAATAAACATAAAACCTGTAAAAACTTTACAAAGATCCTAAAGGATTAATCCAGCAAGGTCAAGCCCCTCAACGCCAGAAATATGTGATGCACGGTAGGAGCAGTGTCGGAAAAAAGCTCCCGAAAAGAAGATGAAAGCATAGGAAAAAGGGTAGCGCATGGGTCTCATGTGCCGTCCCCAGCAAGTAGCGATCGCCACATGCTCCGATCGCCTCCTTTCCATGACTTAGTTCCCGTAGTTTTAAAGGAATCTCGCATCGAACACGTCCTAGATCTATAGTAGAAGAATGACAACTTTTTCCCTTTGAACGACTCCATTCAGGTGACTACTCACCTTTTTGATGGCATGAACTTGACACTGGTAACCTTTGTGTCCTTCCCAAAGAACTTTGGAGGGAGGGCCGGCAGCCCAACTAGACGTTGGACCGCAGCCCCCAAAATACACCCTCTTCTTGTTTTTGTAGAGCCTTTCTCTCCAACTCTCTCTCTTAAGCAAACAATTCTAAGCTATAATATTTAGGGTGTTTAGGGTTGTGATTCCGATCACACAGTTTCAACACAAATATTATGAGGCCCTTACATGCTACAATGTAGAATATTACCACAGTTTCAACTCCTAATCTAAACACAGAATGTCCAATTCCTATAACTAATGTAGTTATAAATCAAATTTTAGTTAATCTATAGTGCCATTAAAGTTGCTAACAGATATCGCTAAATTACAATTCGCTTTATAAACAAATTTTCAATCTTATTAAATTTGAATGTTTATGAATATTTGATTCATGAGCTATCAGACGTGCAGGGCACAATATTCCGATCTACGCAGTATGCATGTTTGTTCTCTAATCTCCACGGGGAGGATCTGTCAAGTACCATGAAGGATCAATTCCGACCACGCAAAAATAGAAAAATAAATTGGGGGAGGAATTTTCTGTAAATGGGAACCATGTAATGTAACACATTTGGTTATAAGATGTGAACGCCCGCCGGCTGCCACAGCCTTAGAAAGCGATCAATATAATTGATTGAATGGAGACAAAGATAGTTCACATGGCAATTTCAATTCAAATCCAGATAGCATCATGAGCCTGCCTAATGTCGGAACTGGGAATTGAAAACGTATAATGCTTAGTTTATTTAGGAATAGGAAAAGGTGGTATGACTGATAGAATGATTTTATTAGTTAATCTAGCTTATATAGTTTGTTGGATTTCAAGTAATTTAGTAGTTTTTATGTTACGTTTTATGTTTATTTGAGTTTGAATAAAAATTGAGTCAATTATATTTTTATGTTATTTTTATTTTTATTCCCTTATTTATTTATTTTTATTTTTTATTTCTATTTTGATTTTATATTTTGGTAGGTGAAAAGGACAAGTTTTGAGGCTTTGAAGCTATTTTTGGAGGTTTGATGGACATCAAACTCTCGGCGCTTCAAATTGACGCCTCAGAACCAAGCTCCAGAGAGCTGCACCCAACACCCCCCCCCCCCTCTTGCGGCAAGGCTCACGGCCACGCAAGAGGAGGCATCAGGCCTAGTTCTCCACCCCCGTGCACCCCTCATTTAATTCAAAAGAGGTACTTTTTTTGAGGTGATTTGAGGAGAAACCTTCAAGTTTTTGGAGACGTAATGCCTATTTCTAGGTTTTGTAAGGGATTTTTTTAGTTAAATTTTGGGAACAACAATAGCAACCATTAGAGATTCCAAGGAAAGAAGAAAAGGAGCTTGAAGATCATTGAAGCTCTATCATTAGTCTTTTTTTCTTTTGATTTTATTGTAAATTGCTACCGATGCCATTTTATGTTTTAATTTGTGATTTTAGATTTGTTTGCAGTTATGTGTTGTTAAATTTCTTAGTCTATAGTTCTATGAACCCAAGTTGAAATTGTATTTGGATTATTGCAAATTAATTTTCATTTTCCATTTATTTGTGTTTCCTTGAATTTAATGTCTCTAATTAATCGATCACCAGTTAATTGACTTTATATTTAAGATTGGTATTTGGGAAATAATGATTCTAAATAAGGGCTTAGGAAATACAACCTAGGGGGTCATAGAGTTGAAAGACCTATGATTCTCTTTATAGCTAACTAAAAGAACTTGCTTAATGAGTTCCTAATAATTGATTCTAAACATGAATATTGGAAGTAATTAATTTGACATTTCTTAATTGAGTACTTAGGGGAAGAAACTTGAGATATATAAGTATTATAAGCCAATAAATTGAAATTTTTGATTTGACAATAATCTAAGCAATTACCAATCATAATGGAAACATAGTGAAATGGTTCTTTTAGACAGGTTTTATTATCATTTACTTAAGTTTAATTAGTCTGTTGATTTTAATTTTAGTAACTTCATTTTAGTTTATTTTAATTTCTTGTTCTTAATTAAAATTGTTGTTTAAATTGATACTGTATAGATAAAATTAGAAGTTCTTGAACCGCAATAGCTATTAGTTAGTAAAAATTTAGTAATCCAATCCCAATAGAAATCCACACTCTACCCATACTCTATTACTTGCAATCTTGTACACTTGCACACAACCAATGGCTTAGGAATTTTTCAATGTACCTACATGCCATAGGCTCTAGTGGCAAAGCAAGAAAAAAAAATTTATTGAGGTTGTTGGAGGGTGAGCTCGGCGCCATCGTCAAGGAGCCTTACTCTAGGTGGTCGGCAAACTAACTTGGTAGGAGCTATTGGGACCAAATAACCAATCCTGATGAGCTTAAATCGTCTGTCTGAGGTGCTTTTCAGGGCCTTCTGGGCCGCACCACAACTGGTCGTCTTCTTGGGTCAGACACTAGCTCGGGTCAGATTTCTTTAACTTGTAAGCAAGAAGCTACTCTCCATCACTGGCTAACAAATGATGGACAACTCACCATCAGATGGGAACCAATCCGCCAACAGAAGGCACGACACATGTCCCCTGACACCTAATAGGCCTTGATGTGACACACAGGTTGTGGGTAAAACCTATCTAACACATGGTTTGAGTAGCAACCTATAAATAGAGTTCATTTATTGCATTCAAGCAAGCATGCTCCTTCCCAACTAACCAGCTTTCATTCTCTGCTGAGCAACGCCTGCCTTGAGTGTTGGAGAGCCTTTGTTTATTGACTAACCCGTTCCTTTCTTGCATCTGAAGCGTTTCTCCTCTTATTGCAGGTCCACCTGAACAGGCAAAGACGAGTAAGAAAATCCTATCCATCATGCACAGCCACACGTGGTGTTGATCTTCCACCATATTACGATAAGCATCAACATTTTGGTGCTAAAAGAAGGGCACCTATGCCTTCACTTGAAATCACCAGCAACAACAAGCCCGTGATCTGAGATGGTAGCTTGAGGCAACACTCGGGCTGAAGGTGCCCAACATGAGGGGTCGGGGGAAGCTCAAAACCAAAACCAAAATTCGGCCAGACCCAGAGACCGCCCCCGAGCTACAAGATCCTGTTTTGGGGGTCAAGGAAGCACGACGAAGGCCAAATAGGTGCATGACCCCGTTGCCCAAGACCTTATCTGAAAACTGACAAATGTTGTTCAGATGCTCACCTAGCAGCTCGCATAGTAAGCACAGCGCCAACCGGCTCCAGTCTCCCTCCCCCTAGCCTTGGCTGACCAGGCTGGGGGTTGAGTAGGACAGGAAGCCACCGACCTCAGTGAAGCTAACTCCGAGCACTCTAGAAGATCCACGCATGGTGTCTCGGCTAACAATAGACTTGTCCGAGAAGGACAGCTGGCCCGCAAGGGGCGCGTGCTCCATCACCGTAGGGCTCCCGAGCTTTTGTTTTTTATCAGCTCAGGCGTTAGGAGGAAGCTCAATAGGATAGCCACCTTGGGGCTAGTGATAGGGTTGAGGGCAGAGCACTCTATAGGGTGGAACTGCCCAAATATACTAATAGCCGCCAGCTCTGGGAGCTGCAATGCCAAATTGATGAAATCCACAACAACCGTTTCAGTTTAGAAGACGTCGGTGCCTTCGATTCGTCGCTTACTGATGCCATCATGCAAGCCCTTATGCTGCCAAAATTCAAGGTCCCACAGATTAAGGCCTACGATGGGACCGTCGATGCTGACAAGCATGTCAAATTATTCTGAGGACACATGCTTTTACAAAACGCTAGCGACGCAGCCATGTACAAGGCCTTTTTCTTAACCCTAACCGGACTAGTTCGGCAATGGTTCTGGCACCTGGAACTAGCCTCAATTATTTCTTTTTGACAGCTCTTTGATGCCTTCTCGACAGCCTTCTCTAGAACAAAGACGAGGAGAAAGGAAATAACTTATCTATATGCTGTCAAGCAGAGAGATGGCAATGTTAGAGATTACATTATTCGATTTACCCGAGTAGTGCTCGAGGTCATGCACGTAGAAGACGAGACCTTAAAGCATGCCTTTGTGGGGGGTCTCCAAGACGAAAAGCTAACCTGGTCATTGGCCTTCAAGCAGCCGAGCATATTTTCTCATATGCTCGGCTATGTATAAAGGTACGCCAATACGGCCGAATATATGAAGAACTGCCGGGAAAAAGGCAACAATAGCGGCACTAAGAAGGAGAAGAAATAGAAGACAGCGTCTGAGCAGAACAAGAAGCAGAAGAAGGACAACAAGATTGAGAAGCTGAAAGTGCCGACCAAAAAATCCCAAAGGTATACGCCCCTGGTCACGGGTATTGATAAGGTCCTCGCCGAGGTGAGCGAAATGAATCTACTAGTTGATCCGCCTAAGCTCAAGGGCAGTAAAGCGAAGCAGGATCAAAGCAAGTACTGCAACTTTCACAAGGACTTGGGACACAACACCCGTGACTGCATCCAACTCAAGGACCAGATCGAAAGGTTGGTCCGAGACGGGTACTTGCTGGAGTTTGTGGAGCAAGTACTAACCCTGAGCTCTACAGCTGGGAGAAACGACCAGCCTACCCAAAACACATCGAACCGCCCATGCAACGACGGTGTGAACGCCCCAGAACCCCCGAATATTATTCACACAATCTTTAGAGGGCCAGTTATCGGGGACACGTCTAGTGGACGGCGAGCTTACGTTCAGGAAGCTCGGCTAGTCGAGAAAGGTGAGCTCATTAACATGTCCAAGCACGTCAATAAAATCTGCCATCAGCAAGACATGCTAATCACATTTACAAAGGAAGAGGCAGATAAGCTAATCCACCTGCATAATGACGCCCTTGTGTGTGAACTCCACATCTCCAACAATATAGTTTGGCGTGTGCTAATAAACAATGGTAGCTTGGCTTATGTCCTGTTCAAGCAAGCATACGACAAGTTAAAGATCAGCAATGCTACCCTCATCGCAGTCCAGACGCCACTCTACGGCTTCACTGGTGAATGCGTCTGAGAAGTTGGGAAGGTTGGTCTACTGATCACCTTCAGTGAGGGTGCTACTCGGGTGACGACACGTATTGTCGACTTCCTCGTCATCGGTTCCAATATAACATATTGTTGTTCATCTAATGCTAAATGCACAGAAGGCTATGGCCTCCACCTACCACCTGTCCATGAAGTTTCCAACAGACAACAGGGTCAGAGTAATCAAGTCACAACAAAAGGATTCCCAAACTTGCTATGCTAATGTTGTAAAAGCCGCATCAGCTTGGCAACTAAATGGCTTGGCCATTTACAAGGTCGATAAAATACGGTTCTCGGCCAAGCAAGCGCTTAAGATGTTCTCCGACCTCGACCCATATGCCTAAAGAGGAGGTGAGAGCCACCCCTGTCGAGGATCTAGTGCCATTCAACTTGCACCTGGCACATCCTGATCGTATGATCCAACTCGGTTCTCAGCTAAAACCTGAGATCCAGGTCGACCTAGAGAAGCTCCTTATGGAGTATCGGGATGTGTTCACATGGTCTTATGAAGATATGCCCGTCATTGATTCCAGCATTATCTGTCACCAGCTTAATGTCCGACCAGACTATAAGCCGGTTATTCAGAAGAGAAGGCCTTCAACTCGAAAAGGTATGTCGCCATTAATGAGAAAGTCCAGAAGCTCCTAAAAGCCAGATTCATTAGAGAAGTAAAATATCTAGAGTGGTTGGCAAGTGTAGTCCTCGTCAAGAAAGTGAGCAAAAAATTGTGGGTTTGTATAGACTATACCAACCTGAACAAGGCCTATCCCAAGGGCTGCTTTCCGTTACCTCGGATAGATCAACTCGTGGATGCAACAGCCGGGCACGAGCTACTAAGCTTCATGGACGCATACTCTGGCTATAATCAAATCCAGATGGCCAAGGAAGATCAAATAAAACTGTCTTTGTCATCGACCAAGGGATTTACTGCTATGTAGTCATGCCCTTCAGACTCAAGAATGCGGGGCTATCTACCAACACCTTGTTAACAAAATGTTTGCCCAACTAATCGGAAAAACCATAGAAGTTTACGTGGACGACATGTTAGTCAAATTCGTCCAAGTAGCGGACCACATGGCCAATCTTCGAGCGAGCTTCGACATTCTTTGGGAATATGGGATGAAACTTAACCCAGCAAAATGTGCATTTAAGGTTAGCTCGGGCAAATTTCTTAGATTTTTGGTCAACCAGAGAAGAATCAAGGTTAACCTAGCTAAAGCTCAAGCCGTTATAGACACACATTCACCTCGAACAGTCAAGGAGGTACAAAAGCTCACCGGCATGGTAGCAGCCCTCTCTAGGTTTGTCTCTTGGTCTACCGACAAGTGCCACCCGGTTTTTTAGGCACTCAAGGGAAGGTTTGAGTTGAGTAGAGAGTGTGAGGAAACCTTTTAAAATTTAAAAAGGTACTTAGCCACGCCCCCGCTCCTATCCAAACCTTTGTTGGGAGAAGTCTTGTATGCCTACCTTGTCGTGTCAGAAAAGGCTGTCAGCTTTGTCCTTATCCGAGAAGAAGACGAAGTTCAAAAGCCCGTCTACTACACAAGCCAGAGGTTTCAAGGTGCTGAGAAGAGGTACCCCCGCTTGAAAAACTCGCATTTGCCCTCGTCACTTCGGCTCAAAAACTACGACCGTATTTTCAAGGCCACACTATCCGAGTCCCAATGAAGTTCCCCCTCCGGTAAGTCCTCTAGAGCCCGAAAATATTAAGATAGATGGCAAAATGGTCGGTCGAGCTCAGTCAATACGATATTCATTTTGTCCCAAGGATGGCTACCAAGGCCCAAGCCCTTGCAAACTTCATCGCTGACTTCACTGATGCCGAGCAAAGCACACCACTAGCCTGGAAAGCCCCTATCAAAGATCAAGATATCTCGAGTAGTAGCGAGGGAAATGATGTCCCCGAGCCTGAATCAGAATGGAAACTCTTTGTGGATGGATCCTCCTACGGTGAGGGCTCAGGTGTCGGGCTGGTCTTGACTAGCCCGGATGGATATAAGACAATCTACACACTTTAGTTCGACTTTAAGGCCTCTAACAATGAGGCTAAATACGAAACACTCTTGGCCAGACTCAGAATCGCGAGAGACCTTGAGGTAAACCGCATAACAATCCACAGCGACTCCATGCTTGTCATCCAACAGGTTACTAGTGTCACAACCTGCCTTTTTTGGGCTATGATGAACATTTTTCTTACTTACGTATAGAGGAAAAACTTAGGGAAAATATTTCTTTTAATAAATATTTTACATATATTGGTTTTAGCAACTTTTGAAATACAAACATATACATATATTTACATAACAACCTTTCTTTCACAATACTGTGTGCTAAACATTACATTTCAAAATAACATAAAATATGTTACAACGAAAACAAAACTACGGCAGTATCAATACCCATTATGCACATTACTCATCCCTCCGCCAACTCAACTATGAAATTATTCCGACCTTCTTGTCAGAATACCTATAGCATGAAACAATTAATGAGCTTACACCCAATAAGTCTCAATACAACCCACATGCACATTCAAATACAATGCATGATCCAGTTATGCTTTCTTATGAACATTCTTTATCATTTTCATGATGAGGACATCACTAGCACAAGCAAGAGCACGTGGGAGACATATTCAGATCCAATTCAAGTTCCCATTGGTCCGGTTACGAGAGCTCGTGCGAAGAAATTTAAAGAAACACTTATTGGGCTGATTCAAGCAACTTGGGCTCAAGCTATTGCATGGAGGCCCATTGAGGGAATTGCATGCGACAACCACACCAATAAATGCGTGATTCAAGCTATAGAAGGGATTGAGTAATTTCCATTTCAGTTACTTTCCCATTTTGAGGCGACACATGGCGAGAAGAATCAGTTTTGACCTTTTAATGTCTAGTTTCCTTTTTTCCGTTTCTGGTATTTCTATTATTGTAAGGCTTTTAAGCCATTAAGGGAACTTTCCTTATTTAGTCTAGATTTGACTTTTGTTAAATGAGTTTCCCGAAATTTACATGGGAATTAAGGGCTGAAAATTCGCATAGGAACCCCTATATAATTGTAACGAATTTCAATCAATGGAGACAAGTAATAACACATAATTTTGAGGTTTAATTCTCTTTAGTTCCTAAACGAACTATTAGAACTTATCGAAAATTTCCGTGGCGTTCATAGACTTATCAATCAGTCCATCCATAGCTGATTGTGGCGTCCTCACATACCAAGACTTATCAATCGGTCTCTCCATAGCTGATTGTGGCGTCCTCACATACCAAGGTTCGTGCTTCTTGTTGGGCATCGGGTCGCGGTTCCATCCAAAACCGGTTAGAAAGTTGATCTTGGAAACCAACTTCGGTTAGGGTCGCGTCAGTTCTTGGCGTGGTTCGTATCATTTGGTTATCAGAGCGAGGTTCTAATCAGGTTTTGCTTATCCGTTCTCTTAGTTTTTTGTTTGTTTCAATTGTTCGTGAGTTTTGATTTCCATTATCAAAGTCGGTTAAAAAAAAAAAAAAAAGATCCGAAAAGAAAAGAAAGAAAGAAAGAAAAGAAACGAAAAGAAAAAAAAAAAAAAGAAGGAAAAGAAGAAAAACAAGAGGATCCGAAAAAAAAAAAAAAAAAAAAAAAAAAAAAAAAAAAAAAAAAAACTAAGAGTCTGGAAACCTTTCTTAAATTTTTATTTCAGATTCTTGTTATTCATTGTTTAAGGAATCCAAAACTGAATTCCTTGCATAGACCAAAAAAATTTTTGCTGAAATTTTGTTCCTTTTGGGTGTGATTTTGAAAGCCTAAATTCTTTGTTCCAGTTATAGTCTTGTCTTTTGGTAATCTATTTGTGAATTGTCAAGGAAATTTCGATATTGATTTGACTAGTTTTATAGGAACTGAGTGAGAATTAACGAGTGGAAAAAGGCATAGAGGCGAGAGCATTAGAGTGGACAAAAGCCGAAAGTATTGAGTGTAAACACGAGTGAAATTGAGTGAACCATTTCACGAGTGAAACACGTAAGGGAGTGTGGTGAGGTCCTTTGGAAAATGTCAAACAACAGCAAGAACACTATTGAGGGTACCTCGGGTGCAGCAGACCCAAAACTTCTGATGGAAGCGATGATGGGGGAGATGAGGCGATTATTGAGGGGAGAGATAGGACAGCTTCATGAGAGGATAGACCAGATAGAAAACGCACGTGTGGAGCAGCCACAACATGTTCCTCATGCACGTAGGCGAGAAAGGGTTCCGGTTAGAGGAGAGGTTGATGACTACTATAGGAATGATGGGGAAGAGTTTGACGAAGGAGAAGATTCAGCGGGTAGTCACCGAAGATTTGGACGGGATAGAGGCGTTAGGAACAGGGAAGATGATAGTTTGAGAGGCATAAAAATGAAGATACCATCATTTCAAGGCAAATCCAATCCAGAAGCGTACCTAGAATGGGAGAAGAAAATGGAGTTCATCTTTGACTGCCACTACTATTCTGAGGCAAAGAAGGTAAAATTGGCTGTAATTGAATTTTCTGATTATGCTATTACTTGGTGGGATCAGCTTGTTATAAACAGGAGACGAAATAGAGAGCGACCTATTGAGTCATGGGAAGAGATGAAGACCGTGATGAGAAAGCGATTTGTGCCAACTTACTACTACCGGGAGTTGTACAACAAGCTACAAAACCTTAAGCAGGGCAACCGGAGTGTAGAGGAGTACTATAAGGAGATGGAGGTTATGATGATTCGGGCTAATATAGAGGAGGATCGGGAGGCTACAATGGCAAGGTTTTTGGCGGGCTTGAACCGAGAAATTCACAATGCCGTTGAGTTACAACATTATGTGGAGTTGGAGGACATGGTGCACATGGCTATTAAAATTGAGAATCAACTTATGAGGAGGGGCAGTAGCACACGTCCAAGCCAAAACCCGAATACATCGGCTTGGAAAACCAACCAATGGAAGAGGGATGAGAAGCAATCCAACCCCAAGCCAAAGATCGAGCAAAAACAAGAGGTGGTCAGCCATGGGAATCAAGGTAAATCCGATTCTTCCAATACTCGGACTCGTGATATTAAATGTTTTAAATGTCAAGGCAGGGGTCATATGGCAAGCCAATGTCCGAACAAACGAGTTATGGTGATGCGGGACAATGGAGACATTGAAACCGAGGAAGATTCGGACAATGATTCTATGCCTTCATTAGAGGATGTCGACGATGAGGAGTGCGCTGTCCAAGGAGAATTGTTGGTCACAAGGAGAGCTTTAAGTGTGCAAGCCAAAGAAGAAGATGAAGAGGAGCAACGGGAAAACATCTTCCACACTAGGTGCCACGTTCAAAACAAGGTATGTAGTGTGATTATTGATGGTGGGAGTTGTACTAATGTTGCAAGCACAACCATGGTAGAGAAGTTAGGGCTGCCAACAATTAAGCATCCTCGACCATATAAATTGCAATGGTTAAATGATACTGGTGAGGTAAAGGTGCATAAACAGGTGTTAGTTCCTTTTCGCATTGGAAGATATGAAGATGAAGTTTTGTGCGATGTGGTTCCAATGCAAGCTGGGCATTTGTGTTAGACATGTATGCTCTAAGGAGTAAAAATGTAATACGTTTTTGGAGACATTTTTTATCAATAAAGAATTTATTCATTTATATATATACCAAATATTGTCCTCTTTACGTTCATATTTGTTGAATGTATGATAAGCAAACAGTAGTCTGAGACTGTCAGTCTAAACCTTAAGAGTTGGGCATATGATGGGATGATTATGCGGTAGACACGACTCTTAAGGTGATGGTCTAAAATATATGATCCGCAATCGAGGGAATAAAGTTGGGCGCTTTATTCATGTAAAGATTGTTATGTTGTCTATATCCCTTTTGGGAGATGGTTTGTCTTGGCCATCGGAGTTGGACTCCGTGAATAGAAACATTGGCGCATTGTCATAGGTGACGATGTGTTGGATCGGGACATAAAGTGAATTGATTTGGATTAATAATTCTGTCTTGGCAAATCGATTCACTTTAGACAATCATTTGTATTGTATCTTAATCCTGAGATGAATAATGGGCCCGTTGTCTCGACTTGTGTCTTTTGATGTACCAATGGGTGACTCCCACATCTCTATAGTGGCATGCATGCCGGTACGTTGGAGGCATGACTCCTGGTAGCGTAGACTTGTTATTCATAGATATGGAATCCATAGCTCCTCTTTAGGAGTAATGATATCCTCTTATATGCGTTGTCCTGTAATTGGAAAACTGGAGCGCTCAACCATTTGGATACATAGGTGTAACCGAATGGTATACTATCTTTAGATGGTAAGTTTTCTAATGGTGAGACAATGGAACGTAAGATAAAAATAATCGGGAAGGTAAGACAGAACTTGTCCTTAAGCCGATTATGGATGATCATATGGGGATGCGATACACTATGATATGTCATGGAGACTTAGCTACACGAGCTTCGTAATTCTATAAAGTTCGAGAGTGCAGCTCCAAGCTTTTAGTGGAGTAGCGTTGGAGTTGATAATTATGAAATGTATATCTGGGATATTGGGTTTCATAATTATCATGAGCTTGAACTTTATAGGTCCATTTTGGTCCCCTTTGCTAGCTCACAAAATCCTGTAACGACACGGCGTGCTTTTCCAATAATTGGTGACTTATGTCGGATTTATCAGATTGGTTTAAAATTTATAAGAATCAAATAATTCATGTCTGTTTATCGGTTGAATTAATTATGTAAGAAATTAGTTCAAGATGAACTTGTTGAATTATGGCGTTCGGATAATTCTTGTCTGTTTATCGGTTGTTTTAATTTTGGACAATTAGAACAAGATAAACTTGTAGAATTATTGTGAATTGATTTATTTTCTTAGAGATTATCTTGATAAAGTTTGTTTTGATCAGATATCTTTTCTATTGGGCTATTTGAATCAAAACTGAGACTTTATCCTTTAGAATCTCGGGTGGAAAATAAAAGATTCGCGGAGATTTTTTCTCGGCAGTTCGGCCTGCCGATCAGAAAGTTCGGCCTGCCGAACTGGCCAGTTCGGCCTGCCTATCTCACAGTTCGGCATGCCGACCGCGACAGCTAAGATTACGCGTTTTTCACGCGTATCTTATCAGATATTGATCCGAACTTGATTCTGTTTCGATTTTTGAGACCTAATCTGATATGGACTGACCCCAAGGACCAATAGGTATAAAAAGGGAGTGAGTCTAATGATTTACTTAGATCAATTTGAGAGATTAAGAGTGATACTCTTCTAGTGAGCATCTGAAAACTCCCTGAGAGCTTTTGTTCACAAATCACGAACACTAGCTTTGGGTTCTCTCTATTGGTTGGAAGGAGAGTCACCGGTGGAAGAGCTGTACGTGTGAGCCCACACTCACTCCGGTTGTGGATAGAGAATAGCAAAGAAGACCAGTTGGTTGAGGCTCTTCTGGAACGTTACTTCTCTACACAGGTCGCGGAGGTTCTTCAGCACACTGAGGTTAGTAAGATCTGTTTAATTTATACATATAACATGTCAAACTTGTGTTTTGGAAAATACTCTGATGAAAAATTTTTTAAAATTCCGCTACGCACTTTGTTTCCAACAATTGGTATCAGAGCCGAGGTTTTTACATAAATTTGCAAGTTTGTGATCATGTTATATGCATAAATTTTGTGATCTTAATCTCTCCAATGCTTGAATTAAATTTTATAGAGAGATGGCACTCTAGGTTTCTATATAATATATATGTTGTCATGGATTATATGGTGAATGTTTATTAATTAATTATGGTTGATTAAATTGTTGTTTAATTATTTATTAATTAATTAATACCGGTTATGGTTCCTTAGAGGTTAGAATGTGTATCTAGGTTTTTCATGTAATTAGATGGCGGACTATCATCTCCGTCTAGGAATTATTATTTAATTTGTAAGAATTTTGTAATTAAATAATTATTCGGAGAAGACGGAACGAGAAGTCGGATCTTGAAGATAGATGATGGCGCCTCCAGGTATTTCCTGAGTCTCTAATTTTATGTTTTTGAATTGTTGAAAATAAAATTGATGAATTGCATTAAAATTGTATTTTCTGGATTGAGGGTTTTCTGCTCGGTCGGCATGCCGGACCTCACAGTTCGGCAGGCCGAAGGTCACAGATCGGCAGGCCGGACGTACGGTCCGGCAGGCCGACAGTGGGGCAGAAATTTTGGTGCTCTACCGGCAGGCCGAACCTTCATGTTCGGCAGGCCGAACCACCATGATCGGCAGACCGATCACCCAGATCGGCCTTCCGACCGAGAGCTGCCAGGTGTCCAGAAAAGGTGCGATTTTTTCAGTGCAGTTTTAATTTTATTTTTGGGACGATTCTGAGAAACATTAAATTTGGATATGACCGGAAATATGAAGTGTTCGATTCATACGGGATTGAGGACTTGAAGATGGATATTACATGAAGAAGGATACAGCTTGAGGATTCAAGGATGAAGAATCGATAAATGTCTCGATTATTCTCTTGTAATCTTATTTTTTTTCTATTCTCTAGGGTGGAACCATAATATTACGGTTATTATTATTATGCTTGTAGCTTTGCTTGATTGCTTTGCTTGTCTGCATTATAATATGATTTACCATGTATATTGATAACATGTCATATAGAATAGGGAGTGCCGCTCATATTAAAATTGTTCATGCATAATTTTAAAATAAAACCTTGACTTCAAAAGATTGAGTGGGAGAAGGTTTTCGAAGAGAGAACCTAAGGCCTCCATCGTTGGTCCATAGGAAGAACATGATGGTCCCAACCCCTAGGAAGGGATTTCTATCATGTACCAGATTGGATCTCTGAAAGGATAAGGTATTTTAGTATGATTTATGGTTGCACACCCCTAGGTGGTGATTATAAATCATGGATAAAATATTAAAACGGTGGTTATACACTCACGTTAATTTTATTATTAACCTCCCCTAGGAGCTCTGTTAATAAAATTAATGGCCAAAGAAACGATTATTAGTATATGCTGGATCATACGGGTCCTAGATGGCATATATTAATCAGGAGGGGATCCGTGTTCCTGATTGAATTTGGCATGACTCCCCTAGGAGCTTGATAAATTCTGAGTTGGGAATTATCGTTGTAAGGTTGTGATATTTTCAAGGTTTTGACACATAAACACATTTGTATGATTTTACATGATTGTGTTAACTTACTAAACTATTATATATGTTTGCTTATGTTTGGTATATGATTCTTTATTGTAGATTGAAAATGTCTAAAAACGCTTTATCATCGATACTTGACAAAAACCAATTAACCGGTGAGAACTATAATGATTGGAAACGGAACCTGGACATCGTCCTTTCCTTTGAGAAACTGAAATATGTTCTGACAACTCCTTGTCCTCCCGAGCCTACGGGAGACTCAAGTAATGAGCAATTCCAAGCGTACGAACGCTGGAAAGATGCTAATGATCAGGCCCGCTGCTATGTTATGGCTAGCATGAATAACGTGCTGCAGGCTCAACATCAGGATTATGAGACTGCGAAGCAGATCTTGGATAATCTTGAGGACATGTTTGGAGGCCAAGCCATAACAAAGCGGCAAGGGGCGCTTCGGAAACTCTTAAACTGTAGACAGAGACCGGGGACATCTGTAAAGGAGCACATGATGTTGGTCATGGGTTACCTCGCTGAGGCTCAAACCAATGGAGCCGACATCGATGCTGAAACTCAGATGACTATGGTCTTTGAGACTTTGTCTAAGGAATTTATTCCGTTTAGAGCTACTTTTAATCTAAGCAATAGACGGGATATGACCTTGACAGAACTGATGAAACAATTACAAGAGTTTGAACTGCTGATCAGGGAGTCTCCTGCTGGTGGAGAGGCCAATATGGTAGCTGCTTCTGGTTCCAATCCTAACTCTGGGAATGGAAAGAAGCAACGGGCCAAAAGTGGGAAGTCTTCTATTCCTATTGCTACGAAGAGCAAGAAGAAGAAGAAGAAGAACCCAAAGAAGCTTAAGTGCTTCTTTTGTGGAAAGGTCGGGCATATAAAGAAGCATTGCAAGGACTTCCTTTCCAAGGGAGGTAGGTGTGATCTTCTATATTTAGAAACTTGTTTGGTTGAGGAATCCAGTGACATTTGGGTCATAGATTCCGGTGCAACTAATCATGTTTGTGTTTCTCTGCAGGGATTCAAAGAAACGAGAAGTCTACTTCGTGAAGACTTAACGCTTCGGATGGGCGATGGATCCTTAGTCTCAGCGGAAGCAGTGGGAGATGTCCATCTTTATTTTGATAATTATAGGAGTTTAATTTTACGAGATTGTTTTTATGTTCCTAAATTTAAAAGGAATTTAATTTCTGTATCTTCTTTATTTAAAGACTCCTACGTGGTATCTTTTAATGAAAAAGTGGTGATTCGTAAAAACAAATCTTTTATCTGTTCTGGATGGATGCAAAATAATCTATATTTTATCAAACCTAAGATGGACCTATTGCTTAATGCTGAGATAAATGATAATAACTCAAAAAGACTTAAAACTTCTCACTCTAATAAGACTTATCTTTGGCATTTGCGCCTTGGCCATATTAACCTAAATAGGATTCAAAGGTTGGTAAGGGATGGACCTTTAAGTCACTTAAAGGTGGAATCTATACCTCAATGTGAGTCTTGTTTGGAGGGTAAAATGACCAAAAGACCATACGGGTCTAAGGGCAATAGGGCCGAAGGGGTTCTAGAACTTGTGCATAGTGATGTTTGCGGACCGATGAACATCCGGGCACGAGGAGGGTATGAGTACTTCGTTACTTTTATTGACGATTACTCTAGATATGGGTATGTGTACCTAATGCACCACAAAAGCGAAACTTATGATAAATTCAGGGAGTTTCGGGCTGAAGTGGAAAAGCAATTGGGTAGACCCATAAAGGCACTTCGATCAGATCGAGGTGGAGAATACCTTTCTGATGAGTTCTTGGGACACTTGTTAGAGAATGGGATTTTATCCCATTTGACTGCGCCGGGCACTCCGCAGCAGAATGGCGTAGCAGAGAGAAGGAATAGGACTTTGTTGGACATGATTCGGTCCATAATGAGTTATTCATCATTGCCTTTATCCTTTTGGGGATATGCACTACAAACCGCATGTTATCTTTTGAACAATGTGCCTTCAAAATCGGTCCCTAAAACTCCTCACGAGTTGTGGACAAGACAGAAGACATCCTTAAACCATATTCGCATATGGGGATGTCCAGCTCATGTCCTGTTTAAGGATCCGAATAAGTTGGAAGCACGTTCAGAAGTTTGCGTGTTTGTAGGATATCCAAAAGGGACTAAAGGGGGTTATTTTTATAACCCAAAGGAAAATAAAGTCGTGGTTTCAACTAATGCAACTTTCCTTGAGGAGAGTTACATGAACGACTTTAAACCTCAAAGCAAAGTGGTGCTTGAGGAGTTGAGGGGTAATCCGTTTACTCCGGAGGTTCCGAACGAAACCATTCCGATCGGTGTAGAAAAACCAAACAAACCTGAACAACAACCTCAGGGGCTTCGGCGTAGTGGGAGGATCGGTCGTCAACCTGAGAGGTATATGTTCAATGGGGAGGTCTTTTTGGCTGAACCGGATGAACATGACAGGGATCCTTATACTTACGCAGAAGCTATGGAGGATGTTGATTCAAGACTCTGGACAGAGGCCATGAACATTGAGATGAAGTCTATGGAGACTAATCGGGTCTGGGAGCTTGTGGATCTTCCCGAAGGGGTAAAACCCATAGGGTGTAAGTGGATCTACAAGAGGAAAAGAGGAGTGGATGGAAAGGTCGAAACCTTTAAGGCTAGACTGGTAGCTAAGGGTTATACGCAAAAGGAAGGAATCGATTATGAGGAAACCTTTTCGCCTGTAGCCATGCTTAAGTCCATCCGAATTCTCTTGTCCATAGCTGCCGCTCTCGACTACGAGATTTGGCAGATGAATGTCAAGACGGCTTTTCTGAATGGCTATCTTGATGAGTCCATTTATATGGAACAACCAGACAGGTTCAAGGTCACGGGTCAAGAGGGTAAGGTTTGTAAGTTGCTAAAGTCTATTTATGGACTTAAACAGGCTTCTCGTTCTTGGAACATAAGATTTGATCAAGTGATCAAGACTTATGGGTTCTCACAAAATGTGGATGAACCATGTGTTTACAAACACATTAATAATGGGAAGGTGGTTTTTCTACTACTCTATGTAGATGACATTCTGCTAATTGGCAATGACGTTGGGGCGTTGTCATCGGTCAAATTATGGTTGACCAAGCAGTTTGACATGAAGGACTTGGGTGAGGCTAATTTTGTTCTCGGTATCCAGATCTTTCGGGATAGGAAGAACAAAATGATAGCTTTGTCACAGGCCGGGTACATAGATAAAATTCTCAGGAGGTTTGCAATGCAGGATTCCAAGAAAGGTGGGCAACCATCTAGGTCTGGAATTACTCTTTCTAAGAAAGACTCTCCAAAGTCTAATGAAGAAAGAGAATACATGAAGAAGGTACCTTATGCTTCGGCAGTGGGTAGTCTCATGTATGCCATGCTTTGCACTCGACCGGATATTAGCTATGCGGTCGGGATTGTGAGTCGATTTCAGGCGGATCCAGGACCAAACCATTGGGTTGCGGTAAAGCATATTTTCAAGTACCTGAGAAGGACTCGAGGGTATATGCTTGTGTATTCGGGTGAGGATTTAACTCCTCTAGGATACACTGATTCGGATTTTCAATCCTGCCTGGATTCTAGGAAATCGACTTCAGGGTTTGTGTTTACTCTGGGTGGCGGTGCCATCAGTTGGAGAAGTGCGAAGCAAGATTGCACTTCGGATTCAACGATGGAGGCCGAGTATGTGGCGGCTAGTGATGCTTCGAAAGAAGCAGTATGACTCCGCAAGTTCCTTGGGGATCTTGAGGTAGTTCCTGGTATGGATAAAGCGGTATCACTGTACTGTGATAACAGTGCGGCGGTAGCTAATGCTAAGGAACCAAGATTTCACAAGAAGAGTAAGCATATTGATCGGAAGTATCATGTGATAAAGGACTTCGTTGAGAGCGGGCATGTCACGGTGTGTAAGATCGCGTCAGAGGACAATTTAGCTGATCCATTTACGAAGACACTTTCTGGGAGAGTCTTCGAAAGGCATGTGGAAGCTATGGGGATGCGAAATTTGCAGTATTTACTCACTTAGTGCAAGTGGGAGATTGTTAGACATGTATGCTCTAAGGAGTAAAAATGTAATACGTTTTTGGAGACATTTTTTATCAATAAAGAATTTATTCATTTATATATATACCAAATATTGTCCTCTTTACGTTCATATTTGTTGAATGTATGATAAGCAAACAGTAGTCTGAGACTGTCAGTCTAAACCTTAAGAGTTGGGCATATGATGGGATGATTATGCGGTAGACACGACTCTTAAGGTGATGGTCTAAAATATATGATCCGCAATCGAGGGAATAAAGTTGGGCGCTTTATTCATGTAAAGATTGTTATGTTGTCTATATCCCTTTTGGGAGATGGTTTGTCTTGGCCATCGGAGTTGGACTCCGTGAATAGAAACATTGGCGCATTGTCATAGGTGACGATGTGTTGGATCGGGACATAAAGTGAATTGATTTGGATTAATAATTCTGTCTTGGCAAATCGATTCACTTTAGACAATCATTTGTATTGTATCTTAATCCTGAGATGAATAATGGGCCCGTTGTCTCGACTTGTGTCTTTTGATGTACCAATGGGTGACTCCCACATCTCTATAGTGGCATGCATGCCGGTACGTTGGAGGCATGACTCCTGGTAGCGTAGACTTGTTATTCATAGATATGGAATCCATAGCTCCTCTTTAGGAGTAATGATATCCTCTTATATGCGTTGTCCTGTAATTGGAAAACTGGAGCGCTCAACCATTTGGATACATAGGTGTAACCGAATGGTATACTATCTTTAGATGGTAAGTTTTCTAATGGTGAGACAATGGAACGTAAGATAAAAATAATCGGGAAGGTAAGACAGAACTTGTCCTTAAGCCGATTATGGATGATCATATGGGGATGCGATACACTATGATATGTCATGGAGACTTAGCTACACGAGCTTCGTAATTCTATAAAGTTCGAGAGTGCAGCTCCAAGCTTTTAGTGGAGTAGCGTTGGAGTTGATAATTATGAAATGTATATCTGGGATATTGGGTTTCATAATTATCATGAGCTTGAACTTTATAGGTCCATTTTGGTCCCCTTTGCTAGCTCACAAAATCCTGTAACGACACGGCGTGCTTTTCCAATAATTGGTGACTTATGTCGGATTTATCAGATTGGTTTAAAATTTATAAGAATCAAATAATTCATGTCTGTTTATCGGTTGAATTAATTATGTAAGAAATTAGTTCAAGATGAACTTGTTGAATTATGGCGTTCGGATAATTCTTGTCTGTTTATCGGTTGTTTTAATTTTGGACAATTAGAACAAGATAAACTTGTAGAATTATTGTGAATTGATTTATTTTCTTAGAGATTATCTTGATAAAGTTTGTTTTGATCAGATATCTTTTCTATTGGGCTATTTGAATCAAAACTGAGACTTTATCCTTTAGAATCTCGGGTGGAAAATAAAAGATTCGCGGAGATTTTTTCTCGGCAGTTCGGCCTGCCGATCAGAAAGTTCGGCCTGCCGAACTGGCCAGTTCGGCCTGCCTATCTCACAGTTCGGCATGCCGACCGCGACAGCTAAGATTACGCGTTTTTCACGCGTATCTTATCAGATATTGATCCGAACTTGATTCTGTTTCGATTTTTGAGACCTAATCTGATATGGACTGACCCCAAGGACCAATAGGTATAAAAAGGGAGTGAGTCTAATGATTTACTTAGATCAATTTGAGAGATTAAGAGTGATACTCTTCTAGTGAGCATCTGAAAACTCCCTGAGAGCTTTTGTTCACAAATCACGAACACTAGCTTTGGGTTCTCTCTATTGGTTGGAAGGAGAGTCACCGGTGGAAGAGCTGTACGTGTGAGCCCACACTCACTCCGGTTGTGGATAGAGAATAGCAAAGAAGACCAGTTGGTTGAGGCTCTTCTGGAACGTTACTTCTCTACACAGGTCGCGGAGGTTCTTCAGCACACTGAGGTTAGTAAGATCTGTTTAATTTATACATATAACATGTCAAACTTGTGTTTTGGAAAATACTCTGATGAAAAATTTTTTAAAATTCCGCTGCGCACTTTGTTTCCAACAATTTGTTATTAGGCAGACCATGGCAATTTGATCGGCGAGTTAAGCATGATGGTTTCACCAACAAGTACTCATTCGTTCACAATCAAAAGACGATCACTCTTGTTCCATTAACACCAAAACAGGTCTATAAAGACCAAGTGAGCTTACAGAGAGAAAGTGATAAAAAAATAAAGAGTGAAGAAAAATCAAGAGTGGGAGTGCAGAGAGAGAGTTCGGCCAGTGAGAGAAAAAAAGAAGAGATGGCCGAGAAAAAGGAGAGCAAGGGAGAGAAAATTGAGAGGGCTGAAAAGAATTCACAATCAGCCAATGAGAGAAAAGTAGAGAGAAAAACAAACTTTTATGCAAGAAAGAGTGATGTGAGAAGAGCTTTGTTTTCTAATCAGCCGATGATTTTACTCATGTACAAGGAGGCGTTATTAAACACTAACGATCTTGATTCCACCTTGCATAGTTCTGTTGTTTCTCTTTTGCAGGATTTTGAGGATATCTTTCCCGAGGAAACACCGCAAGGTTTACCTCCAATCCGCGGGATTGAACATCAAATCGACTTCATACCTGGAGCTACAATCCCAAACCGACCAGCCTATAGGAGTAATCCCGAGGAGACAAAGGAACTCCAACGGCAGGTAAAAGAGTTGATGGAGAAGGGACACGTGAGAGAAAGCATGAGCCCGTGCGCCGTACCAGTTTTACTTGTGCCTAAGAAAGATGGGACTTGGAGGATGTGCGTTGATTGTCGAGCCATCAACAACATCACGGTAAAGTATCGACATCCCATTCCTCGCTTGGATGACATGTTAGATGAATTGCATGGTGCTTGTGTGTTTTCTAAAATTGATTTGAAGAGTGGATATCATCAAATTCGCATGAAAGAGGGAGACGAATGGAAGACGGCTTTAAAAACAAAACAAGGCTTGTATGAGTGGTTGGTAATGCCTTTCGGTTTAACCAATGCGCCCAGCACATTTATGCGTTTAATGAACCATGTTTTGCGAGCTTTTATTGGAAAATTTGTTGTTGTTTATTTTGATGATATCCTTATCTATAGCAGCAATTTGGATGAACATATTGAACATTTGAAACTTGTTTTAGATGTTTTGCGGAAGGAAAAGTTGTATGCTAACCTCAAGAAATGTACCTTTTGCACAGATAAGCTTGTGTTTCTTGGTTTTGTTGTTAGTGCTCAAGGTATACAGGTTGATGAAGAAAAGGTGCGAGCCATCCAGGAATGGCCGAGTCCAACTAGTGTGGGAAATGTACGGAGTTTTCATGGACTTGTTAGTTTCTACCGGCGGTTTGTGAAAGATTTCAGTACTATAGCCGCACCACTGACTGAAGTCATCAAAAAAAATGTTGGGTTTAGATGGGGAGAAGAGCAAGAAAAGGCATTTCAGCTACTCAAGGAGAAGTTGACAAATGCTCCATTGTTATCTTTACCTAATTTTGCCAAAACTTTTGAGATTGAATGTGATGCTTCAGGTGTTGGAATTGGTGCTGTTTTAATGCAGGAAGGGAGACCAATAGCATATTTCAGTGAGAAGCTGAATGGGGCAACTCTTAATTACCCAACTTATGATAAAGAGATGTATGCATTGGTTCGGGCATTAGAGACGTGGCAGCACTACCTATGGCCTAAGGAGTTCGTGATTCACACTGATCATGAGTCCCTGAAACACTTGAAGGGCCAGCACAAGCTGAACAAGAGGCATGCTCGTTGGGTAGAATTCATAGAGACGTTTCCATATGTCATTCGCTACAAGCAAGGTAAGGAAAACGTCGTTGCCGATGCACTTTCTCGCAGGTATGTCTTAATCTCAACTCTTAATGCTAAACTACTGGGTTTTGAACACATTAAAGAGTTATATGCTGATGACCATGACTTTCGTACTGAGTATCAAGCTTGTGAGAGATCTGCTAGTGGTAAGTACTTTAGGCATGAGGGATACTTGTTTCGGGAGAATAAATTATGTGTGCCTAATTGTTCATTAAGAGATTTGCTAGTGAGGGAATCCCATGGGGGAGGATTGATGGGACATTTTGGAGTAGTGAAAACTTTAGCTATGTTGCAGGAACACTTCTATTGGCCACATATGAAACGAGATGTTGAGAGGCTTTGTGGTAGATGTGTAACTTGTAGGCAGGCTAAATCAAGAGTGCAGCCCCATGGTTTATACACCCCTTTACCAATACCTAGTGAACCTTGGATTGATATTTCGATGGATTTTGTGTTAGGTTTGCCTAGGTCTAAACGGGGAAGAGACTCAATATTTGTGGTCGTGGATAGGTTTTCAAAGATGGCTCATTTTATTCCATGCCACAAGACAGATGATGCTTCCAATGTTGCTGATTTGTTCTTTAGGGAAATTGTGAGACTTCATGGTATGCCTAGGACAATTGTTTCTGATAGGGACCCCAAGTTCTTAAGCTACTTTTGGAAGACTTTGTGGGCTAAGTTAGGGACTAAGCTATTATTTTCAACTACTTGTCACCCTCAAACCGATGGTCAAACAGAAGTTGTGAATAGAACCTTGTCTACTTTGTTGAGGGCTATCATTAAAAAGAACATCAAAACATGGGAGGAGTGTTTACCACATGTTGAGTTTGCTTATAATCGATCTATTCATTCTGCTACTCAATTTTCACCGTTTGAAATTGTTTATGGTTTTAATCCTTTAACTCCTTTGGATTTAATGCCATTACCTTTGTCTGAGCATGTGAATTTAGATGGAAAAAGAAAAGCTGATCTTGTTAAGCAGATACACGAGAAGGCAAGACTCAACATCGAGCGAAGGACTAAACAATATGCTGAACAAGCCAACAAAGGGCGTCACAAGCTCGTCTTCGAGCCCGGTGATTGGGTGTGGTTGCACTTACGCAAGGAACGGTTTCCGGAGCAAAGGAAATCCAAGCTATTGCCTAGAGGGGATGGTCCTTTTCAAATTCTCGAAAGGATCAATGATAATGCGTACAAGCTAGACTTGCCAGGTGAGTATGGTGTAAGTGCCTCCTTTAATGTTTCTGATCTAAGTCCTTTTGATGTAGGCGACGATTTGAGGACAAATCCTTCTCAAGAGGAGGGGAATGATGAGGACATCACTAGCACAAGCAAGAGCACGTGGGAGACATATTCAGATCCAATTCAAGTTCCCATTGGTCCGGTTACGAGAGCTCGTGCGAAGAAATTTAAAGAAACACTTATTGGGCTGATTCAAGCAACTTGGGCTCAAGCTATTGCATGGAGGCCCATTGAGGGAATTGCATGCGACAACCACACCAATAAATGCGTGATTCAAGCTATAGAAGGGATTGAGTAATTTCCATTTCAGTTACTTTCCCATTTTGAGGCGACACATGGCGAGAAGAATCAGTTTTGACCTTTTAATGTCTAGTTTCCTTTTTTCCGTTTCTGGTATTTCTATTATTGTAAGGCTTTTAAGCCATTAAGGGAACTTTCCTTATTTAGTCTAGATTTGACTTTTGTTAAATGAGTTTCCCGAAATTTACATGGGAATTAGGGGCTGAAAATTCGCATAGGAACCCCTATATAATTGTAACGAATTTCAATCAATGGAGACAAGTAATAACACATAATTTTGAGGTTTAATTCTCTTTAGTTCCTAAACGAACTATTCGAACTTATCGGAAATTTCCGTGGCGTTCATAGACTTATCAATCAGTCCATCCATAGCTGATTGTGGCGTCCTCACATACCAAGACTTATCAATCGGTCTCTCCATAGCTGATTGTGGCGTCCTCACATACCAAGGTTCGTGCTTCTTGTTGGGCATCGGGTCGCGGTTCCATCCAAAACCGGTTAGAAAGTTGATCTTGGAAACCAACTTCGGTTAGGGTCGCGTCAGTTCTTGGCGTGGTTCGTATCAATTTTCATATCTTATCTCTTACTAGGGCCCAAGTGTTCGTACGATTGCGCACATAGGTCTACGTAACACCGAGACCATACTATATCCTTAAACTCCTCTTAAGTCAGGAGTCGGTACGACACTCTTCTTAATCCTAATGATATATTTACTAACCCAATTCTTATGGTTATCAACATAATATACACACAAGTATCTATTTTGTATACTCACAGGTACACACCAGCATACTTATAGGTACTCACATTATAGCATATACACAGATATACGTCTTGATATACACACAGGTATACATATACATATTTCAAATTCTATACCTACAATTCCATACTGTAGGTGGGATAAGTACTTACTTGATTTGGGTTTACATGCACTTTGACTTCAGTTGCCTCTCTCCTAAACTTCTAGGATCCTGTTGGCCAATTTCAAAGCTATTAGTTAAATTTCACTATTTCCTATATGTCTCAAAACAAAACGTTCATTAGTTATTAAATCGAGTTGTATAACTTTATACAACTTTGAAAACCACTGGTTTTCTTATTCTTATCTTATTCTACCCTATCATCTCTAATGAAGGGCGAAAATCTTTTTAATAACCCTTTTTTCCCATTTGGAATGTTTTGGAGTAATTTGAGTCACTTGGGAAAAAATGACGATTTTGCCCTCAATGGGCCTACTAACTTCCCGAGCTCGACTTTGCTATTCTAGCGAAAATAGCCATGTATAGACCTTAGAATAATACCCTGAAGAGTCAAGTCTCCTTATTTTACATCTATACCCCATTTTAGTAAAAATTTACAATTTTGGCCGTTAATTGAAAATTTTAACAATTTTACCCCTGGTATTGAAATTAATCTCTTTAAACCAAAATTTTCTATTTTTCATGAGAAACATTTTTGCTTAAAGTATCATATTCAAAATCCTTTGGAGAAATGACATTGTTGCCCTTTTAAATTTTTTTTTCAATTTTAACAAATTCTTGTAAAATTAAAATCTCACAAATGGTTGAGATTTTCAACGAACTGTCCGCAATGCTTAATAGTTTCATCGAGATTTACAGTTTTTGTGTTTTTAACTTTTTCAAAATTCTCACTGCACAGGGGTGTTTTTGTATATTTTTCAAATCTACTGAAGGAAAACTTTTTCTTGCAATTTAGTCCTTGGGTCATTTTTGTAAAAATCCATTTTTAAACAGCATATATAACCCTGTGAAGGCAGTTCTAACCCTTGTCCAAACCATTTTCATGCCCACTCATCATTTTTGCAAAACTAACACTAAAATTGCAAAAACATCCTATTTTACATAAACTATCATTTTGCACATTCAACCCTTAATTTTCACAACATCAACATACCATAAATCATATATCTATGGAATTTAACCAAAGATTTACTTGAAAACCCACATGCTTTTGAAATAACAAAATTTTAAAACAAAATCACTAAACTTTAAATTTAAGAATCAAAACTTACCCAAATAACACTTTGTGCTTTAGGCGCAAAAGTCAGGCACGAAAAACGAAGAGGCGCGATGATTACGCCTATCAGGAAAACATTCGGTTGCGTATCAACATGTGTCCCTTTGAGCTTCATCGCGTGATCTCTCGGCATAGTGCACCCAGCCGAGCATTGACCAGGTGAACTAGGGGGCTATTGTTGGGGGTAAGCTCGGCGCCACCACCAAGGAGCCCTACTCTAGGTGGTTGGCAAACCTGCTCAGCAAAAGCTACTAGGAACAAATAACCAATCCTGATGAACTCAGATCATTTGTTTGAGGTGCTTTTCGAGGCCTTCCAGGCCACACCACAACTGTTTGCCTCCTCGGGTAAGACACCAGCTCGGGTCGAATTTCTTTAAATTGCAAACAGGAAGCTACTTGTCATCATTGGCCAATAAATAGAGGACAACTCACCATCAGATGGGAACTAATTTGCCCACGAAGGGCATGACACATGTCCCCTGACACCTGACAGGCCTTGATGTGACACACGGGTTGTGGGTAAAACCCACCTAACACCTGGTTCAAGTAGCAACCTATAAATAGTGTATTTATTGCATTCATGCAAGCATGCTCCTTCCCAACTAACCAGCTTCTATTCTCTACCAAGCAACGCCTGCCTTGAACATCAGAGAGCCCTTGTCTCTTGACTAACTCGTTCCTTTCTTGCCTCTGAAGCGTCTCTCCTCTTGTTGTAGGTCCACCTGAATCGGTAGAGACGAATAAGGAAGAGCTATCCACCGTGTGCAGCCGCACGTGGTGTTGATCCACCTCCATATTACGGTAAGCATCAATAGAGGTCACAATGAAAAAAAAATTCTTAGTAAAGAGCATCATGGTTATAAGTTTTAATTGATTAATGGGCACATGTATAAATTTTCTCATAATAGGCACAACTTCAACTTATTAAAGAAAACTTCGAAGATTCAAAAATTGAGTGCAGGAACAATTAAAATTTATAAAGAAAAATATGTACAAACTTGAAATATTCAAAGTTGAGTGGGATGTATACCACACTCAATTATAAGCGCTCAGTCGTCGTCTTTTTCAATTAGTTCTAGTGGTTAATTATATAAATAAATAATAATTGCAACCTAAGTTTTTAAAAAATTCAGCTTTAAATAATAAATTTAAGAAAAACAAATTAAAGTTTGTAACATATTATTATATCAAGTTGGCAACTTGAAACCTAGTCCAATCTCTTAAGACTTATATTAAGAGAAAATTACATATTATACCATACTTTTAAAAATTATATTTATTTATGCCACATTATCATTCATATTACATGTTAAATTGTGCTACAAATGAACATGTATGATATTTATAAAAAGTAAATTTAAAATATATTTTGAAAATTCCCCTTGTATTAAAGAAAAATATAAAAATAAAAAATCAACAATATAAATTCAATTATATAAAAGTCAGAAACCATAATAGAAACTACAGAATCTGTATTTAAAATATATTTAATAAATATGTAAAATTTTATTGAGTAAATTATACTGTTGCACCATAAACTATTTGTTTTTTGTATAATGCACTTCGAACTTTCAATCTTGACAAAATGCACCATGAGTTTTGAAATCATTAACAATTGATATCTAATAATTAATGAGCGTTAAAAGCGTGGACAATTTTGGTCATAAAATTCCCACTATGTAACGCCCACCGTTTTCTTTAACAGATAATATGCAAAATTTGACGACTTTATATGACAATATGAATAAGAATTATGATTTAGAAGTACATTTTGTGTGACATTTCTAATATGATATTTATGATTATGAAGTTTATTATGAACTAATGTTTTTTTTTCTAATGGATGGTCCAAAGAAGTTCCAATGACATTAAGTGCCTAATGTATTATTGCTACAATTTGTTTGTAAATTGTTTATTTTGATGATTTACTTAGATTCTTATTTACTTGAATGTGACTATGTGACTTTTAGAATTTTTTTTAGAAATCAACTTTAAGAATTTTTGGAGTTTAAAAAACAACAGCACTATAGCATGAATAGTGCAAAATGAAATCATGTAGCTATGAATAGTAGAAAATGATAGGAAATGAAAAAATGACGATCCTGTAGCATCATCTTCTTCATAGATTTCATTGTAGCACCCTAAGCCATCAAATTTTTTACTTGTTTTTCTTTGATTTTCTACGTCCACGACCCCACCATATCACTCCAAAACTTGCTAAACTCATAAAAAACATCATTCATCATGTTTTAGAATAATTTTTGGTTAACAAAGTGAGCCCACATGCTTTCCCATATTGTCTTCATAATATTCCTCCGACAACATCCATACATCCACGTTGTCCCATCTCCTTCATCTATGTCCTTATTTTCCTTACAACAAGTAAAATAGGTAAGATCACAATCCATTGTATATAACATACGTGAACAACTCTTTCTTTTTCTTTTCTTTCTTTCTCCCGACAAGCCATTATTCCCATGTTTGAGGCCACTAACCCAGCTTCTCTATTTTAGTTGTTTCTCCTTAACAACTTAGCCTTGTGAGCCATGCTCCACAACCCATAATTACAAGATTCAAGTCTTTATCTCTTCCTCTCATTTTCTCTCATTTCCTCACGTCCCAAACATGCAATCGAACAACACACATGTACACACATTGCAACAAGGAATTAACCTCTAAACTATATCCTCATCACTTACACGTTACTCTCCAACCTCACCAAATGTTTTCCCAATCCTTTTATAAGCCAAAAATGAGCCTGTCCTCCAAATCAGAAGCTTAAACGGACAAAGCTATGGTGTGATCATCATAATTATTTTCGAAGCCATAACGATCTTTTGGTCACATCACGATGTCGGTTTCTCTATTTATTATTATACAAAAATCTTACTACGATATTATTAGATGATTTTATATGGTTTAATAATAAGTTTTGTCTAAGAAGTAGTTTAAGTAGAATTATTACTCTTAATCTCATTTTTAAACAAAAAATCAATGCTGCGAGATTTGCTGGGTAAAATATAAAAGATATCTTAAGAAAATTTCTCTTGGGCATTGTTAATATATATGTTAGGCATCTCTCATAAAATTTCAAGTTCAAATACACTTTCTTTATTTATTTGAGAATATATGCTAAATGATGTTTATTGTTATTTTTAGACTACTTTTAACTTCGATGAATTGTTTAAGGATGTTTTGAGATTTGTTTATTGCTAGAAAAATTCGTGAATGTTCATTTATATATATAATTCTTTGCAGCAATTGGATTACATATGAATACTAGAAATTTAGATAAAAATCTTAGAAACTGCATTGCTCAGTTGTTTCAGTAGAATTTGAGCAGCGTTTTATAAATATTAAAATATTAAAAAAATAGTTAAATTGATCCAAATATGATGAAATAAATATGGTGCCATAAATAAATGTTAGGAATATTATGCTAAAATGTCATATCAATTGTAATTTTGTATGTGCTTAGGAAATTCCCTCATTGCCAACTACCCGTGGGCTATTTTCAATGACAATTTTCTTTTGTGACTTCTAAAGTGTAGAAAAAACACTTACAGTGATCCAACCTTGATAAAAATAAATTGGTTGTAAGTATAGTTGTTGGAAACCTTGTGCTAAAATTTCAAAATTATTAGAATTTTGTGTGAATATACAAAATTTATTGATTAGTGACTATCTGTAGTATTTTTCCAACAATAGTACTATGAATTGAAAATTATGAAACAAATTTTTACAACAATCCAAATATGATGAAATTAGTGATATTTATGTATAATTAGTATTCTATGTAAAACATTTAGAACCGTTTGAATTTTGTGTGATTTTTCAAAATTCATTACTGCTGACTGCCTGTGATATTTTTCCAGAAATGTAGTGTATTGAAAAATATGAAAATGGTATTTAAGTAATCAAAAAGTTATAAAATTTAATATAGTGACATGTATAGATGTTAAGAACATTATATAAAAATTTCAGAGTCATTAGAATTTTGTATGATTTTAGAAAAATTGTTGAGTGCTGACTGCCAGGCTGAATTTGTAAATCTGTCTAGATTGTGGTGTATATGTATACATTCTTCTAAGCAATTAAGCATGATATTCTTTTTGCTGTGATGATGTTTGTGATGTTTTGAGTATGTTTTTAACTAAGAATATTTCTTTTATCACTATGTTATAATGTTAAAGACCTTTGAGGCACTTAAGTCGTTGGAAGTAGAGAAAATCATCCACTTGCAAGAGGTAAGTAATTTGCTACAAGCTAAGTAAGTACGTTTTCACCTGCAACATAATAAAGGATGTGTAAAGTGTTGAGAAATGATATATGTTATATGTAATTAATGTTTATGCATTCCTCTTTCAAAAGATCCCTTTTATGATGATTTTGAAGAATGCCCTTTTACGAATGTTTTCAACGTTTATTTTATGATGCATAAGACGTTTTCTTAAATATATATATATGTATATATATGCATCATATAATTAAGACGTTGTTCACCCAATGATGATCCTAGTCCTCTAAGGTGGACTTACCACGTTTGGTTTGGGATTAGCTATCCCTCTCCTCTCATGACGGTGTGCCATAATGATATTAGTGGTATAACGCTAGGGCCCTAAATGAAAAAAATGAATTGTTTTAATATGTATAAAGAAGAAATGAAAAAAAAAATGTTCTAATGAAATGCACTTATGTACTATAATGATTACATCAATGATACAACAACTCAGGTTTATGTTAAAAGTTTTCATAATGTTTTGTGAGACCTTATATGTACTTACTAAGCTTAATGCCTACTTCAGTTATATCATATTGCAGATAATGGTAAGGCTATAGCTATAAATAGAGGATGAAAGGATGGATGTGTATACAAGAAATGTGGTATTGCAACACAGAGTCAAGTTATGAAATAAAATGATAATAATGCTACTTTAAATTTATTTCTGCATATTACAAGACTTATTCAATTATTATGTTTTTACTACTCTCATGAACTCGATGTCATATTGTTTGACTGTTAAACTTTGGTTTGTCATAATTTATGTGTTGCAATTTGATTATATGTTACATACCTATTATGTTAAGAATAACTATTTCTGTAGGTAGTTGGTTAGCCAAGTACCGTGAGTATTCTGTCGGACTAACCAAAGAGAAAACCCTTCAAGGTGAGTAAATATTGAATTTATTTAAAATTTGTGACCATGTGAAATCCTAGTAGTATATATTTAAAATTAAACGAACTGTTTAAAAAGTAAAGTAAAGTTTTATTTCATATGTTCATATAAGGATACACTTAATTAGTTAAGAATAATAATAAGAAATAGACCGAAATTCTTGGTTAACTAATTAAATAAAACTTACATATCTGCGATTTTCTATTGAATAATTAAAAGATAATGATGAATGTTAACGATTCCTATGACATCCGTAAGAGAGTGTTACAATGTGAGTTTTTTCTTGGGTAGAGCTCGTCATTTAAAAAAAATTGAAGCTCAACACGTGAAAAAAAAGTACTCCGAGAAAATTAAAAGTAGCTATTAGAATTTGAATGCCAATGATTTTAAAGTTTAGAAGCGTCATGCCAAGAGTAAAAATTCAAGGTTCATTATGCAAACAATGAATAGTTCAAGGTATAAAAGTGTAATTTATTCAATTTCATTGGGCAAGTTAAGTTTATGGAAGTTAAAAACAAAACCTAGATCCAACTAACGAAAATCAGGATGGGTAAGTTTTATGTCATTTGGCACTTCAATTGTAATTGAAGTTTTAAGTTTAAAAATTATCGCATGTGAGAGCTTTATACTATAACAACTTTTTATTTTTTACTATAGCTATTAAGAGCTTTTTATTGTTCATAATTAAAACCAATAAGTCAAAATTTAAGTGCTAAACAGACACTTAACCCAATACTGAACTCGGTTTTGATCAAGTTGGGTGAAATTGGGTTTGATTGGGTGAGTAAATTGAGATATGGATTTTTAAAAGAATAAAAAGACATTTAACTTATTGGTCATGTTGCAATATAGCAACAAGTTTAAAATATTTTATAGTAGCAAAAATAAACATTTATACTACTTACGTACTATGTAATCTTGTAGTGTAAGATATGAAAATCACCATGGTAATTACTACATAATTATGCTGACAATATTCACTAAAAATTCTATATATTAATTCCCTTGTCATATAATGTAATTTTTACGGTTTTGTTCACTTCTAACACGTAATGCTAATGTGGAGATGGCGTTGAAATATATTAAAGCATTTAATTACGAATTGAGATCCATCCCAAAACGGTCAATATATATTGAAGGGGAAAAAAACATTATAAAAACATCATTCGGTCTCATCTACTTAAATCTTAAGACATTCTTTTGTAACTGCTAGCAACTGAAAACTCCAGTTCTGTGGTCAATGACGCACGTTGTTTGCGTTTTTTTGTCGTGTTTCAAGTTTATATGACATGTTCTTTTCAAGGGAAGAAAAATACAAGGAAGAGAGAGATTGAAAGCGTATGGATGTAGATTGCAAGAAAATAACAGCAGTGGTTATTGAGTATAACAGAATAAAGGTTGCAAGGTGCTCATAACTTATAACTCATCAAATTATCTTCTTGTATTTGTGTTATATTTTTCTATAACATTATTAGTTGTATCGTGTTTGTGTATGTGTATAATCTTTTTATATTGACGCAAACACGATACGCACTTGGTTGTTTTATAATCGTTGCATCAACTCAAACACGACACAATGTGATATGAATTACTTTGCTCTCTTTTTCTTTATGTTTTCTTTCTTTGACAAATAATCTTTTGGTCCTCTCGGACAATACAGAAGTGTAATGTAAAACTTATCTCCCTAATCGGGCCCTTTGACAAGCGCGCCATTTCAGTTTTTAGAACGTTACAAGACTTCTAATGTTTCCTTTGATTAATAACTGAAAATTATTTTTACACGTGCTTTAAAATTATCTTAATTGAGAAATGAGAACAGATGTGGCGTTTTTAAAGATAGACAACTAAACCAAACTGCTTATTTTAAGAAATTACAAACCAAGCCAGTTATAGATTAGTTTGAAGATTTTCAAACCAAACCAAATCAATTAAGTGATCAAATCCAATCGAAACCAAGCCAATTGCAATCAGTTTGGTTTAGTTTTTCTAATCGGTTTGAACTTCTATATATATATATATTTTTTTTTTCTTTTTTCAATCATAACCAAAACCAATATTTTGGTATGATCACTAATTCTCTTATTTTCCTTTATTTATTTTTGGAATAAAAATATCACATATTTTTTAAAATATATATATAATAAAATAATTTATGATTTTTTTACAAATATGTAAGATATATATATAGTACTTTAGTTACATGTAAATAAAATCCGGTTTGGTTTGATTTGGTTTTTCTAGAGAAAACTATAAACCAAACCACAGCGATTGTTATTTAGTTAATTTGATTTAGTTTTTATTTTGGTTTGGTCGGAGCCCCAAGCATTTTCTCAACTATTTTGCAAAACTGAATATATACTAAACTCTAATAAAAGTTAACAGCAATCAGTTGCACTCATAAACAGTACCATGCCCATGCATGCTTCAGCTTTGCCTCCAATAAAAAGCCGCCAAAGAAAACAAGAGATTCTGTCAAAGAAAACAAATTATATGGGAGCCAAAATTTATATATGTACTTTAAAAAAATATAGTAAACTGATTACAGCAACTGTCTCCCAAAACTTGAATTTGTCCTGCTTATAATTTATCTGAGATGTAATAAAAATAATAATAATAATACTGATTCTATGCCAGGAGATTCAAGACTTCTAATAAAAGTCATATCAAGTTCAAGATGTCAATGGAATGGCATGAGGTGGAAAACTTGGCAGCTCGAGATATAGGACATCTTTGATACTGCCTTCTCAAACTTCTCGCTAGCAGCTTCATTTAGCTCCTAGTTATTCCGGCTAAAATACTTGGCCCACCATGATGAGCTCCTCAATTTAGCCTTCAAAAGAGAGAATATGTGATCAATATCATGTATTTAATGAAATAAATGAAAGGGAACAAAAAAGTATATTCAGAATAGCAAATAGAGCTAGAAATTCTGAGACTAGCTTCTTTTCTTTTAACTTTTTGACACAAATAGAAGAAAGATTAAGAACAAGCAGGCCATGTGAAATTAATATGTGAAATCCTGCTTTATTGACAACTCTGACAAACGGGATGTTCAATTGCAGGGCCGATCAATTCAGTTACTTCAGTGGAATGATTTTGAAGTTAAAAAGACTCTCTCAACTTTCTATATCTTTCCATCCCCCTCCCTCTCAATCACTTTCATCCAGGGAGAATTGTCATGATCAAAATGGACGTACATATTGACAATCATATATCACTTCTTTAGTCTTTTAACAAGTAAATAATCAAACCAAATATAACTAAATTTTATATGAACCTATAAAATGACTTACAGCCCGTCCAAATTTGGAGACTTCTGCAACTTTAGCTCTCTGCTGACCAGGATAGCCTGAATTGGAAAAATCAAGAGATGTTATTGTTGACTCAAACAATCATATGCCATATTTTTCAGCAGTCACAACCAATTAAGGATGATACCTAAGCATTGAAAGCCGCATTTCTAAACAAGCACACAGAAAATGGCATCTTTTTAGCCTATACAAACTAGGCGTGTCAAACAGAAATACTATGATCATACAAAAAGATGATCAGTCAGGTTCAAAGCAAGATTTATTATATGTTTATGAAGCATGATATCCAAGAAGTAAAATCTCCACCTGTAAAGATTACTAGGCCATCAGCTGACACTCTTGCAAGATCCGGGATGGTCTTCAGATGTCTTGGGGATAGATCATCCAACGTATCCTAAACAATTACGAGAGAAAAAGATTGCGCCCTATATGGAAGCGGAAACTTGACATCAGAAACGCGCACAACGCCCTTCTCCACAAGAGTTCTGCAGTGTCCATCTGCGTCCTCTATGCCATATGGTTCCACACCCCAAGCTTCAGTTTCTTCCTCTTTTAGCAACTTAGAAATTACCGAACAAGTCTCAGGGCCAACATGCAATACTCTGTGCATGCCCTCACCATATGCTTTCTTTAAAACAGGAATTGCTCGTTGAACCTCCATTGTGCATGAACAATCACCTGACGATGCGGAAAGACTTAAATCTTCAGACATATTCCGCTATGCTATCCATGTACCAAATTACAAACATCTAGCTAATCAATATGGCTGTAGCAGTTCAAGAGAGGAAAAGTTGGGAAAAAAAAAGGCTCAATAAATGCCATTTATTAACAACTTTGTGTTGATCTGATTTTATTTAAGTTCCCAGACAACCAAACGAATAATACTTCGAAGCGAAGTGTTATGAGACAAAAGCATTATGAGACTGTCATACGCAGCTTCGTATTGGAGTAGCATGAGAACTTAATTATCCTAGCGATTGATCCTCCCAAAGGAAACCTTCCGCCAAGAAAGTATCGCTCACAAGTCACAACTGATTCATTAAACGCATTGTTGAGCATAAACAAAAAAAATCTAATCAACAACTCCAAAATAGCACACTAGTTGAAGCTTCCACAGGAGAGAGAACCAACTAATGTCGCATACTCCCCTAAAAAATTAATAAAACAAGAAACGTTGAAACACTAATGTTGCACTGTAATCAGCCACCACACATGACATGAAGTTAAAAAACAAAGAGCAATAGAATTTTGAATGTCAACTTAAAACGTTAAAAAAACAAAAAACAAAAACAAAAAACAAAAAACAAAAAAAAAAGTCAATGATATTTACGTTCAAACCCGTTAACAGATCTTGTAATGTGCCCAAATCCACCTGGTATATCAACACTAAAATTCTCATCGACAATGGTAAAGAAAAAAGAAAAAACTGAAAAAAAAATGACGTGTAGATTTTGCAACCTCGGTTGCTGAAGGAAAAAGCGAAAAGAAGCACTGCTCCCTTAGAGAACACAATGTTGAAATTTTCTTTTATTTTTATTTAAACGTTAAATAAATAAAATAAAATAAAAGAAAAATATCTTTTATTATGGTCTATAATTTTTATCGATATAAAAAACGGTTATAAGAATTTTAAAACAGTTTTAATTTTTAACTGTCCAAGTTTTACGTTTAAAGGAAAAACTTTATGATGGACAGAGTTATCTTTTGTTTTCAGACAAAAATATCGACAAATAAAATTCATTGGGACCCCTAAACTTGTAATCTCACTTCAAAAATACACCATCGGTTAGAGATTATTAAGGTTTAGAATATACTCAAATCATTTTCAATACAAAACACTCAGTTCTCAAGAAATTACAATGACGAGAGGTAATAAATTTTTAACGTTTTTGCATTTGATCTTTTATGCCTTTTGTTTATTGCATATTAGATCTGTATAAATTCTATCACACAAAATCCAAACACAAACAAACGAACATTACAACCAAAATCTGGGCAATTAAGCATGCCTAAATCTGATTAATTATAATAATAATAATGAGGATAATAAATTACAGAATTTCTAAATACCACGAAGACGACGAGACCGATGGAAAAGATTGGGGAAGACTTTTGCTTGGAGCGAGACGAGCCTGGAAACAGAGAACCTCCGCCATCTCCGAATCGCCGAGACGGATTCCCTGGCCTCCTCGACATGGCTTCTCTATGCAACTATATATGTATAAAACAGATTTGAGCTTTGAAAAGATGGTGTAATTTAAGGTAGATTCGTATTGGCAAAAAGAGAAAAGAAAGAGACATTTAATAAGGGAACAAATGAAAAGCTTAAATCGGAGTGAAATCGGAGGGAGAATAACTGAAAAGCTAGCACCTTTGAAAAGGAAACGAAAAGCCACGGCTTCACAAAGCATGCAGAGAAAATTGATTTGGCTGAGTGATGAGGACAAAAGATGTGAGAATTACGTACCGTAAGACGGTGACTCTTAGAGAACCCGCATTTGCGTTGGATCAGACTTTGCCTGTGCTGATAGAGAGAGAGACTTCTGATTTCGTTAAGAAGATTTCTGTCTTGGGAATCGAACGAGTGGATTGGATTCGACCCAATGAGCATGGACCGAAGTGACTCAAGTAACTCCGTAGTCTATTATTGTCGGGAGTTTCAGTGATACGTCAGTTTTTGGATTGTGGTTTGGAACATGTGATAGAGAAAATAAAAAATAAAAAAAAAATGTCATAACTTAGTTTTTTTTTTTTTTAATTCTATGTTCTTGTAAATCATATATAGTGAAATTTTTTTTTACAAGTTTATTGTTTATGAATATCTTATTATTTCTCTATGACATTAGAGGGTATTGATTGTACTTCTTTTTTTTTATTTTTTCCTTTTTCTTCCTTCTTCATGAATTTATTTCGGCGGTCAAGTAATTGGGGCATGTACTGTTCCCACGACTCAGAAAACGACATTTCGTTTCTATTCGACTGAATAATTGACAGGCCGTTTTCCTGGGGAAAAAGTGACATGACGTTTTAGAAGAAAACGACATGTCAGTTGTGCCCGGAAAAAGCGACACATAGCTAAGAGATTTGTAGTAAACGACATATTGCTAAGAAGGCATGCTTTTAGATTTAGCACAAAGAGATGTCGTTGTTCTATTGAAAAACCTTCAGTAAACGAAGACATCGATATTGAACGCTATGTCGTTTATCACTCATAGAATGGGATTGTGATTCCTTTGCGTTCAAAACCGTAAATAAAGGACATCTCATTTGCCGGTAAATTGGAAGGCATCGGGTATGTTATTTCCTTAATGTAATATAAATTATAAATTATACATCGTTTCGTTGGTTTGTGATGAATAGCGTAAATACTGGGGTGTAACAAAAATGACATGTCGTTTATTGTATTAACGGAAAACGACTTCACATGGCAAACGAAATTTAATTTTCTTGAAGAAGACCTTTTTTTATCATATGAAACGACGGGGATATCAAGGATATATCAATTCCGTTACTGCATTATACGACATGTCTTTTTCTGAATACATATATTTGATGTCGTTTTGGTCGTGAGCACAAGGGCCACATTTTGTTGTACGAATCTAACGACATACCGTTTGGCTTGAAAGAACCCAACAGTTTACTGAATACACACGTTTGACATCGACATTGACACCAAAACGACATACCGTTTGGTTTAGACAAAACCGACACATACCTACGAAACTGTGTCGTTTGTCATTCATGAGACGAGATTAATTAGGATCAGTTTCATAAATAGATTCGAATTAATAATTTAATTTGAGTTATGTGATTTGAATTGGTGATTTAAATTGTTATCCAACTTGACAGTTTGAATGTGCATTTAAGTTTTAATCTGAATATGAAATAAAATTAGAATTTAGGTTTGGAGAGACAGTGAAAATAATTTTTGATTTATTTACAAATCTAATAAAATCTTATAATCTTAAAAAATATGCAATATCAATCTCAATTCAGTCCTCTCTTCACTAGGAACATAATGAAAAAAGAATTATCTTAATTGGATATTAAATGAAGAAGTTATGATTTGTTTCTTTAAATATAAGAGAAAAAATTCAACTTTTACTGTAACAAAAAATATCCAAGTATTAAGAGTTGAACCCTCAAAACTTATATTCATTTAATTTAGATTTAAAAAAATTAAACATATATCTAAAAAATTTTAATATTTAAATATAAATTTAAGTCTATCAAATCTAAAAAATACCTAAAACAATCATCCTGTCAAATGGCATTAGATACACACGTTCAAATTTGCATTTTAGAAAAGTTGCAAACGATTACCGGAGCAGCCCCTTTCCTATTGCTGCCCCACAGTTTTCCTTGCAAAATCGATCAGCCGCAGAATTCCCAACTCCATAGAAACCAGAAAAAACTCGGAGGCGGTTTTAAGAAAAAATAGAGAATATTAAAAAAAAAAAGTTGGAAAAGCGAACCGAAACAAGAAACCCTAATCATGCTTTTAGGGTTTCGATTTCCATTTAGCATCTTCGAACTGTAATCTTGGAATACGAGCTTTTTGAAGTTGCAATCTCGTGGAAGATGAGCGAAGACAGCGATAATCGGAATAAGGATAATCCATGGCCGTCGCCAAACAGACCGTACCAAGAGAAGAAGGAGTTGAAGCTTTGGGGAATTTTCCTCTTCGGTTTAATTGGCGCCACCGCCACCACTTTCGCTGTAAGTTCATATATATATATATATATAATTTTGTTTTTCTGTGAGTATTGCATTTAACTTTGTTAATTCCCTTGTTTGAGCTGAAAAAAGTTGCAAACTTTAATCATTTAATTGTGATTCTTAGAAGTTTTTGTATCGTGTGTATGTATACACACACATATAATTATATATATGAAATTGAAGATAAGCAAGAATTTTACCTTCTTGGATGGTTGGTTGGTGTTTGGCAGGTTGGTCAATTGCGGAGGACTGTTGATTGGTTCTACTCTCAGGTACACATAATGCACTGTCTCCTTGATTAATCGTTATCTTGTTTAACCTAATTTAGCATGGAAGCTGATCGTTGCAATTGGAATTATAAAAAAAAGTTGAGCAGAACACAATCTTGGAAAGAGGGATCTGGGAAATCGTTTCATTCTTCTTTTCGAGAGGAAGCGTGGAAAAGATACAACCGTCGGATGCAAGAGGAGTATGAAGAAGAAATGGAGAGAGTAGTATGTTTCGTAAATCTACTGTTTTTCTTTTTTTTATTTAATTTATGTATTGGTGGATTTCTTTGTTTCTTCAAAATCTTTTTTTTTTTTTTTGCTAAAACTTTTAACCCTTTCATCAAATCAAGGGGGATGAATCTGGATTGGGAAGCATGTAAATGGATCCATTAGAGTTGCTCCTTTAAGAAATTGATGAAATTGATTGTTTGAAGTTTCAGATGATATTATGCACTAAATCTGATTTGATTGTTAGAACCTTATAGTTTCAAGTAATTATTTACAACATAGGATTAGGAAGTAGGAAAAATGCCTAAATTAACTGAAGAAGGGGAAGCGTAACATACCAACATGTGATTGATTATCTTGAACTTTATAGGAACGAATAAGGCGAATGCAAAGCGTGTTCAATAGAGAGAGGAACAAATACAAAAGGAACTACGAGAGCTGGAGGGAAAATGGCCCTGGTGCATATCATCAGCATTTTCAGCGAGAGGACTGGTATTGGAAGACGGATACTTCCTTCAGAGACCGAAGGACTAACTACGGCAGGGAAGCGCCCAAAGAAAATACCAGCTATTCATTATCGCATCACTACTCAGTGTTGGGCCTTGACAGGTAAGACTATTATTGTATGTGAACATTGTTTGCATTTGGGATCAATATCAACTACATTATTTTGAACGTTGAAGTCTTTAGCAATAGAGATTATTAAGTCATGTTTGATAGTGGGAAGTGGCATTCAATTCAAGTAATTTGAGCTTGGTGAAAATATATATATAGATATATATATATTTTGTATTATCCCAATTACAACCTTTACGTAGTTTTCACTTCCATTCTGCAAAAGAATTAGTTGTCTTGTGCGTTGGATGCAACTAAAAACAAGTGAATCAACTGAGCTCGCATTGTGCTTTTTATTTGTAAAACGGAGCAATAATGTAATTGGCGGATGTCTTGATATACTGCTAATTTGAGGTGAAAAGAATTCTGAATTAACAGAGTGCAGGCGTTTTAAGTTTCATGGTCTATCTTTTGGAATAAAACGTATATCTGGGCACAATCAGGTCTCTTTATAAGCAGAGTGCCAGAGCATGTATGAGGTTTTATTTGTCTATAGTGGTAAAGACATTAAACAATTTATTACTGTTATAATGAACTTTACTATGGTCCTTCTATTTATAAATCAAGTACTATTTGTAAACTCAAGTGACGCATTGTTCTATCAACTGTTTCTTTGTAGTATTAAGTAGCTGTTTTATTTTGTTTGTCGAGTTCGTTAATAACAAGTTGCTTTCATTTTGTGTGCTAAATCAACTGTATGCACCTTATTGTACACGTAGTTGGTTAAACTCTAGAAAGTAGGTCAAAACCATGATCTAACTACATACCTTGCTGAACGTGCTTCTGTTATGATATAACCACATCATATTGACAGAATTGTACCCTTTTGTGCTCTCTGCAACAGGTTCAGAACAAAACCTTACACAGATGCCGAGATTAAGGTATTCCTCTTACTCAAAGTTACTCTTTGGTATACTTTGACTGGTGATAATAACTTCGATCTATCCATTCATTAAAAGGGATCACTATTAATTTGGAAAAGGAAGCGTAAAGGCTTGTCACTCAAGTTATTATTTCATAACATAGAAAAAGTTACATTTCTCATCACGTATAAAATACATGGGGTGGATATTGTAGGATATTGTAATTTCAATCCAGACACTTTACATGTCTACACTTATCACCTATTTTGGCTCGAGAAACAGACACTGGATCTTCAAAAATACATGGGGTGGTTTAAGATTATTTGAGGGTCAAGGAGGCCATATGATATAGTTTGACTATATTTAGTATAGAACTCCAACATACCAAGATTAAGATATTTTTCGTTTTCTGTATCCTAGTTCCTTTTTTTTTTTCTTTTGTCATATTGGCATCCCTCAAGGTATTTTATTTTGGTTTTCCAGACAGCATTTAGGGCCAGGGCGATGGAGTTTCACCCAGATCAGAACCAGGACAATAAAGGTGGGACATTTGCACACTGTTAATGAACTACTTGCAGGCTGCTGCACTTGCTGCTCTGGTTTTTTCCTTACTTTTTTTTTTCTTAACTATTGCAGAGGCTGCTGAGGCCAAATTTAAAGAGGTAATGGTGTCCTATGAAGCCATAAAGAAAGAGAGAAATAACATGAATTTATAAATTACCGGGCGGAAGAACTCGAGATTTTCTTAAATGTCGCAGCACGCAGATATTGATGCATTGCATTGAGCAATTCTGAGTTTCTTCAAAGTTTCATGGATCGAAAAGAATTACAGTTTAGTAGGTTGATTTTGGAGGAAGGTTTTGAGAGGTGGTGCTTATGCCGCCTTATGCTAGGTTGATATAGGAGGATAATTGACGAGCTGTGTATACACATAAAACAAGGGCTGGTGATGTCTGAATAGGACATACCATCATATGTTCGAGCCCTTGGGACTAAATTTTATTTCTTTTTGGTTCTCAAGAATAATGTCAATTTTTTACTTCTCTTTTTTTTTTTTTTTGGGTTTCTGTTATGGCCTATTTTGTCATTACCGTTAAAACAGAATAATTATAGCTTTTCTTTTGGAAAAAGGTGGCCATGGTAAATGGTTTCACAAGTGAAGGACATGCTTTAAGGGTAAACGACATTTGCACGTGGTGCTTGTTACGTGCTTTGTTTTTTGAATCAAACTGCTGCTTTCCGCGCTAAACGACATATTTCTTATTGGTTCAATAAACGAGATGTCGTTTTAACAAGTAAAGACGGCAAATAATGAACAAGAACGCCGTGTTGTTTTCGCTTTTAAACGGCGGGACTCCATACGGTAAACTTGTTGCTATGGATTGTCTAAACAATATCGTCACAGGTGATCACTTTAAAAACATCTTCGTAAAGTGTCAAATAAGTGGGTCAACACTAAAGTTTAGCTTTCTTTTTTTTTTAAAGGAAAAGTTTAGCATTTGAGTAGTAGTATTATTTTTTTATGCTATGTTTAGCATATATATATATATATGTGTGTCATATTTGATGTCAAATTTTACAATATTTATATTCTGCCATTTAATTGTCATTAGTTGGTGTATTGTTAGACTATTTATTTAGTCATTATGATATTTTATTTTTTTAATTTTTTAAAATTAAAAGTTTACTTTTATAAGCTTTAAAACTATTAAATTATAACAAAAGTAGATATAATATTTAAGATAGAGAAAATTATATGTTTATCACACTTTTAAAAGTTGTGTTTATTTATTCGACATTTAGAAAAGTTTATGTCACACATAATTCATATTACATATTAAGTTGTGCCATAATTACAATTAAACGTATGTGGCATTTATAAAATAAATCTTAGAAGACTGCATTTATGAAAAGTCTCCTTCAAAATATGCTTTGTTTGGGAACTCTGTTCTAATGTAAAAAATTTCAACTGCTACAATGTAAAGTTTTCACATTGAGCGTATATAAACTGCTACAGTGTAAAGTTTTCAAATGCCTTGTTTGGGAACTCTGTTCTAATTCATATTACATATTAAGTTGTGCCATAATTACAATTGAACGTATGTGACATTTATAAAATAAATCTTAAAAGACTGTATTTATGAAAAGTCTCCTTCAAAATATGCTTTGTTTGGGAACTCTGTTCTAATGTAAAAAATTTCAACTGCTACAGTGTAAAGTTTTCACATGCTACAGTAGAGAGTAAAAGTTTGTTAGAGTGTTGGGCTTTCACACACTACAATTTTTAAGTTCTAACATCAAGTTCCAACAAGGTTTCCAAACATAGCTTATAGTATTAGCATTTCATGTGCATTTACATTGGAGACGGTAAAGTATAGATAAAAAGGTTCAAAACACCTACTTTTCGCTGCACTCCTTTTTCTTTCCCTTTCTCGTTCTCTCATTCCCCACTAGAATTGGTGGCCAAGGCAGGGGACAACCGAGTACCTATCTCACGGCGACCACCATCTAGCATTGCTCGCAACATGGCCTCACCCCATATCCAACATGGTGTCATTTTGGATCTCGTCATAAAGAGATTTTTGTTCTCAACCTCAGTAGCCTTGTGCTATCGGTGTCTCAATATAATCGTGTTATGATGCTGCTGGAGTCGTCAATGGTTGTACTCCAAAGGTTGGAGGAAAAAAAAAAACCATTTGCGCGGGTAAAAGGCAAATATATTTTTTTAGAGTAAAGGTAAACTATTAGTGTACCAAAAATAAACTAATGCACCGAATTAGCATTACCGGTACACCAAAAAGGGTGCCAAAAGGTAAGCCATTGGTATATCATGAAATGAATCACTGGTGTACCAAAAAGTACACTATTGCCCCTTCGGAAAATAAAGGTACGCTATTGTAACAAAGAGTAAACAAGAGGATATTAGTGGTGATTTCTTTATTTTTCTTGATAAGCCTCGATACAAGTTGTACTGGTAATCCTGCAAACCTCCCAAAATTAAACGAACGGGCGGAAAGATAAACTGAAAATGATATGTCGTCTTTAGAATCAACATGTACAAACTTTGAAGTGTAAACATGTCGTTTTGGGAGAACATGGGAATTTTATACGACATGCTATAAGTCGTTATTAATTTATAGAAATGTCACGCAATAAGTGACGTATTGTTCAACCAAACAAAGGATTACGTATTTTGAAACCGTTTTCTCAAATTTACGCAACATAAAGCTGTGAAGGACAAAACTCAGTGTCGTTTATAAAATAACTACAAGAATCTTGGACGGAAACGATATGCCGTCCTAAGATTATATGACAGGAAAATGTCATACAGCAAGCCACATAGTTCACTTTCATTTCCAGCAATATCAGGCTTTTCATGAACAAGAAGAAACTTATAGCCTGTTTGGTAAGTTGGTTCTAACCAATTTTTTAGTTAGAAATAATGTAAAGCTCTCACATACTACGGTAAAAGTAAAAAAAAATTGCAACAATATAAAGCCCTCACATATTACAGTGTTTATAGTTCTAACCATCGTGCCCGATACACTGTTAGACGACTGGGGCTATGTCGTTTTTCAACTTCACACGATGGCATAGTTTTAAACGACAAAAGTCTCATCTTCGTAATTAAGCAACAGAAATTTCCTAAAAAGAACGACAGGACTAAAAGTCAAAACGGCTAATGACCTTTTCTCATGGCCTAGCAATATATGATCTGAGGTAGGCAAATGACTGGTTTTACACACACACACACATATATATATATGAGAGAATGTAGGAGTAGGTTTGATAGGAGGAATTTCCTACTGTCTCTCTCTCTCTTTCTAGTATGTGGCATTATTTTCCTTCTTTGTTTTGCAGCTTATGCTAATTTACATCACTTGAAGATAAAACAGAACAGATATACGAGAGCGAGAAGAGAAATATGAGATTGGTGTTGTTTTGTCAGAAGTATCTTCGTATCTTTGTATCTGAATGGGGAGGATTTTTTTTATTTTTATTTTTATTTTTTACTGGAGGGAGTTGGGGAGAGGGGTTGATCATCTCCTTGTCACTAAAGTAGCTGAGTTCCTAAGCATTTAATTCTGAAAGCCAACGAATTACTATTTTTTATTTTATAATGTATCATTAATTTTTTTTTCAAGTATTTTTCTTAGTGTGTAATATTATTGTTTTTCTTTTAAGCAATAGTCAGGTTGCGTTTGGAATCACAGAACCCCACAAAAGACGAAATAAAGTGAATCAGCATCCTAACCCTCAAATCAAGCATAGAGCGACCTTAGCGAGAAATGCTGATGATCTAATAAAATAAAATCATAGAAATGGATATTATAAAGATAAAATTAACAAGTTCAAGTTAGTTTGATTGGCAGCTGGCACACGTCGAATTCCAGCTTAAAAAGTCTGGCAATGCCTTGTCCTTCGGCAAAAAGAAAAGCGCATACTTGGTCTAACCATAAAATTCTTAATTCATGGTGCTCTCTGATTAAGTCTTGTCCGCACTCTGCACAAAGAGGGAACTAGACCTCTTGTTGATTCATTTATTCTTTTTTATCATTGTTGTTTTCTTTTTGAATTGGAACATGGGACTAGAACTTACAAAGGAGCTTTTAACTAGTGAATATTACTGACCACCTTCGCTTGTCAAAATATGAAAAATAGAGAACCCAACGGAAGAAAAGCAGGCGACAAATGAACCCATAATTTTTTAATTTTTAGTTTTTAGTTTTACAATATTTTATTTATGAATACACTAGAGAGAGAGAGAGAGACCTATAAACGAAAAAATGGTGACAACTACACATCATTCCATTGGAGCATTCACCCTTCTCGTCCCTGTTTTCTTTCTGTTCCCCTTGAACAAGTGGGCGAGTCATGCCAGCACAATCAGCTCGTCTATCCAACAGCAGCTCAAAGTCTACCGTCTTTGGTGTTTGTCCCATGTATCACTCACTTGGAAGGAGGGGCTCTGTAATATGCTGGAATAGTTGCCGGGAAGAACATTTGTCTGACTCCTTCCGCCTTAATAATGGGGAAGATGATTCCTGATGCACCCTGCAGATCGACACTCGGACTTTAGAATTTGTGTACGAAATACCGTATCCACTCTTGTGTATAAGGACATGGAAAATTAAGAAAAGAATCAATGTAGGTTATGCTCACCAAAATCAATCTAGCTCCAATCCAGATGCGTTTAGGCGATGGAAATGGAAGCAACAACCGGCCAACACCGTATATTGCAACAGCAAAGAAATGGCAAACCAAGCTCAATGGACGAGGGTTCAGTCCTGAGAGAAGAGAGACTGGTCCTTCTGAGAATACACCTCCGAGACTTAAATAGTCAAAGCAAGCCTTGCGCATTTCCTGCCTTGCTTGGTCAGGTGAAGCACAAAAGACCTTGTATAGAGCCCCAGCCAATGTGTTTATAGTGGATGCTACTGGCTGCAAACCGAGGCATTAAGGGATAATGAGTTCAATAAAGATACATGGAACATGAATGGGAACTGCAAAAGTCTACTCTAGTTCGGTACTGTTGTTATTCATCAGCACGTTAAGAGCTTACCTTACGCAAAGTGTAAAAGGATTCAAGGTACTTGCAGAGAGTAACTGCATCATTCAGGTCATGTAAGGGTTTGAGGAGATCTCGCAGCACAACAATATCGGACAATGCCACAGTCATCCCTCCCCCAGTCAGAGGGTGGCGCATGTTGAATGCATCACCCATTAACAGGGCACCAGGGGTAGGATGAGGAGCAGCAGGCATGCTTCGGTTTGGCATCGTCCTTATGTTACCCTTGTCAACAGCCGCTACAAAGGAATCATAAATTTGAGGAGGAATCTGCAAATACCACAAGTTTTAGTCCAAGGCCCGAAGAGATTCAATGACAGTAAAGGGGTCAAACTAAAAGAAAATTTGTTAAATTTTATGTAATCTATCAACCTGAGGAGCCACCACAGTCTTCAAATACTTTGCCATTTCACCATTTGAAATGGAAGGAACCTTCTGTCCAGGAAGGTCAACCAGACAGCGAACTTCTGTACTACTAATCGGGTAAAACAAAATTGGAGAAGGATCTGCTAATACAACATGCCCATGATTTGCATATGGAAGGTTGCAGTTTTCCAGGACCAAACCGACAAAACAAGATGGAACATCTACCTGCAGATACATATAGAAAAAAATTTTAAATTTTCAAGTACTTGTTTCTTACGGGTAAAACTGTTGACTCTCTAATAAATAAGAAGACCTAATATATTCCATAAGGTAGACATTAGGTACTTCACACAAATTTTGTAATCTGACAAGATTGGGAAGCAACTCACCTTAGGAGTGCAAAGGGACCGACGCAAGTTTGAGAAACATCCATCACAGACAATGGTCAGAGGTGCATAGGCTGTTAGTTCTTGGCCAGTCTTGGTTTTGTACTGTACCCCTTTGATTGTTCCATTTTCTTCAAGCAGAGAAGTAACCGTTCCTTGTTCTAGCCGTACACTACAGACATCGAAATTAAAAAGGCATTTATTATTAGAACAGAGGCATATTAGATTAAATAAGTGTACCTCGTTTCAACAAGTTAACAAATAAAAAGCGTATGATGGAAGATAAAGCAACATTAATTTGCAAAATGGGAAAAATATTATACTTTGGAAGAGTAGCTGCCTTCTCGCGCATCCTCTGAATGAAGCGTCCATTGTGAAAGCTCCTTCCAGACACATCGGAGTGAAATTTCTCCAAGGGATAGGGGAGCCGAGTATCTTTGCCATCCTTGAAAAGAGCATACCCATAAACCCGTTGAGAATCGATTTCCTCCACACAATCTGCAGTCCAATAAAACCCAGATTCCATTTAAAAATTTCCATCACTATAAGAGACAAGCATCGAAAATTAAACTGCTCCTCATCATCAGAGATAACCTACCTTGAAGTCCCAACTCAATCAATTTGAGATAGCCCCCAGGTTGCAGTAGTTCACCAACAATTCTGTCTGGCTCTGCCAAGTCTCTTTCAATGACATGGACTTGGCGTCCATCCTGCACAGTTTAGACCCTTAATCAGTTTGCAATCTATTAGAACCCGTTTGAAAACATGGTTCAAACCAAAAAGTTTCAGTTCAAACCAACTTTGTTACAGTATTTTATCTCACAAATTGTTTTAGGTTCAAATCTTTGGTTCGAACTATACTACTAAAATTAATCTATTGCCAAACGTGAAAGAGGCTAAATAAAAACGGGACCATATTTAACATGAAGCGGCAGACAATAAATTACCCATTTGAGAATTCAAAACATAATCTTGGCACAAATTCATGGATAAACTATCATAAGCTAGCATTAATTTAGAGGAAAATAAGGAGTAACTAAAAATGCCCGAATTTATCAATAAGTTGGATAAAATTACGTCACCATCCAGCACACAGAATTAGATATGAGATAAGTAATTAGTTTCAATAAACAGCCAGGCAGACATTAGAAGTCAAAGTATCGCTAGACGTTTTCATGTATAAGGAGTCTATTTCTAGCTTTCTACCCAAAAAAAAAAAAAAAAATTCCTACTTCTAACCCTTTGATAAAAGATGCTAATGTCGTCCCACTCAAGTCCCAGTGCCAGGTCTTGAATATGTCGTGAGTAGTAAGTCAAAATATGAACAACAATTCAAGCTGTGAAATAAAAAATAGCAAATTCGAAACATATGTCCAAGACGCTTCTACTTTAAAGATTTATATAAGTTGGTCCCCACTGAAAATTTTCCAACAATTTACAGATAACTTAAAAACTGCGATACAAGTCCTTGCGAAGGACATGTAATAGACAGAAATCATTTCCTATTCTCTTTCTTCATTCCAGGAATATTACTTCCGTAAGGATTGAAACTACGATAAAATTTAAAAAGTATTTAATCAAACATCAACAAGGCAATCAGCAGTGGTCCTCGATTCGGTGCTTCATTCATGTCGATGATGTCTTTCGCGCTGATAACCACCCAGATAAAGACTCCACAAAAGGAAAACCCCAACAACATCGTGTTCTTGGTATACAATTATAATAAATGCATGTGATAAGTATGAAGACGTCAGCAACCAACCACCTAATCCGAGAACCAAAAATTGTTGTCCTTGAATAACAATTTTTACACTATGTTTAGATCGTAAATAAACTGCAACCTTCCCACGTGAAATCTATTATGCTTTAATAAATGATTAAACAGAAAAAGGAGAATGAAATATATGACTTTCATGATACTCACAAAGCATAATAATCCAAAAGAGGTTCGGTCTGCAATTAATTAACCAGACAATTTTTTAAGTCCAGCAGAAGATATGGCCGTCGTCAAAAGACAAAAGTTAACAAAACAAGCTCAAAATAATTTCATAATTCATATATTGTTTGCAAAATAATTCCTAAAAAAATGAGCTGCGCCAATCAATCAAAAATAAAAAAAATGAAAATTTGCTAAAGTCTTTTTTTTTTACCTCTCACGACTCCAAAAGTATACGTAATTTATGTAGAGAGAACAAGAAAACCAAAAAATGAAAAACAAAAAAAGCCTGCACCTTATTTGGCTGCTGAGAAAGGAACAAGAAAATTTACCTTGCCGAGAGTATGAGCAAGAGCGGAGCCGGCGACACCGGCTCCGACGATAATCACGTCGGCGTCGCCATTTTTGGATCTGCATTCTCCGTTCACGTGGGCGACGCTCTTCACGCACTCGCTTCCGCTCTCCTGCAACGAAGATTCTCGAAGGTTCTTGTTCTTAACGACCAAATAGTACAACGCAACGAGGCTGAGCACCGAGGCCAAGATCCACCCCACCGTGCATGGATCCGCCATTTCGGAATGCCAATCGGAACAACCTTTGCAGAGACCAGAACGACGACGACAACGACGACGATGAGGAGCCTGTCGCTCTGATCCTTTTGCCCCTCTGGTTTTCTCTCTAAATTACCCTTCTCTGTCTCTTCTCTCTCTACTCTTTTGGCCGTTCTTGTGTGTTTTGACGATTCGACAGCTCACGAGGATTTTGAGGACACCATGTGCCTTTTATAGCCCTCCTGAATTAAAACGAAAACTTTACAGCTCAGTGCCTTATGAGGGCTTGCTAACTTGCGCCGAGTTTGTCTTCCGGTTTAAGCTGCGCCCACTGAATCGACTGGTGAGTGAAATTCCCGTTTTGCCCTTCATGGTTATGTGCGTTTCCCCCGCCTTCACGTAGATTTGGAACCAAAATACGAAATTGGAATAATAGTGACGTGGCCTCTGGCTTTTCACTTTCTTTTATAGGCGCTTTCAAACAACTATGACTCTGGCCCCTTGCAGTGTCTTGATCTGGAAGTTGCATTCTTATGCAATATATATATATATATATATATATATATATATATATATATTGTAGCATAAATCAAGCCTTAGATTTGTGGCATATAAATTAATGTGGTTTTTTTTTTTTTGTGAAACTCTCTGTATTCAAGCCCACCACGAGTTTTTAGGAGCCCCTCAACGTTCAAGTTGTTTTAGCGCGATTAATCTAGAGTCAACCCTTGGAGAGACTAAAGCAAAAATCTTCCAACACTGATAGCTGCATTTACAAGGACTATAAATAAGTGTGGTTTTTAATCTTGTGATTTGAAATAGTAATTTTGAACCTATGTGATATGAACTACAGTTTTGAGCTAGTGTTTGAAATATAGAGATGGGAATATAGAATAAAACATCATCTTAAAAAGTCGGTGTTTAGACAATGTAAGAATTACGAGAAAACTATAATTGTAGTCATAGATTTAGATGGTTCATATTATAAGAATTTAACGAGGGTCAAAGTTCTCAAAAATTGGAGGTTTTGTCAATTTTATACAATCTTTATCGTTTTAAACCTTGTTTTATCTTGCGTACGAAACATTAGTTTAACTTGAACCTATAATTTCAAATAGCCCGAACCTCCATCTCACAAGTCACTCGTTTAGGAAATGGTTTTTTTTTTTTTTTGTATGAAAATAATATGAGATGCTTTTTCTGATCCTGTGATCATTTTTAAAAACTGTGTTTTGCTATATTTTTAGAGAGATTAGCTTAAGTATAGGAAAAAGGATGAAATTGACCTCCAATTTTTGAGAATTTTGACCCTCATTAAATTCTCAGCGAAGTCGCCGGTTAGCTTTTGTATTTACATGATAATACGGTATTATTAGGGTAATACTGTATTTTCTAGCAATTGGCAGTCCGACAAAGTCATCGGTGGACTTTTGTATTTACACTATAATACAGTATTACCCTGATAATATTGTATTTTTTGACCGTTGACGTCCGACAAAGTCACTGATAAACTCTTGTGTTTATATGATAATACTGTAGTACTAGGATAATATTGTATTTGCCGGCAACTGACAGTCTAACAAAGTCATCAGTGTACTTTTGTATTTACACAGTTATACAATATTATCCTAGTAATACTGTATTTCTCGACCGCTAGTAGTCTAATAAAGTCGCCAATGAACTTTTGTATTTCTATGGTAATACAGTATTGACCATGGTGATACTATATTTTCTGGCCAACGGTGATCCAGCAAAGTTGCCGATTTAACTTTTGTATTTACACAGTAGCATAATATTACTAGGGTAATACTATATTTCCTTGCCAAAGATACATAGGAGAAAGATGTGAGGGCATTTTGGGGTTTTTATTTTAAATTTCTTATAAATATTACTCAATTTTCCCATAATATGCTATTCATTATACATTTTAAACTATGTGACATTATTTACTGAGTTTTAACATAATTATGTTATTTTGCTCTTTTTCTTTATCAATAAAAACCCCAATCAGGTCGGTCGGAGTTTATGCTTGGGTCTAGATCTTTGGCTCAACCCAAGGGCTTAGGATGAGTCAGTTAATAATGTGGACTAGGTCAAGTCAAGCACCATGCCAAATAGACGGGCCCCCCAGCCAGTCCATTTGACTAGCCCAAATTAAACCTAACAACCTTGAAACCCCCGAAGTTAACCACCCCCTCCATGACACCAACACGACATTGGTGCACCACTTCACCAATTCGAAGCTACCCCATACTCGCCATGATTAAGATGTTGCTTGCACTCTCTGGCTATAGACCAAGAAGCCAGCCAGTGGCCGCGCACCAAAATTCAGCCCAAAGGAGAATGGGCGTGCAAGGTAAAAAAAAAAAAATGAAAAACCCTAGCAGAAGAGAGAAAAGGGGGGAGATTGTTTTAATATTTCACTCATTGAAGAGTGAGAGAGATTTTTAATCTTTAACTTGTTGACCATATTAAGTTCACTGTCAATCTTTGTTTGATAAGTTATATAATAATCGCAGTATATGGTAGATCGTACAATATTTTTTTAAATGGTCGTACAATAATTTTAATTCATAATACAATTCATACAACAAACCATTATATTGTTAAATCCTTATCTTGCTGATGACAATGCTAGTTTGATTTTTTCAGCCATGCAAAAAATAAAAGTTTGATTGGATCAAGGCGCGAATTGCCAACTCCTATGATATAACTATTATACACGCTGCATGTGTCCATTTTACACTTAAACAAGTATGACTCTTCCTTTGTCCGGATTCGTACTTTATTACTTCATTATCGCACCACTTTGATCCGGGCAGTACTTTATGAGTCGGTAATAGGACACAAACTCCGACACTAAAAGATCATATAGTTGTTTGATATTGTTATTAAAATATATAAAAATATTTTTATTTTAAAAATAAGTATTTTTTAAAAATTATGTTAAGAGTGTTTTTAAAATTTTTATTTCAAATAATGTGTAAAAGTATTTTTAAAAATTTTGAAAAAAAAACCAAACGGAACCATAATATTGTGCTTAATAAAAGTCCAACACCAAAATAGCGGTGAGATGCAGGATCTTTGCTCATTTGTTACTATGTTGGAACAAGTAGGCAACATTGTTTGGTGGTACGGAGAAAAAATGGAAAGGAGTGAGAAACTTGATAGTGAAATTGAAAGAGAGGAACTTTAGGTTGTGATAGAGAAAATAGATGGCAACGTTGTTTGGTGGTGTGGAGAGAAAATAGAAAGGAGTGAGAAAGAGATAATTTAGGGTGTGATGGTGAAATTGAAATGGAGAAAATTTAGGTCGTGATAGAGAAAATAGACGGCAATGTTCTTTGGTGGTGTGGAGCGAGAAAAAAATAATTTAGAACGTGATATGAAAAGGAGGAAATATCAAAGTCCAATCATGTGTTTTCGGTCTAAAATGAAGGAAATAAAGCAAAAATCACTGCTCTTTGTTTGGTATAAAAATGCAAAAGATTGAAATATTAAAATTTGTATTGTAAATAATTTATCTTTGTTATTTAACTTGATTCATTCAATAACGAGGAATAACAAAAATAATTTGACATTATGGTTTAAGTGAGGATTTTACAAGTTCCAAAATATTTCAGAATTTGGAGAGAACGAAATTGGAATTATTTGAAGGATTTGAAATATGTACCGTGTTGTAAGCATCTTATAGGGTGCTTGGCTGGGTGATTACAACCATTAATTAGAACTATTTTTACTGTAATATATGAGAGTTTTACACTATAATAGATTTTTTTATTGTTACTATAAAATATGAGAGTTTTATCTTATTTATAATTGAGATAGTAATTTTAACCGTTGTTTCAACTGACTTGATGATGATTTTTTTTAAAAAAAAAAAGCCCCCAAAAAATACTTTCAAGCCAATAAAGGAATTCTCAATAAAGCTCTTTTGGGAACACTTTGGAAACAATGCCACCGTTTCATGCACAGTTTAGGAGAGGGAGAGAGGGAGACTCTACCAAGTATAGACATGGAAGAACGGAAATGGATGGTTATTAACTAGTAATAAAATTAAAGGTCAAATTTCGAAGGAAAGAAAGTTTTTCTTCTGATTTGGGATTAAGATTACGAAAATAACCCCTTCCTCATTGTTTGCATCATTGGCACCGTCAGGGCAACACTTGCTCCCAAAGGTTGAAGGATCTTGGATCTCATCATGATGTATGGACAATATCACTGCATTCTCTGAGTGACGTCCGTTAAAATTTCGGTTGGTCGTCTATAAAACTCTAATAGAAGGACACATGACTAAAAAGGCAAACTAAGAGAATGCATTTCGTAATTTTGTCTCTAAACTTATAGAAAGAATAGGATCGATTAGAATACATGCTATTTTAAAGTCTAGTTTTAATTTTTTTTGAAGTAGTATATCCTTATACCAACTCCAAGATTGAAAACCACATTTTTTTTAATGTCGTTAAAAGTGGTAAATCTTTTATGAATTCACACTTTTAAAGTGTGTTCTTCTAAATCATAGGCTCTACATGACTTTTTATTTTTTATTTTTATGCAGCATTTTAAGCTGACATTTAGATTTAAAATATTTCACAAAAGTGGAGCTTATTGAAATCCTATATTTTGATTTGTATTCTTTTGATTTCTTTACAAGGTGTTGAGTAAAATGGTTTAAACTCAAAAAATGAGTTCGATCATGTAATATATGAGAATGGCAAACTGTACTATACTTTTGTTTTGCACAATAGCATATGAGAGCTTTATCATGTAGACGGTTCAAATACAAGAGTTTAAACTCATCTTCTAAACACAAAGTTAATGATATTCTCCTCTATTTGTGGAAGTTTAATTCAAAAGAAATCCAACCCTCTCCTAAAACTCCCTCGAAAATCAAGTCAAACAAGAAAAAAAGAAAAAATTACAATATGTGTCTTAATTGTTGTTATGAAATTAAAATCTAACACAATATTTAAAATATCTTAAAAATATCCTCAATGATAGAGTAATTATCTTAATGATATTACATATTGTACTATTTAATTACATATAAATAATTTTAATGATATTATTATGAGACATTTGTAGAATTTTTACAAATTAGAGTCATATTTTAATTCAATAAACGTAATCGAGCCAATTGTCTTATTAACCCCAAGAAAACCAAAAACCAAAAGAAAAAATTACAATACATGTCTAAATTATTGTTATGAAAATAAAATCTAACACAATATTCAAAATATCTTTAAAATGTCCTTAATAATATAGTAATTATCTTAATAATATTACATATTATACTATATAATTATATATAAATAATTTTAATAATATTATTATAAAATATTTATAAAATTTATATAAATTAGAATTATATTTTAATTTAATAAACATTGATCAATTGTTTCGTTAACCCTAAACCAAAAACCAAAATGGGCCAATGGGAAAGTCCAATAATCCTGGGAAACAGGGCACTGCGCCTGACGACCCACCAGAAACTTTAGCGGGGAAAAATAATAATAAACTTAGGCGCGGTTGCTGCCGCGGGAAACCTCACTGTCGCTATCAAAATTCATCATCAAGAAAGTGAAAAACCCAGATAGAGTCACAGCCTCACAGGCATGGCAGTAGAGTTTGGGTGCTCTAATCCCAGCCTATGGCGAGAAGCCCTCTCTTCTTACGAGAGTCGCGTAGAATCCCTCAACAAACCTAATTTGGTTTCCCTGGATGACTATTACCGCAACCACCTCCCTCCTCTCCTCCGTCACCGAAACCCTAACCCGTTCATCACCACCTCCGAGCTCTCCCAGCTCATGCGATGGAAGCTCTCCCGTGGAAAATGGCGGTACTCTCTATCTCTCTTTCTAACCATTTGTATAGTCCGTTTGTGTATGAGAATATTTTTGGGTTTTTTGCGAACGATTTCTATTGAATTTGTAGGCCGCGGCTGTTGGATTTCGTTTCGGCTTTGGATGAAGACCTTTTGAAATCGGCGTCCCAAAAGGCTTTGAAGTCTCTTCCCGATATCTCCAAAGCGATTTCCGAGCTTACGGCGCTCAAAGGCGTCGGTCCGGCCACCGCCCCTGCCATTCTCGCTGCTTACGCGCCCGATGTGGCTCCGTTCATGTCCGATGAGTTCAATTTTGATTAACAGTTCATTATCTGCTTATTCTTATCTTAAACATGCTGTTTCATTGCCCTTTGAATTTCGTTCTCTGTTATTATTATTATTATTATTATTTTTACTATTTTTTATTTTTTGTGTTTCTAATAATACTCTCATAATGTTGGTGAAAAACAGGCTATGGAGGCAGCCCTTGGCAACTCAAAAGATTATACGGCAAAGCAGTATCTGTTGTTTGCCGATAAGTTACAGACTAAAGCAAAGGTTAGTTGAAGTCTTGTCTTGGTGCTGATTTTTTTCTTTCTTTTGCTACATAGCTCATATGCACCTAGTCCTTGATTCTGTTTTAAGAAGGTCTGAACTGTGAATTGCAATTTGTGGAGCTTTTGTGTGATTCATATTTGAGATCGTCACCATGTGATCCTTATGGGCACATTCAAAAATATGGAGAGAGGTAACTTAAATCCGGAAATTTTCTAAAAAACCAAATGAATATCTTAAACATACTCTCTAAATAAGGTTTATATTAAGGTGACTCAAAGTTTTATATCACATTAAGAAAATGAATGGGGCTAAAACGAATTGTCTGCGTTTTGTAAAACAAGGCCGCACCAACATGAGTTGTGTTGGAATGTCCTTAAGGTTTCTAATAGCCAGTGAATCTCTTCCTGGTGTTATATCCAGGATTTTAGAAAAATCCATTGCTTGGCAGAAACTTGCTTTTACAATCATTTTAGAAGAAACCCTTTTTGCACGTCTGCAGAAACATAGTGGAACATTATATTGTACAACAATTCATTCATAAATGACACTTGCTATACATTACAAACACAAACATATATGTGTGTGTGTGTGTGTGTGTATTTTTTTAACAAGAGTGCGTACACCACAAACCAAAGTATTTTATTTTGATGGTTTTGGATTTCATATTGAGTCCTTATCTTTCTATCAATATTAGTGAATTTAAGTTCTACCTGAGTTCAATTCCTTTTCTTGCAATGCTGCTACTTTATCAGTCCCTCTTGTCTGGTTGGCCTCGAGAATGTTGTGCTAGTATATACTTGTATTTTATATGGGTACGGGTGCTTGTCTTTATTGATGAACTAGTCAACCTTTTATTAAATTCTTTTGATTGTACAAAATTATGAAATGTGAAGGCCATTGAACATCAAATGGACGATAATACGCAGGAGCTAAGCACAGAAGAAGCAACCTTCACACCATCAGATGTGGAAAGGGCTTTGTGGAGTTCTGCTGTGGGGACAAAGTTGCTATCTTCAAAGCCAAATACAGTCCACAAGACTCACACAGCCACTAGTAAACGTTCAAGAGGAAAGAGAAAACGTTGATTTATATGGTGCCTTAGTTGACAAAAAAATCTCCAAGTCTAACAACTTTCTTCACTGGGTTAAAAGCGTTTTGTTTCAGTAGGATACTCAGTTAGTTTTGGGGCTTCACTGCATCGGAACCTTAGTGACGGGTCCAGTTCTAATTAATTTGCTACTAATGTATTTTTGGATGAGCTCCTTTCAAGGCTTCATTTTGTCATACTGAAATCTTTGAATTTGGCGGCTCATCTTGCATGTGCATGGTGTTCAAAAAAAATTGTTGGAAAGTATGTTTTCTACAGCGATGTATTTACGATGTTTCGAAGTTACACTTCATAGCTTGTGGAACAAAGCAGGAGGGGATGTTTGTGGACAGTGGTGGTATCAATGCAAGGATTTAGTTCAAAGAAAATCATTTCAAGTATGATTATGTTTCAAGTGAAAAGTAACGTTGATTTTTTCCCTTTCACACTAAACGCGAACTATATTTATTTCAAGCTCTTTTATTCTAATTGTTCCATAAAACACGATTTTGCTCGATGAGATCTAAATTCAGGACTTGGGTCCTACTTCCCTGGTTGGCTATTTATCTTTTATCTTTTATCTTCAGCATTTAAGACAAAGTTTTAGCGGTCAGCAAAGATATCAGCTGTTAGTAAAACATGCCATCTTGACGAAGTATTAACTTGACCATAGGTTTTGCGACTTGGTCTTGAGCGAACCATAAAAAAAGGGTCTGTTTGGCACAGGTAATAACGGCCGTGTATTGTCGGGCCAGGTAGGCCCTGAGCCTCTGGGGGACCCATTTTGGGTTTGGAAGGAAAACCCCAGGCACACAGACGAAACATAAGTGGAGGGAAACAAGACCGTTTGCCCTTTTTCAGTTTCCTTTCGAGGGTCAAAGAAATTGGACATTTGGAAAGTCTGGTATTCGCTATGCTGACTTGTTGAAACATTGAAAATGCAACGGTCGATTTTGTAACAAACTTTTGAAAATTGGATTCTTCGAAGTAGTTTGTTTTTAGCTTTGTTTATTTGGCAGGGATATTCCTTTCCGAGATGGGTATAAGAAAACCAGTTTAGTGAGCATTGGCCAAAAAATAATAATAAAATAAAAAAAGTTGGGCAGTTAGTACATAGGTGGCAAGTCCCAGTTGGATTTCCTGCTCTTTCAGTAACATATCTGTCAAGTTAAACTGCTTTCCATTTTTTTGTCTTGTATATAAGCCCTGCCGTGCAGGCCAAACTGAAATTTCAAAGCTTCAGAGTCGTCCAAAAGACCGACGTTTGTCAAAACCAAGGCAAAGTCTCTTCAGCCACCAAAAAAAAAAAACATCACAGCTGTATACGTGTAAAGAGCTCATTGGCTGGTATTACGACAAAAGTTCATTAGTTCCCGCGTGAACATCTCTCTATCGGCCTTTCGTTTTTTCGGAGGTAATACCCGACACTTGCATCGTTTCATCGCTTTTATCTCCCTCTCTCCCTGTCACGCTTGCAACGGTCAAAGTTCAATAAAACTTGACCGATATGACGATTCTACCCTCCACGGACCGCAAGTGTCGCCGGAGCCCTAGGATCCCTCTCCTAGCCCAGAAGGACGACGACCGAGAGCCCCTCGAATCCGGTTTCGACGGAGCGTCGTTTTCAGGCGCTGTCTTCAACCTTTCCACGACGATAGTCGGCGCCGGAATCATGGCTCTCCCAGCGGCGGTGAAGCAGCTGGGGATGATTCCGGGCCTCGTCATGATTGTCCTCGGATCGATGTTGACTGAGTCCTCCATCGGCATGATCTTGAGGTTCACTCGAGCTTCCAAGGCCGCCACGTATCCTGGTCTCGTCGGCGACGCCTTCGGCGGTCCCGCCCGGACCCTGCTTCAGGTCTGCATTGTCGTCAACAATTTGGGCATGCTCGTCGTCTACATGATCATCATCGGTATATATCTAACACTAGTAATGTCAAGATTTCTATTTTGTCTTCCAATTTATTTTCTAGCGTTTTTAAGGCTAGTTGGTTTATGTGCTTTCAATTAATTAGGATAATTTTATTCGTGATAATTATGGATAATGAATATTGTAAAAATTGGTGGTTTTGGTGTGCAGGGGATGTTTTATCGGGGACTTGGTCTGGAGGGTTCCACCACTCTGGTGTGGTAGAAGAATGGTTTGGTCAACACTGGTGGACTACACGCTCCTCCTTGTTACTGCTCACCACGTTTGTTGTTTTTGCGCCTCTTATTTCATTCAAGCGTGTCGGTATGAATCACTATTTCCTCCATTAATCTTTGTTACATTTGTTTTTCTTGTTAGTTGATAGTACTTGCTCATGAATTTACTATTAAGGATGTACTACATTCACAGTGAATAGTTGGACTTGGTGGTAAATGGGATTGATTAACATGGTTGAAGTGTATTGATGATATGTCAGATTCATTGAGCTACACGTCGGCATTGTCGGTGGGCTTGGCCATTGTGTTCGTCATCATCACAGCTGGAGTAGCAATGGTTAAATTGATAAATGGAAGTATTGGAATGCCACGTCTGATGCCAAAACTCATTGATCAGGCGTCATTTTGGAAGCTTTTTACAACTATCCCCGTTCTAGTCACTGCCTACATTTGCCATCATAATAGTAAGTTGCTAAGACTGGATCCTGTTTTGTTTAATTCACAGCCTTCTAAAGGCGTATTAAGATTTTTCAGTTGACATACAAGCTCTTGATCCTGAGTGTATAAAAATTGGTCCTTTCTAAATCCATGTCAAATTTGCCTGGTAGATTGTTACTATTTATGTAACGTCACTTGGATAAAACATCAATCTTTGCACAAATGAGGAGACAATATGAAAGCTACATAATTGGATTGCAGTTAGAGATAATAAGATGTGGTTTCTTGCTCGTAATTGCTTGATTGTAAACAATTCCCAGTATGATCATTTTCTGCTTTTTCCAAATGATTTGACAGAATATTCAACACACCCTTTCCAGGCCTTTCCAGGCTAAGGGGTCTTTCAAATAAGAATACACCACTTGATTGCTAGTATTTGGTTAGCAGTTACAGTAGGGGCCCTATTAGAGAGTCATTGGTCCTCTCGTTCTTTATTGTTTGAATAATGGTACTGTCCTTTAGCATTTTGTTATGAAATCAGTTAGTCACAATATCTTCTATTGTGAGTGTTAAACTTTTGATTAATTGTGCACATTTATGTGCAGTTCACCCTATAGAGAATGAACTTAAAGACCCCGTGCAAATGAAGTCCATAACAAGAACATCTCTGGCATTATGCTCATCTGTCTATATAGCTACGAGTTTCTTTGGATTCCTACTCTTTGGGGATCAGACTTTGGATGATGTACTAGCAAATTTTGATGGTGATCTGGGGATTCCATATGGGTCGTTGCTTACTGATGTAGTTAGGATGAGCTATGGCATCCACCTGATGCTCGTTTTCCCTATTGTGTTTTTCTCTCTTCGCCTTAATGTTGATGGTCTTCTCTTTCCTTATGCCCTTCCCATTGCATTCAACAATCGGAGATTCTTCTCAGTAACTGCAGCACTCATGGGTTTTATTTTCATGGGAGCTAATTTTGTGCCTAGCATTTGGGATGCATTTCAGTTTACTGGTGCTACGGCAGCAATGTCTGTTGGGTTCATCTTTCCAGCTGCAATAGCTCTTAGGTAAGGATCAATTACTATGATATTTTCTCAGTGATACAAATATCACAAACAGCAGTACTCGATTCAGGATCCAGATATACACAAACTAAAACAAGCAAGAGATATGAATATTAATTCTGTCCTTTTACTTTAGTGACTGGTAACTCATCTGATTCTTTAGAATGCGGATACAAAGAAAAGAATTTTTTTCTCTAAAATTAGGTTAGATTGTATTTGTGGTCATTTTATTTCTAGATATAGGTGCATGCTCAAGGCTTTATTCCTGTGCAGTGTGAAAAATAAGGTGTTTATAAAGTTTTATAGAAGATCCTTCATGGAGCTGAAAGAACCAATGTTTGTTTGAGCTAATATCAAGTAGTTAAGACGAGGCTTTGCTGAGTCATTTCTTTTCTTTTTTGAGTTTTTTTTTTTTTTTTTTTTTGAACTTAGGTTACTTAAGGTCTTGGCACCTTTTTCAATATATTCTTCCTAGTGGAATTTCTTGCTAGGAAAAATTTGTATAAATGTCTGCACTTCCTATTTTCTGTCTCTAATGAACTTAGAATCTCCCTTGGTGTTACATTATTTTCTGCGTTGACGGAGGAAACTTCCTGCATTGATCAACCCAATACATTCCTCTTTTGTAATGTGTCAAACACTGAACATTGTTTTCTGTGTTTTATGCAGGGATGTTCATGGAATTGCAACAAAAAATGATAGGCTTATATCATGGTTAATGATCCTATTGGCTGTCTCATCGAGCATCATGGCCATCTCTAGTGATCTCTACGGCATTTTCAGTATCAGTAAAGAAGCTGGAAGCTAACCTTGTCTAGTTAGTCTGACCCCAAATATTCATGTCGGGTCTTTGCAAATTCAGAAGAACAAAGCTGAACTGCTTGAAAGAACAAGGTTTGAGGTTTCATATTTTGTTATTACCACTGCAATTTTGTATTGCTCAATGCAAGTCACTTCCTTTCATGGCAGAAAACTGTTCCTCCCATTTCTTAAAAAAAAAAAGGAAGGAAAAGAAAAGAGAGAGAGAGAGAGAGAGGACAAGAAAAGAGAACATACATTGATACGGGTAAAATATAGATTACACTGCTTAGAAAGTTGAGTTACTGGGACATGTTTTTCATGAGACGCCAAATGACGGAATAGTTGTAACGATCTGAATCTTATCTAGACAATTGATTGTAAATGATAGCTTAGACGATATTGTATTCGATGCAGATTGTTTTAGAAGCTCCAACGTCTCTTGATCCTGGTCTTATTTTGTACAAAATGTCTAGCCAAATCAATTTCCATTCTTACTTTTCAATTCAGTGGAATCATCATCAACATTCAGTTACATGCCCCATTTGGTTTTGCTTGTTCTGTCAAGGTCTTATTTTTCGTTCGTGTTAAAAAACTTTTCAACTCGTTTCACATGAGTTCCACGTAAATCTATTTTCCAAAAGTAACGTGTATATATAGACAAAGCGAAGGTCTTATTTTTCACTTATGTTAAAAACGTTAAACTTCGACATGAGGTCCACGTAAGTCTTTGTCTTCCCCCAAAATTTTGTATATATAAACATACGTGAAAAACGTTGATCGAAATGGCCATCCAACAGGGAATTTGACCTTGTTTTTTACTTGTCGCGTTGTTATTCTGTCATTGAAATGTCGTTTTATATATTTTTTACGTTGTTTTCAACTTGTGGCTTTAAGTTATCAACTGTAGGTCTGATTGTCAAGATGATCTACACGCTGTGATTAAATTTGCATTTTGTGTATGTACTAAAGCAAAAGGCAAGTCTTTATGTAGCTTTTTCGTCTGATGGAATAATTTATTCGGACATGATCATGTCGTTTTTAGTCGCTTTATCCTGTAGTGCGCATCTTTCACTCATTTTGATTACAATTTTTTTTTTTTTTTTTTTGGTGAATTGATTACAGGTTGCTTTATTTCTTCACTTAGTCTTTTCGACATAAATTAGTGTGTAATGTGTTATATCTTCTTTTACATCTAATGACAATTAATTTGAGCTGGTTTCTTACCATTTTCTAAGCCTGTTTATTGGGAGGTTTTTGTAGATATGATCTTTTGAAACTTATTTTTTACATATGCCTTAAATGTGGTATGGAACAACTTAAACAAGTGTTATAAATGATAATATGTTACAACTACCAATATACATATTTAATACAAGTGGGGCATAAAATGTAATTTTCTCCCTTTTTTGACTTGGAGAAATCTCCTTTGCGTTGCCTTTATGAAATTCACAAATTTTTCCCGGTATCGGTTTTGGATAAGCTACAAGCAAACAAGGCTTTACACGCTTGTGTACACACGCTATGGCTCTTACTTTCCAGCAACTTAACGAAATAAGAACATAATATAGCATTACTCAATAATAACCGAAATAAACATTAATTGAGGGGAAATTAGTTTGTGGACCAACTCATTACAAACTTAAAAGTTTAAGGACTACCAGAGCTATTAACACCCCTGATAATTATATTTTCAGTTTTATACCTTTTTAACATCAGTATTATATTGAATATATATTATATTATGCTTCCCTTAAGAGTATGATCCCAGCAATGCTATAGACACAACAACCTACTAAATCATTGTGCATAAAATTTTCATGACATCCTTCTTTTTCCTACGTGATTGGCACCTTTTCACTGACATACCAATATTTTATTGTTCCGGTTGTTGCACATTTTTGGGTTGTGCACAGAAACAAATTGGTTGAGTCCTCAACACAAGAGCTTTAGGTTCATCCAGACAAGTCTTATGCGTGAAATTCTGTTAAAGCACAGTTGCACAAACGTGATATTAATGCCAGGATGTTAATTGGCGGTCAATGAGAACAGGAGCTCTCTCGTGTCCACTTTCACCCTCTACTGACTAGAGAAGTTCTCAAACTATTTGTTTTTTTCATGTCCTTTTAAACTTTTTTTTTTTTTTTGATAAATCGTTGGAATATAGCTCTACATCAATTTGATTTGTTACTTTCATAGCATATTAAAGCAATGAACATGATTTATTTAGTCCCATCATGGTTTCCTCAGATTTCGACCTAATAACGTTGAACTAACACACTCATTACACGTACACGGGTACTTGAATGGAAGTGAATATGTTAATGATCCAAACTTTTATCTCCCAAAAGTTGTTTCTTGTTTTAAAGAACTACATAGACACTTCCGGAAAAAAAAATAGTCAGGAGGGTGGAGCAAATTTTGATGTTGTCAAGAAAAATTAAATTAAGGAGAACTTTAGGAGGAGGGTAGAGCACAATTTCACGGTTGGCTAACGCCTACCCTTGTCTATATCTGTACGTAAGTTCCACCCCAATATGTATATGTATATGTATATGTATATGTGTTGCATGGCAACTCCTTATTTTGTCGTTTGGTTGTGAATCTCGTATGATTGAGATGTCCACCGACTGCTTATATTATAAACAAAATGAGCTATGAAATTAGGAAAACTGCACGAACTTACTATATTGTTGTTAGTCTGTCGTTTACTCTCCAGTAGCGCAATCAGAGGGCCTGTGTTCAAGTAATTGACTTTACCAACAAAAATATAACAATTACAGCTGTGCTATCAATTCTGTTTTTTTTTTTTATTATAGTATTACTAATCTGTAGAAGGGTTCTCACTTGACAAATACTAATTCTGCAAATAATTACTTCAACTACCCATACTTTATAAGAAAATTTTGACAAATAAATAAATGGCTATCCTTAAAGGCTTAAAACCCACACGGAATGAACTTGGACATTCCTAGACGTCAAAAGTCAGAAGGGAAATTAAAGTGAAAATATAACAAACTTGGAAATACAAAACATGGGAAGCACGTATTGCAAAATGGCTGACGGTGCACATTTACGTTTTATATTTCCCTAACCCAAACGAGTTTTCGTCTATGAAAACACGTGTCAATTCGAGATTGAAACAACTTTACTTTTTAAGAATGGTTGGAAAATTAAGTTCTTTTATTACTACAGTATAGAGCTTTTTATATGCTATAATAATTAAAAAATGAGCTATAATGTAAAATTTTTATATGTTATAGTTTTCAGTTCTAACCACACTTCTAAAACACCATATTATCTTCTCATTCTTTTTTTTTCCAATCTTTCTTTTTTTTATTTTTTTTTCAAAGCTTTCTCCAATAAGTACCGAAAAAGTAAATTATTGGTAAATATATGTTTTTAGCCAGCCGGATTTACAAAATAAAATGTATAATTTTTGACCAGATATAATAGTTTAAAAAGATAAACTACTAGTAGGAATAACTATTAGAAAATGATTTTTTTAATAATTCTATTTAACCTTATAGAGTTATAACCTGTTACTAATAAAATAGTAAGATTTAGACACATAGTTATAGTTTTATAAGTAAGAGATTATAAGAATAGGAATAAACCTTTTTTTTTTTAATGCAGCTTAACGCACGCCACACTTTCTCTCTCCGTCGGTCTTCCTTGTTCCACCATATGGCTCTATGCTTGAGTCTTTGACGCAGCCCATTAAACAAATCATAAATAATTAACAATCCATTGAATTCTGTCATTTTAATACAATTTTGATGTTTAAACAAAGAAAAAAAGTCAAATGTCATAGTCCCAGTAGTGTTCCACCGAAAATTCTTATAAATTCTTCAAAGCTTAAATTTATGACAGCAATGATTATGATTTTCTTTAATATTTTTAGATTCCACAATTATTAAGGATCCGAAGAATGTAGAGTATGAACACGGTGGGCTGAAAATTAACACAAATTCATGTAATATATAGCCGAGTTATATTAGTTAATTATTAATATTTCTAAGTCTTAAAAAAATTTGAATTTACAAGCCACTAGAACATGTCTTAGACAAGTAAGGGTAGTTTAATTAATTGTAAGTCAATTCATCCCAATCATAGATTAAAAGTTCGAGTTACGTTTAGCCTCACTCAAAATTAAATGGCATTCGCCCTTCACTTATATAAAAAAAAAAAAAAAAAAAAAACATGTCTTATGGTCCTATAGAAGTGCTTTTGTATAAACAAAACAAAATAATGGTTTAAAGAGTAATAATGGATTATGAGCCTTGTCCTTTATGACACCTAACCGTAGGATTAGACAATAAATATCTCAAGGGCCTACATGTCCAACATTTTTAAAATTTTTATTTTATTTTATTTTATTTCTCAAGAGAGCTGGCGTCCACGAATCTTATTAATAATTCTGTTTCGTGTGCTGTTGCACCATATTTGGCCTTTCCTCACTAGAAAATGTCCTATTTGTGTGACGTTTCTTTAAATAACTTTCCTGTGGACCCAATCATTGGAACGTATTAATTACCTTTTGTAATACCATAAGCAAAAGGTTTAGCCGATCTTCACAAGTAATTGTTCTCTCGGGCCAATGAAAATGCAAAGACAAAATCCCTCAAGAAAAGGAAAGTAAAATTGTGGCCGATGGAGCTATATGTGTAGCAAATCCTCGGCTGTAATAATTTTGGCATCTTATTGGCAATGGCACGTTCTTTACAAGGACTTTTCATTCTCCATTTTGATCCTATTTTTGGTAATTTTGACCAAGTTCATTGTCTTTATTTAGATGGTGTTTGGCAAAAAGCAAATATTAGAGTATGTGAGAGCTTTATACTATAACATAATTTTGCTTTATATAGTAGCATATGGAGCTTTATACTGTTCACTATTTCAACTTATGAGTTTGAATTCATTTTCAAAACTCGTTGTTACTTTTAACGAAAGACCAAGTTCACTTTGACGAACTAGAAAGACTTGCATTTTGATTTTATTTTTTAACATTTTGCTTAAGAGAAAATAAAAATGATGTTTGGATCCATCATTCAAGCTGTAAATTTCAATTCCAATTAACTTTTGCTATAATATTTTTCTTATAAAATTTAAATTATTACATTTAATTTCCGTCCAAACTTATTTCTCAAATGAGCCAAAAGATTCGTTGTTTTCTTATATGGAATAAAAATTCATTAAATCAACGAACAAACATATATCAAGTCGCCTAAGATTGTATGATCTAGTACGATTGGGGGCTTGGGTGGGGAAATTTGAGGTTTAGATGCGACTGTATTATTGAAATGATTCAATTATAAGATCCAAGCTCACCCAATGAGAGGACCAAAAAAATATCAACTTGGCTTCCAATATCCCTAACCAAATAAATAAATACATACATTAAATTCTTTTAAAAATACAGATACATTGAATACATGCTTGTACATAAAATTATAATACGGTTATGTGGAGTTTTTCATTTTGTTTGAGGATGAGGTTGTCATACCCCATTCTCGAACCTACCAAAAAGAACCAAAAAAAAAAAAGAAAAAAAATAGGTTATTGAGACAATTAGCCCAATTACGTTTATTGAATTAAAATATGACTTTAATTTGTAAAAATTCTATAAATGTTTCATAATTATATCATTAAAATTATTTATATGTAATTATATAGTACAATAAGTAATATCATTAAGATAATTATTATATCATTAAAGATATTTTAAATAATAATTGAGACACGTATTATAATTTTTTTTAAAAAAATAACAAGTGAGGGCTAATTGGGCCCAGGACCTAAATAGGTGCCGATGGAACCGGAGATTGCGCAAAATTGCTCGGAGCCCGACGAAGCATGGCCGGCTTTGGTGGCCCGCCTGTTAAACGAGTGTCTAACCTATTCCGCGTGGCGCGGCTGTCTGTCGTCGTGGCACAAATCCTATCAATCGTCATCGTCACGTGCGGTTTGTGATCAGCGGCTTTATTCTCTCACCCACCATACATACAAAACCCACCCCAAGGAAAAATAAAATAAAAATAAAAAAATGTTTTCTGAGAAAAAAAAACTTTATCTTGAACTATACACGTGTCAAGATCGACGGCAGGTTTGGCACCTCCGAGGAATCCAGTACTTTGCCTTATCTTCTGCGCCCTCCGTTTTTTAGTGTGTTTGAATTTTGAAACGGGGGTTTCACTTTTACCACGTGGCGGCGACTTAGGAGTTCATTACAGCACCATGATTTGTTGCTCTCATACTTATAGCTAGCTGATCCGCCCGAACGTTTTTGCCATGTACAATACAATACTTGTTTCAGTTAAATATCACTTCTTAATGGCCGTTGGACTGAGTAATAGGCATAATAATTTTTATCATAAATTTAATTATTAATAGTATAAAATTTTTACATGTTATAATAATAGTAAAAAAAATTATCTTATATGTTACAGTAAAAAAATAGTTCTAATCAACGGTTCTCACCACATTTTTAATAGAATGCTTGTGTAACCTAAAGTACTCGTGCGATGTTTAACAATATGAGTTAGAACTAAAATTTTTGTAATTATAATGTAAAATTTTTATATATTATTATGTTAAGAAAAAAAGGTTCTATATTTTAAAGTTTGCACATGTCATAATATTTTTAATTAAAATTTGTTTTGATTATTAGTTCTAACTAATACTCCTAAATACCAATCATTCAACAATATTTCTCCTAAACTGTTATAGTAAGGATTTGAATTTATAGTGTGTCTGTCATTTTTAGTTCAAACTAAAACTTTTTTATTGGTATAGTATAAAAATTTCATATTTTATAGTATCAAGTAAAAACATGTTACAATATAAAGTTCTCATTTGATATAGTAGTTTTAACCGATTGGATTTATAAGCCACAATGTAAACCTATAACCAGTGTTCCCAAACACCATATTAGATTTATGTAGCAATAATCACCACAATATTTTTGTAAGGATTCTAATTCAATAGTGTATGTTTCTTCACAACATAATTATCTAATAGTAGAAAAAATACGATTAGCAAAATACAAATGTTTTGCATTTATATAATATTAATAAGGTTTTAGACATATCGTTGCAAAATTATGTTTTTAATCAAGTCAAAATTTAATGTTTTATATTTATATGATATTAATAAGGTTTTTAGACATCGTTGCAAAATTATTTTTAAATCAAGTCAAATACAAAATAGTGCACGAATATAAATTTATGGATGCCAAAATTTAACTCCTTTAATGTTGTTAATGAGAGAAGTTTTTCCTTGATGGTGGCTCAAATTATAGTTTCGTTCCCTTGTATTTTAAAAATTGTCGGTGGACATCCCTTAAAAACATGTCGGTGGATTGCCGGGACGCGGGCGCTAGTCCATTCAAATGTTTTTCCATTATTCGGCGATCGACAAAAATAACCTTAAAATCTCAATTATAACAAAATAAACCCGTAAAAGGCAAACTCAAGAAAGAGATCATGTAGTTCTATGCAGATCAAGAAAACAAAGAAAAAGAAAGTTTAAAACCATAAGACTTGTTTTCAACTTTTACGTTTTTAATTATTACGCTTCTAATAAGAGTATATTTTAACAACATTTGATGACATAACATAATAAGAATCTAATCTTATTAATTATTCTCATTAATTATAATAATTTTTTATCAACGTATCTATTGAAAACGTAACAATTGAAATCATACCCTTATGCTAGCTTAAACTCTATCAAACTATCAATCTTATTGTTATCTAATTACATTGGAGATGTAGAGAAGTACAAAACATGACCTTTTTTTTTGCAAGTAGATATAAAAGGTGTTGTATTATGTTACAAATACATCAAGTAAAATTCACTTTTGTAAAAACAGCTTGTGAAGAGAGTGAATTTAATAACTAATAAACCTAATATTTGTCTTATAATTATTCCATTGGGACATTTGTATTTAACATTCAGCCACGTTTCGTAACTGTGGCCCATCTTTCTAGCTAGGTGTAACGCCCTTATATGGGGATTAACAGTTTTTTATGAATGAAAATAAAAATCAGAAATAAAAGTAAAACCTCAAAAATAAAGTTGCACGGGGCTTAAATGAAAACTCTCAAATCAAAAAATAAAAATATAAACGACAATTAAACTACAGTTTAATGTAGCACCTTAAATTTAATAATATAATTTGTCGTCATCATCATTACAACCCTCGACGTATTTTAATACAGTTACAGAAAATAACAATTGATGCTTACATTATCATGAAGAACATTCTTAGCAATTGAAGCAGTCCCAACGTAATATAGCTACATAGCTTCTTCAACTATTTTTCTCATAGCCACCTCACACTTAGTGAGTCCTGAAAAGATGAAAATATAAGGGAATGAACAACAATATGCTTAGTAGGGGAAACCATTACTCACCTTTAGGTTTTTATCATTATCACATTAAAACCTGCATGATTAGTTAATACTTACCATTATCCAGATTATGAGATTTATTATAATCATATTCCATTGATATCATAGTTAATCATTACCGAGTTTCATACATATACATATATACAAATATTACAGTTTGTCATTATTCCTAGGTATTCACGTTCAATAGAGTATTACTCAACTCATCAAAACCTAAATGAGCGCTCTTGATCACCCTCTAAACATTCCAAGGGTGTTCCGATGAGGGGACATCAAGCCCTGAGTCCTCACCAAGTCGATTCTTATACAGTGTGTTCTGGGACTTTCGACCCAAGGAAGCGTCATCACCTTCCCCTAATTTACCTTTTAGGGTATTCGTGCCTAAGGACGTAACTGTCTCCTTCTTCACGTCTCACCATTCCTTATATTAAATCGTTATTTATAGAGTCAGCTTTTCTAACCATGCTTCTCAATTTACAACATGTATCAAATCATTATGTTTCTCGTTGTCAATACAAGACGAGTTCTGTATCATCATAATATGGATATAATCATATACATTCAAAATACCATATACATATCTTGCATCATAAAACAACCAAATTTTTAATTTACCAAAACCTCACAAAAGATGAGTAATAGAATCCCTACCTTTCAAGCTCATCAACAATCTTTTAATCCTGGAATCAATTAATGTTAGCTCCATACTCCCTTGATCCTAAGGTTGTATAAGGACAATTAAAACTAAAGCACAACATACAACCACATTCATACATAAATTATGTATAAATCCATCTTACTAGTGTGCCATTAAATTTTTTATGCAAATCTCTTTTGAATACCACAGTAAACAATTTTTGTCTTGACATAATATAAAATGTAAACAAATAATCTATATATTTTAATCCCTAATAAGATTCATCAATCACTTAGGATAATATTAGAAAGGTTGCAAGACATTAAGGAATTAGGTAGTGAGCAAAGATGGGTTCTTGGTTCAGGTTAGCAGTTGGTATACCATGACAAACAGACAATATACTTTTGCAAAAAGGATAGGTTCACTATCTACAATCATCACATGGGTTAGCAAGTGGTTTACTAGTTTCTAATCTGAAAATTAAAAAATTCATAGAAAATAAAGTACAACTCCGATTTAGGCTTATGATAGCTCGTTAGAAAGCTTAGGATGTATACTTTTAAAATATTCAAACCAATTTACAAAATTCATTCTCATTTAATCCCAAAATTTCAAGAAAGAGCCACTGCCCATAGAGGTATTACAAAGTTTAACAATATAAATTTTTTGTCTACGACATATACACTTAGACTTTATACATACGCTTTAAAATAGCAACAAAACATATACTCAGGTTTAAGAACGCAAATTTGAATAATCCTTGAGTATAAAAAAAAATTTATAAATGAAAGACTAAATTTGTTCATAAGATTCTAACCTCGGATTATGGCTAGTTGGAAGCTTAAAATGGCTTCAAAACAGGTTCATTGACTTCGGTATGACTAAAATTTTTGCTCAAATGGAGGTGATGATGACTGATTTTTATGGCTACCTTGACGAAGTTCTCTAAGTATTTTGCTTCAACAAAGAGATGAGAAGAAGAGTGTGGGAACTATGGAAGAAAAAGAAAGAAAGGATGAAGTCTTTGAAGAGAAGTAATATAAGCAATTATGGAGGAGACATGTTGGAACATGTTACGGAGGAAATAAAGAAAATGAGGGTCAAGAGTAGTTAGGAAATATATCTTCATGACTCCTATGGAGACTTTAGCTACGTAATGTCAAAATGACATTTTCAAAATTTATTAGAAATTCTAAGGCTTTTAGTAAACATACTAAATAAGTATAGGAGAATTTTAAAATAAATAAAAGTAAATATTGTGAAATGAATTTTAAATGAAACAAATTTTTGATTAACACACTAAAAATTAATTTAATTATCTTAATACTGGTTAAAAAAATAACAGGTGTCACACTAGGTGACTTAGTGGATCTCGTTTTTAGTGAGTAGCAGGCCAGCAGCCTTCACTACGTCTTCCCATCTGTAGGCAGCAATCCCAAAACTATTTCATATTATGTTCAATCTCATATTCGATATAGTGTTTTGTAATACATAAAGTATACCAAATAGCAGATATTTTTAGTTAGTAAATTATGTCAGATGTTTCAAAAAAGTAAAATAAATAGCATATTTGAGTAATTCAATTTTTTTAAGTAATTGAGATCACAAAAATACCAGTCAACACTATATCACTTCGTTTTTTCTACCTTTTTTTTTTTTTTTTTCTTTTCTCCTTTATTTCTCTATCTTAATCCTTCCTCTCTTTTCTTTCTGTCTCCTGTCTCTCTCTCTCTCTCTCCGCTCTCTCCTCAGACAATAGAGCAAATCCAACTCTGCCTGTCGTAAGCTTGAGAGATCACCGGAAGAAGTCGCGACGAAGATCACAGGACACCATTGCAGGTCTAGGAGATTGGGGACGGAGTCACGGGCCTGGGTGCAGATCAAACTTGATCCGTCGTAGGAATGAGAGAGCGCCAATGAAGTCACGATGGAGATCGCAATTGAAATTGTAGACTTGGGAGATTGTTGGACACAATCACTAGAATGGGAGATCGGAGGATGAGAGGGCTACCGGTGATACGTAGATCAGCTCGATCTAGTTACAGGGAGACGGGTGATGTCGTCGGAGGGCCTTTGGTTCGGCAGCTGCTCTAGAGCGTGCCCAAAGCAAGTGATAGAAATCAAAATCTGCACACTGCACTAACCAATTACTAATGTTTGGAAATTGCTTTTTTTTTCTTCATAGTATTGTGAATCCGTTTCTTCTCTAATGACGTGAACTTTGTGTATCTACCGACTACGGTGATGTCACACGGACGTCATTGATCCAGCAAATCGCTGCAAAATTTTTATATTTACACGTTAATAAATATTTACAGGATAAAACAATATTTTTTAATCTTCAGCCATCCAACAAGACCATCAATAAATTTTTATCTTCATACTTTAATATAATATTTATAGTTTATACAGTATTTTTTGGTCATCAAACAAAGTTGTTAGTAAATTTTTTTTATTATTTGAAAATACAACATTATTATGTAAATAGCATATTTTCAAGTCACCGTTGGCGCGAGTGAGGGAGTAGGGTAAGAGATGTGGAGGAGAAAGAAGTGAGGGTATTTTAGGGTCTTTGTTTTTAATTTCTTATGAGATATTACTTAATTTCTTATGATATGTTATCTACTGTATATTTTGAAACATGTGACATTATTTACCAAATTTTAACATAAGTATACAATTTTACTCTCTCCCTTTGCTATTATACATTATAATTGGGCCTTAATTAGCAACGGTCCACATAATTGTCATTAACCCAGCGCTAGCTCTTTTTTTTTTTTTTTTTTTTTTTTTTTCAGTTTTACTCGGCTATTAATATTCGACACTTTGACAGTTTCACCTATGTATCTTAATTCAACCTGTAACGTAATTGTTTTGATTCAAACCCACAATATGGTGAACTGGTTTTAATACCAATTATTACAAACATATTGAGGATAACTCAACCTTGCCAAAATCGGATTGTAATGGGAGGGAACTCAAGAACTTATAAACCTATTATCTGTATATAATCACTCTATATGAAATGTTTAGTGTCTATTATAACCGATGGACTAGAAGGCCAAAACAATTTAATGAAAATTATCATTATCAAAAACATAATATGATAATAAAACGAGAAATGTTATGATCTCTTCCACTTCTCCTCTTGTGGCATTCCACTTCATTATAAAATTGAATTCTAATTATAGACCTTATTTTCACCCTTTATTACAACTATGTTACTTTTTAGTTTACCTAAGTGTTATATTGTGTAATTCTTTACTTACTCCTTAACATTTTATACGATTTTTCTTTAGTGTTTTTTTTTTTTTTTAGCCATTCTTTTTCTTTTCTTATTTTTCCCAGTAGGCATTCATTGGAGATATTTTCTCATTTTATCATATCCTTGCACATTATTTGCTTTCAACTTGTTGCTTAACGTACATTAATGTGTGTGTGTGTATGTAATATTATCTTATAACTTCTTTTTTTTTTTTTTTAAAGAAAATGAAGATTTTGAAGAAAAAAACCAAAAAAGTATTAACATCGTTAATATTATATATCGACGAGAGGAATGTTTTCCAAATACTTGCATAGAATGTTGCTGCTTGCTAGATATGCCTTCATTGGAGGACTTGTAATATTGCTCATGGATGAATAACTTTTTACTAGTAATATGTAACTCATTTTTTTAATAGGGTTAATTTTACTAATGGTTCTTAAGGTTTATCTCTTATTCTATTTCAGTCCCTTACTTTTAAAAAGTCCCATTTTGCTCCCTAATGTATTAAAATTTGAGGTAAATGCTCTTAGGACTAAAACTGAAAAAATGTAAAGTTCAGGGACTAAATATAAAAAAATATTTAAAGTTTAGTGATCAAAACTGAAAAACATATAAAGTTTAGTGATCATTTGTGGACATTATTATCTTTATTATATTTTGTATTAGTTCAATTGTTTAAACCTATCAAAATGACCAAAAAAAAGAAGGTTGATGTTGAATAAATAACAATAAATTAACAACAAAAAAAATAATATATTAGCTTGTATTTCCGAAACAGACATGTTGAAATAAATTTTCAAATTGGGAGAAGTATTTGGTGATCGTTCTCAATTAAAGACAGCAATTAAAGAGCAAGCAATATTATTAGGACGAGATGTTAAGTTTGTGAAAAATGATAAGAAAAGGATATTATTTGGTATTTTGATATTATTTTAGTTTTTTATTGTTAATTCATTGTCATTTATTCAACATCAACCTTTTTTGCTATTTTGATAGGCTTAAGCAATTGAACTAATACAAAATAAAATAAAAATAATAATGCTCACAAATGGTTCCTAAATTTTATATATTTTTTGGTTTTGGTCCTTAAACTATATATATATTTTTTAGATTTGGTCCATGAACTTTACATTCTTTTCTGTTTTAGTTCCAAGGGCATTTATCTCAAATTTTATTAATTTAACTGTCTATCATATAGGCAGCACATGGTTTTTTCAATCTAAAACTTAACGGTCAACTAATGGAAGGACTAAAATTGAAACAATGAAATAAATTAGGGACCAAATGGGACTTTTTAAAAGTGCTCGACTAAAGTAGGAGAATAGATAAACCTTAAACACCATTAATCATATTAACCCTTTTTGATATATAAAACTCCCGTTAATCCATCACTCTAATGCCTTACCTACTTTTTTGTCATGCGCTTTTGTTAAGCCTACTATATCGAGTATAGGTTAAAATTAGAGCAATTATGCAACAGAATTTTGTAACCATCGCAAGAAGTAAATAACAAGCAGCAAGAAATAAATATTTTTGGTTGAAATTAACTCCTCTGGATCTATTTGTTACACATGACCCAAATCTTTAGGGCTGCTTTACTTAAAGTAGAGCTCCATTAATGTTTATCCATCCAACAAGAGACAAGAATTTAATTTAGCATATTCAATATTCAATCAATTTTCAGCAGATCCATCTTAGTAAACCTAATCACATAATAAATAAATAAATAAATAATCTAGGTTTTTCTTCCTAATTTTTGTGTTTAAAGGTTTAAATTAGTGGCACGGCCTTTTTACTTTGTGATGACTTGGTCATGGTCATGAATAAGAAATAATGCAAAATTAAAAAAAAAAAGGAAAAAAAAAGATAAACAGTGTTTTTGTCCTTATTACCGTAATGAGATTACGTCCGTCGCCGTTTGACTAGGATCGATGCGCCTTCCTTCCCTTTGCAGCATCTCAGCAAAGCGTCTGCTATTGGCCCGTATTTACTTTTATTTTATTACACAATTTATAAGCGGTCGAAAAAATATAAAAAAGTGCTTTCAAAATATATATAAAAAAGTCTCCTTAAAAAAAAAGAAGAGAAAATGGTATTAAAAATCCTTAATTTCACGAGTTTGTGTGTTAAATAGAGGGGAAAAAAATTATTTATGCATATACGAGGAAATTTCCAGGGATAGGGCTTAGCTTGCTCTGGTTGTTACTTGATTTTATTATAATTTAAAAGGGGTAGGTCAAAAACAAAATCAATGAAAGAGAGAGGAAAGTGAAAAAAGAGAGACTAAAAACAGATAGAAAATGACTGTGATTGTCGGAAATCTGCGTAGTTGTGATTTTATGGAGTTATTTGATTTATTGATTCTTCTTTTCAAAACCTTAAATTAGCGTAATCTGTATTACTTGATGTTATCGAATTATTATTCAATTCTCAATGAAGAAATGGATTATGTTGGTAAAACTGAAAAAGGGTAGAAATTCTGTTGTTGCTGGTTTTGGTAAATAAAATATCGATTTTCAAAAAAGAAAAAAAATCAGTGACATGACCCCAAGAACGTGGTGCCCATGAATGATCTTGTTAGAAAGTTATTTTCTTTTCCCTCTTCATTCCTTTTTTTTTTTTCCTTTTTAAATTCAAACAATAAAAAACAGAAAGAAATAAAAATGTTGGAATCAAAATTAAAGACGTGTTGAGCTGTTATCAATATCTCCCTCTTTCTTTCTCTTTCTCTCTCTATCTCGTTCGGGCTCCTTATTACGTTCTCCTGAGGACCTTTTGCAAGCTGTAATCGAACGATGAACTCATTTGGACTTCAATCATCTCAAAGTCGTACTCGTGCCCCTCTGTTTCTCTCTTTCCCTCTCTAAATCTCTTTCTCTCTCTAGAATACTCCTCCTCGTATAAGTTCTCTCCCAATGTCGCCATGATTTAGAGACGCCTCGTTCCGCTTCCTCTCCATTCTTGATCTCTTCCTCTCTTGCTCTCTCTATCCACAATACAGTTGTAGAGAGAGAAGCGAAACGAAAGAGAAAAGACATTTTTTTTCTTTTCCATTTCTCCTGGTTTATCGTATTACCCACATTCTCAAGCGGCTTGGTTTAGAAAGTCTTGGTTTTTTTGGTTTGGGGTCAGAGATCTTGCGAAAATGGCGCCGCCATCGTTCGATTGGTGGGCGAAGGAGAGCCACCGGGGGACGCCGGTGGTGGTCAAGATGGAGAATCCGAACTGGTCAATGGTCGAGCTTGAGGGCCCCACAGACGACGACTTCCTCATCTCCGCCGAGAACTCTCCGGGCCGGGCACGCGACAAGGCCCGCGGAAAGAACGCCAAGCAGCTGACTTGGGTCCTCCTCCTCAAGGCCCACCGGGCCGCCGGCTGCCTCACCTCCATTGCCTCCGCCACCTTCGGCCTAGCCTCCGCCGTCCGCCGCCGCATCGCCTCCGGCCGTACCGACACCGAAAAACCCGCCGTGAAGAGAAGCCGGTTCTACTCCTGCCTCAAGGCCTTCCTCTGGCTCTCCGTCGTCCTCCTCTGCTTCGAGGTCGCCGCCTACTTCAAGGGCTGGCATTTCGCCGCGCCGAATCTCCAGCTCCGGTACCTCTGGACGACGCCGTTTGCCTTCAGAGGCGCCTTCGATTGGGTCTACGCCACTTGGGTTTGGCTCCGCGTGGAGTACCTCGCTCCTCCTCTTCAGTTCCTCGCCAATGCCTGCATCGTCCTCTTCCTTATCCAGAGCCTGGATAGGCTTATCCTCTGCCTCGGCTGTTTCTGGATCCGCTTCAAGAAGATCAAACCCGTTCCGAAACAATCCTCTTCCTCGGATCTCGAATCCGGCGAAAACGGCTACTTCCCAATGGTTCTTGTTCAGATCCCCATGTGCAACGAAAAAGAGGTAACAAAAGTACTCAACAAAGTTTCCATTTTTCCTTAATTTCTTAAACTCGTGCAATGTTGGGTTTAATTTTTGGGGGCATCAAAAAATTATTAGGTTTATCAGCAATCGATTGCGGCTGTTTGCAATTTGGAGTGGCCCAAATCGAAGATATTGATTCAGATTCTGGACGATTCGGATGATCCGACGACACAGATGTTGATCAAAGAGGAGGTCCACAAATGGCAGCGCGAGGGTGCCCGCATTGTGTACAGGCATAGAGTGATTAGAGATGGTTACAAGGCTGGTAATCTCAAGTCCGCCATGAATTGTAATTATGTCAAAGACTATGAGTTCGTTGCCATCTTCGATGCCGATTTTCAGCCCAACCCTGATTTCCTTATGAGAACCGTTCCTCACTTCATGGTACCTTATTTTTGTTTTTAACAACTTTGTATCTTTTTTTATGATCATCAAAATTACTATGTTGGCGTGAGTGAGACTTAAAATAAAGGGCATTGGGTATTTTTCAGGATAACAAGGACTTGGGTTTAGTTCAAGCGAGATGGTCGTTTGTGAATAAGGACGAGAATTTACTAACAAGGTTGCAGAACATTAACTTGGCGTTTCACTTTGAGGTTGAGCAGCAAGTAAATGGTGTTTTTCTCAACTTTTTTGGCTTCAATGGGACCGCTGGTGTTTGGAGAATTAAGGCCTTGGAAGATTGTGGTGGGTGGTTGGAGAGGACCACCGTTGAGGACATGGACATTGCCGTGCGCGCTCATCTCCATGGATGGAAATTCATTTTCCTCAATGATGTCGAGGTATTTAATTTATTTGTGAATATATATTCATTTGTCTGTTTTTCAAAGCAACGCTCCTTTTCCTAGCTTTTTGGGTAAAAAAGACTCATATTTCTCGTGCTGTGTATCCATAAAAATGCAGTGCCAGTGTGAGTTACCGGAATCTTACGAGGCTTATAGGAAACAACAACACAGATGGCACTCTGGACCCATGCAATTGTTCCGCCTTTGTTTGCCTGCTATTATCAAATCCAAGGTGTATACTTATCTGTGACACTTGTTGCCTAGAAGTTGAATTTTGTGGAGTTTAGTTTACATAACAGAATCATTTTAGATTGTTGGTTTGTGCTAATAAATGCCAAATGCTATCATTATTGTTTTGTTACAGATAAGCTTTTGGAAGAAATTCAACTTGATATTCCTCTTCTTCCTTCTGAGAAAGCTGATACTGCCCTTTTACTCCTTCACACTCTTCTGCATTATTCTCCCAATGACAATGTTCATCCCAGAGGCTGAGCTTCCAGCATGGGTTGTGTGCTACATCCCAGCCACAATGTCGTTTCTCAACATCCTCCCAGCTCCCAAATCATTCCCTTTCATTGTCCCATACCTTCTCTTTGAGAACACCATGTCAGTGACCAAGTTCAACGCCATGATCTCGGGGCTATTCCAGCTTGGAAGCGCTTACGAGTGGGTTGTCACCAAGAAATCCGGCCGATCATCGGAGGGTGATCTCGTCTCCTTGGTTGAGAAAGAGGGAAAATACCAAAGAGGGGTCTCAGTTCCCAATCTTGAGGAAATGAAAGAGGAGATAAAACAGCAAGAGAAGAAGGCTTCCAAAAAGAAGAAACACAATAGAATATACACAAAGGAATTGGCACTGGCTTTCCTTCTTCTGACAGCTTCAGCAAGAAGTTTACTGTCAGCTCAGGGTATCCATTTCTACTTCCTGCTGTTTCAAGGGATATCTTTCTTGCTTGTTGGTCTTGACTTGATTGGTGAGCAGGTTCAGTGAATACCATAACATAAATAGGATCTTCTTAAGCAAAAATAGAGATGGAAAATATGGATATGATCAAAAGGGTTTGATCCAAGAGAGCTAAAGACTCAAGTTTTATCGACAGGAAACTGGCCAATGGGGTGATGCTTTCTTTCTTGCTAGACTCCACCCTCAGTACACGCCAATCTGTTTAGTCAAAACCCAATATTGGGAAAGCGACACTTTGTGTTAATATATGGGGCAATAAACAGATAAAGGACGTCAATTTGGGGGTAGGAAATGGTGACAGGTCCTCTTCACTGTTTATTACGAGGCTTGCACTTTTTCCTCTTTCTTTTTTTTTTCCCCTTGTTTTTTCTTTATTTTGATTCTTTTGTTTTTGGATAAATTCTTTTGTAAGAAAAATTGTCGTTCAAACAGAACAGGAAAATTTTAGCCGCACTTTGTTTTTCTTTGGTTTTTTCCCCCACTGTTTAGATAGTAACACTCTCTGTTGACGGCGTTTGTACTTTTTCAGTGAATTTTCTTCAAAGTTCAAGTGTCTGAAAATGGGGTTTGTTCCCCTTGGGTGGAAAATGAAATGAAGCAAGTTGTACATCTTTTCGCCGGTGTTTCGAAATGAAATGTGACAGGTGTCGTTATACTTTAAAGGTTAGTTTTTACAAGTGGCCGGGACTCGGTTCCTGCAGATTAGGGAAAAGCGAATGGATAATTACTTACAATTTTTCATTATTGAAATCATATATGTGACAATTTAGTTTAAAATGTTAAACCAGGTGTCGGTCGTAGGACCAGTTAATTTTACCTGCTCCACTTTTAAGCCGGCGATGTCGCTTTGTTTACTTGGTGAACATAAAGCGAAAAAAAAAAAAAAAACAACATTATCCGCAACAGCAATTAAAAATGAGTGGGCCACATACAAAATCGCTTTCCTATCCCATTCTACGTCATCAAGTTATCATTAAACAATTTTTTTTCTTTTTTAAGAAAATCTTCTTTTTTACGGTTCAGTTCAGAACCATATGTTTGGTGTTGCAGTTGCAAACAATGGCAATATCACAGCAATTCATAACTAGAGTTGTGAATGTGATGTGGGTTTTGTTTGTTCACATGGCTGAGTAGGTCTATGGAAGAAATTTTTTCCTTGTTTGCTTGAAAAAAAAATGTTTTTGGAGCTAAATGCTAATAATTGAAAGGTGGTGGTCCCTAATAGGAATTTTGTTTGGTAGGAGTCCCTAAGAGGACTTTGGTTATGCGGTTTTGGACCACATTATGACGACCATTGATTCCTTTGCTGATATTTTGTTCGTGGAGACAAAACTTATATTCCTCGGTTATTCCAGTCAAACAAAATCCAGGTGAAATTGGAATTTACCGCGACCTCTCCAAGTACTACCTATATATTTACACATGATTAGCAAAGGAAAAGAAACTGTGTATGGAGATTAGAAAAGAAAAGGTCATATCCAACAGAAGAAGTCGCAGTTGACGGCAAAATTTTCCTGCTTTTTGTTTAAAAGAATTGGAGAAAGTTACATACAACTATAGTTGTATAGAATAGAAATAAGAAAACAAAATTTGGCATATAGTTTTAGGCACGTAGGGGATATATGGAACTCCCAAGTCTTAAAAATAAATGAAACAGCAAATACACACACAAACTCTACCCAAACAAAAAAACGTGGGAATACAATTGGTTTGGTCCCTTAGTTTTAAACGTGTTGTTTGAAAGGTGTATTGAAAAATGGGTTCAAAGTATTGAAAATAGGGGTGTGTTGTATTTAGGTCTTCTCCAGTCGATTTTATTTTTGTAAAGTAAATGCTAAATTGGCGTTGAAATCGTCTCAAAACAAACTCAATTTATTCACGCCAATTTAGAGAGATGAACAGGAGCACGTCAAATCTCGTGTGTCATTGTACATTCACACCAATTTGGCTTTTTTTTTTTTGAAGTTTTTTTATTTATAAAAGGCCCATAACTTGAATTTATAGCCTTGTATTTTTAACCCCAACTTCTTAGTTTTCAACAAAATTAATTACTTTTTGCTATCAATTTTTTTTTTCTATGTTCCACACTACAATGACGAAATGCTTCGTGGACAATTTCGCATGTCTTGAAGTTTGTTCCTTAGTATTGTTGAAGCTGTTAAAGGTCATGACAACTACTTCTAACAACGAAGTGATGAACTTGGTATATCGCGATTATCTTTACAGGAAGTACTTGTTGTGTTCTGGACGTTGACATAAGGCCTACCGGCAGACGCCACCGATGACTACATTAAAATAGGAGAGTCAACGGCAATTGAAAGTATGAAGAGATTTTGTCGTGCCATTGTGGAGATTTTTGCAAAGCCGTATCTAAGATCACCTACCGTTAATGACGTAATCAGGCTACTTCATGTTGGTCAACAACGTGGTTTTTCAGGAATGTTGGGCAGCCTAGATTGTATGCATTGGAAGTGGGAGAATTGTCCACAGGCATGGGCTGGACAATACACAGGTTGTAGTGGATCATTAACTATTATTCTCGAAGTTTTAGCAGATTACGATCTTTAGATATGGCATGCATATTTTGGTATGCCAAGCACCAACAATGATATTAATGTGTTGGAGTTATCTCATCTTTTTTCTAATCTCGCTCAAGGTATTGCTCATTCCGCTCATTATGTTATTCAAGGTAAAGAGTATAACAACATGAGTCATTATTTAGCTAATATTATATGCCCAAAATGGTCCACTATTGTGCAAACAAATCACCAACCGCAAGGTCAAAAACAAAAATACTTTGCCATGAAACAAGAATCATGTAGAAAGGATGTATAACATGCCTTCGGAGTACTCTAATTATGGTTCACAATTGTGACAAGACCAGTACGTTTTTGGAGAAAAAATGTGCTACATGGCATAATGACAGTGTGTATTATTATGCGTAACATGATAATCGAGGAAGAACATGACCTTGATACACCAATTGAAGATGCAAGCGCGTGCCGACTCTAAAAGTTGAAATGGTGGTGGATGAAAATACAAGATTTCAACAATTTCTTGCTTGACATAGACAAATCAAGGATAAAGATGCTCACATTGCGCTTTGTAATGCATTAATTGATCATTTGTGGAAGTATTCAAATTTGTAGGATTAAACGAACACAAATTTATATTTTTCACTTTTGTGTTTATGCTTAATTATAATTTGTAATGTTTGGTTCATATTTTTTAATGTAATTTTGTTTTTTAATTAATATATTAGTAGTTAATGGGTCATTTTAGTTATTAAAATTTAATTTTAGTATATTATTTTCTATGACTTCATTAAATAATAAAACATATTATTGGATCAAAACGTAAAAAAAAATCACTTGGGCATAATCGGTGAAATAGTTAAATAGTAGGGAATTAATAATAAATAATATAAAAAATATTGTAAAATAGAATATTTTGAGATTTTTTTTTGTGTTAAAAATAGTGTAAAATGTTGGAGATGAAGTTATTCTTTGATGTGGTAGATATACTATTTTGGTATTATGGGTTGAAGATGCCTTTGGATTAGGTTACTTTTTAGTTTAAAACGTCTAATCAACAACTCAAAATGAGCTTTAACTTTTTCTTTTTAATTGCTAATGGATAAAAGTTTTGGTTGAAATCAGCTGAACCATTAAACCAAACAGTACATTTTTTCATGTTTAGGGAAGAATTGAAACTAGGGTGTTTGAAAGGGTGGTGAAAACCACTTTTACTGTAGTATGTGAGAGTTTTATACTGTAGCATATTTTTTTATTGTTATTGTAACATATGAAAGCTTTACACTGTTTATAACTAATATTGTGGTGAGAACCGAGTGGTTCTCACCACTGCCAAACACCCCCTAAAAAGTGCAATTTTTCGTAGGTGTAATGGTTATACGTGTTGTTCAAAATAATTGAAATACACGGTGGACCAAGGGGTCAACTGAGACTGCTAGGAAAAACCGATGGGTGATGAGTGTGGTCACCGAGACGGAACCGCCTAAATGAATGGGCTACCACCATTCTTCTCCTCGCCGAGAAACCAAGCCCACCAATCATTTCCCATTTCTGAGAAAAAAAGAAGCAAATACAATCTGGGCTGGTGGCGCTCAAAGATTGTAGATATGATAGGCCGTTTTTCTGATCGTTTCAAATGAGACGAAAACGAGTGGAGGCCACTCCAATTAAAGTAAAAAAGAATTCAGTATGCCCTCTGCAATGAGTAATCCAACGGGTGATTTAGAAACCAGCATCTGCGAGCAGATCAAGAACTTGGTCGGGGATAGCAAACACTTCCAGGAAACTCGCCAGCAGTAATTTCATACGGCATACATAGTACGTGTTCCTTAAAAACATTATCAATAAGTTAATATATTTGAACAGAGACATTTTTTGAAAATAGCACTCAAAAAAAAAAGAAAAAAGCACGTGCGGTAACTAGGAATCTTCCAAGCGTTCAACGGATTTTGCAAAAGAGAAATTATGTAAACAACCTTTTGCCCGACAACGCCAAAAGGGCTGAAACAACTTCAGAATAATGCTCCAAGAATTAGAGAAATCCAAACCAGTAAAAGAAAAAAGGAAAAAGAAAAGGCACACAAATCCATGTAACAATTTATTGCACACTAGTGCAGAAATCAAAGCAAACTATGGTTTAGTCCATAATTTTTTTTCCCCCTTTGAATTGATGCACTCTACAAGATTTCATTTTTTCCAACATCACAGCTTCTCCCAAAATAATACCCCTCAAAGCTTCATCATATTCATACATGGAGATGAATCTACAACACCAATTACAAAACAAAACAAATCATTTTTCACCAATCAAAGTCTTTCACTTTGTTGTTGAAATATACATGGACTCTTAAAACTCTCAAATTGTCATCTTCTTCTGCTAAAATTTGGAAGAACAGTTAGGAACTTAGAAACTCCCAGCCTATACAACTGATTTTTGTTTTCTTTCTTCTTTTTTCTTTTTTTGTTTCCCTATAATTGAGTCAGATCAGTCAACTTGAAAATTTATCATCTCTAAAACTATAGCTCCGATTTCAAGCGTCCTGGTGATAAAAATTACGTTAACAGTTGGAGGAAAGTATTTTTCAATAAAGAAACTTTGTAGTTGAAAATATAAAACAGATTTTAGCGTTTACCATTTGGTCCCAAACTTTCAAGAGCCGTACTAGAATCATATCCCATGTGAAAAAGACCTTGGAGTTCATTATCTAGTACAGTCTGCACACACACACATATATATATATTACTAACATTATTGCAAGTAATGAGGTGATATAGTAGAGCCCAAAACAAGAAAATAGGCTTTTACTGCTTGCCTGAGGCAAGGAAGCAAATTGTGGAGCTGTATTTGGTATAATTGGCATGGTGCCCGGAAAAAGTCCCGGCGGGTAATGTTGAGATGAGCCAATACCAGGGCCGAGGCCGAAAAGAGCTCCATTGCCACCTCGCGAGTTAAGAATCTGTGCAAAGGAAAAATGAATGAAGAAGTTTCAAGATAAAAAGGCAAGTGTTGTAACTTCAAACGGCTTAATTAGCAAGTTATGCTTTTGAATGACGACATGACTTACATCTTTGGATAGAAGGCGTTCCATGTCAATGTTCAGTTCTTGATTCACAGTTGCCAGTTTCATTGACAAGAACTGCAACAAGAAAGGAAAGAGACTATCATGAACAATAGTACCTTGATAAGCTATTCATCATGGAAATGTTATCTATTTTCCCCAATTTCCAGATGTGGAGATGACACTATTTTCTTGTTCTGTTGTTCTGGAGCTTAGCTCTTCTTGTATAAAAATTTTACCTCAGTGATTCAGGTAAATTTATAGAAAATTTAATCAACTGCATACTAGAAAAGAGCTAGTAGGAGTCTCAATTTGGTAAGCAAAAAGAAAATATCATATCTCTTGCAAAATATTATGATAATTTCCCAATTTTGCATTGTTTTGTATTTTTTATCTTACTGTGATGAGATCAAATTCTAACTCTAAAGAGAAACAAATTTGAAATAGAAAAACAACCATACTTTAACGACATGGTAAAAATAAATAGAGAGATTATTATTAGGCATCTTTTAAGGGAATTTAGATGACTGAAAAACATACCTCGACCTGTTGTTGCAACGACTGCACATAGTTGATAATCTCATCAAGCATTACTGCCTTCCCCGTGATCTAAAATGGTGAAAAATGGCAACAAAATTATTCAGTATTTTGACATCAATATCACAATAGACCAGTCAGAAAGAAAGAAGTTTGTCTAAATCTAATTACCTTATTGCATCCTGGAACGAGTTCTTGAAGCAATCTCATCCTCTCACTGATCTTTTCTCTTCTCACCTGCAAACAGAAACAGCTATTGCTTCATTACACAAATTAAAAGACATAAATATTCTTCATACATGGCATATGTAGGAGAAGCTGCATTACCCTTTCTGCAAGGCTATGACTATTTGTTGCTTGACCCCTTCGGGCTCTCACGTGAATATAATTTTCTTTAGGAGTTTCTCCACTGTTAGAACTGTCCTTGGCTTGTTTTCCGGCTTGCTTGTTTCGCGCATTTCCGCTCGTATTCTCTTCAAGTTTGGGCATCTTCTCATCTTGTTCTTTCAAGACATCAGATAAAGAACTGTCCTTCTGTTGTACTTGTTCTCCTTCAGCATTCTAACATAAACGTACACGACAATGAAATTCAATTACTTGGAAACCACAACAACCATCACAATTTCATGATATATTGTTATGGATAATTTTACCTTATTATCTGGACTCAGGGGAGAATCGGAATCAGGAACTCGTCTTCTTCTTTTCCCACTAGGTGAAGAAGATCCAATGCCACCATCTGAAATTTGGCAACCATCCTGAGATTGTCCACCAATTGTCGAAGTCCTTTCGCCGACTTTTTCATTGTTTGGGGCGTAATTCGGAGGACACCTGGTACTCATAATCCCTGCACACTGAGGCAAGCCAAAAGAGCCGACCATATCCGGGAAGCTCCCACTTCCAAAGCAAGGAATCTTCGGAACCATCTCAACGAAACTCGAATCGGATGGGTATTGAACAAGGTGGGAGGTGCTACTCATTCCCTGGCTTTCCAACACAACTGGGTTATTATTATAAGGAGCATTGTTGTAAAATTCACCCTGAGAAACCATTGAAGAAGCTCCAAAATTCTCACTCTGACTCAATGAAACAAGTGGATCCCAACCAGAAGCAAAGAAAGGGTCTGATCCAGTTGAAGGCTTAAACATGGACAATGAGCTCATCATATTCATTCCTGAAGCCTTTTCAGGCATGGGGTTTGTCATGGTCATCCCTGAAGATGGACAATTAAGAAAGCCACCCTCACTTCTATTCTGTTGAAACCCCACATCCTCATTTTCCTGACCACTCATTTTCTGAAACTACAAAAGTTAAAAACCAAACCCCAAGAACCAGGAAACCCCAAGAAAACAGATATACAACTTGGTCTACACACAACAACAAGGGGTAAAAACAAAAGATATGTAAGAAAATTAATATATGAAACGAAAGGCAAAGTGAGTTTTGACTAAAAGTTGAGGAGGTGATATCTTGCAGGAATCAACAAAGAACAAGTAACCTTGGCAGCTTTCTTTATAGAACTGATGGGGTGTAAAAGTAAAATTAGTCTCTCATTGCAGCATCCCAAAGGACTAAAAGAAAGTGAAGGGATAAATCCTGTATATGTGTATATATCAGGCATAAAATCTGCAGAACCGGTTACTTGGTTCTTTTTCTTTCAAAGACCCTAGGATCAAGCTTAAACTCCACTACTACTACACAGAAGGAAAAGGAGAAAAATGCTCACCCAGAGACAAGAAAGCGAGCTTTTCAGAGCATAAAGTAGACATGGACAAACAATGAAATTAGCTAAGTAACAGCTCACCACACTAAACAAAAAGAAAGCAGATTCCCTTTTTTCCCTTTTGTTTTGGAGGCTTAGTTAGAGACTAAATTTTCATAGCTTCTTCTATTCAATCATAAAAAAGAACACCAATGTGATTGATGTGAACCACTTGAAGAGTATCTCTACAAAGCTTCAACGAGGAAAATAACTAGTTGTTATTGTTGAAAGACCGGGAAAAAAAGTTGCAGAAACCCTTTTGAGATATTTTTCAAGTGAGTACCGGAAAAAGACCAAAAGAATCAAATTTTGTCGCTTGAATTGTGCAAAGAATTGAAATGGACAGTGGTCTTAGAGCAGTCCCAAGTAATTGGGCGTTTGAGTGTCCCTTCAAGAGAGCATAATAAAAAATGGCTTGCTATATTTTCACAAGGGAACTAAAATAAAATATTTTTCACCAATTGGGCACTTGCAAAAACAGCAAAGGATGCATCAAGTTCTTACTTTAATAGATCACAGACCATCATACATAATACACACAAGGCTAGAGAGAGAGAGCACCAAAGAGTGAGACCTTGCTTACCTGCTCAAGTTAACAGGTGACATGTATGATTTTAAAAGACAGACTAACTACTGCCAACTGCCCTTGTTTGGAAAAATTATTACCAGAACCTAATCTCTTTTTCCCCTCCACACTTTACTGTTGCAGCTTCATTAACTTTTTCCAATTTTGACTTTAAAATAATCTCTCTCTCTCTCACTTCTGTCCTTTTTTTTTTTTTTTTTTTTCCAAAGAAGAGGAGATTGGAGAAGAGGTTCTTCTCTTGAAGCCCAAGCTTGCCCCTTGCTTGCTTCTTTGACATACTTTATCATCAATTTTTAATTTTTTTTACTGACACATTTGCCAACTATTCTAACAGACCTCTTTTTGCTGTTACACACTCATTTTTCCAAGTGCCAACTAAACCCTCTTTCATTTCTTTTGAGAAACACTCATTATGCTCCTAACCTCCATCACCCTCCATGCACATCATTGTCCATCAAACAACTAAACTGGGCCCATAGAACATACCCTGATCTCATCGCAGTTGATGGTTCCTCCATGTAGGCATATGCCAAGTGGATGGTTCTGATGAATAGAATTCACACAGCAAACTTTGAGTGAAAAGCAGAGTAATATCACCCTTACCTCTTTTAGACAAGTTTTATATGAGCAATTAGTACTGGATGAAATCTTTTTCTTTTCTAACTTTGGAGTCTTTGGGTCCGAGGAACATAAGGAATAATGGAATCTAATCATCAATTTACCTCCTTGTCCTGGTACGGGTTCCAGCTGTAGACCCCGAAGCAGTGTTTTTTTTTTTTTTTTTTCTCTCTCTACCTAAAACACTCAAAATAAAAAAACAAAAAAGGTCAAACAAAAATTATCTGGTCTACCATCAACCTAAAGCCCGGTTGTGGTCTAGCTGGAACAAACGAAATTTTTTTCGGAAGTAACGGCTAATGTGGTTCCTGGTTCATGATCTGGTGTAAGGCACTTCACTGTAGAAATGAGTCACAGGGAAATATTCACAAAATCTTTTAACGAATTGGAAAGTGCTTTAAATTGGGTCTAACGTGAGAAAGTCTAGGAGGGACCCATTAGAAGTACCCGGCAACCATTAAATTATTGCAGATACGATGATTGAGATGGTACACCAAACTTATCAATGCGGGTACTCACAGCAAATCATTTCTCTCGGTACGTTTCAAGGTGGGGGCTAGATAGAGTCTAGAAAATAGATAGAACCTTATAACAGATTGAAGAATGAAGATCACTTTGATTTTGCATTTCTTTCTTTCTTTCTTTCTTTTTTTTTGAAGGCTGCCTTTTTTTTACTCACTTTTTTTCTTGGCAATTTTTTTAGTAGGAGCTAAAAACAATACACATTAATGGGTATTTGTTTTTTAAATATTAGATCTAAAAATAATAATTTTGATAAAATTTAAGGGTTTTTAAATGTGTATATGGATCTACTAGAGATTTTTTTTAATCCTCCTTTCTTTTGTTTAGACATTGAAATTGTGATAAATTATGGGAAAAGAGGAGAGAAAGTGATCAATTATACTCCAAAATTGATTGCTTTGAAAAAACTTGGGGTTGAAATGACTGATTGATAATTCTAAAAAAGAATAATCAAAATTGAAAGGATTGGTGGGGAACAAGCAATAACAAAACCTGATTTGTCCATATATATAATTAAAAAGAAATAATATCGAACTAGGGCCTTCAACGCGCAATTAAGCTCAAGTCATTTTCAGATAAATAATAAAGAAAAAAATAAAAGAGAGAGTGTCTTTTTTTACCATATTTGTTCCGAAAATAATTTTTCATGCAAAATTAGAGTTATATAGGTGCTAGCATTAAGAAATTAATCTATTCTAAATGTGGTAATCCAGAATTGTTTGACGACGACGGCGACGATAATAATCTAAAAAACCAAGAATATGAGCCCGTTTGGTTCGAGTATTTGAATGAAGATTTAAATTTTTATGAGAGAAAATACTGTAGTAAAATAATTCAAACCATGATTTAAATATCAAAACAAACAGGCCTTATATGTTTATCTTGCGTCTGGGAAATTTTTTTTACAATACCCATGATCTGTCTCTTTCATTAAAAAAAGTGTTTCGACTCGTCACTTGGCTTGTCTACATTCTCACAAGGAAAGCATTTAGGTATAGAAAAAAGTTTTTTTTTTTTTTTTTTCTTTTTCATCTGTTTTTGAAAAGGATAGATATATAAGTAGTTTGAAAACATTTTACATTTTTATTAGTAAACAAAATACCAAATTCCAAACCTCCACAAAGAGAAATGTATTTCTCGAACAGAAAAACAAAGTCGAAATAATTCAAACAATACTTTCAGTAAAGAAAAATAATTCAAACTAGATCATTATTGATTGTCCTAAACATTCAATTGAAGGGTACTATAATTGACTCACTCACACCCATCAAAGTGATAAAGCAGGCAAGTTAGACCCTTTAAAAATGCAACATGTGTTGCTTTTCTTTCTGGACAAAAATTAATATATATGCGTGTGTGTGTATTGAATATACCTAATCTGCATGTGTTAAAACGTAAGTGAATTGAATTGGAAGTTGTTTATAAAGAACAAACATTATTAAGCTAAAACAAAGCCCAACAAAAAGATAGCCCACGATCACGCGTGAGGCACGCATTGAGCCTGAGGTGGGCCCAGTCCATCTAGTCCTCAATATGTGGTCCTGCCCTGATTAGCAATGATGGAAGGATGCCTCAGAGACGAATCTTTAAGATGTTTTCTTATTAAATAAAAAAAAAAAACCTCATGCTCTTGCTTATTATAACTCCCCCCCTAGTTTTTTTCTTCGTTCACAAAATTAATAAAACTGACTTTTTTATAGTAAGGTAAGCCTATACAAAATTAAAAAAAGTATAACAAATTTAGTGAAATTTAAAAATATGCGATGGTTGAGAATTAATCGAAAGTGTTTGACAACATAATTAAAATTATAAATTAAAACGAAAACATTGTAATATATGAGAGTTTTACACTGTAATAAACTTTTGTTTTACACTATAACATATAAAAGTTTTATAATATAATAGTTGAAAGGTTTGCCAAACAAAGCCAGTAAAATGCCCAACTTCAAAATTGTCCAATAGAAAAAATTCACCTTCTTTTTTTGTTGGCAATTAATTGTAATTAAAAATAGTTCACTGACTTTGGTTTGCAAAGTTCACAGTCCTCCCATGCTGGTTTGATGCTAACTGTTCACCCTCCACACTTTTTTAGGCCAAGAAAACAAAATTTTATACTTCTAAAGAAGCTTTTTCCCTTCGCTCTTCTTTACAAAAAGTTGCCAGCTTCTCCTTTTCTTTGCCCACCCAATTATAATGTAAGTTCTTGTTTTCCACTTCCAGTCAAAGAGGGCCTAAAAAGAGTTGATTCCTTTGTACTAATTATATTAATCGCTGGATGGGAATCTGAAAGCAAGTACATATACAGTTCATTTAGTGCATTAAGCAAAAAGCATTTCATAATTAGTAAAAATTCCAGTCCATAATGGGGGCTAACGAGAGAAATTAATAAATCAACACCAGATACAAGGAATTCCCAAAAAAACTCATTAATTATCCTTCAAATTAGGGGAAGATTAGAAATAAAAAAAAGTAAAGTGCAAAGCATGCGCAAGAAGAGTAGTAATCATCATTCAGTTCTTTTAACATCTAAAGCAAACACACGAAAGGCTGCTGTTAATTAGGAAGCTGAAGAAGGGCCAATGATGCCCGCTTTGCTGTTTGATGCAAACTCATCGAACCCACGACGGCTCAGTGCAAAAAACAATCATTGTATTTTTAAGACATTGACATTTCCACCCAAAAAAAAAAAAAAAGTTTCCCCACTACCCAATTATTCATGAACTTGGTGGTTATGTATAATCTGCATCACTATACGTGTACGCAAAAATTAGGAGATTTCTAGAGTAGGATTGGAAAAAATAACCATTGATGTTATTTTACAACGGTTAAACATGTACCAACAATTATTTGTTTTGTATTTTTTTTATTTTGATATGGTTTTGATTAAATTTGTTGATGTTATTAATACTAGGTCCTTTCATTGCAGAACCCTAAAAACAATTATAAAAAACAAACAAAAGCCCAATTTCATAATGTTCAGGATGGTTGAATCATGGTTTATAATTTCGTACTTAATTATTCTAGTTATGCGTAGGAAAAATAAATATTGGAATATAGCTGTTGTGTTACGAAAGGCTGTTTCTGAAACTATTAGGCACCATGTCAAACTTTGTGCAGTGAATCAAACTTTGTACTCGAGCCTGTACTTAAACATGATGACCAAGTTCTAAACCCAACAAATAATAAAAAGTAAAAAAGAAAAAAAAAAAAGAGTAAGCAATCGATAATTTCAGAAACCAAAAAAAACACAGAGGCATGTACTTCTCCAATATCTGCAGGTCAGAATAAGACCTAGACGAGATAGATAATACTTTGCGTCTTTTCATGCCTAAATATATGCCACCCTCAAAAGGACGAAATGTCCCCTCAACAAAATATCAAAGTCCAACGATGAATGATTTATATTACGTATACGCATATAAAAAGGTGCAGCTTTTTCACTAGGGTTCGTGGAAAATCGATTAGCTCCATTGACAGACCTCTCCATTAGATTAGCTCGTTCCGTTTCTTTTTTTTTGTGGTGCAAAAACTATTCTGATATATATATATATATATATATTTGTCTCTGTGTGTGTCTGAGATTGGGTCAAGATTCTCTTAGGTGTTGACCTCTGCAATATTTCCCATGTCGATTCTGGGAAATTATATCATATCACCTATCAGAATATAATCTCCGCGACCTCTATAGCTATATTTTCATATCTCATTTAGACCAATAAAGCTATAAAAGGTTTAAGATGCTCAAATAACTGGAATAGGGAGGACCTATTCTAGTGCAAGAAACTCCGAAGAATTACAGTTTGTTTGACCAACTTTGTCGCTCAAAGCAGTTTGGCTTGCAGGATTGAAAAAATAAAAATTTGCACCGAGTTAGTCTCAAGATCACTCTTAGCAAAATTTTCTGATCATGTCTAAATGGAAATAAAACCGATCAAGACTTGAAATTTATTTAATTATACAAATACATTGTAATAATAAACAAATTTCAATTAATTATAAAAATAATCATCTCAGTCTACGTCAAAATGAAAAAAGTTACGATAATTTAAAGCTTGAGTTTATATAAAGACAGTTGATTTAAAATGAGGAAGGGGGAAATTGGATTTATAAGTTTGGGCCTATAAACCCAACATGAGGGTATGAGTAATGAACACGTCACCATAAAAGAGAGAACTATATTAACCTTTTGAATTGCAGTTAAAAAATGTATATAAAATTATGAGTATCACCAAGCACTCATCCTGCTACAACGAAATTAGTGGTATTTATAATGAAATGCCACAATATTCCTAACACATACCGCCGAGCGTGATGGTCTAACTATAAAAAAATAAACTTAAATTGAGTATGTGATGAAAACTTTGTATGTTGGATTTCTCATTTAATGGGTTTTAATACTGAAGGATTTTTATTCTCAACTTGATATCTCATAACGTGCTCTTGTCAAGAGATAAAGCCTGCTATCATAGAGTTTCAGGGTTGTTAGCATATGGGATAACTCTTTTGTTAATGTCAAGATCACAATGTTGGTCACACTTTTGAATTATTTACAATATAAAAAAACATATAGATATATATATATATATATATATATTCTCTGTAGCTAAAGGAAATATACACTAATTATTCATTTGTAAGGTTTTGAACATATATATATATATATTGCTACAAACCCCTCGAACATATATTTCGGTTTTTGGAGTCACTATCCACTTAAGTTATGGGCACTTTAAGTCGAAATTGATATGCATTAAAGTGAAAGCGAAGTATTTCTTCTGGCAATGAAAGCATTAATGTTTCATAGTCCTCGGAGCATTGCCTTCTTGTCTGGACTTCTGGATACACTTTAATGGAAGTGTACTTTCAATCCCACCCAACCCACCAGTCTACCAAAAATTAAATTTGACACCATTAGCATCATCTACATAATTTTTTTTTTTCAATTTAAGAAAGAAGAGGAAAAAAGAAAAATACTTTTCCATGATTTCTTACCATTTTAAGAACATAAACAAAGAATGTGTTGGAGGACTCTAAAAGTGAAAGTTGCTAAACATACACTTCTGCTGGGAGACTTGAGTTGAGGGTGTTCACTGGACCTCACACGGACTAGGGGTTAACCTGTCATAAAAAAAAAAATTAGATTAAAAGTTCATGTTAAATTGTACCACATTTAAACATGTATACCGTTTATAAAAAATTTTAAAATATGTTATTTATGAAAATTTCTCCAAAACAACTAAATTCCACCTATTGGATTCCATGAATTTCGTAAAATAGACCTGAGATTTGGGCTTTTAAAATCAAGTTATTATTAAATACCTATTTTTCTCACCATTAAAAATTTAATAAACATACTATAGCATAAGATAGTTCAACAAAATTCAATTTGTCATAACCCAACAAATTATGACAATTTGGATCAAATAAAATTCAAGATCCACATATATATATTTATATATGCACATATATACTGAAACGGAGCTTTTTCTCAATTTGTTACCGATCCTAAACATTCCATACCTAATCCAATCTGATAGACTAAATTAGAATATACAACGGAGCGGACTCACGTAGGATTTTGTGAACATTTTTAATTTGAGTAATGCATTTAAGGAAACAAAAAGATAAAAAAAATTGCTAATTTACTCACTAATTTGAAACGGTATTTTTTAAACCATTACGTGAAGAAAAGAAAAAAATATTTCATTTTGATAATATGAAACGGTATTTTTTAAACCACTACGAGAAAAAAAAAAAAGGAAGATGAAATATTATCCTCAGGGATGGAGGGACATTTATTTGAGTGGAGGAATGTGTCCTCATCCATTTTTTATATTTATATTTTAATTTCTAATTTTTGTGTAAATTTTTTTTTTTCCACTTTGTTAGAAGATTATAATGCTATTACACTCAATAGAAAAAACATATAATTATATCTTTTTTTTTAAATTATCCCTAACTATTTTAGTGTCTTACTAAAATATCTAATATTTAGTAGCTCTATTCTGCCAGTGTCGTTTACTTTAGCGCTTAAGTAATGAAGTAAGTAAGTGGGCTTTTCCACCGTAAAAAACCTTATATATTTAGAATTCAAAAATGGTAATAAATAACAATTTTAAAAAACTAATTGTAAATAGATAAAAGGTTTATAAAATATTTGTAGCAACTAACAAATTTACTAGGTACATAAAAAATTTGTTAGGTAAAAAAATCTATTTACTGCAAGTTAAAAGAACATACATCGAATGAATATTCTATTTGCTACTTTTTGCTACAAATACTTTTAAGACTTATTATTTACTTTAATTATTTAGCGTAAAAATGCGATATACTTAGATCTTCCTTTGTACACTCTATTAATTTATGCTTTTTTTAAAAAAGAGTTTTTATAAACGTAAGAAATTTACTACTTATAAATGCTACATATGTTTAAGTATGATACAACTTAAACATATAATATAAGTAATTATATAGTATAATTTTTAATTGTGGCTTTAATAAGAATAATTTTTTTTAAAATGAGGTATAACATGTAATTCTCTTTTAAAAAGAGCTCTGGTAACTTCTTGCATTACATCAATTACAGCCCATTGAAAAAGCCCACAACTTGAAGCTTTATAGATATACTACTTTTTTGGACTGTTTGGCTGACTTATGCCAAGTGAAAAAAACTCTTTGAAAAATATAAAGATTATTTATTTTTTTAATAATTTTATTTTTGTATTAATTTTTGTGAATGACATATATTATAGAAGTTTTTTTTACAAGCGACAAAAGTTAAATAACGTGAAAGTGAGAATAGATGTCTCCCACAAACTTGGACAATGTAAGCCCAACTCAACAAAAGGCTCTGCCCCAATATAGAGGTCCAGTGGCATTGCTGCCTATGGTAGACTTTGGGTTTGCATTTTGAATGTGGGCCTTGGCATTCTCAAATTCGCACAAGAAGGGGAGAGTGGGGGAGGGTTCGAGCAGGGACGCACGAAAACATTTTTTCATTTAAGCACTATGGTCATGATGGCCCAAACAGAAAACAACTAGACAGTTTGTGATATTGAAGCAACAGTTCAAACATAAAATATTATAGTAATTTAAATTATATGAAGCTACCGGTTCGAACCATTTTTTAATTCAAAATATACTCCAAGAAAGCTTAACATATTTTTATGTTGGGTCGAATAGGGATAAATTTGTCCCCAAATGATAAACAAATCCAAGATTTGAAGATTGAGTTGGACAATAATATATTCATGACTTTACGTGGGACGGTGGTGCTGCTTGGCTGGCCAACGCAAATAAATTTCGTACGACAGTGATTTAGAAAGAGTTAAGAATAAGCAAAAGCCTATTATATATAGCCTGTCTATATATGTTCTATGAACATCTACACGGTCAAAGTCGACACAGCCAACAGAATTAAAAACACAAAAAACAGATTTTATAAAAAAAATAAAAAGTCTTTAAATAGTCAGAATTAAAATGGGAAAATTGGGCTGGGATAGATAGGCACCGGGCACGGCGGTTGCGGCGGAAACGTAGTTGAGAGGGAGAGGGCCACGTAATTAGGACAGAGAGAGAGAAAGAGGAGAGAGACAGGTGATCACGAGACGACAAACAAAAGTCAGGGGTCCAAAGATTCTGAATTGGATACGGGACGTTGACAGCTCCTCTCCTTATTTTTTCATATTTAAAGGCCCATTGGGCCCCCACCTCTCTCTCTCTCTCTCCTCTCTCCTGCACTTGTACGACCACTACCACCCTCTCTACTGCCCGTCTTGTCAGCTTCTCCCTCAGGTCAGACATACTTTCTTTCTTATTATCTCATCTTAAATCCTCAATCCTCTCTCACCTATTATATACGTCTTCTTTCTCTTTCTTATTAATTTAACTTAAAAATGCCAAGTATTTGTGTCATTTTGCGCACCCAAAATTCTCCTTGGTCGGAACTAAAACAAGAGATTAAGAGGCCCTTTCAATTTTCATATATAGCCACGAAAAAGGAGAATCCTATGACAGTACTACTTTTTTAAACGCTAAAATTTTTTAATTTATTCTAATAAATCTGAATAGTGTTGATTTTAATGTAGATGATTGAGAACACATTTTGGATGGATAGTCAGAATTAGAAATGAAAAATTTTTGAGAACAAGTTAAGATTTTAAAGTTGAAACTTAAAGACTGTAGCAAGTTATAATTTTATATGTAGTATATTTTTACTTTAAATTATAACATATACATAAAGATTTTACACTATAATAGTTTAAATTTTGTGTTAAAACGTGATTTTAAACATTATAATAATTTAAATTTTATAAAAAAAATTATAAAAAAATTAGTTTGAACCTCAAACTATAATTTGAACCATGGCTATAAACACCCTTTATATTTTTTTGTTTGGAGCTCTACATATGTTTATAAGAAACAATTTCTTTCAAGTTTAACTTAATGGCACTAAAATTTTTAAGTTCTAATAGTAATCATATGATGATGCGATTCAATCTTAAAGTCTCAGAATTGGAAAAACTGCACAAGATATACATGAAAAAAATGTAATAAATATTGCAGATAAAGAAGTACAGAGGGATTGTTAAATGAAGGAGCTGTTTTGTTGGATTATCAATTATTTTGCCGTGTTTGCACGCACAGTAATATATATCCGATCTGAAACACTGATATTATCATCAAGACAAGGGACAAAAACCAATTTAAAAAAAAAAAAATACCAACGACACAACAACAGGAAAATCATTGCGACGATAATGACGAAACTCCGCCAACAATTAATGATTTTAGAGTTCGCAGAGAGCCTAAGTGTACGTCTCTGCAACTGACGGGACACTTGCAAATTCTGCACCCCTTATGTATTCTACTGTTCCGTCAATTTATTTTAATTTATTTCTTGTTCTTTTTTTTTAAATAAAATTATTTCTGTGCCCACACTGACACAGATAAGGGGAAAAAAAATCTGGGCATCTCAGCTATTTTTTCATTTCTAATTTAATTATTAATTTTTACTTTCTTTATATTTAATGTATGTGTGGTAAAAATAATTCTTATCATTTTTTTTATTATAAACAATATAAAATTTTTATATATTATAATAATAATAATAAAATTACTACAACATAAAATTTTTATATATTAAAATAAAAATAATTTTACCCTATTAATCGAAACCTTTTTGTCCTTCTTGTCTCTTTTGCCAATTTATTTTTCTTTTTGGTGCGATTTCTGTCTTTTTTCTTCTTGTTATATTTTGGCAGTAGTAGAACTCGGTCAAAGTTTTTTTTCTTCCTTTTTTTCAAAGTCAACAGGAATATGTGCTTGTGTCCTTTGGTGATCAGAATTGCTATCGAAATGTATCTCTATCTTATTTTTCGGTCGCAGAAGATCAAAAAATAAATAAATGAACAGAAAACCAAGAGAGAAAAAAGGAATATGTCAAGGGACAATCTATTTGGAATACCAAGAGAGAGAACAAAAAGAAACTAAAAAGAAAAAGAGAAAAGAAAATCACGTTCATATGTGATTGTAAATTTGTAATGCAAAAGCCTTAGATGGGACCAAATGTGAATATGACGCATCCAAAGTCTCTATTCCAAAGTATTAAATTTGAAGCAGTAGAATTTTATGGCAGCCGACATGACATATGTATCCTTGTTGTAGAAATTTCAACCAAGTGATGAAAAAGGTAGTTGAGATACGGTTCATCTAGATAAAAAGTTTGATGCAACATTATATACATAGATATATACATAACATATAGTTTCAGCAGTGTCAACATCGTTCATTAATGTGGTTTGGTTGATAATTGATAGAATGAGTTCTAGCTGTAGCACTTAAACTGTACATTCTAAGTATAAAAACTTTATATTATTTATAATGTAAACTCCGCATTTCAAACTACTGTTTCAGACTCTATAGAACCCTCAATATAACAAGCATGTTTGTCACTCTTCAACATTTCTATTGTACATAGACCACAAGTAAACAACTAAGAGAAATTTTGAGATTGTAATCTTACGAGGAAATCAAAATAAATAAAAAAGGCTAATAGATAAAATATTATATGGTATAGTCAATATCAAAAAAGGTCCACAAAATTTTGTGAAAACTCCCAGGAGATATCGTGGTCCAAACCCAGCAGAGCTATACAGGCAGGTGCTGATCATGAGAGGTTAATTTGGAAGGAAAATAATTGGTGTAATCGTAGGTATCCCGGGAAGAAACAGGATTCCTCTGAGGGGAGCAATCCATTATTTCCCTATCAATTGTAATATATATTATGTGCAAATTACCTCCTTCCCAGATGGTCCTTTTCGATCCTCGGCCATGGTGTCCACCACTTGACAAATTATTACGTACACCTGAGAATATTTGTCACACCATGCAGGGAAATATACGCAAGCTCTAGCTAGCACAAGTCTCTGGTTTTCATCCATTACAATATTGTCACAAAACCCTATGTATATATAAACTATAGAAGGGGACCATTTAGCTAGCTAAACTTTGAACCCTCTTTTGATGGAACATATGCAAGGTTCGTTATCTATCTTTGGTAATTATTTGGTCTAATGTTTGAAATGTTAATATCTTTAGTTAGAACAGTATGTTTGATAATCTCATATCCAACCAAAACTTTAGGTTACTATAATATAAAGTTTTTATATGCTATAATATTTTTAACCAAAATTAATTTAAACCACATTTCTCAAACACTTAATTAGTTATATGCATGCAGAGGCAAAGCCAAAAAAAAAATAAAATAAGCAGGACCGGACATATTATTTTAGATTTTGAAGTGGTCAAAAGTAACTTTCAACAAAATATAAAAATAAAAATTAGATAAACAGTAGTCTATTCCTAACTATATGTAGCTCTGCATCAGTATAAACATCTCCTCTAAAGACTCTAGTGCATGACTTTTTATTGCGACTGGTCGACACATTTAATCGATAAGCAGTTCAAGCATGGAAAATAATGTGGCAAGATGAAATTCAACTTTGGCGGATATTTTTTCCCATTACAAACAGTAGGTCTAAATTGCTTATCCAGCCTCCTTTCGTTCCTTTTTCCTTTTTCTTTTTCATGCGGGTTCTGATTACTAGATTTATTAATAGCATGCGCAATGTTCCATTTTTCCAAAAAGGTGAAAAAAGAAAACAACAACACATAAAAGCCCGTCTACCAACTATCGTGAAAATTAATTTCCAGCCACCGGGACTAGGCTATAGGTCTCCTATTTCTTGTTATGAGCCAAGAGTCGTGAAGTGGAAAAAAAAAAAAAAAAGGTGCAAAATACCACTTAAAGAGATATTGTAAAATAACGATATATTGATAAATAGAGTATAATAATAAGCACAAATATGCTTAAACATTAATTTAAATTACTTTGACACACTCCTTATAATGTTAAGCTAGCAAATCAGAATATACGTATCATAATTATCCTGTTTTAGCGCGACATTTTGCAGCGCTATGGTTTTTTTTTTTCCCTTCTACTTTTATTTGATTCTTTAAAATTGAAAAAAAATAAAAAAATGGGTTTTCAGTTTGGCTCATAATGAAGCAACCTCTTAGACGTTGTTGCCATATCATCGATTTGTTAATTTACTTATCACCCTTCAAAGGTACTAAAATCAGTTTTGTCTGTACGGACACTAGCTATCTGAATTCATGTAACATGATCCACACTAATAATATGATCATAAGATCAATTAACCATAGCAGACCACATTTCAAAAGTGGCGTACGAAGTAATTTGCATTTATCTAAGTGATTTTTACAGTGGGTTTTGGCCACCAGAAACATCTCCCAAAAACAGTTGAAAAAACGACACTATTTATGTCTCGTCGTTGCCCCTCAATTTACATACACCTATATATATATATATATATACTGTACACATGACATTGCCTTTTCATTTACAAATATTATTGTTGGTGAACCTTATTTACCTAACGCGTTCACATGGTCTCTTATATTAATGTCTCCCATTTATTTCTCATCACAAACATGCATTTTTTCTTGCTCCTTGATCCTGGCTTTCCGCAATATTGTTCAAAGTCGTCGACAAAAACAGCACTTTCATGATTATATATATTTGCTCAAACATGTTAATCAATCTTTTTTTTCTTTTAATGTCACTACAGCTCGTGTGCAACTAATTAGAGCTAGGAAGCCATTTTACTTTTTTCAAGTTTTCCTGTCTTACGCAGAATTTGGTATCTATATGGTTTTGCTAATCCAACCTGTAAGCAACAAAACATAATCATATTTTTTGACCATAAAACCCAAAGGTATTTCACATAAGTGATGCCAACTTTTTTCGTTAAAAATGTGACTATACCTGTTTGCTTTGCAAGCTTTTTCTACAACACTTGCATTTCTTTTTGACCAAATGATCGATTTCGTCACTGTGAAGTACTTTTCTTTGATATGTCATGTTTTGTTGGGGTTCTTCGCTTTCTATGCACCTTTTTTTCCCCCAAACTCACGCTTGATATTTTTTTTCTCTATTTTCTTTCGGTCATAAACAATTTTTACGGCATTTCTTTGATATGTTATGTTGTTTTCCTGTTGTTTGTCACCTTCCTTATATTTTAAGTGAAAAATATATAGTTATGAATGTGATGGGTGTTAATACCTGTACAATAAATAGTAGTTTAGATTATTTCATATTTTTTTTATTTATTATTGTATGCATTCCTATGTTTTATTTATTTATATGATTGTTGGTTTTTGGGAGAGAAAAGTTTACAAGAACTCCGAATCCCTTACAAGATTCCATATAATGTGTGAATAGTGTGAATACACAAGGAGAGTTACGTATACATCTGCCCCAAATTCCCAACATTCTTTTTCAGCTAGCAAACCAAGAGCTTTTTATATTATGTAACTTCACTTTATCTTAAGTTTAAGAAATTAACCAAATAAGATAAAAGCTGTAGACTCCTTCACACTATGATATCACAGCGACACGTATTCAATAGATATTGATTCAAAGCTTTGAATGAATTATATTATAAGACCGTTCGCAATACGGAGCTACATACAAGCAGCCGCATTACTTTAAATTTTTTATTTCAATTTTGTACGTGAGATCGGACAAAATTTGTAATTTTAAAATTCTTTATTTGTTTCACCTAATAAATATGTGAAATCTATCATTGTATGAATAGGCCATTTGAAATCGTGTTTTTCTTTTTTTTTTTTAAAAAGAAAACTTAAGTATACGCCCCCTTCTCTTGGCTTTTTTTTTTTTGAGACTGCTCCTGTTTATTCAAAATATTTACGTGCAAATATTGATAGGTATATAGAGTGTTTAAAAAAATAATTTAAAATATAAATTATAAACAATATAAATTTTTATATGTTGTAGTTTATAAATTTAAACTGATGTTTAAATTATAAATTATAAACAATATAAATTTTTATATGTTGCAGTTTATAAATTTAAACTGATGTTTAAATTATTCTTTCAAACATCCAGTAATTTGATGCTCTTTTGGAAGAAAAGGCCAGTTCAACCGTAAAAGATCCTGAGTGTTTTTACACAATCATTGAAGTGATAGTTTCCAGCTCCTCCGGCAGATTGTCCTTGTCCTCCTCATGATCATTTGAGCAAATAGTACTAGGACTGGTCAAGATTGCGGTAATGGAGTTCACACGTGCATGGTGAGAGTTGTAATCGTGGGAATCATTATATCACTTACATTACACAGTTTCTCTGCATATAATCATTCACATTAGGACATGGAATAACTTTTTTCGTCTTTGGATTAATTAGTAAAAGTTACACCGCAAGTGGAACTACAAAAGCAATCTATACAAAAATTTAATCCCACGCACATCCACTTTTGACATAAATAGCAGACAAAGCGCTATATGATCAAATTATGACCATTAAATATATAATTTTTTTTCCAAAAGAAAAAGGCCCAAGTAAATGTGTTGATCGTCCTCAAATCTGATTCCATATGTATACTTTTTCGAATAATGAAGTGGGAATGTCTGTTCTGTTGCCTTTGAGGAAAGCTCCCTCAGGTAAGAAAGGCATTGCAATGATGGTGCAATGCAGATTGAGGAACAGATTGGAACTATGAAACGAGATATTTTACAAATGGTGCGGTCAAAACAAGACTTCTTTTTGCATTATTGGGAAACATTGAGCTGGTTTTGTACTTAGGAGGACCTAAAAAAAAGCTAAAAAAGCAAAAATTCATCATGCAAAGCCAAAGAAGGTCACTTCCATATTGCCCACATCGTTTCACAAGAAATTTAATCATTAGGTGCCCCCTTTAATCTCTCTTTTTCTTTTCTTTCCCTCCATTTTGCAAAATCCTCCATATTCCGGATATGAAGCCAAAAGGTACGGTTTGAAAAAAGTTTCTAACAATTTGGTTACAGACAGATATGTGGTCCCTACATTTGTCTCTCCTTAAACCCACCACAATTTTTCTCTCCACCAACACCTTATAATAACATAATAATCAAAATCTTCAACCCTCACCTTTTTTCACTCCCAACCCTAACACCGCAACCAATTCCTTGCCTTTTCCATGCAAAAACTCTACATGCTTAAAAATTACAAAACAACTTCTTCTCTCTTTCTTTCTTCCTTTTTTTTTTTTTCCCTTGTTCCTCCCTCCTTCTAGGTGTCATTCCAAGCAGCAAAAACAGGCAAGTGTCCCATGGAAATAGCCGTAGGCCTTAATTGTGAGGGAAACCAAGAGCCAACACCACTCGTCGGATTGATAAACTTCGATGCCAAAGGCGGCCTTGCTAAGAGCATCGCATTCGTGGGGCCCGTTTTATCGGGACTACCCTCTCTTGAGCTGCTCAAACTGGTCACCAAAGATGACGGGTTAGAGAAATGAGTAGCAGTGGTAGTCCCTAGCTTGGCTGATCCCTGATGTTCCACCAACGGCTGGTGTGCACCCGAGTTCACCGAATTATCAATTCCAACGAGGTCTTGCAACGACATCGAAAACGACGCGTTTCGATAGCTCCCAGAGCTAATAGATTTCTGGTCAAGGGAGTCAACGCAGGGGTTTTGTGACTGGTACAGAGCCATTTTCCAGTCAGGGCCAGTACCATTACCAAGGGTGTTGCTCTCCGGGTTGTCGTTGATTTCGCCGTTGATCTGCGGTGATGGGTTGTAATCAATGGCCTGATTATGGTGATGATGATGATGGTGGTGATCATGATCAGTGTTTGGTTCAGGTTCTTTGTTTCTTCTTGCGAGCTCGCCCGCGAGAAGAGTGTTGCTGGCCATGATTTTCTCCACATCATATCTTGTTATGTCGAAATTCGTTACGGCGTTAACGCCACGGAATTTTATAGCGGCTATGTCATAAGCCTCGGCTGCTTCCTCTTGTGTGCCTAAAATTTGATTTCAAAAGAAATTAAACTATAATTTTCGGGTTTTTTAATTTATGCTTTGCTAGTAACAATAAAATCTAGTCATTTATTTTTTGTTATTATTCAGAGAAAACAAGACCAGCCTTAAAGAAAGTTTCATTCTTGCAGAGTCCCAAAGCGGGCAAGAATCAGCCTTATAAAAGAAGAAATGTCGCCAGTGGAAAACATAACAGAAGGCGTCACCAAAACAATTTAAGTGCTTAAAAAGTTGGTTCTTTTAATTTACAGTGAAACACCCCTTTTTCACATGTAACATGTCAAAGGTAATGAGGTAAAAAGTAAGTGGGGGGAATAAATAATCAAACAAGATCAAAAGTAAAATTGATTTATATTTTATTATTTGATTAAATACAACAAAATAAAGGAATAAAGACTTACAGAAGGTCCCAAGATACAGGTCCTTGTTTCCAGCTACCCTGCCTATACGAGCTTGCCATCTACCATGCTGGTGATGCCTTAAAGAAACAAACAAAAAATAAATTTAGTACAATTAAAGAAAATTGTTCATTTAAAAAGAAAATTGGGGATTTTGAAAGGATATTTTTTAAAAAAGAACCTTGTTACTCCTCTGTACATTGAAGCTCCTCTAGAAAATCCACTACTTTTCCTGTAAAGCAAAAATCACAAGAATATTGACCTCGAAATGAAAGCCAGTAAAATTTGTATTTATTAGAATCAATTATTTGTCCTTTTACCTCCTCAAGTGCGCAACATACTCCTGGCGGGTCATTTTCTTCATTTCCTCAAGTTCCGTCTGATAATTTTCCAACTGAAAAAGGCCAAAAAAACTAAAAAGATTTAGCAACCCGGAGTTTTTTTAAAAAAAGGACAGTCAATTGTTGGAGTTATAACATACCGGGAAATTAATATGGGTAGAAGGTCCCCAATACTTAAGGGCTGCAAGATCATAAGCTCTTGCTGCTTTCTCTTCCATATCATAACCCCCTAAAATTACACAATAAATTAAAATTTTTAAATCTACACACACAACAAAAAGAAAAAAAAAACATTTGACGAACACAAACTTCTTAATTAATTTAAACCGAGCCTTACCCAGATAAACTGAAGTACGCATAATTTGATTTGAATGGCATCCACAGAAAGAGCGAACATGACAAGAAAGAAATAAATGGCACAAGTCAGATCATCAGGAGGTAGGGACCAAGAATTGCAGTTACAAAAAGAAATGCTTCCAAACATCCACACTATGAGCCATTTTCTTTTCTTTTGTTTCCTTTACTTAAAAAAAAAAAAAAAAAAAAGGAAATCTCAACCAACCTTGCCTTCCTTTCCTTGTTTGCCCTTCCTTCTTGCAACTATTGTCCCATAGATGTGCCTCATATCTCCCAGTCCATCTATGTCTGGTAAAATTATAAATTGAACCCAATGATAAGTTAAAAAATGTCATATTTTAAACAAATATTTAAATATAGTAATTGATTAATGTAATAATTAATATATGAATTAGGTTGGTTATTAAACGAACCTTGTGACACCTCTAAACTGAGAAGTTCGCTGGCCAAAAGTGTCAATGGACTTCCTATGAACAGTCTGCTTTTGACCGACCTTCCCTGGGCCTCTCTTCTTTGTCTCCATGGCCATACGCTGATCAGTTCCAGTTGGTGAGATTTGTCTCGGAGCTGTTATACAGCTAGACTGAGACCCAGAGCTCATCGACAGCGTAAGCGACTGTAGCTCCCCACAGCTAATCCCACCACCGACACACCCAGAAACTCCACCTCCACCACTCTCTTCAACCACATTCGTAGTACTCCCACTCATCACCGCCGCCGCAGCTGCCGCCGCCGCCGCCATCCAGTTGGAGGAGATTTCGGGATCACACTCCGCTATGGTGTGCAAGTCCTTACTGGATTCTTCCCCCCCGAGTTGGGTTTGGTACATTCCGTGGCAAGGGATTCCGGAGTAATAATGCTGCTGTTGTTGGTTGTGGAGGGGGTTTGGTCTGAAGGGGTGTTGGAGAAGGTCCAGTGGGTGTGGGTTGTTCTCTCTGTTGGCCTCATGATGAGACGAATCACCCGCTCCGTTTTGGTTGTTGGCACCGGTGTCACTATTGTTGTTGTAGTAGATGCTGTCTAAGCTCAGCGCCATTGCTTCTCTCTCTTGGCTTCCGTACTCGTGATCCCCCATGCTTGCACCGCCTAGAAAATCCTCTAACTTCGGAGATGAACTAGGCACCATTCCTAAAAGAAGAAGAAAAAATTCATTTTGAGAACTAGAAAAAAAAAGGGGGGGTTTTGTATTTTTATTTTTATTTTATGGACTGACCTTCTGGTTGTGATCGAGAGAGAGCTTCCATGATGCAAAGAGAGCCGTCGGATTTGAGAGGCATAACGGAGAGAGGAGGGTGGAAAGCAGGAGCGGTTTCCACGCCGACCCAGTTGGTGAGGTGAGAAGGGGAGAGATAGAAGTTGCTGGTGGGAAGAGCAGCCGAAGAAGAAGAAGGTGTAGTACTAGTAGTAGTACTATGACCAACTTGGTGGCGGTAAGGATTGTGGTGGTGAAGATCAGAAGAAGTACCGCTGAGCTCCATTTTCATTTGGGGTAAAAGAGAAAACCCCAACCAGTTGTTGCTGCTTTGATCATTCATGGTTTGTTGCTTCATTTCTTCTTCTTTTTTTCTTGCTTCCAAGTTTTTTCTTTTATTTTCTTTTCTGTTTTTTTTTTTAAAAAAACTTGCTAGTATTTCGGACTGAAAGGCAAAGGAACAACGTCAATGATTGGAAGGAAATAAACTAATCATGTCAAAATCTCTCTTGCCTCGTCTTCCTCTCTGAGAACACATGTTTTTTTTTCTTTTTTTTTTTTGGCTCTTTTGTTTTCTAGCTACGAAGCTCAACTGAAAACACCACCCACCGAAATTCTCCCCATATCCTATTCACTCATCACTAGAAAACTCGCTCCCTCTCTCTCTCTCTCTCTCTCTCTTCTCTCTTCTTTTCTTCTCTTTTCTTTCTCCAAAGACAACGAGATCGGTGGTCTCTATAAACTAAACAAAAAGAATGAATACTAGTGGCAAGTAAGCTTTGGGGTTTTGCTCATAGGGATCTGTGTATGTGAGAAAGACCACGACTTTTTCTTTGCTTTTTTTCTCTTCTCTCTCTCTAACTCTCTCTCGCTTCCACAGTTACAGTCGCTCTTTTCCTTTTTTTTTTTTTGGGTTAAACCTTAACAAAAACCCAGATCACTATCCAGTACATATATATAGTATAAACCACCAAAAATCCTTAAGCACCCTCATTACCCAGATAACTCAGAATTTATACATATACACGATTTATAAATTTCTCAGTTCTTTCTCTCTCTTAAATGAAAGCAGTGGGTTGAAGTGAAATGAATCTAGTCGGTGTGAAATAGCCAATGAGAGTGAGAACATGGTGTCCATTATCCAAAACTAGTTTGCTTTATTTTACAGTGACAGAGGCTTAGATAGATTTGACGAGTAGTACATCTGCCCATCCAGTCACTTCATACTGTGCAGCCTTCTGCACCACTCTGCGACTCAAAGGATCTTATTAAATAATTTATTTAATAAAATACAACTTTTCTTTTTCTTTTTCTTTTTCTTTTTCCTTTTCTTTTTCTTTTTTTTTTTTTATTTGGGACTAAAAATTTTTGCTCCACTTTGGTTCACAGCTTTCAAATCAAAATCCCACAGAAGTAGACATATATATCATTAAAAATAAAATTAATATAGTGTCAATACAGCTGTGACCATAAAATGATCAGAGCCCATCACAACCGTTGGTATTGGGTACAAGATTGGCGCCTTGTGTGGCTGTGTGGGTAAATTTTGATTGATCTGGTCCCTTATACAATTGAGCCATATTTTTCTTCTTGACAGTGATGATGTGGCCAGTGACTGCCATCTGTATCCAAGCAGGATGTTCTTGTAAGCACGATTAACAGAATGAGACAAAAAAGTTTATTTGTGTGAAATATAAAGGGGATAAAATATCTCAACAGTTTATGAGAGTTTTCCGGAATGTAGCTTAAAAAGTATGAAACTTACGTGATATAGTACGTGAAAATTTAATATTATAATATTTTTTTATATTATAATAAGTGAAAATTTTATATTATAAATAGTTGGATTTATATTTTAATTATGTTATCAAATATATTCTGTAAATAACAAGTTTGATTGTTAAAGTACTTTCTTTTCTCTGTCTTACAGAAAGATTTTGAGCAAAACAAAATGTTAAGAGGGAAAAACAAAAGAAATGGGCAATAAAAGGGGTTTTATTTCACTAAAGTGGAAAGAGTGCATTTAAATGCAAAGAGTTATACACAATAAAGCAGGAAGAAAAAAAGGTCGACCAAAATGGTTATGGTTCGAAATATCTAAAGATAGAATATTGGTCTCTTTAAATTAACACGCGTTTCAGAGTGAGACGTGTATGATTGTTAAACCAATTTCAGACATGTTCTTAAAATGTTTTTTTTTTTTTTTTTACTATACTCTTTCTTATGCTCATGGAGGCTTAGAGAATTAATACCTAAACTACAACACATTTGATATGTACATATATATATTGCCACTGAAACAACGCCTTTTATACGATCAGTGTGAAGCTCATGCATTTAATTGTCCGGTACTAAAAGACTGTATACAACCGTCAATAATGAAACAAAAGGGCATTCTTCTTCGCCATGATAAATAAATAAATGAACAAAACAAAAACAAGGTATGGCAACAAGGAACTAGAGTACTGTGGCAGAACCACGTTCTTGATAACGCGTCATAGCTAAGGTATTTTAATTGATAAAAAAAATAATGAACAGGAATTCCATTTACTTTTTGTAAGGCAAATTGGTATTATAGTCAACACCTGCTTCCAGACAAAAAAGTGGGATGTGGGTCTCTGATAAGCTTGAAATATTCCAGGAATCATGAGCAAAGGACCCCCCAAAGACAAGCCTTTTGTGGAAATGCAATCTTATTTGCTTCCCATATATTAAGTCCTTATCGTTTGTTTTCATTATGTAATGTCACATGCACTAACGTGAAAGATATTTTATCTTATAACACATGAATATATATAGCTGTATACGTATAAGACATAACTTTTAGACCGATTGAAGCACTGCCGGCTGCAAACATACATACATACATATATACATATATATATATATATGTGCAGCATTTATGTTATTGCGCCGTTTATAATGTTGTTTTCGCAGCTTGTGTAATTTCTACTTTTAGCTTACAGTCAGGAACCAAACACATTAAATTAAGTTGCTACGTTTAGTTCCTGTTCTTGTCGTATATATGCCACGTAAAAAAGTTTCCCCGGTGTCCTTGGACTATTCTACAGATAAGCACATGCCTTGCGGAACATTGGACAAGCTTATCCCTTGCTTCGCCCCATCCAGTTTGTTATGTTTATACATTTTATAATATAGTTTAATTGTTTCAAGTATTTTATCACAAGGAATAATGAGGGCCAATTCTATGATGAGTAACGGCTTATTGTGGACCTCAGTTAATCTCTTCATTTGTAAATTAATTATTTTGTGTATGAATTTAACTTGTATTTCTAAACTATTCGTCTTTACAAAAAAAAAATGCTGAAAATGGTAGAGAAATTAATGTTGCATGCATTTTCAGTGTTCCCCCTTTTTGCATGAGAAATGTGCATGAAAGTTTTCAGAGGAGACAGATTTTCAAATGGAAATGATTTTGTTTTGAATCCCCTTGGAAGAAATGCGAGGGAATAAATTGCAAGTACTAGGGAGTGAGTGTGTGAGTGTGTGTGTGCGCGCATAGAGTTTGGAAGAGGGGTCCGGATTCTTTTGATTATATGGTAATCATGAGTGTATCCATCACCACTACCCAACCGAGACCACTAAAGCTATTGTGTGTAGTACTGTTTTTCCCTTTTTTTATTTGAAAAAAGAAAAAAAAAACTTACCTTTTCCTTTCTTCTTCTTCTTTTTTTTTTTTTTGTTTTTGTTTTTCCTGAATAATGCATGATGCATGGAGTTTGGTCTGCCATTCAGAATTTACTGCCATGCTTTCGTTTTCACCAACCTTTTCAGTGAGAAACATGTGTACATGGGCCGTTGAGTAGTGCTTCTTTTCTTCAAACTCATCACAATTAATAACAAGTCTAATGGGTATATTACAAACAACTTCACTCATATAATAAGCTTAATATTACTATGCGATGATCCAATGAAGTAGTGTTTTACGTACAGTAAAAGATTGCGAATTCCCAGTTCCTTTTTTTTAATCTAATTAGCTTTTCTCAACGGGCAAAAATAGCTCCTGATCTTAAATCAAGAAATGGACATATGTTACTTAATAGGGAAATGGATTCAATTTAATTTCAAAAAACATTAAAGGAAACGATTCAATTTTCCAAATCCGAAAGAAAAGGTAATCTATTGCCGCTTGTTGGCCATCGTATTCTCTATTCAAAATTGTTGCACACATTTATTTTCCCTTGTCAGATCCTTAATATTTCACTTTGATCTTTCTTACATATATATATATATATTATTAAAATTAAAATTTAAATTAAAATTGATTATAATGGATTACAGAAGAAACCGGGGAAAAAGGTACTGCCACAAGTGAGGAAGTAAAAATATGACACTGTTTGTCCAGCTTGTAATTCTATGTCTTCAATTTTAGTCAGAATAGATGTTGATCTAACAAAAGACAGATCCAAATCGAAAAAAACGCTGTTTTGGAAGACAAACAGTAGAAAACTGTTACATAGGGAAACTAAAAATATATATATATGTATATATAATACAAATAAATAAATAAAAATTAAAAGTTGGTTTTGTCCAGATCACATCACTTTCTTTGTTTCTAATGTGTCATTCGGTTCTGTTACTAAGCCTTTTTACTAAACCTTTATACATAACCAGTTAGGAGTTTTGTATTTATTTTGCTATTATTATATGTTAGTAGGTCTTATATATCCAATGGACAATGTCTATATTTGTCCAAAGTTCCTCTTGCTTTCTGAATTTATGTTGTTTTTGTTTGCCTATGTGTCTGAGACTTGAGTCAGAGTAGTGATTTTCCTTCCAACTTGGAAAAACTTGTTGGATTGTTTGTTGTTTGTGTTTTTTATTTGAAAATTTGTTTTGAAAAATTTGGACAGCTATTTTTGCTACAAGACTACCGAGGCCCAGCCCACTGCTACAGAGAGGTCAGACAGGGAGAGAGAGTGAAAGAGGGACAGAAATATTGAATGAAAGGAAAGCAGTTAAGAGAATCACGTGAGGAACACAAAATCCAAACAAAATCCAAAGAAAGATCACAGAAATAGGCATATGAGAGGGGCCAAACGGTGAAGAGAAAAAAGTGGATTATGAGATCACTGGATGATGGCTACTCAACTGAGAAGGACAAATAGCTGTGACACTGTGCCTCACAAACACCAACTGTTGTGTTTCTAGGGCTCTTGAAAATTTCCCACCCTCTCTATCCTCCTACTCTCATTAATTAATGAATTAATTAATTAGTCAAGATGTTAAAAATTGTAGGTTTCAACTATACAGTTTTAACGATAAAAAATAAGCTCTCAAATGTTACATGCGTGGTTTCAACCATAGAGTTATAACTCTTCTCCCAAACACTACAAATATGAAATGCCTCTAGCCCAACATTCAAATTAGCCCAACACTAGTAACAACATTTCTTTGATATGATAAAATTGTTAGTACATCTTGCAACACCTAATTTGCTTTAATGCGATATTAAATGCAGTGTGGCATTATTAGTATTGAGTATTACACTAAAACAAATTAAGTAAATATGCTACGGTGTTACCATGTTAGTGCTAGACTGATTTGAGCCTTGTGGTATTAGATTTGAGACTTTGTCTTTGCCAGTAAAGTTTTGTATTTGATCGTGAGATATGTATTATATTTAATCCATTTTGTCCTTTTTTTCATTTTAATTTGATTTTACGGTCATACAAATGTACAAATTACAACATAACATGCATTATCATCAGGGACGCTATCTGTCTTCACTCTTCGCTCTTCATAAACTATCTCTTTATTAATGTGTGCAAAGAGACCTTAATTTTTCTTCCACTTGGCTGTCGACCTTCTGATATCACTCTTTCCTATTTGTCACGAGTCCTTTCTCTCTCTCTCTCTTCTCTAGCAGAGAACGACATGTCAAAATCCAAGCCTATCTGTCACGTCACTATCACCCTTCTCCTCTTTGTTCAAAAAAGACTAGCTATATCTCGTAAGCCTGATGGATTCCTTTCTCTTTGAAATATTCCAATAGGAGAATGACAATTAGGAGTCCTTAATTAGCTTCAAACAAAACGTGACTTATAATTATAATTAGAGAGAAATTATAAGAAATATCATTTTTTAAAAAAATTAATAATAGTAAATGTTAACGTTATAATGTAAATAGTTTATCTATCTTTTTGTTTATAATGTAAATAATTTTTATTTACACAATAAATAAATTTATAGTACAAGTAATGTATTTATTTTTTTGTTTATAGTGTAAATATTTCTTATTTGCATAGTAAATAAATTATTTGTATTATAAATATGATATTTATTACAAATATTTTTAAAACCTAATATTTATTTCAAAAAATTAAAAAAATTTAACATTTCCTTCATTCTCCATAGCAAATTAGATCAAAATAGCACGTTTCCAAAGACTAGTATAAAACCCCCTAGGAATTCCCTTAGTTTCCTGCATAATGGTGAAAAAGGACTACGGCATCAAGTATTATTAAAGGCTCACGTCTGGAAGATCTTTTGTGGGGCTCTTCTTTACGAGGAAAATTAAGAATTTCAATATATATTTCCTTCTCACACCCCATTTTTTCTAAGACACGGATATAGAGACATTACGTGACTTTAATGCTTGATGCTACCTTGCTTTGGAACATGTTGCTATCCTGTTTGTTTTTATTTGTCTATACATCTATTTATTTATTTTGCTTGTGGACGGAAGGAAGTGACTATGAAGGATGTTTCTTTTTATAGAAGTAAATATGGCTTTTTAGGAGCGAACATGTCCTGACTTTGCAAGGAATGTGGTGATAAAGAAAGCCTTATATCCATTATCATCCCCTTATTCCTCCTCCTCCTCCTCCTTCACGTGATGGTTGCAAAAAACGGGGTCTGTGCATGTCACCCTAACACTAAACCTTGTTGAATTGGTTGGTTGGTTGTACCGCAACCATATTTATTTTGATTATTTGAGTAAATCTCTCTTGAAATTTGTGCATAATTCGAATCTCCATCTGATTTTTCAAAACCGTTCAATGCACCGGTAATTTATAAAAAACCATTTGAAATGTTCTATCTGTCTAGTTTCATTTATAATCTTAACGGATTTGTTGACGCTAGGTTATTACTCTAGTGTTATAATAAAATTGTGATGAAAACCATCATTACCCCATATCATTTATGTCAAGCCATCAGGAACATTAATAAGATGCGGAAGCTAACCTGAATCCATTGATTGAATGTGATTATTGAGTCTGTAGGTTGAGGATCTTTCAAGTCTAGTACATAAGTCCTCCTTCATAGTTTGCCTCTGTAATTTCTCTGTAGATGGGGAACAGAAAAATAACGTACGTACTGACTTTGGGACACGACTTTTTTATATAACTGCTAAACCTTAGCATTTATTCTTAATTACCAATTTAGTCCATCATAAGATTAGTAATTATATTTTAGTCTCTAGACATAAAAGACTCACACTTAATTATACAGTAAAAGCCTAAAACTTAAATTAATCACTTTTAATTAAACAACATAGCATTTAATTCATATTTATTTAATATATTAGCTCATATTTTGGATTTATTCCAACACCTAGTGCTAAACTTGTTGAAGTGTTTAGTTGGGCTGCAACCAAATTTACCAAAAGGGAAACAAGAAATTAATTACTAACCAATATGCTTAGTTGTTACATTGGGGACTGCTTAAGTTAAGTGCGGGTTTTTTTTTTTTTTTTTTCCAGAGGATTGTAATATCTCGGATTTTGGACCACATAAGCATCAGTTCCCGGTAAACATAAAAATCCCAAAGTACAAGGCGATAATTATATGATCATGGCCACATTATCCAATAATATTCATTGAAGCCCTAAATGCTGTTTTCAGCACCATTGTTTTTTTTTTTTAAGCCAAAACTTGGTCAACTTTGATTAGAGCAAAAAACAAAGACATTAGGGGAGTTGAGACAATTACAAAAGTCAATGGGATGGTGGTTGATGAGAGTGTTATGGCTGATGGGACATCTTAGGCACAACCCCAAAACTGTTCTTCTGCGACGGCTACATATTACAGCCCGGCCTCTAGGGCTCTCCATAACACAGTTATATTTTTTAAAAAATAAACAAAAATAAATAAAAATAATATTTAAGTTTTACAGAAAGCTAGGCCTTTCCTTGTGATTCCCACCTAGGCCTATCACTTCCTTGAAATGGGCCTTTTAGTGAGGTGTCTTGTCACTCGCTATAACTCCATTATCTTGCCTTCCAATAGGCCCTCCCAATATTTTTTTTATCTTTTGTTCTCTTTTCTTCTTGCGCTTTTCTTCTTCTTTTCGGCTGCTGAAGAGAATAATTGCAAGAATCCTAATATTTTTTGACGGTTGCCGGACACTGATTACTCGAGGTATTCTTCATCCTCAAGTAAAGAGAAAAGTGTTTTATTTAGTTCGCACCAATGTCAATAATTCAGTACGCCACGTTATGCCGGATCAATGTGTCTATAAGTGAAGGGTGTTCTTCAAAAAAGAATATTACGAAAATAGGACGACGAAAAAAAAAAACACATATAAAATTACATAAAAATTTAAAACAAAATAAAATCACAGACAAAAAAAAATTATTAAATTTAAAAAAAATTATAAGATGACAGTAATTAAAGAGGCTAAAAAATCGATAATGCCAAATTCTAATGCAATATATATATATAGGTATAAACAAAATCTTAATATGTGATATAACCTAATGAGCCTAAAATATAAACTAAACGGCTCAAAACACAGCCCATAACATGATCCAGAATTTCTTAGAGCCCATTTGTTTGAATAACTTCTAGAACTCTTTGGATTTAAATTTGGATTTGAGTATCAAGAATTCTTTAGATATATGCCCCTCAAAATCTGAATCAAATGAGTCCTCTAAATCTAACTTTTCAAAGTTCTGACCCCTCTTAAACTCTTAATACTCAGATATCTTTGCTATAGTAAAAACTGAAATTCTTTTTCTTATATTTGAAAAAATAAATCATAACTTCTTCATTTGATATTCAATTGAGATTATTCTTCTATCATTGTATGTCTAGTGAAAAGAGGAATAAATTAAAATGTATATTACATATTTTTTAGGATCATTAACATTTAAGATTTTATTAGATTAGTTAATAAATCAAAAACGATTTTTACAACCTCTCCAAACACAAACTCTAATTTTATTCTATATTCAGATTAAAACTTAAATGCATATCCAAACATTAATTCAGATAACAATTCAAATTACTAATTTAAATCCTAATTTAAATCACACAACTCCAATCAAATTACTAATTTGAAACCATTTACCAAATAGATCCTTAGCTTTCATTCTCTCCTTACACACAAATTTTCCAACATATACTTGACAAGACAAGCGGTTTGATTTTGGTATGAGAGACAAACTAATTGAAAATTTTCATTAAAACAACAAAAAAGTATTTCTGATTCATCCTCGTAGGATTTAAAACTCACTACTCATATAACTATAAGTCTCAGTCTAATATATAATATACGTTTTAAACTATGACTCATAATTATGTTAGCAGCGATGTTGTAATCCATGAAGTTAAATAGAATTGTTCATTTCAAAGTGGTCCATATTAGGTATATCATTCCCTTTTTTTCATTTTGCAAGGAAAAAAATATTTAGTTTTTGTTTGAGGGCCGGCAAATATGCCGATTTTTCTCACATTGTGGTAACAGTCGCTCATTTTACTTTTGAAGATGATATTCAGCCACAACACAGTGTTGGGGGCCTTAACTAGCCATAGGATCCGATACTTGTGAGTTTGATAGTCTTACATGATCGCCTCTCAAGATTGCTTTTGACCATTACAGCTACAAAGGTGTTTGGTTTAGTATCATGAATAAGGGTTTGTTTAAGATAGCTAGTGTTTTTGTTTTCAAGCAGTAAAATAAAAGAACCATAGGCTAAAGCTTTTTAATTAATATTGTAAAGTGTATAAAAATGTTTTTTTAATTTTAAAATAAGCCAAAAGCTCTTTTTATATATATAAAAAGCAATGTGCTATAAAAATATAGGTGCAATTTGTAATTTTTTATTCATGAATATAAAGTTAAAAATGTAAATAAAAGAGCTTCTTATAAGTACTTTTTTATAAGCATAAAAAAGGTGACTTGTTTTAAGAGTTTTTGTAAAAGCCAAAAGCTTAAACAACTTATTCACACAAACAAATACAATAGCAACTTTTGAGCTGAATAAGTTGAAAGCACTGTATTTTAAGCCATTTCAAATGAGCTGTAAAATTAGCTCAACCAATAGCGATTAAGGAATCAATATTTGCGAGTCACTTGTCGGTCTCTACTCTCTAGCATGATGTATAAGTGTGAAATTAATTATGGGAGCAAAATGCTTTTTTGCAACCCAATTCAACATGTGAACGGGGCTACCGAAAGTTTGGGAAAATTAAAGATGAAATTATGTGGTGTTGCACAATTTTTATGTCTTTAGATTTATAATACAATTTTTTTTTGCCGGTCTGCATTTATACAATGTCTTGTTGATATTTGAATGTTTATGTAAAACATAAAACCAATTCAAGCATGCTATAAACTGTATGCATATCAAGAATTGAAACCGAAAACGGAAGCGTGAAAAACATATTTACCTCCTGCCATTGCCTTTTAAAACGATGTGCTGTGACTGCCCGCACTTGGGATGCTTCCAAGTTCTTACAAAAACTCAATTGATGATGTAAGATTCTTAAGAGAATTTTCAGAACTTGGGGATTCAATATTTTGTTCAACGAACGAACAAAGAAAATTTTTTTTTTCTGTACTTTATCCTGTCTTAGAAATCCTTCCATCAAGGATTCTTAAACAGGTTTAAGAAAATCAGTTACCAAGGAGTGTTAATGGGCATAAATATGAGCCAATAATTGCAACAAAATAAATTGGTTTCAATTCCTTATTGAAACCGTTAAAAAATGTTGCAACGGTTACATTCTCCCACTTGGTCTCCATATTTATCTTTATATTCATTAAACCCAAACTTTCAGGAAACAAATACATGAATCATGGCGATAATTTCTCTAAATTGTGAGTATTATCTTTCATGTATTACAATGTATTATTTCTCAGACTTTATTCCTTATATGGTAACTTAACTTTATGAATAAACCCAATGTTTATTCTTGGTCCTACTATATGTGAATTTTCTCCAATAACTTAATGCGCAAAACAAATATGAGAAAACATCACAACTGAATAAGAGTTTCATTAAGACTGTAAATTGTATGTACAAACAAATTTACATTATGGAACTAAGTCCCATCTGTACAACATGATCCTTAAATGACTTAGGTGGCATTCCTTTTGTCAAAGGATCTGCGATCATCAATTCAGTGCTTATATGCTCAATGACCACTTTATTTTCCTTAATGCGTTCCCTTATGGCTAAATACTTAATGTCGATATGTTTACTTCGACTGCCACTCTTATTATTCTTAGCCATAAAGACAGCAGCTGAATTGTCACAATATATCCTTAATGGCCTAGACACAAAATCTACAATTCTAAGGCCTGACATGAAACTCTTCAACCATACACCATGCGAAGTAGCCTCAAAACAATAAACGAACTCTGCCTCCATCGTGGAAGTAGCAACCAACGTTTGCTTTCCACTCCTCCAAGATACAGCTCCTCCGGCTAGCATGAAAATATAACCTGAAGTTGATTTTCTCGAATCAACACAGCCAGTAAAATCTGAATCGGAGTAGCCAATCACCTCTAGAATGTCAGTTTGTCTATACATAAGCATGTAATCCTTTGTACCTTGAAGGTATCCCCATCACTTTCTTTGTAGCCCTCCAGTGGTCAATGCTTGGGTTACTCTGATATCTTCCCAACATTCCCACAGCAAATGCAATGTCAGGTCTTGTGCAGACCTGAGCATACATAAGGCTTCCGACAGCTGAAGCATAAGGAATGTCGCTCATTTGAACTTTCTCGAAATCATTCTTTGGACATTGGTTCAAATTGAACTTATCACCCTTCACAATGGGTGCTACACTTGGTGAACAATCTTTCATCCGAAATCTATCTAAGACTTTATTGATATAGGTTTCCTGCAATAGTCCCAAAATGCATCGAGATCTATCCCTATGGATCTTTATGCCAATGACATAAGATGCCTCACCCATGTCCTTCATATCAAAGTTCTTAGAAAGAAATTGTTTCACCTCATATAGAAACCCCTTATCATTGGTTGCAAGAAGGATATCATCCACATACAAAACAAGGAAACAAATCTTGCTCCCACTAACCTTCTGGTATATACATTGATCCATGATGTTCTCTTCAAAACCAAATAAAGTGATGACATCATGGAATTTCAAATACCATTGACGGGAAGCCTGTTTCAAACCATATATGAATTTCTTAAGTTTGCATACCAATTGCTCACCATCACTAGAGGAGAATCCTTCAGGTTGTTTCATATAAACCTCTTCCTCTAGATCACCATTGAGGAATGTCGTTTTCACATCCATCTGATGTAACTCAAAATCAAAATGAGCTACTAATGCCATGATTACACGAATGGAGTCCTTTTTAGATACAAGAGAAAAAGTCTCAGTGTAATCTATACCTTCCCTTTGAGTGAATCCTTTAGCAACGAGTCTTGCCTTATTGTCTCTCAATGTTGCCTAATGAGTCTTTCTTTGTCTTAAAGACCCATTTGCATCCAATGGCTTTTACACCATCAGGCAACTTGACAAGATCCCAGACTCCATTAGATGACATAGAGTTCATCTCTTCTTTCATGGCATCATACCACAAGTTAGATTCCTTACAACTCATGGCTTGTGAAAACGTTTCTGGATCATTTTCGGCTCCTATGTTGTAGTCAGACTCTTGTAGATACACAATATAGTCACTAGGAATGGCTGATCGCCTTACTCTAGTAGATCTCCTTAATGCTGGTTCAACATTCTCTTGAGGAGCATGTTGGTCAGCTGGCTGTTCAACTGGATCTACTACTTCTTGATCAGTAATCTGTGGAACTTGAATGACTGGCTGTTGTTCAATATGCGTTTGAACTGTAGGCGTGTCGTGTATAACAATCACTCTATCATATGAAGTGGAAGCTTGAGCATCTGTATGATCTTTCTCTGGAACGGTGTTCCAGGATCGATCGCTCCCACTGATCAAGTCATTCTCAAGAAATTTCGCATTCCTTGATTCCACAAACCTAGTGGTATGTGATGGACAATAAAATCTGTATCCCTTAAACCGTTCAGCATATCCAACGAAATACCCACTAATGGTCCTTGGGTCTAGCTTCTTTTCTTGTGGATTATACACTCTCACTTCAGACGGGCATCCCCAAAAGCGTATATGTCGCAAACTCGGTTTCCAACCTTTCCATAACTCGAATGGTGTCTTTGAGACAGCCTTGGTTGGAACTCAGTTTAATATATACACAGCCGTCTTGAGAGCTTCAGTCCACAAAGACCTAGGAAGCTTGGAGCTGCTAAGCATGCTCCGCACCATATCCAACAATGTTCGGTTTCTTTTTTCTGCCACACCATTTTGATCTGGAGAACCGAGCATAGTATATTAGGCAACTATCCCATGTTCTTGAAGAAACTTCGCAAATGGACCTGGTGCTTGTCCATCTTCGGTGTATCTACCATAGTATTCACCACCTCTATCAGATCTCACTATTTTTATTTGCTTACCACATTGTTTCTCTACTTCTACCTTAAACACCTTAAAGGCATCTATGGCTTCATTTTTGTTATGAAGCAAGTAGAGATACATATATCGTGAGTAATCATCAATAAAAGTAATGAAATACTTTTGACCATACGCGTCTATGTCTGGACTACAAATATCTGTATGTATGATCTCTAATATGTCTGAACTCCTCTTGGCACCTTTCTTTGACATATTGGTCTGCTTTCCTTTTATGTAGTCCACACAAATGTCAAAGTCAGTAAAATCTAAAGTACTAAGTACCCCATTATTCACTAATCTCTTTATTCTCTCAATAGAGATATGACATAATCTACGGTGCCACAATATAGAGGAATCTTCATTCATAACACATCTCTTAATGCCAGCATTATCTTGAACATGCATAGAAGTATAAGAAGTTTTATCTTGTAAATTAATTTTGAAAAGACCATTTGACAATATACCATTTCCAATAAGTTCAGATCTATAAAACAAACTAAATATAGTGTCTGAAAAATTAAAGGAAAATCCCAATGGTACAAGCCTTGAAACTGAAATTAAATTCCTAGAAAAACTAGGAATATAAAATGTCTTTTCTAATTTTAAAATAAAATCACTAGATAAAACTAAATTGCATGTTCCGAAAGCATCTACATGTGAGCGCATCTTGTTGCCTGTATAGATGCACTGCTCACTTCCCACTGGCTTCCTTAGGCCTTGCAATCCCTGCAAGGAATTAGTGACATGGATTGAAGAACCAGAATCAATCCACCATGTGTTATGTTCAACGTCAACCATATTAGATTCATAACAGACAAGTGAGAATTGAGTACCTTTTTTGTCAAGCTATCTCTGATATTTAGGACAATCCTTCTTTATGTGCCCCTTCTTTTTACAAAAGAAGCACCTGGATTCCTTCTTGATATCAGCCTGAGCAGACAGTTTGCCTTTTCCCTTATTATTGGCTTAGCCCTTGTTCTTCCTTTGAGTTGCCAGATGCACGCTCTTTCCCGCTTCCATAGCAAGCCTTCCTTCTTCCTGGACACACATGGTCATCAATTCATTAATGGACCACTTATCCTTATGTGTGTTGTAGGATATCTTGAAAGGTCCATATTGATGTGGGAGAGTGTTGAGGATGTAGTGCACAAGAAAGGTTTCAGACATCTCAACCTCAAGTGTCTTCAGCTGAGCTGCTATATCCCTCATTTGCATGATGTGCTCACGCACACCATGAATTCCAGTGAGCTTCATGGATGAAAACTTCATTATCAGAGTGCTAGCCAAGGCTTTGTCTGATGTAGCAAACTGCTCATCAATTACCTTCATCAGAGCTCGCACTTTGTCATATTGCTCTAATGAACCACTGTATGCCAGTCGAGATTTTCGTCTTTATGAACATTACGTAGAGGCGATTAGATCGCTCCCACTTTTTATAACGGTCCACGTCATCTGGCTGGCTGGTCTCCGTAATGGTAGGTGGTTCATCCTTACGGATAGCCAAGTCAATGTCCATGACACCTAAATGAAGAAGAATTCTCTCCTTCCACACTTTATAGTTGTCTCCCTTAAGTTCGGGAATATCACACTGGAAATCAGAGTAACTCACAGTTTGCATAGCTGCATAATAAAACATACATGCTTATGTTACCAAATTGAGGCTACAATACTTTATGACATGTTTACCAATGTAAATCATGCATTAAAATATAAATCAAATGACATAAAAATTACCCGTGGGCTAAATTTTTAACTCAAACAGATTCATATATCCTTATGATGACGCTATTAAATTATATGCCCTTTTCTTAATTCTTGTGGGTAAATTAAGAAAGATAATTTGATACATCATCCTAACTAATCATATTAAATACAATAAAAATTCCTGTGGGATAAAATTTATCATATTACATATGATTAATCACAATTTAATGTCTTTTTACCATATGTGATTTAAACATCTTTCATAATTTTTTGCATAATTAAAGATGCTATGGCTACTCTTTAATTATTCAAAAAATTAAATACATATATCACAAGACATTTATTCTTAAATTTTTGCTCATAAAATAAATTGCATTTACCTTAAGCAATAAATAAATATAAACAAAGAACCATAATTTATGTACTAATTTTCATTATGTATATATTAAAATTATACATTCAAAAATATAATTTAGCACATTATTGCACAAAATTAAATGTACTAAATTATTTAACTTAATATTGCATGCATAATTTTAAATCACAAATTATACATAATGAACAATATATGCACATAAATTTACAAAATTATATCCACACAATTACTGTATAATATTCATAACAAATACCAAAAATTATGAATATTCAAAGTTATGAATTTTTCATAAATTATTCCATAATATGAAAAATTCCATAAATATATTAAAATTGTGGATATATTATGAAAATTTCATAAAAATTATAAAAACTGAAAATTTTATGAAATTTTCCCCAAAAATATCATTCTATTAAATCTGGAAAAAATCAATTTTTTTTTTAATTTTTGGGTTTTATTTTTATTTTTATTTTTTTAATTTATAGCATACTAAAAAACGGCGTCGTTTGGAGAGCTCCCCGGCGTAAACGACACGTCGTTTACAGAGAGGGCAGCCTGTCAACATACCAAACGACATGTCGTTTTGGTCATAAATGTCTAAAACGACTTGTCGTTTTTTATCGTTGAAACGAGCCCCTCAACGCCTGAAACAACATGTCGTTTTTATCGTCTTCAACCTTGAATCCGGGTCTTTTTCACCCGAACGACCCGGTTTCAACCCGATTTTGACCGGTTTCAGACCCGGCTGTAATTCTACCATCCGGACACCAATTTTGACGTTTCAAATTGCAGAATTTATAGAAATCTAATGTCTAAATGATTTCTAATCTTAGTTTCAATTAAGAAACGTTAAAAAACAAAACCCAAAAATAAAAAAATTTTAACCGTGCATAACATTACACAGTGCATATTTTCCAGTTTTTCATGCAAGGCAGAGGTCAAATTTACGGATCTGATGCCAAATGTAAAACATAAAACTAATTCAAGCATGCTATAAACTGTATGCATATCAAAAATTGAAACCGAAAACGGAAGCATGAAAAACATATTTACCTCCTGCCATTGTTGTCCAAAACGATGTGCTGTGACTGCCTGCACTTGGGATGCTTCCAAGTTCTTACAAAAACTCAATTGATGGTGTAAGATTCTTAAGAGAATTTTCGAAACTTGGGGACCCAATATTTTGTTCAATGAACGAACAAAGAAATTTTTTTTTTCTGTACTTTCTCCTTCCTTAGAAATCCTTCCATAAACAGGTTCAAGAAAATCAATTACCAAAGAGTGTTAATGGGCATGAATATGAGCCAATAATTGCAACAAAATAAATTGGTTTCAATTCCTTATTGAAACCGTTAAAAAATGTTGCAACGGTTACAGTTTATTCATGTGGCACAAATTTGACAATATAATACAAATTCAGAAAGATTTTTTTTTTTTTTGGCGTTCTTCAAAACTAGGAAATATGTCCCTTTAACTCATTCTTTTAAAAAAGTTGTGTGTGCTGTCAATTATGCACTTTTTAAGATATAAATGAGAGAATGAGGGCATAAATATAAACCACTGGAAGTGTTTTTGATTTGCAGATACGGCTTGCATCGGAGAAACGACAGCAATCTCGAAACGACAACAAGCCAAAATGAGACTAACTTAAAAACGACAATTTCCAGAGACGACGAAAAACTACAACCATAGCGAGATACAGATTAGAAGACAACAACTAAAAGTTTCGAAACGAGATAACGGCACAACCTCAAATGAAAACACGTTGAAGAAGATAACAACCTGAGATTACCTTATACAACAACAGCTAAAACTGATAAAATATGAAAAACGACAATGACCAAAAAAAAATTAAAGGACAGAATCTGAAAAGCAAAAATATACCCACTTTAGCATATACAATGAACCGAAATAAAGAGACCAACTTTAACATATACCCACTTAGAAACGAGAAAATTTAAGTAACAGTAACCATTAATTACATAATATAAATAGCTTATAGTTTTTTTTTTCTTAATTATTTTTTCTTACAACTTCATCCCCATCTTACAACTTTCTCCCTCTCATACTTTTTGATAAAAGGAACAAAAAGACACAAAATACTCTGAAATAATTTTTGAAAAACATTTTAATTTCGTTATGTTTTCTTTTGACATTTTTATGGCCGGAGGATTTGATTAATGGTATTGCTTAAAAGCTAATTTTTTGGTTTCAAATATAAACGATACGTTTGTAATTTAAAAAAAATAGAGGAAAAAATTGAAAAAAAAGAAGACAAAAAGAAAATTTCTATAATTATGCCCGAACTAAAACAAAAAACAACAGACGGAAAAAAGGGTGGAAAAACGACATCAAGCTTTAGACGACAATGACCTCAAATCGAAAAAAAACTAAAACGAGAACCAGAAAACACAGCGCAAAAATAACAATATTTTGGAAAACACGTTCGCTTGAAACAACATTTTTTTTAATAAAAGAGCAGAAAACGAAGGGAGACAAGGGGAAAAAAAGATCGATAATCGTTAGCGGACACCGACTCGAAAACGACAACAATCTCATAAAATGGTAACTTTAAAACCAACAAAAAACGAAAAACGACACAATGGAAAAAGAAACTATAGTTCGAAAAACCGAGACCACACGAAAAACAACTATAGCCTGTAAACGACAATAACCTTTGAATAGCAACAACTGAAAAACAACAGAAACGGATAAACAACGTACCAGTAAACGCTAGAAAACAACAATAGCTTGAAAAACGACCATAATCCGAAGAAGAGACAACAGGAAACAACAAAAAGTGAAAACAACAAGAATCTTTAGCACTAACCTTCAAAGGAAGGCAACAAACAGACAAACGACAAAAACAAAAAAACGACATATATTGATAAAGACGCCAGCTAGAAGAACGTCAACCTAGAAGACCAACTTGAAATGCAACGAAGACAGTGAGAACCACACTACGTACAATCTAAGACCTGCAACAAAAAACTAACAACATAAACGAGAAAAAAACAACACGTCACTAAAACCACGATAGGTTTGGAAATGATGAAACGACTTAAAAGAAACGAGGAAAAGACTGCATATAAAACCACGATAAATTGAGAAAGACACCGACATGAGAGAAGACAACAACCTGATTATGTTCAATGCAAATAGGGTGTCTGCAAAGTTAGTTAAAACCAATTAGTTTTAGTCAATTACACTATAAAGCTTTCAGTATAAAAGCAAAAAGTTATTGTGAAGCTTTCACATGCTATAATTTTTAGACTAAATTTTTAGTTCTAACTGAATTTACGAAATACCCTAGAAATGTCTTGTCAACATGATTTCTTGCTCGACCTAGTAAAAATTTTGACCTAAAATAATTTAACTTAGAAGTCATACATAAAAAGAAAAGCGGGATCAGGAATCAAATTGAATTTAGTAACGTCGAGCCAAATATCCTAGAATAAGTCCCATTTAATGATTTGGCTATAGATAATGTAATAATTGATAAATTAATAAGAAAGTGTAAGGGATATAGTTTAAAGCTTAAAGAAATCCTAATTAATTGGCTTTATATACAGTCTCGGTCTATATATGTTAAATTAATATAGCGCTATGACACCAAGAATTGAAGTTCAAGGTTTTATGTCGGGCATGTGCCCAATATATATCTTCAGTTCTTTCCTTGTGATCGTTAAACTTCACTAAAGTTTTTAGCAATTTTTTTTAAAGGAGGGCAAAATTAATTGCCTTTGTGGGATGATGTTTACTAATAGAGGGATGATGTTTACAAGATGATTTATATATATGTCTAATTATGGGACCTTGAATATAAAATTGTCCACAAACTATTTTAATTACAAAACTGTTTACTATTTATATGCAAAACCATTATAACCTTAAATTGTAATAGGAAATAATTAACCTCTATATAATAAACTAATATATATGATTATATATATTTTTATCGTCATAATGAAATAAGATTATAATTTTGTTATCATAATGAAAAAATTTTGTAATTATGTTTATTATGATAATGGAATAAGATTATAAATTTATTCATTCATTATTATAAAGATTTGTAACTTTATAATTATGATTGTCTACATTATTATGTTTAACACCAACATATATATATATATATGATCATCAATAATAAAAGCATAATGACTGCATCTTTATGATAATGAATCAGAACTTTATAATTATTTGTGACAACCTTCATTATTACTAAAATAGAATAGCAATATATATATATATATAACATTATAATTTCTTTCATTATAATTATGCTTGTATTCATTATTAATGTTGAACACCGATATATATGTGTGTGTGTGTGGTCATCAATGAGAAAAGCGTAATGATTGCATCTTTATGATAATGAACTAGAATTATAATTATATTCATTGTCATAAAGATTTGTAAATTTATAATTATAAGTGGCAACCTTCATTATTACTAAAGTAAGATAGCGAATATATATATATATATATATATTTAAGATTATATTTTCTTTCATTATCATAATAAAATAAGTTTGCAATTGTGTTCATTTTGATAATAAAATACAATTATAAATTTACTCATTTATTATCATAAAGATTTGTAATTTTATAATGATGACTGTTTGCATTATTAATGTTAAACACTAAAATATATATATAATAAATACCAATACATAATGATTGCATATTTATGATAATGAACTATAACTAAATTATTTTCATTATCTATAAAGATTTGTAACTTTAAGTTATGATTGGCTTCATTAGTAATGTTGGACTATATATATATATATATATATATATATATGCACACACATGATCAACAAATAAGAGCATAATAGTTGCATCTTTATATTAATGAAATAGGATTATAAATTCAATGATTACCATAATAAATAATATGATTAATCATTCTTTAATAATTATATATGATTAAGAAAAATAAAATATAAATGCTTATATATACACACACATATAATAGAAACTTTATGATCAACATATAGGAATAGGAGCATAATGATTGTAGATTTATGATAGTGAAAAAACTTATAATATATTAATTATCATAAAAAATTGTGTTTGTGAGCATAATGACAATCTTCATTATTACTAAAGTAGGATAGCAATATATATATATATATATATATATATATATTAGATTATAATTTCTTTCAATATCATAATGAAATAAATTTATACTTGTGTTCATTATATATGATAATGAAATAAGATTATAAATTCATTCGTTCATTATCATAAAAATCCATAACTTTATAATAATGATTGTTTTCATTATTAATGTTGAACATTGAAATATATATATATATATATATATATATATATATGATCAATATCAAAGCATAATGACAGCATCTTTATAATAATAAACTAGAACTATAATTATATTCATTATCATAAAGATTTATAACTTTAAATTATAATTTTCATTATTAACATTAGACAATCTCTCTCTCTCTGTGTGTGTCTATATATATATATATATATACACACACACACACATGTATGATCAACAAACAAGAGCATAATGGTTGCATCTTTATATTAATGAAATAAGATTACAAATTCAATCATTATCATAATGAAATATGAATATAAGGTCTTTAATAATTATAAATGACTGTGAAACATAAAATATAAATACATATATATTCAAAATATACAAAAAGGGCATAACGGGCATCACAAGTCCATAAATTTTTAAAAGCAGACATATTTGTAATATTGTGACAAAAGTGACATTTTTAAACTTAAGGTCTTCAAATTGGACATTTTGTGTTATTAATTTGGCAGAAATTTATTATAACAAGTAGCTTGCTGCTTTAGTGTAATGCTCGTTTTCAATTGAGGAGGTTTTCTTTTAAAGCGGAAAAAAAAAAAGCAATAATGAATAGGATGTGTTAATTTACATTGTAGTGAGTTACAACACTCATTATTGCACGAGTGTAGTATAAATCGACCATTAATAGTTAACTTCTTTGTTAACTGACAAGCTAGGTTCAGTACAAGATGAGATTTTGTTGCTAATTGACTTCCTTTCATGGCAAACGTAGAGCTAGGTAGTTGTAACGTCTCGAAATTTATTTAATGTTAATGTACTATAAATGATGAATTAGTGTGCCATAATTAACGTTTTAACATTAATTAGATTATTGGGTTGGATTTTGAATTTTTGGTTGTTTTGTTAAATTGATGTGTTCAAAAGATTTCTTATTGTTTTAAAATGATATTTTGAGTTTTAAAACACAACAATTTGTAAAATGTTAAAAATACCCCGTTTTGCAAAACCGTGAGCGGCCTATGGTTTTCGCACAGTGAAACCGCCCACCGATTTTCTCTATTTATTTCCTTTTTCTCTCTCTCTCCTCACTTCCACGCTCACTCTCCCTCTCTCTTCTCTCATCTCTCTCGGCAATCTCCCTCTCTCTCAATTCTCTCTCAAATTTTTGAACTCCATTTCGAATCCAAGCTTCGGGTTAGCAGGGAGGAAGCTCGGGGACGTGATTCGGCAACCGAGGACACAGATTGAAGCTTCGATTCGAGGTTAGATTTGAAATTTCTAAACTTTTTCTAAAATTTTCAATTTTGTGTGTTTTTGAATTCTAGGTTTGTTTTAGCTTAGAAAACCTGGTATTTGAGTTCAATGAACTTAGAACAACTAGAATCTAAGCTTAAATTGAAGAAAAACGGATTGAATTCAAGATTTTTCATTTTTCTCCTCATTTTCTCATTTTCAAATTTTTGAGAATTTTGAGTTTAATTATTGTTTAAATGAGTCCAAACATGTTCTAGTATGTTTTTCTATCATCTATGAACGTTTTTCATGCCTGGGAGTTGAGAAAACAGGTTGGAACCAAGATTTGGATTTTGGGGATCGAGAAACCCGTGGCTGGGATTTCTGGATTTTCCCAGTTCGGCAGGCCGAACTGTGTGTTCGGCAGGCCGGAGTGATGATCGGCAGGCCGGTGTTCTTCCGACCGACAGGCCGAATCTGGGGAAATGTTCGGCCGACCGAACTTTGCTTCCGGCAGGCCGAACTGTGCAGTTCGGCAGGCCGAAGCAGGGCGTCCGACAGGCCGACCGAGGCATGGAAATTTTTGTGATTTTTACCCGTTTTCACTGTTTTGAACCCAGATTTAAATCCCAACCTTATAGAATGATTTAAAGGTACAAATGGCACACTAGGACATCATGAAATGATTTAGTAACATAGAATGTCTCAAACTAGATATTGATCGACTTAGTTTGTATCTAGGATCGTTCGTGGTTCCGTGGAGCTAACGTATAGCGGACCGGGATTACGGTGTGGGGTACCGGCATGAGTATTGAGGTAGGACTTTTATCCTATTTCTTTGGTAGCCTAGTTTTGAAATGATTTGGCTTTGAAAATGATTTCTATCAAAATGTTTTCAACGGTTGTTTGAAAATGGTTTTATCGGTTATATTTTAATATACCGTGATTTGAAATGAATTTCATAATAAATGTAATTGAAAACACTAGGAAATTGAGTTTTGAATGATAATGATAATAAACACATGGGCATGATGCCATATCAGAGATCGGGTCGTGTAGCGATCGACCTTGGGGGCAGGTCCCGAAACCCAGCTGGGCCACTACGGTGGTGATATCATGGTTTGCCTAAGTAAAAGTAAAATGGTGTTTTGATTTGACGAGTGGATTGTTCTGTGACAGAACGGTTCTACTCAAATTATTTATTTATTTATTTATTCAAGTTTCCTTTTGAATAACTTCTAGTAATGTTATTTTTCTTTGCATTAAACTATTTTATAAAACATAGTCCTACTAAGCCTTTCGCTCACGTTTTACCTGTTTTAAATTTTCCCCCTCTAGGTGGTTTCCCATTTAGGTTTGGAGAAGATTCTTCGGACCGAACTCAGGAGCAATAAGAGGATTATTTATATTCTGTATTATTAATCAAGGCATGTAAGACTTAACTTTATTTGTACTTGGACTGTAATTGTATTCATGATATTGTCAGAACTATGTGTGTGCACAAGTTGTGGGTTGTGGAACCCATATTCGCGGTTTTTATTTAATTTTTATTACCTGCTTAATACTTATAAATTCTTTTATAAAATCTGGTGGAAAATCTTCTTAATTTTTATTTAGTTTGATTCTCAAACTCTCGATTTTTATTTAAATTCTTATTTAATTAATCTAAATATTCCGCCACGTCACCTCCCGTACTCCGGGGCGTGACAGAATGGTATCAGAGCTCAAGGTTATGAACCTTGGGAATTGTGCACACATAGGTTTGACAATGAAATACCTCTGACAGTCCAAATTTTGTTTTCAGAAGTGAGAGAATGGCACCTAGACGTCGTTCGACAGCTGACGCCGAGTTCAGAAATGATGAGAGGCTGATGAGGTCTATGTTTGCGGCTTTCCAACAGATGGCAGCCAGGGCTAGACCGAAAGACTCCAATGTTGGTAGTCGGCATGCTTTCTTTAAGGAATTTCGGCGGGCATCTATTCTAACTTTTGATGGCAACGGGGACCCGCAGTTAGCTGAATATTGGTTGGATTCGATCTTGAAGCATCTGGATACTCTTGGTGTACCTGAGGAGTATCGTGTGGAGTTTGCGGCGTATAAGCTCGAGGGTGGCGCCAACACCTGGTGGAAACAAACTAAGCGTCTGGAGCACGGTGGCGATATCAGCTGGGACAAGTTCGAGGAGCTGTTCTATGATCGGTATTTTCCGCAGGGATATAGAAACCAGAAAGCAGCTGAGTTTTATAGATTGCAGCAGGGTGATATGTCAGTCCGGGAGTATGAGGCAAAGTTTAATAAGTTGGCTAGGTTTGCTCCATCAGCGGTGGCATCGGAGCGTAAAAAGTGTATTAAGTTTCAGGAAGGACTCAAGGCTCCTATTCGACGGCAGTTGGTTGCTCTACGGCTTAGGAGTTTCGGAGAGCTTGTGTCGTCGGCAATCTCCGTGGAGAATGATTATGTGCCATATTGTGAGGACCGAGCCAAGGCTTCAGGAGGACCGCAGAGGAGTGGCAGGAAGAGCACCAGTAGTCGTCCAGCTCCGGGGAAAGGCAAGCAAGGCGGTGCGACCAGTGGCAGTAGCAGTTCGTCTGGCAGCGGGTGCAGCAATCCCTACAGCTTTCATTGTCATTTCTGTCAGCAGCCCGGACACATCAAGAGGAATTGCCCGATCAGGAGTGCTCGTCTTGGATCTCAGACAGGGGAGGATGCCAGTCGTTCGTCTCAACCTCAGCCTCAGACCCTACCTCCGCCTCCGCAGTATCCGCAGTTCTCTCCTCAGCAATTCTCATATCCGGCACGGGGGCAGCAGCCGCAGCATTTTCAGCGTAGTGTTCCTCAATATCGAGCGTCGAGTACAGGTAGTGTGCAATCATCTCCATCTCAGCAGCATCGGCCGAGTAATCCAGGACCCAGTAATGTCGGTAAAGGAAAAGGAAAAGCGCCAGTGCAGGTTCATGCAATGGCATCTGGAGGGTCAGATTCTCAGACTGGTAACGCAGTTATTGACGGTATGATCTTGGTTTCTAGATCCTTAGCTCGTGTTTTGTTCGATTCCGGTGCCTCTTATTCTCTCATTTCGAGTTCTTTTGTACATACCTTGGGATTAAAGGTAGAAGAGTTTAATGAACCCCTAGTCATAACTTCTCCCTTGGGACGGGTGTGTGTAAATTCTGTGTGTAAATTCTGTAAGATAAAGATTGGGGATGAGATTTTGAAAAGTGATTTGATTATACTCCCCATGAGGTCCTATGATGTAATCCTAGGGATGGACTGGTTAACCAAGTATAGTGCAGTTTTGGACTGCCAACTTAGAAAGGTGACCCTAGTGTCTGATAGGGGGACGGTAATCACTTACCAGGGTGGTGGTGATTGGTTAATGAGTGAGCGTCTCATGAAGTCGTGTCTAGGAGGGCGAAGGAATTTAGATTGTTTTGCTTTTCTTGCCAACCTGAATTGCGAGCCCTATGTTTCGAGTAGTAGTGTAGCGATTTCGGTGGTTGATGAGTTTGAGGATGTTTTCCCCGACGAGTTGCCAGGATTACCACCGCATCGGGAGATTGAGTTTGGTATCGAGTTGTTTCTAGGGACATCACCAATTTCTATGGCACCTTATCGGATGGCGCCAGCAGAAATGAAGGAATTGAGGAAGCAACTTCAGGAGCTTGCTGATAAAGGGTATATTCGGAATAGCACATCTCTGTGTGGAGCACCAGTTTTGTTTGCTAAGAAGCATGATGGGACTCTTAGGTTATGTGTGGATTATCGGCAGCTAAATCGTGTTACGGTGAAGAACAAGTATCCCTTGCCTAGGATTGATGAGCTATTTGATCAGTTGGGAGGTTCGCGATACTTCTCGAAGACTGATTTGCGTTCAGGTTATCATCAGCTCAGGATCAAGGAAGAGGATGTTCCCAAGACAGCATTTAGGACTCGGTATGGGCATTTTGAGTTCCTGGTTATGTCGTTTGGGTTGACGAATGCTCCAGCAGCTTTTATGGATCTGATGAACATGATATTTAGGCCGTATTTGGATCAGTTTGTGATCGTGTTCATCGATGATATTCTTGTGTATTCTAAGACTTAGGAGGAGCATGAGCAGCATCTTCGGATCGTGCTTCAGACTCTACGGGAGCACCAGTTGTATGCTAAGAGGGAAAATGTGAGTTCTGGTTGACTGAGGTCAAGTTTCTGGGTCATGTTATCTCGGAGCATGGTATTTTAGTGGATCCGTCCAAGATTGAGGCTATATTGGGATGGGAACGACCAAAGAATGTAGCGGAGATTCGCAGCTTCTTAGGTCTTGCTGGATATTACAGGAAATTTGTAAAGGACTTTTCGAAGATTGCAGCTCCGTTGACGAGATTGATCAAGAAAAATGTCAGGTTTGAGTGGGATGAAGATTGTGAGTCTGCTTTTCAGGAATTGAAGAATCGGTTGACTTCAGCTCCAATATTAGTTATTCCTAGTAGTGACGAGCCGTATGAGGTTTATGTGGATGCTTCAGCACGCGGACTTGGATGCGTGTTGATGCAGCATGGACGTGTGGTTGCGTACGGATCGAGACAGTTACGACCTCACGAGCAGAATTATCCTACTTACGATTTAGAGCTTGCGGCGGTGATCTACGCGCTGAAGATTTGGAGGTGTTACTTGTATGGAGCGTCGTTTCAGGTCTTCTCCGATCACAAGAGTTTGAGGTATCTGTTCACTCAGAGGGATCTTAATCTGAGGCAGCGCAGATGGGTAGAGTACATGGAGGATTATGATTTCGTGTTGCAGTATCATCCCGGGAAGGCTAATGTGGTCGCGGACGCGCTTAGCAGGAAGTCTTCAGGGATTCTCGCTTGTTTGATTTTTGAGGACTGGAGCAGGGATGCGATAGTGAGTGAGTATCGGCTACTGTATCATGAAGATGGTGATCGAGTTTCGTTATATCATGTGGAAGCGACTCCAGCTCTTGTTCGGATGGTGAAGCAAAGTCAGTGGTAGGATCGGCATTTGCAAGGGATTTGGTCGCGGATTCAGAACGGAGAGCAGTTTGAAGAATGGAGCGTGCATGCAGATGGATCGTTGTACTTTCGGGAGCATCTTGCAGTTCCAGTTATCGCCTAGGTGACGAAAGCCGTTCTAGACGAAGCTCATAGGTCTCAGTTTGCTATTCATCCAGGGAGCACCAAGATGTATCGTGATTTAAAGAGGCAGTATTGGTGGAGAGGCATGAAGAAAGATGTTCGCGAGTACGTGGCCGAGTGTTCGACGTGTCTTCAGGTGAAAGCTGAGCATCAGAAGCCTGCAGGTCAGCTTCAGCCGCTTCCTATTCCAGGGTGGAAATGGGAGCATGTGACAATAGATTTCCTCACAGGTTTGCCAAGGACGGAGCAGCGGCATGATGCAGTTTGGGTTGTGGTCGATAGGTTGACGAAATCGACGCATTTCATTCCGTTTAGGTCGACGTGTTTCAGGAAGATTCTCGGGGAGTTGTATATGCAGAACATTGTGAGGTTGCATGGAGTTCCTTTGTCCATCACCTCTGATCGAGACACCAGGTTTAATGCTAAGTACTGGAGGAGTTTTCAGGAGGCTTTGGGTACGGATTTGAACTTCAGTACGGCGTTTCATCCTCAAACTGATGGACAGTCTGAGCGGGTTATTCAGGTTCTCGAGGATATGTTGCGTGCTTGTGCGTTGGACTTCGGCGGAAATTGGAAGCAATGTTTGCATTTGGCGGAGTTCGCGTACAACAACAGTTATCAGGCGAGTATCGATATGGCACCATTTGAGGCATTGTATGGGCAGCCGTGTCGATCACCTGTGTGTTGGGCCGAGCCGGAAGATAGAGTTATTCTTGGGCCGGATGAGATTCGTGACAGCAACGAGAAAGTCGCAGTGATTCGAGGTCGGTTGAGAGCAGCTCAGAGTCGGCATAAGAGTTACGCGGATAGGAGACGTAGACCCTTAGAGTTCACGGTTGGAGATTTTGTTCTCTTGAGGGTGTCGCCTCGTAAGGGAACTATGCGGTTCGGAGTGAGTGGGAAACTCGCGCCGAGGTATATTGGGCCGTTCGAGATCACTCAGCGTGTTGGTGTGGTCGCTTATCGGCTTAATCTTCCGCCCGAACTTTCTCATGTGCACGATGTGTTTCATGTGTCGATGCTTAGGAAATGTCCATCTGGGCAGGATAAGATAGTTTCGTTTCGCGATGTACAGGTTCAGGAGGATACGACGTACAAAGAAGTGCCGATTCAGGTTATCGACCGGAAGGTGATTAGCTTGCATCGTCGTGAAATACCATTGGTAAAGGTCATGTGGCAGCATCATGGGGTTGATGAAGCCACTTGGGAGTTAGAGTCGAGTATGCGGGAATTGTATCCGCATTTGTTTTGTTTTTGAAGTGAGTTGTAAATTTCGAGGACGAAATTTCTTTTAGGGGTGGAGAGCTGTAACGTCCCAAAATTTATTTAATGTTAATGTACTATAAATGATGAATTAGTGTGCCATAATTAACGTTTTAACATTAATTAAATTATTGGGTTGGATTTTGAATTTTTGGTTGTTTTGTTAAATTGATGTGTTCAAAAGATTTCTTATTGTTTTAAAATGATATTTTGAGTTTTAAAACACAACAATTTGTAAAATATTAAAAATACCCCGTTTTGCAAAACCGTGGGCAGCCTATGGTTTTCGCACAGTGAAACCGCCCACCGATTTCTCTATTTATTTCCTTTTTCTCTCTCTCTCCTCACTTCCACGCTCACTCTCCCTCTCTCTTCTCTCATCTCTCTCGGCAATCTCCCTCTCTCTCAATTCTCTCTCAAATTTTTGAACTCCATTTCGAATCCAAGCTTCGGGTTAGCAGGGAGGAAGCTCGGGGACGTGATTCGGCAACCGAGAACGCGGATTGAAGCTTCGATTCGAGGTTAGATTCGAAATTTCTAAACTTTTTCTAAAATTTTTAATTTTGTGTGTTTTTGAATTCTAGGTTTGTTTTAGCTTAGAAAACCTGGTATTTGAGTTAAATGAACTTAGAACAACTAGAATCTAAGCTTAGATTGAAGAAAAACGGATTGAATTCAAGATTTTTCATTTTTCTCCTCATTTTCTCATTTTCGGATTTTTGAGAATTTTGAGTTTAAATCTTGTTTAAATGAGTCCAAACATGTTCTAGTATGTTTTTCTATCATCTATGAACATTTTTCATGCCTGGGAATTGAGAAAAACAGGTTGGAACCAAGATTTGGATTTTGGGGATCGAGAAACCTGTGGCTGGGATTTCTGGATTTTCCCAGTTCGGCAGGCCGGTGTTCTTCCGACCGGCAGGCCAAATCTGGGGAAATGTTCGGCCGACCGAACTTTGCTTCCGGCAGGCCGAACTGTGCAGTTCGGCAGGCCGAAGCAGGGCGTCCGGCAGGCCGACCGAGGCATGGAAATTTTTGTGATTTTTACCCGTTTTCACTGTTTTGAACCCAGATTTAAATCCCAACCTTATAGAATGATTTTAAAGGTACAAATGGCACACTAGGACATCATGAAATGATTTAGTAACATAGAATGTCTCAAACTAGATATTGATCGACTTAGTTTGTATCTAGGATCGTTCGTGGTTCCGTGGAGCTAACATATAGCGGATCGGGATTACGGTGTGGGGTACCGGCACGAGTATTGAGGTAGGACTTTTATCCTATTTCTTTGGTAGCCTAGTTTTGAAATGATTTGGCTTTGAAAATGATTTCTATCAAAATGTTTTCAACGGTTGTTTGAAAATGGTTTTATCGGTTATATTTTAATATACCGTGATCTGAAATGAATTTCATAATAAATGTAATTGACAACACTCAGTAATTGTGTTTTGAATGATAATGATAATAAACACATGGACATGATGCCATATCAGAGATCGGGTCGTGTAGCGATCGACCTTGGGGGCAGGTCCCGAAACCCAGCTGGGCCACTACGGTGGTGATATCATGGTTTGCCTAGGTAAAAGTAAAATGGTGTTTTGATTTGACGAGTGGATTGTTCTGTGATAGAACGGTTCTACTCAAATTATTTATTTATTTATTTATTCAAGTTTCCTTTTGAATAACTTCTAGTAATGTTATTTTTCTTTGCATTAAACTATTTTATAAAACATAGTCCTACTGAGCCTTTCGCTCACGTTTTACCTGTTTTAAATTTCCCCCCTCTAGGTGGTTTCCCATTTAGGTTTGGAGAAGATTTTTCGGACCGAACTCAGGAGCAATAAGAGGATTATTTATATTCTGTATTATTAATCAAGGCATGTAAGACTTAACTTTATTTGTACTTGGACTGTAATTGTATTCATGATATTGTCAGAACTATATGTGTGCACAAGTTGTGGGTTGTGGAACCCATATTCGCGGTTTTTATTTAATTTTTATTACCTGCTTAATACTTATAAATTCTTTTATAAAATCTGGTGGAAAATCTTCTTAATTTTTATTTAGTTTGATTCTCAAACTCTCGATTTTTATTTAAATTCTTGTTTAATTAATCTAAATATTCTGCCACGTCACCTCCCGTACTCCGGGGCGTGACAGTAGTACTAGAAGTACTGCTTCCTATCGCGCACACACACACACACACATATATATATATATATATATATTTAATACACACACACATACATTTAAACTTCCTCATTGTCATGTTTTCAACTTTATCCTCGTCCTATTTTTGTCTATGTATAGGAATGGCTTAAAAAAATTGTCCAAACCCTTAAAAAAAGTGACATTTTTGTGAGATTTTTGGACCATAGAAGCACCACTATTAATGTGCTCCTAACATACCACTACTAGAAAGTTATTTATAAGAGCACTTAATGATCATGCCCAGTAGTAGGTTGTAGCGCATGTATGTGACACACACACCAAAAGGTTACTAAACTTCAAATATTGTAATAAAACATTAAACTCTTCTATTTTATCTTTCGTAGTTAAGAACTAAGATGGTGTATTCAAACAGCGCTTAAGGTAGTAAAAATAAGAAGACATTTGACGCTTTTGAGATCATCAACTACCAATATATAAACCAATATATACATATATCTAAACATAAAATTTTATAATAATCACACACAACAATTACATACCAACATCCTGAGAGACAAACATATAAGAACCACCTAGTCCTGCCTAAAACACCATGAACTCAACGAAAGATTAAGATCAAAATACCAAAACACATATATAGAGAGTACTCCACCTCAGAAATAGCAAACCAAGAGATACAAAAGAGATGGGAGGCATGCATCTTAGCAGCACAAGACTGCACGAAGCATTGTTAGATGCTAAAAACACACACATAACCTAATAGCTATAAAAATGTTAAGGGGAACCGACGGTGTTGAGCACTACATACTAATATAAAATCTACCTTCTTTTGAATGTAGTAATTAAGACCGAAAATGCCCTAGACATTTTTAATATTTATAAAACAACTAGATCCGTAAAACCAAATTATATCCCTTAGCACTCAATACAATATGCATTACAAAATAGCAACAAAAGATATAATGTAAGTTAGGACCTAAGACAGCTTATAAAGGCTGATGAGAAGTAGAGGGTGGCCAGCATTTCTCCTGCATGACCTCATAAGAAGCCCGGAGCTTCTCCACCCGTGTCATCATGGCCCTCAAGTCTTCTCCAGCACGAGCAACCTCCTCTCCCTTCTGGACCAGCTCGGCGGATTCACGGCACGATTCTATCATCTCTCGAAGAACAGGAAGCTTAACATCCTGCCTGTCCACCACGGCCCAAAGCTGAAGCACCTCTTGTCTGAGTTGGGAGATCGGAATATTATCCTTCGGAGCAGGCGCATTAAACAAAGCCAGGATTTGGCCGACGGTGGCCGCCACGGTGTAGCGGAACCAGTCGTGTAGCCGGTCGAGCATCGGGAGGAATCCTGGGTCCTTGGTTTGGTAGAAAAGGCACCAGTACTGGAGTGTGGGATTCAGTTCACGGGGGAGTTGAATGAAGGAAGCCAAAGCGCGGTGTCTTGGAGAAGGCACTTCAAGTCTTGTAGAAGTGTCCCTTGGCACGTGATCATGATAACCTGTAATCATGACCGTCGGATTGTTTGAGGGAGAAAGCCCATCTTGGAGAGATGGCATGGCGGTGCTGGCTGAGGGATCGACCATATTTACTATGTCCTGATTAGAACCCAAAAACGTGTTTTTAAATGAACAAGAGCGATAATAATATATATATATGCACAATAATATATATATATATACATTTGTTTATATGGGTAGGAGTTTTCGTTATAGCACGTCGAAATAAAAGTCATAATATGACATCCATTAACCGTAATAATATAAATACTAGAAAAAAGTAAGATGATCATAATTAAAGTATGATTTCAAACATTAAATATAACATTGATTCTAGAAACGTGTAACATACTTTTTTTGTTATGGTTTTTAAAGAAAATTTTTTAGTGTTATGTTTTTTTAATTTTGATGTTACGTTTAACGATTAATTTTTTATTTTTAATATTATGTTGGAGGGGAGTTCTCTCCAAAAAAAAACTGTAAAAAAACCCTATATAAGCCCAAAAAATTTAACCTTAATCACTTTGGGAGTACTGGAAACAAGATTCATTGTTGCTTTTGGAAAATTTCCAGCTGAAGTTTCCTGTGGAGGATAGTTCAGAGAAATCACTGCTAATAAGATTTTAACAAGAAGTTTTTAATCTGAACTAGTTATTAAGGAGGAAATAATTAAAGAAGGAAAAATAAGAAAAATAGCAAATTTTTAAACTTTTTGAATTGAATTGCAAGTTTTGAAAATATTTATAGTAACATATTTTTGATATAAATAATTATCGTAAATCTACTTCTTATTATAAATAAATGAACCTCCTTGAAAAAAAAAAGATATTTACTACAATTTTCCATCAAGAAAAAGGAGACAAATAATGGTCTCTGTACCTGGGTACCATTCAAATTTTGAGGCGGGCCTCCAGCATGGGCGTGGGCAGCATTTGGGATGTCTGCAGAAATTAAACCTTGGGCCTGGGTTGGACTGAGTGAGTTTCGAATCACAACCTGGCCCAAATTACAATATAAAAGATAAGGGGGAAAGAGGTGAGAGACAACATTTAAGGTTGATAGCATTGCATTTACATAGTTTTTTTTTTTTTTTGAGATATTTGAGGAATATGCGGCCTAAAAACTTAGTGAATTAAATTTTACTTCACCCTAAAAAAGTCTTGCATTTATTGTCATGTTGTTCAAACAAAATTAGTTTGTTAGACAATTATACCCTCTTGATCATCAAGAATTCAACAAAAAAGCTATAAAGCTCAATTGACATGAACTATAAAGCTTAAGAGTATATTTTATATTCTAAATATATTGTGACTTGGCTATGATATTTTCTACAAATATTTTTTTCCTTGTGGGATAAATCAATCTAAGCCTAGAATTTGTGGTATTCTTTTAAAGACCCTAGTTTTTTTTACAGAGCAATCCTATCCATAGGGTTAAAACCTCACTACTAACAAAACAGTGGAGTCTAGTCTAAAAAATACACTATATATTAGACTGGTGGCCACAGTCTTATGAAAAATGGGGTTATAACGCTATAGAGATGAAAAAGATTTTTTCTTTGTTATGAGCGGTGTTAAATTTGGTATTTGGATAAGAAAATCAATCTATAATAAAATGCCATTTTTTATATACCAAATTTTAGCATCTGTTATATGTACATACATATATATATATGTGTGTGTGTGTTACTAAATTTAGTATAAGTACACAATATGCTAGAGTTTGGTATTTAAATTGATATGTTGAGTTTTTTACTTAATATTTGCAATATTTCTATTTTCATATTTTCTAAAAATTAAAAATTTAATTTTTTTTAGTTCCAATGTTCAAAAACTTATGAAAAAAATAAATACAATATTAATTAAAATAGAGATACGTATTTGCAAACAAAATAAAATAACATATTGAATGTATTATTTTCTATTTTTTGTTTAAAATAGAAATACACATTCAAGACAAAATAAAATAACATATCAAATATAATATTTTGTATTTTTGTGTCAAATATAAAATTGTATTAGCATTTCCCTCTATAATAGTTCAATTAGACAAATAGCATACTTCTATATAACTCAAGTTAAAAAGTAGAGAAAAAACAATATATTATAAAGAACAACAAAAGCCAAGCATTAGATGACATAATTACCCTTATTATCTGCCAATGTCGTAAATTCATAATGACGGCTTATAAATAGTTACTGACCTAACCATATATAATATTCCTCAAAAGGTAGATAAAAAAGGCAGAGAATCAAAGACATTATAACATAGAATGATATCAACAAATATCATCATTTTAAATTTGATTCTTTTATTAATATTTCTGCGTTTATCTACACATTCCAAAAAAAAAAAATGAAAGAGTAAAATTGGCAGACTATGCAATTGAATTATAAATTTATTTATTCTTCTATATTTTGTAAAATCTACTGTTAATTTGACACCGCCTTGAAAATGTGTCATTTGTGTAACTTTTTTAAGGGGATCATTTGTGTAACTTGTGTAATTATTTACTAATTAATGATAATTGATATCCGTAGAATTAAATAGATAAAACGTTGTAAGAATTATACTACGTGGTAAAATTACCATGATGGAATTGAAATTTAACAAAATTTTCAGAATATTTTAAATAGTAAAATTACACAATAATTACTAAAATAATGTCTTACACATCGTAGTATAAATTTTTGTTTATTCATGAAATATTCCTAAAATTTTGCTATGTTTCTATTTCGCTATTGAGATTTAGTAATATGCCTTAAAAATCTCTAAAATGATTTTTTTTTTTAAAGAAGTACAATAAATAAATGAGGAAAAAAAGCTTAGATTTTAAATTTACCTGTTCTGTTAAACCTCCAATAGCCGAAGAAGGCTCACCGCCTGGAGGGTAAAAAGAAAAATGTAAAACAAATATTAGAGATAAAAGAAGCATGTAATGACAACTAATGTGCCAATATGACTACTAATTAAGTCACATGATATGGATTAGGGTTGATTGAAACTTAGGTTGAGAGGGTGTGTGCTCAATCTCCTTTAAAAAATGGAGTGAAAATTATAAGTCCACCTTGAAGAGTTTCCCGAAGCGATGCCTCAATGCGGGCCAACTTGGCCGAATGATCTTCAAGGAGTTTTGGTAGGGGCCGAGGAGAAGAGGGACTTGCTTCATCTAATCATGAGCCATCAAAGTAAGATTAATGTAAGTTTGTATGTATAAAAAAAAACTACATATGTATAATTTGCACGTAATATATGGCAATAAATTAATAATAGTAACTCCTTGCAAAACTAAGGACATATATAACAGAAATTTCCTTCGGTGTACTTTTGATCACCTTGGCGTGGCCTTTTCTGAGGCGACGGTTGAACTTGATCAAAACCCGGTGGAACAGGAACAATAGCGATAGGAAGCGCTCCTTGATCCCTAGTGACTCTCACAATGCCCAAGAAGTGAGTCCACCGGTTGATGAACGTCGACGAAGCCCTACCCACACGAGCATACGCAGGAAGAGGGACCGCATTGACGTTTTGCAAATACGGAAGAAAGTGAGAGATCATAGGCTTAGATCTTGACTTAGACAAAAAACCCATGTCGAAATAATGCGGCCAAGTTTGGTCAAGCCCAAATTGTCTCATAACGAGATGCGGCATATAAGCCATTTCTACCCAGCGGTGGACCTCCCTGTCGTCTTCTTTCAAGGCCCAGATTGCATGGGGGAGCAGAGTGGCAATCCATGTCTCGATCTTGCTGCAGCTTGCATGGGGAAAAACATTTTTGAACATGAAAGATCTTACACTTCTCACTATCCCAGGATACATAACAGAAGGGATGTTTGAGTAGCGAGACAAATAAGGCCTTTCACAATATAGAGCAGTATGGCTTAAAGCCAATTCAATGCTCATATTTGGGTCTACTTTCACATTATGCCAGAGAATAGCCCTAGGAAAACTAGAGTCAAAGAACTCCGGGTCGCAAAGATCCACAAGAGAAGGAGTAGTAACGTTTTTAGCAGGAGCGACAGTAGGAAAACGCTCGAAAATAAAAAGCATTAAGAACTGAGTGTTAAGACAAGTGGACACATGTAAAGCTCCATCAAGAAAACGTTCGATTATGCCATCTAGTTCAAGATAAAGGTTGCCTAGGAAAAGAGATCCTAGGGGTAATTTATGGCCCGCACTCAAGCAACAAGCCAAACGATAAAAACGAGGATGGAGAATGTTTGACTTGGAAGGGCAAATGAAGAGTTGAAGCCAAACGCAAAGAACGCCGGTCAAGAAAGGAACACTATCAGCTTTGACGGATCCTTGGAGAAACAACAACCAGTTTGAGATGTAGAGTTCACGACCCAAGTTTTTAAGCGCCGTCGTCATTTTTTGCAGCTGGTCAAACAAGAGAACCTCGTTTGGACCCAAGGAAATGTTGACAAGATCCTTATCATCCTCGAAGGATAGTTCGGCTAGGCAGTCTACGTCTTCTCCGGTTGGGGTGGTCCAGCCTCCAGAGCGCCAGAAGGCCTTGCTGGGTGGGGACCACCGGAGGATGAGTTCCTTCAAAGCCCTAGGGCTAATGTCGGTGAACAAATGGGCTGCGGCCCAAAGGGGACGGAGAATGCCCGCTTCGGTGAGGCGCTGGCGATGGTGGTGAAGGCAAGCTCTGGTGAGGTGGAGGAAAGGTTCGCGGTAGGGACGGTGGTCGGAGAACTCGATGGACAAGAGATCGAGGTGGCGAGGGTGTCGGCGGAAAGCGAGAGGGGAGGCGGCGAGGTCCATCTGTGGGGACGCCAAGAAGGAACGCCGTGAGCTGTCAGAGAAGAAGAAACGGGTGTCGTGATCATCGTCATTTTGGTTCACGGCTTCGATTGGAACGTCGCAGAAACATGGGTCGGTGATGGCGAGATTTTGGGCCATTTTTCTTTTCTTTTCTTTTTGGAAAGGGAAGTGTAAATGGTGATGAGTAACTAGGGCAAAGCAAAGAAAGAGACGAGTAAAGAATGATAATAGGGATGGATCAAAAGAGTGAATAGACGTATATTATAACTTCTAATGAACGTGTATATATAGACCGGGTCTCGAGTAAATATTCCAGAAAATTTGATATTAACTTATATATGTAAAAATTATAAAAAAAAATAAAGAAAAGGAGAAAAAAGAAATGGAGAATTAAGATATAGACCGATGACGGGAAAAAATTTAATGTAATGGAGTTGCATGCGTGAGGTAAATGAGAGAGTAAGAAGGTAATAGCTAGAGTGTGCATGGGGAAGTATGACAAAATAAAATAAAGTGGAAGAAACCAACAAATATAGATGATGAGCAGGTAAATATATAGTAGTGTGTTTGTCAAACTTAATTCTAACTCATCAGTTATAATTTAAATTGTATAAAACTCTCACATATTATAATACTTTATTGGTTCTAATTTAAACAATGTAAAATTCTCACGTACTATAATTCTTACAATTTCAACCCACTTTCCAAACACCCCATTAGAGAATTTAGGATACAAGTTTCAACAACAAAGTTTCAACTACTACAATATAAATAACGCAAAAGTAAGCTACAATATCAACTTTTCATGTGCTACTACAACGTTAAAGTTTTAACTTCAAATTCTAACTTGGCTCCCAATTACAGCACTCAGTCATAGTATCTAAATAGGAAAAAAAAGGACACTGTACTAGCATATAGAGTGATGCTAAATTTGGCCAGACCTGTCTTATATTGGAAAGACCGAGTAGATAATTAATAGAAGGGTGGGATTTTACTCAAGGTAAGCTACGTGGTAGGCAAGGAGCTTGTCAGTGATCGTCAGTCGATTTGGAAGTTGGATCGGAGACAAAAACACCCAGAGAAAAGGGCTCTGATGAACCCCTGATAGAGCCGTCTGTGTATTGTATATTGTTGCTAATCAGATCACCTTTGTTTCTAGCTAGTAAAGTAAAAAAGGACTATCGATCTCTCTAATGATGACGATCTTCTTAAGAAGATAGATTTGATTTTTGATTCCCTAGGAGTATAAACAGAAATAGAATAGTTAGAGAGAGATCATAGAAAGAAATGAGAGAGAGAGAGAGTTTGTAGTGATACACGAAAAGAACATGAAAAAAAAAAGAGACTAAATATGGTCAAAACCAGAGTTAGGACCATAATGAGGATCATAATAGTAGATCCATTAAAAACAAAGGATAATAGATTTAAGTCATATACAGCACCAAAATGGCAATCGGAATATTATAGATTTGAGAGAGGCATACTTGTGCTATCAGAAGGAATGGAGGCAAGTTACGAACAATTTTCTCTGGTTGTCCATTCGCTGTGTAGATGGCAATCAGAATATTATAGTATGCCTCTTTATATATAAGGATTCCTATGTTATATATTCTACCTAGCTCTTTGCAAACAGAGTAAATTGTTCGTAACTTGTCAGTATTTCCTCTACTTCTTTTTACAGCTTTGTCGCTTTCATAGGGGAGCTCCCTTTTATAGCTATTTTTCATGAGCCATGTCTTCATGGACAAAAAAAAAAAAAAGAGGAGAAAAGAAGGGCTAATCCAACCCAAGACCTTATAGAGCCATATATATATGAAGTGTAAGAGTACTCTAATTATTGCCATGATCTCATATTGTCTCCTGTGGCCTTACTTGCTTGTATATTAACGGTGTGTTGTTTTTAGAAGTAGATGAGATAGAAATACCTAAAGTTCAGGTTTCGTGATTCTTTTCTAATCTTATTCTTTATCATTGTAATTAAAAAGTGTAAAAACTGAAAATGGATATAGCTCTCGTATTAAAATAAATTATTATAAATTTTGTTTGAGTATTTTGTTTGCTTTATGTTCCTTAATTAGTAAAAGATTATCGCGTCTTATTTGTAACAATATACATACGTTTATATGCAGGGTTTGTCTTTGGTGAAGGAATGATTCTACGTACATACTATATAAACAAAGAGTTGCAAGTATAACACTAGCGTGGAGCATTAAATTGTTTTTTATTACAATTTACCAGGAGTGTTATTATTATTATCATTATTATTATTATTATTATATAAATACATACATGGCGGACAATTATTTACAAAAAAAAAATTAATGATACGCCTAAACAAACAGGCAACTGTGTGTACTTAAGATAGAAGTCTACCAAAAAAAACCCAGGCTAGACGTGGCTTTGAGGATGGATACCGAAAGCCTTAACAAGTGATATCAAAGTCAAATTTCAAATAAAAAAATTATAATACATGATCAAATTATTGTTACGAAATTAAAATCTAGCACAATGTTTAGATTATCTTAAAAATATCTTTAATGATATAGTAATTATTTTAATGATGTCATATATTGTACGATATAATTACATAGTAATAATTTTAATGATATCATTTTAAGACATTTATAGAATTTTTACAAACTGGAGTTATATTTTAATTCAATAAACATAATTAGGCCAGTTGTCTCATTAACCCTTTTAAATATAGCCATGTATGTATGCATAAATATATGAAGCCTAGAAAAAATGAGACGCAGGTTGATAGCCCCTCTATAAAGAAATTGTGATGGACCAAAAAAACATGGTTAAAAATGAAATAATCCTGAGATGGAAGCTCCATATGGTACTGTAAGACCACGATGCAGTGGAGCTTTAGATGGAGATATGACCTTCGTCGTTTGCTAGTTTGAGGAAGATGTGAATAACTGAATGTATATCATTTGCTAATTTTGAGGGGGACTGTGATGAGTAAGCCATAAAATAAATATTAAGTTTTAACAAAAAAATTGAACAAAAATACATATTAAATTTTAACCCAAAAAAATTGAACTACTCCACATATGAAGTTAATCTTGTGAATATAATCACAGGATGGCTTCTATTTTACAAAATGCACAAAAACACATCTTTTTTGTACATGAAACAGGAGTTCTTGCCAAAACAACTGCCCGTAAGTAAGGTAATTAGTAAGTACTTTCTTTGATCGAACAACCAGCTTTATATATAAGAAATGCTTATCCAAATGTAATTTAAGTAAAGGATATGATGCTGGAAAGTGTGGCGTGTGGCTGCTAAGATTACTTGCTCTAACGGAAGCAAACTTCGACCATGCAAATTTGCTAAGAAAAGGGGAAAATATCTACTGCAATGCTTATTGTATATGGTGCGAAGGAAATATTTACATCTATCTATCCACACATACATGCATATATAAAAGAGCTAAAGAAGCTTTCCTCATTCTCTCCTTCTTTTGGTTTTTTTTTCCTCTTTTTTTTGTTTTTTTTTTCTTTATAGTTTTTCTAATTTTTTCTTCCTTCTTTCTATTTGATTTTCCCTCTCCTCCAAAACTTCTATACACTTTACTAATTTTTTTACCGTGTATTTCTTTGAAATACATTTTCTTTCCCCACTTTTCTTGTAGATTTAAAGTATTTTCTTTCAAATGTGTCCTTACTTAATAAAGTTACATGTCAATTTCAGTCAAAACACTATCAACAGTGGATAATTTGCTACAATTTTGTAAAATTCATATTACAATTTGCAACCACCTAGAACTAAAAGTTCAAGGGCAAATTGTTAATGTGCAATAAATTCAAAGTTGCAAAAGTGCAAGAAAACTCTAATTTTTTTCCTGCATAGTCTTCAATATATCAAACTAATCTTTATAATTTTTTTCTTAACTAGTATGCTAATATATTTTTTCAAATGTCTCTTTTTAAAACATTTTACTCAATATTTTAGATAACTATTTTCCCATTAATATATTTTTTCTAATTCGTTGTTATGGAGGTAATTTTTCTTAAATATATCATACCTAAATATTTTCTTAAATATATAAAATAGTATATAAAAAATAAAAATTAATATTCAAAATTTTGACATGCGATGGTATATAAAAACTTAATCCCCACTTGTGTAGCACATGATACTGAATTAGTTAATTAAGATGGGAAGCTTATTAATGAAACTGAAAAGGCAATTTCCAAAAAGAAATTAAAAAGAAAAAGGAACTGAAAATTCAAAAAGTTTTGGCAAGGAGCACAGAAGGAGAGTACTGCACTTGCAGAATCCCGCTAATGACCGAGGTGTTTTATATGTCCTTCTTTAATTAAATATGAAGGGGGAATGAACAGTAATTCCAGTCAACTTTTTGTAAGGGAAATTGGTATTACAGTCAACACCTGTGTCGATAAAAACGTTGGAAGTGGGTCTCTGATAATGCGATCTTATTTCCTGCCTAGATAATAAGTGTTATCAAGTGTTTTATGAACCATAATTTTAAAAGTACGGCTAATTTTAGAAGCTCTATCATAAAGTAATGAATTATATATGAACACAGATTTTAAAAATAAATAAATAAATATATATTCCAATTTTTTAAATCATCTATGATTGATCGTATTTCCCTTGTTTTTGCTTACAAGTCTTTATTTCATGTTATCCATACATGCATTGAGGTGTTTGAAATGGTAATTAGAACCATTGGTTATAACTATTTTTACTGTAGCACGTAAAATCTTTATAATTTAGTAATTGTTTTATTTTTACTGTAGCATATGAGAGCTTTATATTGTTCATAGTCGAAATTATGATTAAGACCGAGCTTACAAAACAACCTATATATATATATATATATATGTATCTCTTTCTCTTTTTTGATTGATTGTTACATTTTTTTATTTTTAATTTATTTATTTTTTCTGAAAATGTAACGAAGTAGCCTGATTGCATTGTCGCACGTTCGCCAGTAATTTTGTGTTTGACAAAGGATTCAACTGTTGCCCATGATTTTCACTGTTCACAATTTTTGCACAAATTTTATTTCCTCTGGTTGTCAGACCATGATCTCTTTTTTTTCCTTTTTTTTTTTGTGTGCGAGCGCGCGCTTAACATTGATTATATTGGCCAATGAGACACTGGGAGAATTTGCCGGAGTAAATGAACATTTCGACAGTGTTTTGTCCAGCGTATAATATTTCTGTCTTGTCCCCTAAGATCTTGACCAAACGAAACGCAGATCCGATATGATGTTTAAGGAAATTATTGATTTTATTGTAGTATATAAAATTTTTACATTTAAAATTTTTTTTTATTACAATATATAAAAATTTATATTATTTATAATTAAAATAATAATACAAACTGTCTTATGTTAAACACCTTGTTAACTAAAAGAGAATTGACTATTTCGAAAGGTAAACAGTAGAAAACTGTTACATGTAGAACCCAGCAAAAAATAATAATACAAGTAAGTACTGTTAATAATACAAGTAAGTACTGTTAGGGAAAGTTACAGAGTATTTGATAATTATGGTTAGAACTATTATTTTAGTTATTAAATAGTATAAAATTTTTATATGTTACAATAAAATGAAAAAAATTACTAAAATATAAAACCCTCACATACTACAGTTTTTTAAACGTCGACCATGGTTCAAACTCCCAAACACCATAATATGGTGTTTGAAAGTATGGTTTGAACCATTGGTTAGAACTGTGAACACTAAAGCATGTGAAAGCTTTAAATTTTAACAACTTTTTTTTTTTACTCTAACATGTGAAAGCTTTATACTATTTCTAACCAAAAAATTAATTAGAATCAATTTTGTCAAACAAGTTATGGTTATGCTTTTTTGGTTTTTTTGACTTTTTGTATTTATAATTTGATAGTAAGTAACTTTAATGATTGTAACTTGTATTTATATGAAACCTCATTCTTAGTATTCCTTATTGGTGAATATTCTCTCTTTTTTCTAATCCATGAATATAAAAACGCTGTCAAACCATGCTCAATCCTTTTGTTCTCTTCTTCTATATTATATTTTTCTTATTCATTTTTCTATAAACCCTTAACTTGGTTTTCGGCTGGCTAGAATGTCACTGTTCATCTTATTTCCAACGGTTCATAATTGGCAATATTCAATACATGATATTTAATGGTTCAAAAAAAGATTGAACTTTACATCTTGTAATAAAGTCAAGTGTGATATTATTATTACCTACAACCACTTGTTTTTTTTTTTAATAATGAAAACGTTAGTTTGAAAATTTTGGCAGCTATATATGCTAAGACACACTGAGGTTAAAGCCCACCAGTGCATAGAAGTTTAGAGAGAGAAAGAAAGCCAGACTTTTGCTTTGTTTTGTTTCTGTTTTTGTTTTTTTTTTTTAAATAATTGGAAACAGAATTGAATGACGGGGGAAGGAAGAGAGAATTACGTGACAGTGAGGAACACAAAATCCAAGCCAAATTTAACCTGGGAAGGACAAAGTAGCTGTGACACTGTGTTGTGTGGGTTTTTTTTTTTTTTTTTTTTTGTTGACAACTTCCATTTTTGCATTATTATATATATACGTATATATTCTCTCTCTCTCTCTCTTCATTAACTCTCTCTAATCTCTATTGCCTGCAAAGAGCCAAAGACTGATTAATGTTTCTTTTACTTTGCATCGACCTTCTTATATATATTTGTCAAAGAGTCCTCGATCTCTATATATTCACCAGGGAAAACGACATGTCAAAATTCAAGCCTTTGTGTCACGTCACAATCACCTAAGATTCTTCGCTTGTTTGTTCAAAGATACAATAACTGATAGAAGCAAGAGGGATTACTTGCTCTTTGAATTAGGGAGACAAGATCATGGATTTCTTAATTAGATTTAAATAAGTTCCTGGTCGTACGTAGTACTTTTTGTTTCTGATCACTGTGATCACCCATATTTATAACAAGACATGACTTGTAAATAAAGTATAAGCATTTAAAACAAAACCCTAAGCTATTTTTTTTTATATATATATATACCTATATAATGTACATATTAAAATGTTTAAAAAAGAAGTTTGCAACCGTAAACCATATAAAATTTTCATCTGTATCTGTAGGATTCAAACTTTGAAACCGTCTCCATAATCTCGCTTAGTTGCCATACTCGTTAAAAAGAATGACGACATCGTCTGCAAGTAAGAAAAGCTAATGGTTGGTGTACAGAGTTTCTGCAGAGAAATGTATAAGCGTGGATTTTGGACTTCATAAGCATTAGTTCCACGTTAAAAAAAGTAATGATGAAAAAACTTCAAAGTACAAGTGGATTGACGACAATTAAATGGTAATGGCCAAAACACACGGGTCGTTGAAAGAAAATGGACCATCAGTTCTTGGAAAGTTCTACAATGCCCTGTTAGTGGCTCCCACTGAGTTTAAGCGTATCAAATTTAGTTAATTAAAGATATTATAATATATGAGAGTTTTATATTATATATTATTTTTTTATAGTATAACATGTAAGAATTTTACATTATAATAACTAAAAATTTTAACTGAAACTGAAATTATCAAATACATTATAAATTAACTTGATCGTCCGATGCATGCCGAAAGATGGCCAATTTCAATGCTTTTTTTTAGATTGGCACATAATCTGATACCAAATTGCGATTGAAAAAAAGGGGACAGAATTTACAGTGGAACTCATCAACCTTAAGTTGAATGAATAATGATGCCAAAAGGACAAAGATAAGAAAATTACTATTTAAAAGAAAAGATAGACTATTGTTAAAAAAAGGTAGTTACTTCCCTAAAAAAAAAAAAGGAAATAAGAGATATATCTAAACAGTGATTTCACATATAATTATATCATAAGTTGTAGAGTAGAGGTATATAGAAAAACCAAAAACAATATCAATTAGTCAAAATCAAACTGAACCGTTCAAAAATAACCGTAAACGAAGAAACTAAGAAAACAATTTAAAAAACCAAACTAAAATAAATATAAACAGTTTGGTTTCAATTTTTGTAACGCCCCTAAATTGAGGTTAGTAGTTTTAATAAATTAAATAAAAAACTAGATAATAAGATAAAACATTAAAACTTTCTAAAAATTTGCTTGGGTCTTAAAACAAATTTTAAAAATTAAAGAAAACATAAAAACAACAAAACCACAGTTTAATGTAGCACCTTTAATTTAATATTATAAATTTTTCATCATTATTAGTCCAATTCTTAAGACAGCTTAATACAGTTACAGATAAAAACATAGGATGCTTACATCACATGGAAAAATATTCTTAACAAATGAAGCAGTTCCAACTAGATATAACTACATAGTTTCCTCAACCATTTTTCTGATTGCCAACTTACATTTTATAAATCCTGAAAAAATAAAAATAGATGGGATGAGTGATAACATGCTCAGTAGGAAAACCATTGCTCGTCTTTTTTGTTAGACCTGCATGGTGATTTTATTTCCATACATATAATTATTTATTTTATAACAATTTCATTATGTTCATATTTGGTGAATACCTTATAAATAAACCTTACTATGTTTCTGTAACATATAATATATTCACAATTAAAACAATATTTTTCAGTATCTATAATGAAATTGAGAATCATGTCTCTCTACTCAATGTAATCCCAAAGGACGTGCTTAACAACTCAAAATTAACGATCTGAGAGTTGTCAGATGAGAAGACATTGAGTCTAGGATTCTTACTAAGACATTTTCTGTGTGGTGCGTTCTAAGACTTTCAACCCAAGAGAGCATCAACGCCTCCCCCTACTTACCTTTTAGAGTATACATGCCCAACGACGTAACTGCCTCCCCCTTCACGTTTTACCATCTTCTCATATCCTTACCGATATGTATAGAATCTATATTATCTAACCATGCTTCTCAAAATTGTATCAATTAAAATATGTCAAATCAATTTCACATCATTGTACATTACATAACGGGTCCACAATATCATATTCTAAGTGATATTCACATAATAATATTAACAAAATAATACATAAATCATCTTGCAAAACAATAACCAATTTTAATTGAATAAAACCTCACAAAAGTTGAGTAACAGAATCTCTACCTCATTGGTAAATTATTGATCGATAACTTCTAACTTATTACCACCACTACGTAATCTCCAAATACGTCTTTCACCTTAAGACGTACAAAAATGATAAATTTAATTTAAATACTAATTCTATAATTATGTTAATTTATTTTATTAGTGTGCCTTTATCATTAATAAGCTCAAAATATACACATTAATTTTCTAACATAATTATACTAATTTCAAAAAATAAAATTGGATTTTATTTCGGTGCAAAATATGTTAAAATCAATTTTAAAACAAATAATTCAATTTTAAAATATTTAGAAATAAAAGAATTAAAATGTTTGATATTCATTAAAATAAAATTGTTTGAAACTACAAATTTTATAGCGAGCATACTTAATAATTCTGCAATATAAATTCTCAAACAACTACCCTGTCCCAGTGGTATAGTATCCTATCACTCTCCTTGCAGGTTAGGTCTAATCCTACCTGACACAAAAATAATTTTTTTAATAAAATGATAGCATATTTTTCCTTCAGTTTTTGATATTGTTTTTGTCACATAATGTCATTTTTCACCTGGGTTTTTGTCTAGAAACGTCCAGAATTATTCCTGCTCTGAATCCAACTAAAAATCATGTTTTAAACCTCAATCTAAGTGTAAAAATATTGTATATTCATCAACAATGATCTAAAACTAATTTCCAACAAATTTCATACTCAAAATCACAATTGAAATCAAAGTTGAAGTTTAGAAAGTTTACATCAAATCCAAGCTAAAAAAATGTGTTTTGATCTCCAAACTATCCTTGTTTTCTTGCTCTATACGAATCTAAGAAGTGGTTTTTGTGATTTTGAAAGAAAATGGTTTGAATTTTTGGGCATTTTGGTTTCTTGGGTTCTTTTGGTTCTGTTGTGGGAACAGAAGAAAAGCAGAGAAAGAAGAACGAGAAAAAGAAAAAGGAAAGAAGAAGATAGAAAATAGGGAAGAAAAGGAGAAAAAGAAAGAATAAAAAAAAAGGGAAAAATCACATCCCATTGATCAAGGGACGTTGTCTAATTGTGTTGAGAATAAAACAAGAGGGGAATGTGAATTAGTCTCCATCGGGAACTTTGGTCATATAATGTCAAATGACATTTTCGTAAATAAGTAAAATAGTGAAGGTTATTCTGGTAATTTCACAAAATGTAAGTAGAAAAATTGTTTTAAAAAAATTATAATAGATAGAATAAATAAAATAAGATATATTTTGTAATGAAAATAAAATTTTACAAATTGACATACTAATAATTAAATTTAATATAGTTAATACCTGTTTAAAATAAAGGGAGTTACAGTTTTGTCATTTTAAGGTTTGGTTCAAAAAAAAAAAACCCAATTCCTAAAAGTACATCGTTTCTCCTAGGTCTGAAAAAGTCTATCCCATCCTCAAAAGTTCACACTCAAACTCAGTCAAAAAACCCTAAAGCCCATCAGTCATCCCTTTGTCGCCGTCAAAACAGCTATTCTCTGTTGTAGCGGCCCCTTCCCTTTGGCATTCTCTATCACTTGGTCTCACAGTTAGTTAGTTTGTTTATTATTATTATTATTGTGCTTTTCAAAAATTCGTGGTGGTTCTCCATTTTTGACACGGTGTTTCTTCATTGCATCCTCAACAGTCTACCTTTTACAGTTGTACAGCCTCCTGTCACACCCCGGAGTACGGAATGTGACATGGTGGATTATTTAAATTAATTAAAATCAAGAATTTTAAGGGTTAAGTCAAATATATAAAAATATGGAAGTTTCAAAACTACATTTTATAAAAGAATTCATAAACATTAAGCAGGTGAAATCATTGAGCGAATAATAAAATAATAAAGAACAGCGAGTAAGGGTCCCACTGACCCACAACTTGTGCACACACATAGTACAGATAATATAATAATACAACCACAGTCCAAGTACAAATAGAGTTAAAACATTACATGCCTTGATCAATTACTACAAACAATCTACTAGTCCTTCTACTGCTCCTGAGTTTTGTCCATAGAGTCTTCTCTAAACCTAAGAGGAAATCCACCTAGGGGGAAATTAAAAACAAACAAAGTGTGAGCGAAAGGCTCAGTAGGACTACATTTCAATAAATCATTTAATTTAAAGAAAAGTCTCACTATTTAGGGAATTATTTAAAAGAAACCTTGAATAAATAAATTTAATAAAACTGTTCTTACCCAAAACAGTTTATTCGGTCGACTAGAAACATCATTTTCTTTTTCTAGGCAAACCACATGAATATCACCACCGTAGTAGCCCAGCTGGGTTTCAGGACCTGCCCCCAAGGTCGATCGCTACACGACCCGATCTCTGATATGGCATCATGCCCTTATATTCATTTCTAACATTATTCAAAACCTATTTACCAGATGTTTTCATTATCATTCATTATGAAGTTCATCTCAGTTCATGGTTTACAAAAAATACAACCGATAAATTTCATTGTTAATCAACCGTTGAAAATATTTTTATAGAAACCCTTTTCAAAACCAAATTATTTTGAAACTGGGTTACCAAAAAAAGGGTAGAAGTCCTACCTCGATACTCGTACCGATGCCCCACACCGTAATCCCAGTCCGCTATACGTTAGCTCCGCAGAACCATGATCGATCCTAGATACACACTAAGTCGATCAATATCTAGTTTGAGACATTCTATGTTACTAAACCATTTCATGATATCCTAGTGTGCCATTTGTATCTTTAAAATCATTTTATAAGGTTGGAATTTCGATCAGGGTTCAAAATAGTAAAAACGGGTGAAAAATCACAAAATTTTCCCATGCCCTGCCGGCCTGCCGGACGCCCTGCTTCGGCCGGTCAAACTATGCAGTTCGGCATGCCGAAAATCAAGTCCGGTCGGCCGGACATTTTCTAGGTTCGGCCTACCGGACAGAAGAATCTGGCCTGCCGAACACATAGTTTGGCCTACTGAACTAGAAAAACCCAGAATTTCCAGCCACAGGTTTTGGGTTTTCCAAAACTCAAATATTGATCTTAACATGTTTTTCTCAAATCCTAGACATAGAAAACAATCATAGATGATAGAAAAGTATAATAGAACACCTTTGAACTCATTTAAACAAGATTTAAACACAAAAATCCTAAAAATCCAAAAATGAGAGACAATGAGGAAAAATGAAAAATCTTGAATCGAATCCGTTTGTCTTCAAACCAAGCTTAGATTCTAGGTGTTCTAAGTTCCTTTAGGTCAAATCAAGGGTTTTCTAAGTTCAAACAAACTTAGATTTCAAAAATGCATGAAAATTGAAAATTTAGAAAAAGTTTAGAAATTTCAAAACTAACCTCAAACTCAAGCTTCAATCTACGTTCTTGGTTGCCAAATCACATCCCCGAGCTTCCTACTTGCTAACCCGAAGCTTGGATTCGAATTTTCTTTCAAAAATTTGAGTGAAATTGAGAGAGAAGAGGAGAGAGCGAGAGAGAACGAGAGAGAGGCCACGGGAAGAGAGAGAGAGGAAGAGAGAGAGTGAACCAAAGAGAGGGAGAGGAGAGAGAATAAATAGAGAGAAATGGTGGGCGGTTTTACTGTGCGAAAATCATGTGCCGCCCACGGTTTTGTAAAACCAAATATATTTGACATTTTACAAATTGTTGTGTCTTAAAACTCAAAACAACATTTTAAAACAATAAGAAATCATTAGAAATTATTGAAATAAGGGAAATAACTTTAAACCCAAAATGTCATTAAATAACCAAATTAAGTTTAGAATATTCATTATGGCACACTAATTCACCATTTTACATTACAATAACATTAAATAAATTTCAGGGCGTTACAACTCTCCAACCCTAAAAGAAATTTCACCCTCGAAATTTACAACTCAATTCAGAAACAAAACAAATGCGGATACAACTCCCGTATACTCGACTCTAGTTCCCAAGTGGCTTCATCAATCCCGTGATGCTGCCACATGACCTTTAACAATGGTATCTCACGACGACGTAAACTAATTACTTTTCGATCGATGATCTGAATCGGCAGTTCCTCGTACGTCGTATTTTCCCGAACCTGCACATCGTGAAATGAAACTATCTTACCCTACTCAAGCGGACACTTCCTAAGCATCGACACATGAAACACGTCATGAACATGAAAGAGTTCGGGTGGGAGGTCGAGCTGATAAGCAAACACACCAACACGTTGAGTGATCTCGAACGGTCCAATATACCTCGGTGCAAGCTTTTCACTCACCCCGAACCGCATAGTTTCTTTACGAGGCGATACCTTCAAGAGAACGAAATCTCCTACCGCAAACTCTAAGGGTCTATGTCTTTTATCTGTATAATTCTTCTATCGAATCTGAGCTGCCCTCAATCGATTTCAAATCACGGCGACTTTCTCGTTGCTATCATGGATCTCATCCGGCCCAAGAATAACCCTGTCTTCTGGCTCTGCCCAACACACCGGTGACCGACACGGTCACCCATACAATGCCTCAAATGGTGCCATACTAATACTCACCTGATAGTTATTGTTGTTGTACGCGAACTCCACTAGATGCAAATATTTCTTCCAATTCCCGCTAAGTCTAACGCACAGGCACGCAACATATCCTCGAGAATCTGAATAACCCGCTTAGACTGCCCATTAGTCTGAGGATGAAACGCCGTATTGAAGGTCAAATCTGTACCTAAAGCCTCCTGAAAACTCCTCCAGTACTTAGCATTAAACTTGGTGTCTCGATCAGAAGTGATAGATAAAGGAATTCCATGCAACCTCTCTATGTTCTGTAGATACAAATCCCCGAGAATCCTCCTCGAATATGTCGACCTGAACGGAATGAAATGAGTCGATTTCGTCAACCTGTCCACTACGACCCAAACTGCATCATGCCGCTACTCCGTTCTCGGTAAACCTATGAGAAAATCCATTGTCACATGCTCCCATTTCCACCCTAGAATAGGAAGCGGCTGAAGCTGACCTACAGGCTTCTGATGCTCGACTTTCACCTGTAGACATGTCGTACACTTGGCCACATACTCTCGAATATCTTTCTTCATGCCTCTCCACCAATATTGCCTCTTCAAATCACGATACATCTTTGTGCTCCCCGGATGAATGGCGAACTAAGACCTATGGGCTTCGTCCAAAACAGCTTTTGTCACCTCTGCGATAGCTGGAAGTGCAAGACGCTCCCGAAAATACAACGATCCATCTGCATGAACTCTCCATTCTTCAAACCGCTCTCTGTTCTGAATCCGCGTCTAAATCCCCTGCAAATGTTGATCCTGCCATTGATTCTGCTTCACCATCTGAACAAGAGCTGGGGTCGCCTCCACATGATATACCGAAACTCGATCATAGTCTTCTTGATACCGTAGTCCATACTCGCTCACTGTCGCATCCCTGCTCCAGTCCTCATAAGCCAAACAAGCGAGAATCCCTGAAGACTTCCTGCTAAGCGCATTCGCGACCACATTAGCTTTCCCGGGATGATACTGCAACACAAAATCATAATCCTCCATATACTCTATCCATCTCCGCTGCCTCAAATTAAGATCCCTCTGAGTGAACAGATACCTCAAACTCTTATGATCAGAGAAGACCTGAAATGTCGCTCCATACAAATAACACCTCCAAATCTTCAACACTTGAATCACTGCCGCGAGCTCCAAGTCATGAGTAGGATAATTCTACTCGTGAGGTCGTAGCTGTCTCGATCCGTACGCAACCACGCGTCCATGCTGCATCAACACGCATCCAAGTCTGCGTCCTGAAGCATCTGCGTAAACCTCATACGGCTTGTTACTGCTAGGAATAACCAACATTGGGGCTGAAGTCAACCAGTTCTTCAATTCCTGAAAAGCAAGCTCACATTCTTCACCCCACTAAAACCTGACATTTTTCTTAATCAATCTCGTCAACGGAGCTGCAATCTTCAAAAAATCCTTTACAAATATCCTGTAATAACCAACAAGACCCAAGAAGCTGCGAAGTTTCGCTATATTCCTTGGTCGTTCCTATTCCACTATGGCTTCAATCTTGGACGGATCCACAGAAATACCATGCTCAGAGATGACATGACCCAAAAATTTGACCTCAGTCAACCAAAACTCCCACTTTTCTCTCTTGCCATACAACTGGTGCTCCCGCAGAGTCTGAAGCATGATCCGGAGATGCTGCTCATGCTCCTCCCAAGTCTTAGAATACACTAGAATGTCATCGATGAACAGGATCATGACCTGATCCAGATAGGCCTAAATATCTTGTTCATCAAATCCATAAAAAGCTGCCGGAGCATTCGTCAACCTAAACGACATAACCAGAAACTTAAAATGCCCATACCGAGTCCTGAAAGCTGTCTTGGGAATATCTTCTTTCTTAATCCTGAGTTGATGGTACCCTAAACGCAAATCAATCTTTGAGAAGTATCGCGAATCTCCCAACTGATCAAACAACTCATCGATCCTAGGCAAGGGATACTTATTCTTCACTGTAACACGATTCAGCTGCCGATAATCTACACACAACCTGAGAGTCCCATCATGTTTCTTAGCAAACAAAACCGGTACTCCCCACAGAGATGTGCTATTTCAAATATACCCTTTATTAACAAGCTCTTGAAGTTGCTTCCTCAATTCTTTTATTTCTGCCGGCGCCATCCGATAAGGTGCTATAGAAATCGATGCTGTCCCTGAAAATAACTCAATACCAAACTCGATTTCTTGATGCGAGGGTAATCCTGGCAACTCATCTAGGGAAGACATCCTCGAACCCATCAACCATCGGAATCGCTACACTTCCTCTCAAAGCATAGGGCTCGCACTCTAGATTTGCAAGAAAAGCACAACAAACCAGATTTCTTCGCCCTCCTAGACACGACTTTATAAGACGCTCAATCGTTAACCAATCACCACCACCCTAGTAGGTGATCATCGTCCCCCTATCAGACACTAGGGTTACTTTCCTAAGTTGGCAGTCTACAACTGCATTATACCTGGACAACCAGTCCATCCCTAGAATTACATCATATGAGCTCATGGGGAGTATAATCAAATCACTTTTCAAAATATCATCCCCAATCTTTATTTTACAAGATTTACATACATAATTTACACACACCCGTCCCAAGGGAGAAGTTATGACTAGGGGTTCATTAAACTCTTCTATCTCTAATCCCAAGGCATGTACAAAAGAACTCGAAATGAGAGAATGAGAGGCACCTGTATCAAATAAAACGCGAGTTAAAGATTGAGAAACTAAGATCGTACCATCGACAACCGCGTCACTGGTCTGAGAATCTAAACCTCCAAATGTCATTGCATGAACCTGCACTTGTGCCTTCCTTTTTCCTCTACCAACATTGCTAGGTCCTGGATTATTCTGTCGATACTGCTGAGACGGAGACGACTGCACACTAGCTGCACTCAGTGCTTGATACTGAAGGATGCTATGCTGGAAATGCTGCGGCTGCTGCCCTCGTGTCGGATATGAAAACTGCTGAGGAAAGAACTGAGAATACTGTAACTGCAGATACTGTTGAGACGGAGGTAGGGTCTGAGGCTGAGACTGACGACTGGCATCTTCTCTGGTCTGAGATCCAAGACGGGCACTCCTGATTGGGCAATTCCTCTTGATATGTCCTGGCTGCTGACAAAAATGACAATGGAAGCTGTAGGGATTGCTGCTACCACTGTTCGCACCACCCTGCTTGTTCTTCCCCGGAGTTGGACGGCTACTGGTGCTCTTCATACCGCTCATTTGTGATCCTCCTGAAGCCTTTGCTCGATCCTCACAATACTATGCATAATCATTCTCCACTGATATTGCTGACGACACAAGCTCTCCAAAACTCATAAGTCGCAGAGCAACCACCTGTCGCCGAATAAGAGCCTTGAGCCCTTCCTGAAACTTAATGCAGCTCTCGCGTTCCGATGCCACTGCTGATGGAGCAAACCTGAACAACTCATTAAATCTTGCCTCATATTCCCAAACTGACAAATCACCCTGCTGCAACCTGTAGAACTCAGCTGCCTTCTGATCTGTATATCCCTGCAGAAAATACCTGTCATAGAACAGCTCCTCGAATCTGTCCCAACTGATATTGCCATCGCGTTCCAAACGCTTAGCTTGTTTCCACCAAGTATTAGCACCACCCTCAAGCTTATATGCAGCAAATTCCGCACGGTACTCATATGGCACACCAAGGGTATCAAATGCTTTACGATCGAGTCTAGCCAATATTCTTCCAACTGTGGATCCCCATTGCCATCAAAAGTCAGAATAGACGCACGCTGAAAATTCCTTAAAATATGTATGCCGACGACTGACGTCAGAATCCTTCGGTCTGGCCTTGGCTGCCATCTGCCGGAAAGTCGCAAACATAGACCTCATCATACCCTCATCATTTTTGAACTCGGCGTCAACTGTCGAACGACGTCAAGGTGTCATTCTCTCACTTCTGAAAATAAAATTTTGGACTGTCAGAGGTATTTCATTGCCATGCATATGTGTGCACAATTCCTAAGGTTCATAACCTTGAGCTCTGATACCATTCTGTCATACCCCAGAGTACGTGAGGTGATATGTCAGATTATTTAAATTAATTAAAAGAGGAATTTAATTAAAATCAAGAATTTTAAGGGTTAAGTCAAATATATAAAAATGTGGAAGTTTCAAAACTACATTTTATAAAAGAATTCATAAACATTAAGCAGGTGAAATCATTGAGCGAATAATAAAATAATAAAGAACCGCGAGTAAGGGTCCCACTGACCCACAACTTGTGCACACATATAGTACTGACAATATAATAATACAACCACAGTCCAAGTACAAATAGAGTTAAAACATTACATGCCTTGATCAATTACTACAAACAATCTACTAGTCCTTCTACTGCTCCTGAGTTCTGTCCATAGAGTCTTCTCTAAACCTAAGCGGAAATCCACCTAGGGGGAAATTTAAAAACAAACAAAGTGTGAGCGAAAGGCTCAGTAGGACTACATTTCAATAAATCATTTAATTTAAAGAAAAGTCTCACTATTTAGGAAATTATTTAAAAGAAACCTTGAATAAATAAATTTAATAAAACCGTTCTTACCCAAAACAGTTTATTCGGTCGACTAGAAACATCATTTTCTTTTCCTAGGCAAACCACATGAATATCACCACCGTAGTGGCCCAGCTGGGTTTCGGGACCTGCCCCCAAGGTCGATCGCTACATGACCCGATCTTTGATATGGCATCATGCCATTATTTTCATTTCTAACATTATTCAAAACCCATTTACCAGATGTTTTCATTATCATTCATTATAAAGTTCATTATGAAGTTCATCTCAGTTCATGGTTTACAAAAAATACAACCGATAAATTTCATTTTCAATCAACTGTTGAAAACATTTTTATAGAAACCCTTTTCAAAGCCAAATCATTTTGAAACTGGGTTACCAAAGAAAGGGTAGAAGTCTTACCTCAATACTCGTACTGATGGCCCACACCGTAATCTCGGTCCGCTATACGTTAGCTCTACGAAACCACGATCAATCCTAGATACACACTAAGTCGATTAATATCTAGTTTGAGACATTCTATGTTACTAAACCATTTCATGATGTCCTAGTGTGCCATTTGTATCTTTAAAATCATTTTATAAGGTTGGAATTTCGATCAAGGTTCAAAACAGTGAAAACAGGTGAAAAATCACAAAATTTTCCCATGCCTTGCCGGACGCCCTGCTTCGGCCGACCGAACTGTACAGTTCGGCCTGCCGAAAATCAAGTCCAGTCGGTCGAACATTTTCCAGGTTCGGCCTGCCGGACAGATGAATCTGGCCTGCCGAACTGAAAAAACCCAAAATTTTCAGCCACGGGTTTTCCAAAACTCAAATCTTAATTTTAACCTGTTTTTCTCAAATCCCAGACATAGAAAACAATCATAGATGATAGAAAAGCATAATAAAACACCTTTGAACTCATTTAAACAATATTTAAACACAAAAATCCTAAAAATCCAAAAATGAGGGAAAATGAGGAAAAATAAAAAATCTTGAATCGAATCTGTTTTTCTTCAAACCAAGCTTAGATTCTAGGTGTTCTAAGTTCCTTTAACTCAAATCAAGGGTTTTCTAAGTTCAAACAAACTTAGATTTCAAAAATACACGAAAATTAAAAATTTAGAAAAAGTTTAGAAATTTCAAAACTAACCTCGAATTCAAGCTTCAATCCACGTTCTTGGTTACCAAATCACGTCCTCGAACTTCCTACTTGCTAACCCGAAGCTTGGATTCGAATTTTCTTTCAAAAATTTGAGTGAAATTGAGAGAGAAGAGGAGAGAGCGAGAGAGAACGAGAGAGAGCCCACGAGAAGAGAGAGAGAGGAAGAGAGAGAGGCCACGGGAAGAGAGAGAGAGGAAGAGGGAGAGTGAACCAAAGAGAGGGAGAGGAGAGAGAATAAATAGAGAGAAATGGTGGACGGTTTTACTGTGCGAAAATCATGTGCCGCTCAGGCTTTTGTAAAACCAAATATATTTGACATTTTATAAATTGTTGTGTCTTAAAACTCAAAACAACATTTTAAAACAATAAAAAATCATTAGAAATTATTGAAATAAGGGAAATAACTTTAAACCCAAAATGTCATTAAATAACCAAATTAAGTTTAAAATATTCATTATGACACACTAATTTACTATTTTACATTACAATAATGTTAAATAAATTTCGAGGCGTTACACCTCTACAGTTCACATTTCCAGCCTCCATCACGGCCGTCACGCATTGTTTCTCTGTTGCAGGCGTAGCTTCAATTGTCGGTTGGTTAGTTCTTCTTCTTCTTCTTTTTTCATTTGATGGCAATTGTTGTTTGTATTTTAGATTAGTTGTCAAATTATTTACTCTAGTGTTTTGTAGGTTCTTTTATTGAAATTTTCTGATTCTGTGATACTATGATACGTAGTCTGTTTATTTGATTTTCTTCCACTAAGGTTGTAAGAGAATAGGCTAAACATTAAACAACAAGCAAAAAAATAAAAATAAAAAGACGGTTACAACCGAACCACTCAAACAGTTCGGTTTTGCAATAATTTTTGGTTCGGTTTACTCTGTTGACCAAACGGAACCGTTGGTTCGGTGACATCCTTACTAAAGAGTTTAAAATCCCTCATTTTCATTTTTTTAAAAAAGGTTTTGTTGTATTTTCAAACTTCTAGCTGCCCATAGTCTTCGGAGCCATTGAATAGACAAATAAATAAGCAAACAAAAAGCCCAAACACATTTATAAATCTACCTTTTTTTTTGCCTGTTATATGAGAATATCGGAGCCAATCAAATTTTTATAGTCATTGAAGCCACTGACTTCAATCCTTTTGACTAACAAGAATTAGAATATATCTCATCATCTTCTAACGGAGGAGGGTTAACGGGATGATTCTGCTAAAAGAAAAAAAGTGAAAAAGTCTTGTCAACTCTGATAGAGCAAATCATATGCCAGCTGGAACCAACAATGCAAAGTCCATGAGATAATGGTAGTTTGATAGTACCATGAGACGGCGGTTGGTTGATGAGAGTATTAGGGCTGATGGGACATATTAGGCGCAACCCCAAATTGCACTTGTGAGACCGCTTCGGATTACTGTCCGGCCCCTCCCAAACCACAGTTGACTATGTTCAATATTAACATTTTGAGAGGGCTCTAGTTATTCTCACCTAAGGCCTATAACTAATTAGGGAATCCTTGTCGTAGGAAGGTAATTTTGCACTGTTAGTAAAGAAGGATGTTTTAGCCGTTGGATTGTTATTTTAATCAATGACGAAGACACGAGGCCATGGCCCCCTTATTTTTTATTTTATTTTTTATTTTTAGTAAAAAAATTTTTGACCCTCACTACTAATAAATCATGGCTCTATCATTGATTTTAATAATCTAATATATGATTGATTATATTAAAAATTTACAGCATACAAACGGCTAAAACGTTCATGTTACACTAGTGGTACAAGATAGCTTTCTCCACCATAAGAATTTCTCACTAATTAATATGGGCACAAAATGACTACACGTATTTTACGATCCATCACTGTTGCTCGAAGTCATCACATATTTTGGAAACACAATCCAAGTTGTGAACGGCTTGTTGAAGCTTTGCATGTATAAAGGGGCTTTGAATTCATCCGGGTCTGCGAAGTCCTCCTCAAGAACCAATTAATATTGTACGTACGAAGAGAAACCAGCCATCTGTGGCAGTACTTTTGCTGTAATCAAACCACCTATTGTCCGTCCCATTATCATTCCTCACCATCCTCGTTTGAATTGAGGAGGACTTACGTTTTCTTGGACAAAGTAGCCGTTTCTTTGCAGAAAATTAGAACGACAATAGATCACAACAATAGCCTTAAAATTACGGCAGATTAAAACGACATAAACAGGAAAAGGAACAGAAAAAAAGACAAAGCCTGTGAGACGAAAATAGCTAAAAACGACAAGAGAGAGCGAGAAAGTGACGACAACCTTAACCAGACACCAACTTGAGACCAACAGAAGTATTAATCAGGGAAAAACGGCAAACAGCAATTATGATGGGGTAATTAGATAAGCTCTATAGCATTTGGTTTCAATTTTTTCCTTTAATAATCCCTTTTTTTATTGATATTACAAATATACCACTTAGATTTAAGAAATATATTTTAATTTCATTCCTTATGCATTTTTTGGATGAAAGATGAAATCAAAATACAAAAATACCTTTAAACAATTTTTGAAAAAAAACATTGAACTTATAAAAAACATCAAAACCATAAAACAAAAAATAATTTTTACAAGAAGAGGAGATATGCCACCCAAATGTCTTTGAAGGAAAAAATAAAATTATTTCAAAATATTTTTCAGAAATTATTTTAGGCTATTCTTGTGTTTTTTGTTTAAAAAATGGGGAAAGTTTAAAACAGAAACATCAAATAAAAGAACACCTTGTAGTTTGTAAAAAGGTAACAATTGAAAATAAATTAAACAAACTTGAATGTAGCAAGAATACTTGTGGAATTAAGAAAATTAACCCAAATCCAAATATAATAATTGATAATTGATGGAAAAACGACACCAAATGGGAAACGACAACAACCTTAAATCGGAAAACACTGACAGACGGTAAAACAAGCCGACAAATGAGAACATCAACAAGAAGGCGACAATAGCTTGGGAAAAGAAACCACCAAAAACGACAACCTCCAAAAGGACAACCACCTTAAAAGGAGACCACCAAAAACGACAACAAAAAACAACAAGAATCTCAAAAGACCGTAACCTTTAAACGACACCCAAAAAAATTGGATAAACATTCAAGGAAAAAATATTCATACTTAAAATACCCCATAAAACATTTAAATTTTTGAAGATACCAATTTAGGTTGTTTGAGAAGCTTGGTTCAAACTAAAAGTTTAAAATCAAATAATATAAAGCTCTCACATGTTAAATGTACAGTAAAAATAATCTACACTGTAAAACTCCCACATGCTATAGTATTTTGAATCAAAATGGTTCAAACCAAGGTTGTCAAACACCAAATGTTAAAATATTCAAAATAGATATTTCAACCAACAAATACTTTAATTATTTTGAGAGGTTTTAATTTTTTAATACTAAATTTATTTAGTATTTTAGTTTAAAAATGTTTAACTTATATTTAACAAAAGTTGAATGGTAAAATTAATATTTTAAAAATTTTCAATTGTTTTAGAGAGTGTTTTGAGCATGATTTTTATAAATACATACAGTTTAAAGTATAATAAAAGAGGCTAAAAGTGATATCTAAGCAAAACAAATGGGATTTTTTGGGTATTTTTCTGCAATCAAGTATCATACAAATTGAATACAAAACAAGAAGAAAACGACCATAACCTCAAACAACATAAACGAAAAGAACAAAACGTGGATACGACAGCCATATAAACCACAATGGATTGAAAAGGACGCCAACTTGTGAAACGACTGCAGCCTGGTCATGTTCAAATTAGAACATGTCAACTACAGAAACCACGATATATTTAATGGCACATCTCAGCCTCTAATTAAAGATTTCATAGTTACGCTCTAAAGGCCATGCCATGGAAACATGTTTTGTACATTTGTTGACTGGGCTCGTACAGTATCTAAGATGTAATTCAGCTAGCAATAACTCAAAAAGGTTCTCTTACCATACTAATTCTGGAGGACCCAAAAAAAAAAAAAAACCAACAATAAAGGTTACTATAAGTTTTTTTTTTTTTTTTTCCTTGAGGAGATTAAAATTGTTGCTGTTGGCTTCTGATTCCTCCTTTTTCTTGGCAACCTTTGTCTTAGCACCTGATAACACGGTTATTAACTCTAACGTGCTGAGGTTAAAAAAATAAATAATTATAGTTAAGAGGAGAAAGCTCAGGCTATTTGTTTTACCCTTAATTACCCTTAAATGATACTCATGTAAGAGTCACGTGACCATTTTCCATCTAGTTCGAAGTAGCCTATTAAAAACGAAAATTAGGGGACAAAGTGGGACAAGTGCTATAACTCAGAGGCCTTTTTATAAACTACCCTCATTTTATACTATTTATAAATGTTTCCAGCTACATAGAGATAGATTACATTTTGCTACATTTATCCTAAGAGAGAAGGGGAAGATATACACGGTTGAAGAGGCCAGCAAGTTGAAGATTAGAATCTGAGGTGAAGAAATAAGAACTGGTAGCATTACTAAACATATTCAATACATTTCTCATCAGCCACACGAGCTGAAAAGTAGGAGTAACTGAGAAAAATAGTGCCTAGAATCAAAATAACAATTTCTACAAGTACCGAATGTAAAACAGCCATCATCATCACCACCTTCGTACTAATGATGTGAGCAACTGCAACAATAAAGAAAAAGTTTAAATAAGAATAGATTGTAGCTAATTCTAATGGAGGAAGAGCTGTCAAATTCTAGTACGTTAATATTGCGGTTACAACTGTGGCATATGAAAAGATCAAGAAATATTGATATATTTACAGGTGAGAGTTTAATGAGTTTAATCCAACTGTTCCAGAGGCACGCAGGTATCTTATTTACCATTTAAAAATCTTCTAGTCAAAAAGCACACAAGGATTTTTTTTTTTTTTTTTTGGAGAAAATCAATACTTTGCTGCTGTATAGATGGGATTCCCACATGCTTCAAAGTCACAACACAAGCAATCTAGTGCAAGGAATGTCCATTTGTTAGTTTGAAAAGATTATGAGGTTGTCACAGTATGAAAACCACACTCAGCAGAAGCTAACGCTAGTGGAGGTCTCAAAAGTATTTGAATATAAACAAAAGATACTAAAAAAATTCTATGTTCGTTTTCTTTTACCTCAAATAACTCAAATGGGCTACCGTGGCGGTACATGTCGCTCTTCTTGGTTTTATCACTGGAACGAAGGCTGTACAATAGTGCTCTCCATCCAATAAGTAAAACAGCAGTGCTTCCCATGGTAACTAATATGAAGTTGTATGGTGGAAAATGGCCCGTTGTTGCTGCTCTTATAATCAAACCCAGCTGCAAAAGAAACGAGGTGTTGTAAGAGCTAGTGTTAGCTTAATGTATGTTTTAATAATATAGCTGAACAACATAGCTCTGTTCTAATGGTTAGAGAACATGTTAATCAAATAAGAAATAACACGAATAAAATGCAACAGACGTCAAAACAAGAAACTAAAATCATAAAACAACTCTCAATGCAGACACATAATTTAAATTTGGGAGACATAATTAAAGTAAAGTTCCAATCATGAACTACAAACTACAAAGAATATAAAATCTCAATCAAGAAGTACTTTAGAAGAGAAGAACCATGATATAGAACATGCAACTGCAAACAGAATGAGATTACAGGCAATGATGCAGTTATCAAAAGTTAGATAAATCGAATAAACGATTGCTTGAAACTTAAGGGGACTGGTTTCAACTTCTGAGACAACGTAACGTTTAACTTTGAACATTTATGCCAATGCCGAAATGTAACATTAACTCATTAGAACTTTCCTGTTATTCATCCACACCAGTTCTTTCTCATTTCATGGAGAGGCATGGAACAAAAATCAAACAATGTTGTGAAAATGCTAAGACTAAAATGTCAAAAAACATTAAATTGAAAAACCAGAACTGCCAATTCCAAACTTTTCTACAGAAGACCAAACAGAAATCATTATCAACAAATAGTTTCCTCCTTAATGGAAAGAAACAACACCAAATTTAAGCTCTCTCTTTTCCTAAACAAAATCGAAAGTCCAAAACAGGATAGCGTTCGAACTTACTGGGATTCCGACCGCCCATGACTTCGCCGTTGCAACAACACCTTTCGACGTGCCATTCATTCCACGCCCATCCTCTCCATAACCTCCAAGGAAATAAGCGCTCAAAAACCACCCTGTTCAGCCCCAATTAGCGTCTCTCTTCAAATAATTCAAAAAAAAAGTCAAAAGAAAAGATTGTAAATTTGCAAGCAAGTGAACTAACCAGCAATAAAAGGGTCGGCTGTGCGAAGGGTTTCAACATCGAAAACAGAGAAGCCATGATTGAATCTTCCAATTGCAGCGAACAAAAGCAACGCCAGAACATCACCACCGGAAAACAGAGCCACTCGCCTGAATTGCACATAATACATTAAAAAAATCCAAAAATAAAACATAAATTGTCAAACAAAATCAAGAATTTCAAACTACACCCCAACAAAACAATCACAAACTTAAAAAATTACCCCCATTTCTTGAAACGAGCGGAGAAATCGGGTTTGTCGAACTGAATCACGCCCTCCAGAGGGACATTCTCGTCGCCGACGAAAACAGTTTTGTCGTTGTCGCAAGCGGCATTCGAGTTTGAACTTGAAGCCGAAGGTGTTGACAAAGAGGACTTGGCGGCGGCGGAGGAGGTGGAAGTGGAAGCGGAATCGAGGGCTTTGTCGGATTTGGCGAGGGTAGGATGAAAAGGTTTCGTGGGGTTTAAGGTTGAGAGGGGCTTGGATTTGCGGGGGGAGAAGAGGGGAGAATTTGGGGCTGTGGATGCCAGAGAAGACCTCAAAGAGCATCTTCTGGCTGACAAAGCTCCGCCTGGACCTTGGCTTAGCACCAGCATTTTTTTTTCTTTTTCAACTTGCTCTGCTATAGTATTCTACGCCTTACCCGTTTTTTCTATTTAACAAAATTTAAAATATATATATATATATATAGGATCCTTCAAAAAATTTTAAAAATAAAATCGGAAATAAAACAAACCAGTTTCTCCAAAAAATAAATAATAAAAATAAACAAACCCGGGAAAATAGGCTTAGGGTTGGTTTGGGTTGGCGACCCAGAGTTTTCGGCTTGTGGCTATTATTTATTTGTTTTCACTGTAAGTGAATAGAAGAAATTACATGTTACGTCACATTTTTAAAATTGTGCTATTTTATATAACATTTAAAAAAATCATGTCACACTTTTAATTATACTAAATGTTTAAGTTGTACGACAATCAAATATGTAGCATTTATTAAAAAATAAGTTTTAAAATATAATATTTATAAAAATCACCTGGTAAATATTTACATTTTGTCTCTCCGGCTTATATTTGTTTGTATGGAAGAATTTGTGGTTTTTTTTAACCTCTTATTGAGAAGAGCAATTTCCCGGGCTTTCGTTTCTGATGCCGCATCTGATACTAAAATTGTGGAAATATCCATGTAATGAATAACCTCGTGTCGAATATTTCATCTATTATTAAGTTTTAAAACATATAAATTTTTAATTTTAGAATTAACAATATTATGATTATTAAATTAAAAATCAATACATCAACCAACAACCACTTTTTTCTGTAAAAAAAATTAATAACAATTGAATGTCAAAATCTGACATATATCATACACTAAATGTGACGTTAAACACAGTACACGTTAAATATGACACATAAAACAACATTACAGTAGGAAGTAGTCTTCCTACTCAAAAACTAAAATTTGACATCAACTCCGCATTTGAATAATCACACACTAATTTGCATGGTCTTGAAAATGCTCTGGAGATGTGTGTTAGTGCGGGATGTGTGAAAAATTCGTTAGTCGAACCTTCTTTCGACAAACCATGGACCACCAACCATCGACAGATGGGCAAGTGCTGCTGTAGAATTCCTTCTTATAGGATGTGACTTTGAAACTTTCAATCTTAAAATATAAAAACGTAAATAAAAGCATAGCCCCACGTAATGGAAGATGATAAAAATATATAGACAACAATTATACCCAAAATAGAATTTTCTAGAACGCCAATCCGAACAAAATGTCCATGATCTGCCTAGATCCTGTGAACCGAATAGATAATCCACGTGCTTCTTCAGAACCCCGTCTTGTTTCCAAGAAATTGACCAAAATACAACTTGCCCTTAAGCGAGACAGAAACGACAAATTAATTAAAAATCCTTCTCGAGCTTCACCTGGAGAATCTATATGAACTCCATTAAAAAGTTAAAATTTTTCAACTTAAAAAAAAAAAAAAGAACAACCGGGGTATCAAATATAATCATGTGCATTAGCAAGGCTGATTAGAGAGAGAAACAATGCTAGATCCGTTTTATTAAGATTATTAGAGCAAATCACATGCAGAATAATACTCTTTACAATTCTTTTCAGCCTAGTTGGACACACAACAGAAGCAATTATTTTCTGGTTTCCAAAATACTACTGAAGCCAATCCTGTATAAAATACCCTGCACATATAAACAGGCTGCTTCTGTTCTATACAAAGGCAAATCAAATAGTAGCAGAGTAGACGTTGAATGAGTCCTTCATTTGGCAACGCCATTAAACATGGTCAGTGTGCTCAGGGACGCATCCCAAGCATAACGGGGCACAACAAATATGCCAATTAAACATTCAAAAGTACATGCTTTGAACGAGACAAGAACCAAGTTAATATATTCTAAAATAACTAGCCATCCATAAGCCAACATGAAAACGTAAAAGTAACTAAAAATTAAAAGACAACGGTTATGGTCACAATTAATCAACTATTGAAAGATAGAGAACCAGGAAGAGCATGACGAGATTGATTTGAGAAACAAAAATTGGTTAAGACTTTAAGCCATCGAAGACTAATGGAAACAAGACCATAAACAATCTCGTGAGAGAAAGAGAGAGAGAGAGAGAGATTGCACTTGCAACTATCGTCTACCTATATAACATACCTGACAGACACTGAAACTAGTCAGATTTAAGTGTAGAAGGTTATGAAGACGGCAGCCTAGAAGTTGATGGTAAACAAGTTTTCAATAATGCAACCGGCCTCCAACGTTCAGTCGCTTAAAGTTAGTGCAATTATATTACAGATATCTTAATCCTGTACTCGCGAATCCACGAACCCAATGACAGAGCATGCAACCAAACGTTTATGACACATTCATTTTAAACCTAAAAATAAACCTTAAAAAAAAGGACCTACTTCAAATTTTTTTCCCCTTTTCTGTGGACAGGGAACGAGTGAGAGAGAGAGAGGTGAGAAAAGAAGACATAATCTGAACAGTAATGATGTACCAACTCCATTGGCAAAGAATCTACTACTTCACAATACCCATGTACAATGTACATCAGGATAGTCAACCATAAATTTTTTACACGCCCTAGATCTATCCATCAGAACCTCTTCAACTCTGTTGGTCAGAAGCAGCACCGTTGGAACTTTTCAATCTCACAGAATCAACATCAGGCTTACTCCCTTCAATCCTATGGTGCATGACATCCGCTGCTGCACGTCCAATGCCGGCAATAACCTGATTGCATTTCCCATTGGCTCCTGGCCCAACAACTCCATTGTTACCATATGCTGTCAAACTGACAACTCCACCCGCACCATTTGTGTAGGCGGGATAAAAGGAAACACCTCCATAAGGAAAAACACATGTCCCAGCACCGTTTATCCTGGGGCCATAAACAGGAACAATTGGAGCAACCCCATAATAACCAGCTCCACCAAATTCTCCAATAGGGTACCAAACGTCATAAATGCCCATTCCATTAGTGAAACCCCCAGAACCAGTATAACCCGGAAAAGGTGTATAGATAGGAGGAACCCAATGTCTAGGACTATAGAAAGGGTAATTGCCCGGATGATAATTGCTATTGGGTGAACCTCTTCCACCCCCATTTTTCATGTTATAACTGCCATTACTGTTATTCTCCTCCTTCGGCACGGCTCTCTTGACCTCAACAAGCTTACCGTTCAACTCGTGAAAACTATTCTGCATAACAGTCTCAACAGAATCCTCTGAATCAAAGGTTATAAAACCAAAGCCCCTAGGTCGGCGGGTTGTGCTGTCATGCATTACCACGACATCTGTTATTCTACCAAAGCGTTCAAAATAGTTCTTAAACTCCTCTTCCGTTAGACTAGCTGATAAACCCCCTACAAAAATCTTCTTTGTCCTAATCTGAGCGCCGTTATTGTTGTTACTACTGCTACTCTCACTTGACCTACTATTTTGCTGCTGATTTTTGGGTTGTTCACTTCTTGGAATTGCTTTTTTCACTTCAACCTATAACATCGAGGAAAATTAATGACGAATCACGCTTTAGAATTACATGCTCTCCTAACCGAAAAAAAAAAACAGAGACACACACACACTCTCTGCTCTGCTTGTTTTCCGGAAATTGTAGTCAAGGAATTAGAGATTTTGAATAAACGAAAAAATATAGAGAGTTCAACCCGGTAGAACATACAGAATGTACCCTATGCTTTTCTTCCTTCTAAAACTAAAACACATACATTGAAAGCAGAAAAAAAAAAGGAAAAAGAAAAAAAAAAAAAAAACAACAACAAATTACGAATTTTCACAATTTACAAGGAGAAAATCACCAATTCAAAGAACCCTGAAAATCTAAATCTCCATTCTTTTATTTTCCCTAATCATTCTTTAATCAGAAAAAAAAAAAAAAGAAGAATTGAGCAAAAACTAACCGTTTTTCCAAGAATAACATGGGAATCATCAAGGGCTTTCTCAACAGAACAAGGGTCAGAGAACCAGACGAATCCAAATCCCCTAGGGTTTTTGGTGATCCTGTCCTTGGTAATGACCGATCCCAAAACAGTCCCATACTTGCCGAAGTGATCTTTCAGTGAATCTTCCGTCGTCTCTCGCGGAATACCCCCAACGAACAGCTTCGCTTGATCGCTGTCCATTCTGAAAATCAAAAACCCCCTAATTGCACAGAAAACCTAAAACCCTAATTTACTATTCCAAAAACCCTATCTTGCTTCCCTAGGGTTTTATTCTCAGAGCTCAAGCTTGGAGCGGCGTCGTTCTGGACCCAACAAAAAAAAAAAAAACCAAAACAAAAGTGTAAAATCAGTGAAAGAGGTTTTAGATTCTGAAAAGACAGCCAAGTCCGACCACCGTTGGAATCTTGGAAAGAGGTGTTGTGGGAATTTCGTCACCTGTGGATGATGTGAAATTGTGACTTTGGGACGTGAGTCGTATAGCTGACGGTCCAGAATCTGCCAGGTGTTCTCTTTCCATGAAAGTTTGACTTGATACATGTTAGGTCATTGAAAAGTACCATGGGTTGTCGGGCCTGGGCTTATTGTTAATGGGCCTTTTAGATGCTTCGTTTTAGGGAAAATTACTTTTCTGTTTAGATCCCAAAAAACAAATTAAAAAAAAAAAATGAAGAGTGAGAGACACGTCATGTCCCACTTTTATAAATTATGTTTATTTATACTATATTTAAAAAAAGTATATCACACTATTATTATATTATATATTTAGTTGTGTCATAAATAGACATGTGTATATTTATAAAAATAAATCCCAAAAAATTACGTTTATAAAAATTCTCTGTTAATATATTATGGTAAAAATTACACAATATGACCCCCTTTTTAATAGGTGAACTAAAATCTGTCTTTATTTTACAAATATTATTTATATGTCTTTTTTTTAGTTACATATATTTAGAATCTAAAAATACTTTCTAAGTAGACTTTATCATGTATCTTTTTAAACAAATCTCTTTATTTTCTCATAATTAAGTCACTAAAAAATGATATTATAGAAATACATGTACACTTGATTAATTACAACATAACTTAAACAATAAAAAATTATCAATATATTAAATTACTTATAATATAATTTTAAGAAAAATACAAGAAGCAGTAAAAAAATGAATATCATTAAGTTGATGTTATATTGTTTAGATTACTAATCTATAACGTTAGCATAACCTAAATATGAAGTATTATTATCACTTGAAATTTTAAAGATGAATGTTATTAAATATCGTTATCATTATGCATCATTAATTTAATGATATATTGATTATATAACCTCTTAGACACGCAAAAAACTTAAAAAATAATATATTTTTAATTTAATTGCGTATCATTAAAAAAAACAGATATATCATTATCACTTGATGCCTTAAAAAATGAGTGTCATTAAGTATCAGTTATTATTGTGTATCATTAGCTTAATAGTATCTCAATTATACAACCTGTAAGATACATAAAAAAATACTTGATAAATACTATATTATTAATTTAATTACATATCACACAAAAATCATTATTATTGTGTATAATTAGCTTAACGATATCTAGATTATATAACATGTAAGACACACAAAAGCACTTGATCAATACCATATCAATAATTTAATTATCATAAAAGACGAAAGTATCATTATTACTTAAAATCTTAAAAAATGAATGTCATTAAGTATTATTGACGCGTTATCATTACGTGTCATTAACTTAATGATATATCAATTATATAACCTGTAAGATAGACAAAAGTCTTAATAAATATTATATCATTAATTTAATTACATATCACCATAAGAACTCAAGTAACAACTGATGAAAAACAAATAAGCACCATTTTTAATCATGTTTTCAAATATTAATTTGATATTAAGCAACAAACACCTCAATTTAAATATTTTTTAATGGAGATGATAATGATTCCATAAATTGTGGAATATATAGTATTTAACAAATCATTAAACTTCTATGCAATAAATTAAAAACTAAAAATATAATTATTAAGGTCATTTACTTATCTATGTATATATATATATATACACCTTGAGACATACAAAGAACATTTACAAACTAAAGCCATATTTTAACTCTATAAACAAAATTAGGCCATAAGGCGTATTAACCCTTAAATTATAATGTATTCACATAAATGCCACTTTTTGAACTTAGTTTTTATTGTGGAATTTTTATAAACATATTTTTTAAGATTTGCTTTTTATAAATGCGACGCAGGTTCATTTGTAGCGCAACTTAACATGTAATATAAATAATAAAATAACATAAACTTTTGTAAGTGTAGCGTAAATAAATACAACTTTTAAAAGTATAACATAACGAAATTTTTTCATTTTTATTTATATCACAAAATGTTAAAAGTTCTTATGACACAAACTTAGAGCATGTCCCATCGAGAGATGTCCATATGTCTCTTTGAGATATTTTTCGTGTCCCTCAAAGAAATTGCACATGTCTTAACGAGACATGTTCGCATGTTTCACATGGTGGGACATAAAAAAATGTATCGACATAACTTTTTTTCTTTTTTTTTTATAAGAACAATTAACCTAATAAGAAGAAAAAGGGGCAAAATTATTTAAAAAAAAACCATAAATTTATTCCAGTTATGTTATATAATCCCAATTAACTAAGGAAAACTACATTTTTATTTGCAATTTTTTTTAGCAATCCTATTTAACTACAGGGTTATAACCTCGCTGCTAATAAAACAACGAGGCCCAGTCTAAAAAGTACACTATATACTAGACTAGGGCTCACAGTTTTATGAATAGCAGGAATAAAACTCCATGGAGATGAAAATGATTTTTATTTTTTATGTTTGTGCGCGTGTATGTATGTGTATTTTGCATTTTAACCTTCGACTACATTTCATTTGCCTCACCTCTCGTATTATTGACCACAATTACTTTTTAATTTTGCTATTGTTATAATATTTTAAAGAAATAACTATACTTTAATTTCACTACGAGAAAGATGTCATGTGGTGTAATTTTAACTAAATCGTAGAGGACAAGTTCAAAAATCCATTATAAAAATTACAAATTGGTGCTAACTCAGTTGATAGGAGTGGGGTGGGCTAAGAGGGTGATCCTAAATCCAAATCCCAAGAACATCTAGTGTCGTATAAAAAAAAAAGTTCGAATACGGGTTGATTTAGGGAAATTATTATTTTCGTAGAGTTGGGTTTTAATTTATGACTGTTATGAAAATTTTAAACATTATTTTTTGAAGAATTTTAATAAACGTCATCTTTTAATATTTACTTTTTATAAATATCATACATGTTTACTCATAGTACAACTTAACATATAATATGAATAATAGAGTAACATAAATTTTTTAATTGTGGCATAAATAAAAAAAAAAGTTTAAATGTATGGCATAACATGTAATTTTCTCTTATTTTTTCTAAAAGTGTTATATATGGATGCCTAATTCAAAAGTAATATAGAGCCTAGTTAACACCTCTCTTATAGGGCCAGAGTGTAGTTATTAGGCCTTCCTAGGTTTTGGACCTCATTCTTTCTTATTTCAAGCGATCACGTAGTCTCAAGTTTAATTTCTTATTAGGGAAAGTTTTATAAACGTCATCTTTTATGACTTACTTTTTATAAATGTCACAAAGGCTTACAATATAAGTAGTAGTGTAATACAACTTTTTAAAATATGATATGAATAAAAACGTTTTTTAAAAACATAGCACAACATGTAATTTTCTCTTCTAATTATATATAGCACTTTTGAAGTCTAGTTGTTCATCTCCTCCACAAGCTCAATATCCCAACGTAGCTAAAATGTGGTGTTAAACTATTACTCAAATAAATACCCTGAATTCCTCGGTTCCCCAACCTGAAGACCTCGTTGTTTTTTTTGAAAAGAGAATACAAAAACCTGTGTGGTTCCCATACTGTGTGAAAAGGACCAACACTAGCTTAGCCCACAGCATGTCTGGGCCTCTCAGTATGAATCTTTTGGGTCAGTTAGTCTGAATTCGTGACTTTCCTTCCCTTTGTAGTCTGAAGTACTTGGTCTTAATCATGAACTGTTTGTAAAGGCTGCCACAAGCTAAGCAAATACTTGTTCAAACATTTATAATAATTAATATGGGCCCAATCAAAGACATCTAATAGATTTCCTCCCATTTATTTTGGACAACAAAACTGTTCCTTAATACGGCCTACTACAACTGTCTCTTATCGGAAATGGCACAATATATATTATTTTAGACGGTGTTTTGATATTCCTTTTTTTGTTTTTCTATCTTCTTGACGTATTCGTTCTTGGCTATAAGAAATCGTCCATGTACGTGTATACTAATCAGCAAATTTTCGTCGAAGAAATGCAAATAGGACTTCTTGTTTTTTTTTTTTCCCCTCTCTAAACCAATCTAGCACATACTTATGTTTTTACGTGATTTTTTTGTCTTGTGATTATAACATTTTTACTCGGTGTTTTGAAATCACTAGTGTTACTTGAAATCACATAATAACTAAGAGGGCGTTTTCGTACTAAACTAAGAAATTTACCATATAACATATAAAATTGTTCTTAATATTAGTTCAAACCAATTATTAAGAATAGTTTTATATGTTATAGGGTAAAATTCTCAATTTGGTGCAAAAACGCCCTCTTAGTTATTACGTGATTCCAAGTAACACGAGTGACGAAAAAAATTTTGTAATTTACGGGGTTCAAACATTGATATATAAAATTGACTTTAGGAAGAATATATATGAATAAAAGAACACACAAACTATGACGCGCATTTAAAATATGACGGCGTTTATTGTGTTCATAGGATTTTAGTTGCAAACAGGACGGTATTACTGTTCATCAAATATTCCACAGACTTCCGTCACATTACATGATTGGAAAAGTTATTGAAACTATCTTGTTAGTTGAAAAATGTGTAATTTATGTACAAAAACAAAGTACTTGGGTAAAAGCATTTAGTACTAATAAAGCATAGTTGACTAATGTTTCTTTGCAGTGCATTCCATTAATTTGCATTTTGCTCCTAAGTGAAATGCTCTCTCTTTTTGTGTATTAATCTGGATAATCGAATTAAATGATATTCCTTACAAAATAAAGCATGCTTCAAGATTAAGTTTAATTTTATACTAGTACAATCGTTTTGTCCTCTGCGTGCGAATATTCGATAATTGCGTGCAAATTATTTTTATTATTATTTTCAAGAAATGTGAACATAAACATGAGAATCCATATTAATCATTTATCTAATCACTCTCTTTTTTAGTTTTTTTTTATTCATTTGCATGTGGCGTAGGCTTTGAACAAGTCATGTTATGTTGGATGAGTAAAAAATAAAAAAATAAAAAAACCCTAAAAATGTGTGCAAAATGTTATATTTATAATCAATTCACGTACAATCATGTGGTAATAACCTACCCATTTAGGAAATGGTTTGGGGGGTTCCAAATGTTGTAGATGTTGAGCCAAATTAAGTCAACACTCTAACAAAAAAGAAGAAAAAATGAGAAACGTAGTGCTCGTCAGGCAGAGAACCAGCGCCGCGGCTCTGCCAGGAGAGCGCCGCGGCGCTGGAACAAGAGCGCCTAGGCGCTAGCTGCAAAGAGCCTAGGCTTCAAGTGAATGGCTCCTAGGCTCCGGGTGAATGGCGCCTAGGTGTATGGCGCCTAGGCGCTGCAGGGGAGCGCCGTGGTGCTCATTTCGAGCGTTGCGGTGCTGTGTTGCACAATATTTTTGAGTCAGAGTCGAACTCAAACGCCTTAAAAAGGAGAAACTACTAAGGTTTCTCATTAGTTGCTATTTTTCTCTTCCTTTGGGTATAAATAGACATAAGGTGGCTAGGGTTGAGTGTGTGTGACATTGAGAGTGGCATTATTTTATGTGAGACATAATTTTTGAGAGCTCCATTCTTGAGAGAGAAAAATTCCCACATGGTGCTAGATAAAATAGAGTTTTTGTAAGCACAATTTGAGAGTATAATCTGTAATCTCCTTCATCATAATAGAATCTGCAAGCGACAGAAACAGGACGTAGTCTCAATTTTGGACGAACCTGTATAAAATTTGGTGTCTCTCTTTTCTTCTCTTCTTCAATTTATTTTCTGTAATTATTCGTTCTTACGATCCTTGGAATTAGGAGACGCCTAATTCCCCAACAAGTGGTATCAGAGAGGAGGTTTTTGATCAAGAACGATGACAGGAGAAGAAGGTTCGGTAACCGGTATCACCAAATTTTGGATTGTAAGAATTATTCGTTCTTACGATCCCAATGGATCTGCAAGCGGCAGAAACAGGACGTAGTCTCAATTTTGGACGAACCTGTATAAAATTTGGTGTCTCTTTTTTCTTCTCTTCTTCAATTTATTTTCTGCAATTATTCGTTCTTACGATCCTTGGAATTAGGAGACGCCTAATTCCCGAACAAGTGGTATCAGAGAGGAGGTTTTTGATCAAGAACGATGACATAAGAAGAAGGTTCGGTAGCCGGTATCACCAAATTTAATGGTTCGGATTTTTCCTATTGGAGGATACAAGTGGAAGACTACCTCTACAGTAGGAAACTGCACTTGCCCTTGGGTAATAAGCCCGAAGGCATGAAGGATGAGGAGTGGAATCTTCTTGATAGACAGTACTGGGTGTGATCCGTTTAACATTGTCAAAGAACGTTGCCCACAACGTTGCAAAGGAGACTACTATAGCTGGGATGATGAAGGCTCTGTCAGAGATGTATGAGAAGCCCTCAGCCAATAATAAGGTACATCTCATGAAGAAGCTTTTTTATTTAAAAATGCCTGAAGGTGCCTCGGTTGTAGAGCATCTGAATAGTTTCAACACCGTCCTGAACTAATTGGTCTCGATAGAGATTAAATTCGATGATGAGATCAATGCCCTAATCCTCTTGGCCTCGTTACCGAATAGTTAGGAACCCATGAGGGTGGCCACTACAAATTCACTAGGGAATGCAAAATTGAAGTTTGTTGATGTTAGAAACTCTATTCTGGCGGAAGAAGTTCGCATGAAGGACTCGGGTGAAGCCTCAATGTCGAACTCGGCCCTTAATGTTGATAATAGGGGCAGGAAACTTGAGAGGCATTCTAACAGGGATAATGGCAGGAGAGGCAAGTCGAGGAATGAGATAAGCAAGTCGAGAAACGGTAGGACTATTGAGTGCTGGAACTGTGGAAAGACGGGCCACTTGAAGAAGAACTGCAGGGCTCCAAGGAAGAATGAAGACAAGAATAATGGCCCAGCTAACGCCGCCACTGAAGAGCAACAGGATGCCTTAATCTTGTCAGTTGACAGTTCTTTTTATTCGTGGGTGATAGATTCAGGAGCATCATTCCACACAATTGCACACCGTCATGTCCTGGAGAATTATGTTGCTGGAAATCATGGTAAGGTTTATCTTGCTGACGGAGAACCTTTGGATATTGTTGGCATTGGAGATGTCAGTTTAAAAATACCTAATGGGTCGGTGTGAAAGATTCATAAGATGAGACATGTTCCCAAACTAATACGCAACTTGATTTCGGTGGGGCAACTAGATGACGAAGGACATAAAGTGACCTTCAATTGTGGAGGTTGGAAAGTCACGAAAGGAGCGATGGTTGTTGCTCGGGGACGTAAGGCTGGAACTCTCTACATGAACTCTAGTTGCAGAGATACCATAGCAGTTGCTGATTCTGTTGCTAATACTAAGCTATGGCATTATAGGCTCGGTCACATGAGTGAGAAGGGTATGAAGGTGTTTCACTGCAAAGGAAAACTGCCGGGTTTGAAAACTGTTGATCACAGTTTGTGTGAAGCCTGCATATTTGGTAAACAGAAGAGAGTTAGTTTCTCAAAGATTGGTAGAGAGCCTAAGTCCAGGAAATTGGAGCTAGTTCACACTGATGTGTGGGGGCCTGCGCCGGTGACTTCCCATAGTAGCGCAAATTACTATGTGACGTTCATAGATGACTCAAGCAGGAAGGTATGGGTTTATTTTCTGAAAAACAAATCTGATGTCTTTGATGCTTTCAAGAGATGGAAAGCCATGGTGGAGAACGAGACAAATTTGAAGGTGAAGTGCTTGCAGTCTGACAATGTGACACCCGTTATTCTCCTAACGGGTATTGAGGTAATTAAATTAATTTTTAATGTATAAAAAAAATTGCTTCATTTAAATTTATTTTATAATATTTATTTTTATCTATTTTTAAATTTTCTAAAATTCTCCTATATTTATTTAGTATGATTACTAAAAAGCCTTAGAACTTCTAATAAATCTCAAAAATGTCATATTGGCATTATATGTGTTAAAGTCTTTAGATGAGACATAAGGATATCTTTTCCAACTACTCTTGACCCTCATTTTCTTTATTTCCTCCGTGACATGCTTCAACATGTCTCCTCTATAATTGTTTCCATCACTTCTCTTCAAAGACTTCATCTTTTCTTCCTTTCTCTTCCACGGTTCCCACACTCTTCTTCTCATTTCTTTGCTGAAGCAAAATACTTAGAGAACTTCTTCAAGGCAGCCATAAAAATCAGCCACCATCACCTCCATTTGAGCAAGAATTTCAGTCATACCGAACTAAAGGAACCTGTTTTGAAGCCATTTCAAGCTTCCAACTAACCATAATCCGAGGTTAGAATCTTATGAACAAATTTAGTCTTTCATTTATAAATTTTCTTTTATACTAAAGGATTATTCAAATTTGCGTTCTTAAACCTAAGTATATGTTTGTTGCTATTTTGGAGCATATGTATGAAGTCTAAGTGTATATGCCCTAGACAGAAAATTTATATTGTTAAACTTTATAATACCTCTATGGGCAGTGGTTATTTCTTGAAATTCTAAGATTAAATTAAAATAAATTTTATGAATGTAGTTGTATGTTGTGCTTTAGTTTTAATTGTCCTTATGCACGCCTTAGGATCAAGGGAGTATGGAGCTAACGTTAATTGATTCCAGGATTAAGAGACTGTTGATAAGCTTAAAAGGTAGGGATTCTATTACTCATCTTTTGTGAGGTTTTTATAGAATTAAAATTGATTGTTTTGCCGCAATATATATATATCTATGTTGAACTGATATTATATGATTATCACATATGAAACTATGACATGGACTCGTCTTGTATTGTACGGCGAGGAACATAATGAATTGACACATGTTATAAATTGAGAAGCATGGTTAGGAAAACTAACTCTATTGATAATGATTCAATATAGAGAAATTGTGAGACATGAAGAGGGCGACGGTTACGTCCTTGGGCATGAATACCCTAAAAGGTAAAATAGGGGGAAGGCGATGACGCTTCCTTGGGTTGAAAGTCCCAGAACACACTGTACAGGAATCGATTTGGTGAGGACTCGGGGCTTGATGTCCCCTCACCGGAACACCCTTGGAATGTTTATAGGGTGATCAAGTGCGCCCATTTGGGTTTCGATGAGTTGAGTGATACTCAATTTAACATGGATACCTAGGAACAATGATAATTGGTAATATTTGTATAAATGTGTAATTATGACACTTGGTAATGATTAACTACGGTATCCATAAGATGTGATCATAATAAACCTCATAATCTGGAATATGATGTAACTTATTAACCATGCAGGTTTTAATGTGGTAATGATAAAAACCTAAAGGTGAGTAATGGCTTTCTCTACTGAGCATAGTGTTGCTCATTCCCTTATGTTTATATCTTTTCAGGACTCACTAAGTGTGAGGTGGCTACGAGAAATATAGTTGAGGAAGTGATGTAGCTATATTACATTGGGATTGCTTCAATTGTTGAGAATGTTCTTCATGATAATGTAAGCATCAATTGTTACTTTCTGTGACTGTATTACAATGTGTTGAGGGTTAAAATGATGATGACAACAGTTTATATTATTAAATTTAAGGTGCTACATTAAAACTGTGGTTTAATTGTCGTTTATATTTTTATTTTTGAGTTGAGAGTTTTCATTTAAGTCCCGGGCAAATTTTATTTTTAAGGTTTTACTTTTATTATTTATTTTTATTTTATCTCATTAAAAACTGTTAACCCCCACATAGGGGCGTTACAGACAATGAGGGAGAGTATTTGAATGAAGAATTCAAGCGGTACTGTGTTGAGAATGGAATAAAGATGAGGAAAACCATTCCAGGGAAACCACAATAGAACGAGGTAGCTGAGAGGATGAACAGGACTTTAAACGAGCGTGCTAGAAGCATGAGGTTGCATGCGGGGTTGCCAAAGATGTTTTGTGCTGAGGCAATTAATACTGCCGCTCATCTGATCAACAGAAGTCCATCCACACCACTAAAGTTTAAGATACCGGAAGAAGTTTGGAGCCGTAAAAAGGTTAATCTCTCTCACTTGAGAATATTTGGGTGTGTTTCCTATGTTCACATTGATCCTGCTGCTATAAGTAAACTTGATGCCAAGTCAAAGAAGTGTTTTCTAGTTGGCTATGGTGGACTTGAGTTTGGTTATCGTCTATGAGATGACCAAAATTGAAAGATTATCAGGAGCAAGGATGTGATCTTCAATGAAGGTGTTTTGTACAAGGACGGAGATAACACTGACTCCAAGGGTTTAGGTTCTGAAGATAAGAAGCCTGAGGTGATTCCATTAAAGGATCTTCCTGAAATGGAAGTGGAGAATCCAGATGTTGAAGACCAAGAAAATGTAGCTCCAGAAAGAAACCAGAGGACTCCTGCCACACCAGTTAGAAGGTCTAGCAGGACCATCAGACCACCGCAGAGATACTCCTCATCTCTACATTACATATTGTTGACCGATAGAGGTGAATCAGAGAGCTAGGATGAAGCCGTAGAGGCTGAAGATTCGGTCAAGTGGGAGTTAGCCATGAAGGATGAGATGTATTCCTTAATGTTCAATCAGACATGGCAATTGATAAAGTTACCAAAAGGCAAAAAGGCCTTACACAATAAGTGGGTATACTGGATTAAAGATGAATCTGATGGCAGCAAACGGTATAAGGCAAGGTTGGTGGTAAAAGGCTTTCAACAGAAAGAAGGCATCGACTTCAATGAGATTTTTTCTCTGGTGGTGAAGCTAACCACGATTAGGACGGTACTTGCGCTAGTGAAAAATGAGGACTTGTTTTTAAAACAGTTGGATATGAAGACAGCTTTTCTCCATGGTGATTTGGAGGAGGAGATCTACATGAAGCAACCATAAGGTTTTGAAATCCCAGGTAAGGAGAATTTGGTGTGCAAACTTCAGAAGAGCTTGTATGGCCTCAAACAAGCTCCCAGGCAGTGGTACAAGAAGTTTGATTGTTTTATGTGCAGCAATGGTTTCTTGAGGTGTCAGGGAGATCACTGTTGTTATGTGAAGAATTTTGGTGACTCCTACATTATATTATTGCTATATGTCGATGACATGCTGATAGCAGGAGGTTGCAAACAGGAGATTGACAAGCTGAATAAAGAGCTGTCTAAGGAGTTTGCAATAAAGGATTTAGGTGCTGCAAAACAAATCCTTGGGATGAGAATAACGAGGAACCGTAATAGTCTGAAACTGTCACAGGAAGAATATGTTGAAAAGGTGCTGAGCAGATTCAACATAGGTAATGCGAAGCCTGTGAATACTCCTTTGGCCAGTCACTTCAAGTTATCAAAGGAGCAATCACCGACCACGAAACAAGAACGAGACCACATGGCTAAGGTGCCTTATGCTTCTGCTATAGGTAGTCTCATGTATGCCATGGTTTGTACCAGACCGGACATTGCACATGCAGTGGGAGTTGTGAGTAGGAACATGAGCAATCCAGGAAAGCAGCATTGGGAGGCAGTGAAGTGGATTCCCAGATATATGAGAGGTACTGTGGGTTTAGCATTGTGTTTCAAGAAGTCAGACTTAGGACTACAGGGCTATGTTGATGCTGATATGGCTGGAGACATTGATGGCAGAAAAAGTACCACCGGTTATGTCTACACTTTGGGTGGCACTGCAATTAGTTGGGTCTTGAAGCTGCAAAAGATAGTTGCACTCTTTACAACAGAAGCAGAGTATGCGGCAATGACAGAAGCGAGCAAGGAGATGATTTGGTTGCGGTCGTTTCTGGAAGAACTGGGTCACAAGCAGGAAAGGAGTGCATTACATAGTGACAGTTAGAGCGCCATTCACTTAGCAAAAAATCCCGCATTTCATGCTAGAACAAAGCATATACAATTGCGGTATCACTTCATCAGGTCGGCTTTGGAAGATGGAGTGTTGAAACTTGAGAAGATTCTTGGGAGTTAAAATCCAGTAGATATGCTCATCAAGACGGTTCCGATTGAGAAACTGAAATTGTGCGCAACTTCAGTTGGACTTCTCCATGAGGCGTGAGAAGTCTTTGCTACTGCAGTTGGAGACATGGTGATTGATTAGTCTCCAAGTAGGAGATTGTTGCAGATGTGGAGCCAAATCAAGTCGACACTCCAGCAAAAAAGAAGAAAAAATGAGAAACGCAGTGCTCGTGAGGCAGAGAGCCAGCGCCACAACTCTGCTAAGAGAGCGTCGCGGCGCTGGAACAAGAGCGTCTAGACGCTAGCTGCAAAGAGCATAGACTCCAAGTGAATGGCGCCTAGGCTCTAGGTGTATGGCGCCTAGGCTCCAGGTGAATAGAGCCTAGGCGCTGTAGGGGAGCGCCGCGGCAGCGCCTAGGCGCTGAGGCACTGTGTTGCGCGATATTTTTGAGTCAGAGTCGAACTCAAAAGCCTTAAAAAGGGGAAACTACTAGGGTTTTTCATTAGTTGCTATTTTTGAGTCGAACTCGAACTCAAGTGAATGGCACCTAGGCTCTAGGTGTATGGCGCCTAGGCTCCGGGTGAATAGCGCCTAGGCGCTACAGGGGAGCGCCGCGGCAGCGCCTAGGCGCTGAGGCGCTGTGTTGCGCGATATTTTTGAGTCAGAGTCGAACTCAAACGCCTTAAAAAGGGGAAACTACTAGGGTTTCTCATTAGTTGCTATTTTTCTCTTCCTTTGGGTATAAATAGACATAAGGTGGCTAGGGTTGAGTGTGTGTGACATTAAGAGTGACATTATTTTGTGTGAGGCATAATTCTTGAGAGCTCCATCCTTGAGAGAGAAAAATTCCCACAGGGTGCTAGATAGAAGAGAGTTTTGGTAAGTACAATTTGAGAGTGTGTGAGAAACTTCTCTTGTAATATGTAATCTCCTTCATCATAGTGGAATCTGCAAGCGGCGGAAACAGGACGTAGTCTCAATTTTGGACGAACCTGTATAAAATTTGGTATCTCTCTTTTCTTCTCTTCTTCAATTTATTTTCTGCAATTATTCGTTCTTGCGATCCTTGAAATTATAAGACGCCTAATTCCCCAACACCAAATATCTCCTGTCTATATTTATTTATTTAATTAATTACATTGCTTTGATATTGACACCAATCCCTTGTTAGTAAGATGTTTCATTTTTCAAAATACACCCACAATTTGACTTTTTATTGACTTTTTTAAGCTGGACAAGTAACGTTTTCTTTAATCAATTCTAACTAACAAACAATATAAAACTCTTATCTCTTGTTTCTTGCGATCCTTGAAATTATAAGACACCTAATTCCCCAACACCAAATATCTCCTGTCTATATTTATTTATTTAATTAATTACATTGCTTTGATATTGACACCAATCCCTTGTTAGTAAGATGTTCATTTTTCAAAATACACCCACAATTTGACTTTTTATTGACTTTTTTAAGCTGGACAAGTAACGTTTTCTTTAATCAATTCTAACTAACAAATAATATAAAACTCTTAATAGCTACAGTAAAAAGTAAAAAGTTATTATAGTATAAACCTTTCATATGCTACAGTTCTCAAACCAATATTTTCAGTTACAACTGCTCTCTTAAGCACCTTATAAGTTTTAAAGAGTGCATGCAGGGATAAAACTAAAAAACAAAAGTAAAAATTAAAAAAAAAGAAATAAAAATGCAAAGCCAATGGTTACATAATAAACCTAGTGCCTAAGGATGATGTGAGAAGCATCTCTGGTGTATTAAAAAAATTGACCCTAGTGAGTGATGGTCATGGGGGATCTTACCCAAATCTCATCTGCAGATGCTATCATATATACTTTATTAATTTTTGTCATCTTCTCGTTGCCAAAACCATCGCATATAACACCCAAATTAAGCTCTTTTATTCACACGAGAAAGCATTTCTTTTTTGTTGCAATCTTCGGAGATTGAGCCGCGTAAGTGGAGCAAAGACAAATGCCAGTGGATGCCATGAGTGGGAGCCCAAATTCCAAGTAATTAATAATCTAATAATATATAGTTACCAAGTGCACGGCATTTTCTAGCTATCAACTTTTAGGAGATTGATTCCAAAATTAATTTAAGCTAAGATTTTTATAAGTTCTCTCTGGCTGGTCACACCAAGTAATGTACATAAATTATTGGTGGTTCTAAAAAGGAGTAATCACAAAGCTGGTTTGAAAATGCAGTTAAAGTCACATTTTGTGGTATTATTACAGTATTTTTTTCATAAAATTTGAACAAAAACTTAATTAGAATTTAGTATTAATGTACTAAAATTTCATTTTGATAAATAATAACTTTTTAACTCAAATGTTACACTAATTAGCATTACATTGTACATGCTCTAATTATCTAACATAATGTTTTATTTGTTTATTTATTTGGTAGAACGTATAGCATATATATGTTGGCAATTTATTTGTCCAATTAATTATTCTCAATTTGCAACATTAAATATGTATGAAGAAAAGGGCCCTTAGACTATCTACAATTCAAACGTGAATCGACAATATTATGGCTGGCATTAAATGTTAATAAATATGTATGAAGAAAACGACCGAGCGTTATTCTTTTAGGGAGGAAACAAAACAAACGCGTTGAAAGGATTATGAAAGAAATTATTGCAAATAAATTAAAACACTGTTTTTGTAGTCTGTGGTCAAGAATTAAGATCACACATGTTTTAAAGTTTGATGTGACGTGCACGTGCTGTTTAACAACATCCTCACACTGAAATTGCATAATTTTTGTCCTACGAGTGGTGTGGAACTACTTTTTCACTTTTTCATGTTGGCGTTTGTTGATGAAAGGATGCCAGTTACTTTTCACTTTTTTTTTTCCTTTAATTTTCCTTTTTTTGTATTTTTCTATTTGCTTGCAAGCTTATTGTTGCACCAATTGCCTTTTAACAGGTTGACAGACGTTATTCCACTAATGTAATTAACTTGACGACCTATACATGTTAGTATACTACTGTCTATAGCTTTATTAATAATACTATCTTGTCAATATTATGTGATTTTGAGAAAAAAATAACGTCATTATTCTCGTGTTGGTGTTGTTCCTACCTCATTTTTTTCTTTTCTATAAATATGATAACAAGAAGAGAGAGAAATATTAATAGGATATCTAATATAACAGTGATAACTATTAATTAAAATTATTTTTGTTGTAACATATAAAAATTTTATATTATAATATTAAAAGTTTAATATTATTTATAACTAAATTAATAATATAAACTATGTTTAGCCCAACACACAGACAGCAAATACCAATGCGATGGGGGGATGACCTTCGAAAAATGAGAAAGGTACAGACCTAGAAAACCTTGAAGGAGCCTAGATGACAAAACAGCTACAAGAAGGGGTGTAACACCCGTATTTTTAACGGGCATGATTTTGTAAAATTTAATGAATAAAATGTGACTATTTAAAATTACTAAGTTGTTTACGATCATTAAAAAAAAAAATACCACTTTAGTATTTTCTTACCAAGTCTTCCTAAGAAACATTCAAAATTTACCAACACTTCTACCAATCTTGTCTCCCTAAATTATTGCTCAATTATATAGCCTTCTTCTTATTTTGCTAAAGGTATCCGAAGGGGACATTGAATTATTTTCCCTCAATTCATAAAAGACATGGAGATATTTTCTCAACCACCTCTTTAATTATTTCCTTATCTTCTTCTATAATTCACTCCAATTGTCCCCTCAATCATGTTAGCATGATTTGCTAAAAATCTTCATGGGAGACAAGATGATATTTTCCTTTAAGACTCTTTTGTTTCTTCTTACAACTTTTCCCCGTAAACATCCCATTCCTCTTAAGCATTTTGATATCTTTTTATTTAACTATCACCACCTTCTTCTCTAGTTCTCATTCTCTCCCTTTCTCACTTCAAATTTCTAACTAAAGACATAGAGCACAAAGCTCTCTTTGTGGCCAAGACAATTATAATTCCCAACCATGATCGAGGCGGTTTTAGAGTTAATTCAAGCTTGATTGTTAACCCGAACTTTGGTGCTTTTCAAAGAAGTTTTGAGGTAGGTTTTCTTTAATCTAAACTTAGTTTTTAGTATGTATTTTCTCCATGTTTAATGCATAATTTTCGTGTTCAAAATTCATGCAAATTTCTAGTTAAGTTAACATGCATCCTTAAACATTTATGAACAAAAACTTGAGTCTTGAGTTACAACCCACAACCAACTTTTATTTTGGTTTGATGACAATGTTAGAAACATGTTAGGAATGTTTAAAACCGGTTTCCATAACTTTAAGATTGATGTTCTAATGTTTTGAGCTTAAAGAGCAAATTTAAGCATGTTTTCATCATTATTTACAAGAAAGGCTAGAGATATAATTTGATAATGATTTTGGTATAAAACTCATGAGAATATGTTTATTCTGATTATATAATGCATGTTGCATATTTTGGAATGGTTTTGAGATTTTAAACAAGGATAATATGCTTTAAGTTAAAGAAAAATTTGACATCCCATAAACTTTATAATACCTCTATGGGCAGTGGCTATTTCTTAAAATTCTGGAGTTAAATGAAAATGAATTTTGTAAATTGGTTTGCATATTTAAAAAGTAGACATCCTAAGCTTTCCAATGAGCTATCATGACCCTAAATCGGAGTTGTATTTTAATTTCTATGAATTTTTCAATTTTCGGATTAGAAACTAGTAAACCTGCCAGTGGTAATAAACCACCCGTCTATCTTAAGTAAACCACCTGTTAACCCGTGTGTTAATTGTAGATAGTGAACCCGCCTTTTTACAAAAGTATACCACCAAGTTGCCATGGTATACTAGCTGTTAACTTGAACCAAAAACCCAATTTTGCTCACCTTCTAGTCTCTTAATGTCTTACAACCTTTCCAATACTACCCTAAATGATTTATGAATTCTTATTAGAGACTAAAACATAAAAATTGCTTGTATGTATTTTATATTGCGTTTAAGATAAAAATTGTTTACTTGGTATTTAAAGAACAATTGCATAAAAATACTTTAATGGCACTAGTAGACGGGTTTACACATAATTCACTTATGAATGTGATTATACGTTGTGCTTTAGTTTTAATTGTCCTTATGCATGCCTTAGGGTCAAGGATGTGTGGAGCTAACGTTGATTAATTCCGAGAATAAAAGTTTGTTGTTAAGCTTTGAAGGTAGGGATTCTATTACTCATCTTTTGTGAGGTTTTGGTAAATTAAATTTGATTGTTTTATATTGTAAAATATGTATATTGTATAGCGATAAATATAATGATTTGACATATGTTATAAATTGAGAAGCATGGTTAGGAAATTGACTCTATAAATATAAATTGAATACAAAGGAATAGTGAGATGTAAAAAGGGCGACGGTTACGTCCTTGGGCACGAATACCCTAAAAGGAAAAATAGGGGGAAGGTGATGACGCTTCCTTGGGTTGAAAGTCCCAGAACACACTGTACAGGAATTGATTTGGTGAGGACTCGGGGCTTGATGTCCCCTCACCGGAACACCCTTGAAATGTTTATAGGGTGATCAAGTACGCCCATTTGGGTTTCGATGAGTTGAGTGATACTCAATTTAACATGGATACCTAGGAACAATGATGATTGGTAATATTTGTATAAATGTGTAATTATGACACTTGGTAATGATTAACTACGGTATCCATAAGATGTGATCATAATAAACCTCATAATCTGGAATATGATGTAACCTACTAACCATGCAGTTTTTAATGTGGTAATGGATAAACCATAAGATGAGTCATGATTTCCCTACTGGGCATGTCGATGCTCATCCCTATCATATCTTCATATCTCAGGTGGAACTCAGTGCAACATATTTGAAGAGGAATAAACGAAAACAATCCTGCTGTTTTCGTGTTAGAAGACCCTGTTTAATTACAACTTATCTACAACATGTAAGAGTTGTATTATTTTTTTTTTATAGCTGTGTTAAGTTATTTGGGAATTGTACTATGGTGATGATGACTGTAATTATATATATTTGGTGCTACACTAAAAACTGTGGTTTGTATTTAAAACGTTTATTTTTATTTTTCTTGTTGTTTAAAGACCCATGGGCATTGTTTAATTGATTTAAATAATATAAAATTTAAAATTATTTTTATTTATTTAAAACTGTTAACCCCCACATAGGGGTGTTACAAGGGGTGGACTGGCATGGTGGCTCCTTAATTAAATATCATATTTATTTATTTAAATATTTATTTTTTTATGATAATCCTTTGTTTATTTTGACCAAGAAGGTGATAAGACATGCCTTTGGGATTACACGCCCTTTGGACTTGCAAACCCAAGAAAAATATAACATCTTTTATTATTATTTTCTTTTATATTTTATTGCCCACTTTATATAGTCCTACATAACAATTGTTTTATTTATTTATTGATTTATTTATTTTCAGAACCCAATAAATAAATTAAGGAGAGCGCTTATATATATATATATGTATGTATATTTTCTCTTCGCACGACAATATTTGTGACCCGTTATCCCATATAGATAACAAAACCCTAACAAACTAACCTATGTATTAAACATATGGTCTCAAAGGTCCTTCCCAACGCAATGGACTTATTATATTTCCTTGTCTTAATTGGAAACTCGTAATAGTTTCTTCCTCGAACTAATGATCAGAAAAGGGGAAAAAAAATGCGAGGATGGGAGAGAAAAAGTGTCATCATGCGTGCCATCATCCAAACAAATTTATTGACTTTTTTATTCCTTATTATTATCATTACATTGGGAACCAACTACCAAGTTTTCCTAGACCTAGCTTGGCATATTTTCCGATAATAAAAGAATAGAGAAATGTTTTTTTGGGGACAAATTTTGCTTGCTTACAAAAAGGGTAAAAAACTAATATAAATTAAAAAGGTGGCGAAAAAACCAAGACTAGCTAGCTCGCAGTTACAAACTTACAAGAGCGTCATGAGATCAAGGAAACACCTATTAAGCTGTTTAAGAAGATGACAAGAATTATTAGTTAAAGTTATTTTTATTATAGTGTATGAAAATTTTATATTGTAATAGTTTTATTAATTATTATTATAATATATGAGAATTTTATGCTATTTATAACTAAAAAAATAATAAGAATTACTGTTCCCACCACCCTTCTAAACACCAGATATGATTTGCTGCGCGCTTGTAAATTTTATGATGTAATGTTAGGCTTCCTATGACTTCGGTCCCGTTTTGCTTTTTTCTTATTTTTAATTAACTTTTTTTTCTATAGTAGTAATGGGATATAGTCAAGTATCTGTTGCTTTTTTGTTTTCTTTATAGAGCGTGAAGTATAGGGCTAGTTACCAGTGTCGTTCTTTGTCTTCATTTGATTTATTGGTTTGAAATGAGATGATTTAAACTTTTTTGTTTGAAAAATATGATTCGAAAAATGGATTCGAAATGTTGAAGACAAAAGAGTTTGTTTTCAAATTTAGTTTTTTTGTTTAAAAAATCTAATTAATAGTTTGAAATGGACTACTTTTTTGTTTATCAAATGTGTGTTTAGAATTTTTAGCTTAAACCATGCAAATTATTAACTTATTTTTAATTAATTTTTTTTCTATAGTAGTAATGCAATATAGTCAAATATCTGTGAGTTTTTTTGTTTTCTTTATAGAGCGTGAAGCGTAGGGCTAGTTACTAGTATCGTTCTTCATCTCCATTTGATTTATTGGTTTGAAATGTGGTAATTTATACTCTTTTGTTTGAAAAATATGATTCAAAAAATGGATTCGAGATGTTGAAGATAAAAGAGTTTGTTTTCAAAATTTGTTTTTTTAATTTAAAATATCTAATCAACAGTTTGAAATGGACTGCATTTTTTGTTTATCAAATGTGTTATTAGAATTTTTAGCTTAAACCATACAAATTATTAACAGATTTAAGAACCAAGTTTCAACACTAAAATTTTAATGATTACGATATAAAATTTTTATATATTATAATAATATGTTACAGTATAAATCTTTTAGGTATTATAATGTTTAGAGCTTACCTTCAAACTTTTAACTTTCATTTTTGTTTCCAAATACTCTTAAACTAAACAGTCTAGCCTAGCTCTTAGCTATTATACCAGTCTCTCTCTTTTTTTTTTGGGCGGAGGAGACCAGTCTCTTTTACTCCATGGTTAAGTCTTGACTAGGTTTTATGTCACATCTGATCTTGCATATTTATATATATATAACAAGACTAAAACATAGCTGTAACCTACGCATAGGTTGAAGGTTTTGAGTGGTAGGCAGTACGTTTGCTCCATTGATGATCAATTAAGACGTTTTGTCCCTACCTAGCTTAATTCGTTCACGTGGTGTTGTAATTGTTCAGCGTCTTTTTCCTAAAAAGTTCGTGGCTCTCTCTGATTGGAGAACTTTGCATTTGTGTGTTCGGGATTTCATTTCAACAATAATCAATATAACAAACGTAAAGCCGCATAAATGAAATTAAAAGGCTATTATTTCGAAGGTAAAAAATTATTATAGCCAAGACAGAGACAGTGTGGAATTTTACAGGGTCTTTGAAAAAGTGATAAAAATCAGTGATGAGAATCATTTTTATTATAGTATATGAGAGTTTTATATTGTAGCATATTTTTTTATTATTATTATAGCATATAAGAATTTTATACTGTTTATAACTAAGATTGTGGTAGAAACTAAATGGTTTCTATCACTGTCAAACACTCCTTGCTGTGCTCCTTTAATTCATCCAAATTAATTCAAAGCTGACACTTGCATGAAAAATCATGGAACACTGCGTTTATTATTATTATTATTTTCACTGTTGGCGTTTAATACTCGTAACACATACTAAAAGGACATTTGCACCTGAGCTTAGATGAGTAATTAGTGAGCATTTTTTGCCCTTTTTGTTAGGAATAATTTGATGATGTAAAAGCATCACATTGTCCCTTTCTCCAAACTATTTGGAGGACTTACCGAACAATATAAAAAGATGCATGTCCTTCTCGTATGCATGTATGTCACACTCATTAGATAGAGAACAATGAGGGTTTTTTTTTAATCATTCTGGTACCTTATGGTTTAAGAGAACATCACATTGAAACATTGTGTTGATCGATGAATATCAAAATATTATCTTGTAGCATTCAAAAATATAATTTTGATATCACAAACAACTCGTATATTTGTGATATGAAATTATCAAGTTATCTTTTTATCAATGAACTCCAAATTATTTTGTTAAGATTAAAAAAATAAATACAAATAATTCAAAAAAATGAATAAATCAACATATATGATTTTCTTTAATGAGTTTAGTTTAATCTTTTTATTTTTATTTTCTAAATATAACTTTACAAAATTAATTTGGGGTTTGTTGATGAGAGAATAAGTAAGAAATTTCACGTCATAAAAGATGAGCTTAGGGTACCAAAATGGTGTTTTTGAATATTAATGATATCAATTTGATGTTTTTCAAACAGCAGGGTACAACATGATATTTCTCTAAAACAATGGCGAGCCACTTATAATTGAATGGTGGCATATAGCCCGCTTAACTTTTGAAGTATTGACTTTTTGCCTACAAATTTTTAAAAATTTATAGCTGCACCATTGTTTTACATGAAAATTATATTTGTGCTTCTACTAAAAAAATTAAAATATATTATTATGCCCTTAGTTTTTTTAAAAAAGATTAGGATTTATGCCTTGCTTAATAATCAAAACATATAACTATAATAGGGGTGGCAAAACGTGTTCGCGGGTCGGGTTCGTGTCGGGTTGGAGTTAATTTTTACAAAATTAGGTCGACACTAACCCGACCCGTGACCCGAACGGGTTGAGAATTCTCAACCCTAACCCAACCCGTTTTGACACGGGTTGACACTAACCCGACCCGTGTCAACCCGTTTCTCATGCACAGTGTCAAAAAATAATAACTTGTGACCCGATTTTGACCCGTAACCCGATTATGACCTGCAACCCGCCCCTAACCCGCCCACATTAATATATAAAATATTAAAAAAAAATAAAATTAGAAGAGTTTCATACCACTTCAACAAGAAGATGAGTGATAAGAGAGGTAAGGTTTGATATTTTAAGAGCTTATATTATATATGAAATAATATTAATTTTTTAAAAGCTAATTAATTAAATACGGGTTATAAACGGGTCATTTTCGTGTCAGACGGGTTGACCCGAACACGACCCGTTTTTTGACGGGTCAGTTTCGGGTCGACACTAAAATGACCCGTGGTCAAATTTTCCGACACTAACCCGCAAAAAATCGTGTCGGATTCGTGTCGTGTCGTCGTGTCGCAACCCGTATTGCCGGCCCTAAACTATAATTATAGTAATAAAAATTATTAGCAATTTTTTACATAGTACCTCTACTGGCAGAAACTTTTGGCTCTCACTAAAACATAAGGTTCCAAAATAATTATAATAACGTCTTAGAGAACACATGCACTCACATTTGTAATTCTTTATATGTATTTAATTGTATCTATAAAATCACCCTATAACATCTATGGTGTTCCTGCATACATATCATTAATACCGCGTGTGCTAATTCTTTCACATTTCTTTTCTCTCCTCTGAGCAACTTGATCTGAAGTCAATTACTTCCACATTTACATCTCCTACCACATTTGCCTCTTTTGGTATGTTGCATAATAAAGAAAAAATAGCATCTCATAGATAACCTAAAAACCTGTGTTTTATGATGGTTAATTCAAAAAAAAGTTCTGATCAATTCAAAACTTACGGCAAACATATATAATTTATACTAGTACAAAAAAAGTTACAACAAACTTATCCTAATAAGTGTGTTTGACAACACAATTAGAACTAAAAGTTAAAACTAACTGATTGTAGCATGTGAGAGATTGTAGCGTATTTTTGCTTTACACTGTAGCATGTGAGAGTTTTACATTGTAGCAGTTGAAACGATATAGTTAAAACGAGTTGTCAAATGTAGTCAATATAAATACAAAGGAGCGTTTTATAATTAAACGATTTCTTTGGAAGGATTGTTAGTGTTATTTTTTAAATATTCAAACACACCATTTATATATTTTTCCTTAGGTCAAGACAGATACATTTTGTCAGAGAGACAACATTAATATGTTTCAATTGTTTTAAATATATGTATAGGATGGCCCTTTAGTCCGGTAATTTAAATCTTTTTTGTTTGTGAATATAACTATTTATACAACAGTCAATTTATCACATGTAATGCTCAATGGTATAGTCCAATACATGTAACGTTTAGTATTACATTTCAGTAAATAAATTGATCATCGTACACCAGCGCTAAATAAAGTTATATTTACAAATAAGTTATAAGTGTTGGACGGGTAATAGCCCCGAATTTGGAAATATATATATATTGACATATATATATATATATATATGTATGTATATAAAGAATGGGAGTGGCAGAGCAGTCGTAGTAGTACCAACGCAAAAGCAAGGTGAGGTCCACCGGCTAAAGAATACCAAAGAGAAAGGCCCCCAAAAAGAGACGTACGAAAAGGACAGCAGGCAGGGGTGACGCAAATGGGACAAAGCATTGAGACGTGTGGGGCCCAGCTCAAGCCTGTGGGTAAAGAGGAGGAAGCTTATCAGCCAATTGGGTTCCCTCCCCAAGCCCCACACCGTCTGGCTCACACCATGCGAAAATGGTATTCTTTGTCCGGTTTAAAAATAATTATAATAAACAATATATTTGTAATACAAACAATTTATTTACATTTTTATTTATACTATAATTAATTTTCACTCACATAGTAAATAGATTTAATCTATAAATAATCTATTTATCTACTTATTTATAGTATAAATTAATTTTATTTACATGATAAATAAATTATTCCTATAACAAAATGTAATATTTACTAGAAATATTTTAAAATTTGTTATTTGCTTCAAAAATTTTTAAAAATATATTATTTTCCTATTTTTTATTTTTCTTTATTTAATGAAAAATAAATTTTTTACTCCTTTTTTTGCTGAGCTATTTAATTTCAAACTTATTCTTTACGTCTCTTTCTTTTAAATATTTTTTTCACCAAGTTTTAATTAATATTAGAGTGAATTACATATATGTCTATTATAAAATTGTTGAAGAAAAAAGAGTCTAGAACTTGTGATATTTGCCTCTTACAAACATTTTTTTAAGTCTATGAATCGTGATATTTGCGTATTACAAACATTTTTTTTACCTTTTGTTAACCACTCCTTAAAACTAGATACATGACCATTACTTCTTATAACTATCTCAAAATAGACAGGTTAATTATATTTTTAAATTCAAGACATATTTTAAATTAAATGTGTTGAAATGATCATTTCATATTATTATTTTTTTTATAAGATTGAATTGAATTTTTTTAAATCAATTTTTTATTAAAAAAACTGTATGGTATAACCTTGTAAACAAACAAATTAAGGGCCTGTTTGGGGTAACTTTTGCTTTTGCTTTTTAATCAATAGAGTAAGAGAAGCATAAATTAAATCTTTTTAATTGGTATTTGGATAGTTTATAGAAAAAAATACTTTTTGCTTTGGAAGAGTTTTTCAACCTATTTGATAAAATAAGTCAAAACCTCTTATTATTAAAAAAGTAATATAATGGTATTTGAAATTTATAAATCACAAATATAAAGTCAAAAATCCCTTTGAAATTACTTAAAATAATCTATTTTTGGCTTATTTAGCTCAAAGTCTTCTTTTAGATATGTATGAGTGTATAAATTATTTAAGCTTGGCTTTTATAAGTATTTTTAAAGTAAACCACATTTTTAATGCTTATGAAAATCTTTTTTATTTATCTTTTTAATCTTATATTTGTGAATAACAAATTACAAATGCCATCTATATTCTTATATTATATGACATTAATTTATTTAATTAAAAAGGTTTTTAAATTATTTTGAAATTAAAAAACATTTTTTCATACAATAATTAAAAAAATGTTATATTATACTTATCTTCTTTTGTATCCCAAAGTAACATGAAAACCCTTGCCTATATTTTATTTTACATTTTCTTTTTTTGGAATTTGGGTGATGGGTACACTTGCTGCTAAAAAAAATTTGAGTTTCACTTGCAAGATAAAAGTGCGTATAGGATTAGGAATAGGGGATGGTCCACGTGTCATGGACCGCCACACCTCTTCTTGACACATCAATATCGTTGTACATCACCCTCTGACCTCCCACTGTCCGTCGCAAGTACTTGGGGAAAAAAAAAAAAAAACAAGTTCTACCTAGCTATTTTTAATTTTTGGGGTTAATCTTATTTTGGCACTTAAATTATACAATTTATCTTATTTTAGCTTTTAAATTTTAAACATAGTAAATCATACGTTTAAATTATTCCACTTGTCTTGTTTTGCCTTTCTGTTAACAAAATCGCTAAATATTTAATAGAATTGAGAAAATAATTTTATTTTTGATCCCTAAACTATGAACTTGTCATATTTTGACCATGTAAACTTCAAACTATAATAAATTACACCCTTAAACTATAAAACTTGTCTCATTTTGACCATTCTATAATTAAATCTATTGAATATTAACAGATTGAAACAAATAACCATTTTGATCTTTTGCCTCTATATATGTTTTCAACATATATTTTAAAGTCAAAATATCTAAATTTTGTTTATTTATTATATAAGTTTTACTATTTTTTCTTTTTTACCTAATTTTGTTGATAAATTTTTTTCTTTTTTTTATGGTTCAAATAGTTTTATCAAATTTTTTCCATCGTATGTTTAGGATGAATTAAAGTAAAAAAGAATTACCAACAAATAAGGAAAAAAAAACACTAGACATATTGGTACCTAACAAAAAGGGCATACAAGTAATACGGTATAACCTATTTGTTATTTTTATGACTAAATTTTGAGGTTAAAGATTACGTAAATGACATAATACAGAATGCTTCACTTAATTGGACTCAAAATAAAGCCACTTCAAAATTCATATTAATTTTAAGTTAACAAAAATATACATTTGTTTGTGAAATCCCTATTTGTAGGTTAAAAATGCGCAAAATCAATTATAAAAGATTTTATCTCAACCAAACATTTATAATTAATTGATCAAGTACATGTATGTGCGGTTTAATTCGTGAATACTTAACGGATTTAATAATTAAATGGCCAAAATAAGACAAGTTTCACAAGTCAAGGGTATGATTTATTATAGTTTAAGATTTAAGGGTCAAAATTAGATAAATTGCGTAGTTTAAGGGGGCAAAAGTTAAACTATTAGCTTAAGTCTGTTAATATTTAATGGTTTTGTTAACGAATTGCCAAAATGAGACAATTTGAATAATTTAAGGATGTGATTTACTACGTTTTAAAATTTTAAAATCAAAATAAAACAAATTACATAATTTAAAGGTCAAAATAAAATTAACCTTAATTTTTATTAAGCTTCTAGAAAGAGAAAAGAGGCATTGGGAATTTCGAGATGATACGATGGACATTATGTATGCCTTTGTCTCTATTTGTTTTTTTTTTAATTCTCTTTTTAAAAAACCAGTTTAATTAAAAAAATTAACCTTGTATTTAATAAAAGTGGTTTTTATTATTTTTTTAATTATAAATAGTGTAAAGCTCTCACATATTATAATAACAATTAAAAAATTACTACCGTATAAAACTCTTACATACTACAATAAAAATAATTTTAACCAATAATTCTCACGTCCTTTCAAACACTCTATAATTCATTATTACAACTGCAATCAAGACATATAACCCAAGCCAATAGTTGAACGATAAGAGCTAACGGCTCTAACGTGCCTCTGTCCCATGCACGCTTTGTTACTGTTATTTTCGGCCATAATCAAACGTTCACACGTGCTAATTAACTAATAATTTACGTATGCTAAGAGCATCTCTAAAACAACCTATCCATTTGCCACTTTAATTGAAACAAATTAGTTTTAAACAATTATAATATAAAGCTCTTAACAACTATAATAAAATATAAAAAATTATTATAATATAAAGCTCTTACGTGCTATGATTTTTAATCTTAAAACTAAACAAAACTAAACAGCCTAAATATTTGTTTAGATGGGAGATTTAGTACATTTTCTAGTAAAATGAAGTGCAAAATTATTACTCTACTATGTCTACAACCACATTTTGATAGAATACTAAATTAGCATGTTTATAGAAGTTTTAAAACAATAAGAAGAATTCTATATACAAAAAAGAAAAACGTTAAGTAAAAAAAGAAAAAACTATTTTTTAACACAGTATTAACATTTTTTGTGCTGATATGACATATCCGACAACCTACTTGGTGGCAAATTTTACACTAAATAAAACATATATCAAATTTTAGCAATTAATTTCCATTAGATAATTTATTGACCTTTTCATTAAATCATTAAAGCATTAACATTTTCATATTATTTCAAAGTTAAAAATTTACTTTTACATGTTTTAAAATTTAATAATTGTGACAAAAAAATTTATAACTTTTGTAATAATAGTGTGTATTAAATCACAAAATAAAATAATGTATCAAATATTATTTAAATTGTATAACATTTAATGTCAACCATAACATTGCCATTAGTATTTGAATTATAGATAGTCAAAGGGTCCTTTTAGCTTTTGCTTATGCTTGGATCAGTAGAGGAAAAATAAAAGCTATATTTTTTATGAAATGCTTGGAACTATGTTCTTAAAAGAGCTTAAAAACGTCGAAATAGTTTATAAATTTTCTAATATAAGCAATAAAAACATTATAAGAAAGTTTATTAATGTCTTATTGAAATTCTGATATATGTTTTTAATTTTTTTTATTTTAAAAATAAAAAATACAAAAATAGTAGAAAAGAAAAATTTTTAGTAATATTTTTACAAAGAGATGTACATGTGTAAATGTATGAATTATTTTAAAAATACAATCTGTCGATCAATCAGTTAGAATCAATTAGGCTACCGGTTGGGTAACCAGTCAACAAAACATGCTCGCACCTGCATTACAATCAATCACTCTAAAAACGGAGAGAGCATCAAGAACTAATTACACAATCAAACTCGATATTCAAGAATTCCAATTTTTGTTTTTTTTATAAGTTGTAGTTTGTAGACGTGAACATTAATGGCATCTAATTCTTTGTTTTTCCTTTTGTTTCTAGGAATAATGGCATTTTATTCATGGTGGCTCGTTGGGGAGCGAGCGATAGCTTGTAAAGATGAGAGGTGGCTTGTCAAATTAAAAAAAAAAGGAATGCATTTCAACTCTGACGCCTTTATAGGGTGTATGGTAGAAGGACGAGAATTTTTGATTAAAATTGTTTTTATTATGATACGTAAAACTTTTACATTATACTAATTTTTTTATTGTTTTTGTAACACGTAAAAATTTTATATTATTTATAATTAAAAAAATGATGTGAATCACTTTTATTAAACACAAAGTTACAAGTTAGACTATGTTTAAGGCACATCACTCGTACTTAGTACATATATTAAGAGCCCAACAATAAAATAAAAAAAATTACAAAACTACGATGAAAAGGAATATACATAAGAACAAAACAAAAACAAGCAAGGGGGATAGCCATCCCCGTTTTCGAGCCTTCTCAAGTGTTTGTTTGTTTGTTTGTTTTTTTACTCTTTTATTTTCAAAAAAGCAAAATAAGATCTTCTTGTAGCATAACAGCTGATCGAAACATGTCCAAAAAAAAAAATTTGAAAGGCATAAAGAATTAACACATGTATGCTTGTAATAGAGGATAATTGTCCGTGTTGTGACTAGAAGGATTAATCGTGCTCAACTTGTCTTCCTACACATTTAATTATTCAGAAGTGATACATCAGGCATGCCTCTCCAAAACTATCGTTTTCAGCGTACCTTTTCGTTTCCTTTTTTTTGGATTCATTGCATTTGGTAGAACCCTAGTTTTACTCTCTGCCATAAATAAATACTGTGGATATTTTTCTTCTGATCGCCTCTTTCAGTTGGAAAAGTACTATTAGTATTAGAGTATGGTTCTCTTCAAAATTTTAATTGTAACTAAATTTTAAATTTAAAAATTATGTTTTTTTACTATAATTGTTAAAAAATTTATACGATTTATAGTTATAATTAATAAATCTATTTAACATTAATTAATTTTAATTAATTTTTTAACTAAAAATAATATAAAACTTTCATACATATATATTAATAAAATAAAAATAAAAATAAAAATTATTATAATATAAAATTATTATATATTATAATGTTCACGATACAAACTAAAATTGTAACCACCGTGTGAACAAGTCTTATATTCAACGTTCTTGGTTGTCTCATTATTGTCTTGTAAGACCAGCCACTTAGCTAGCTAGACAGCTCATTATAGACTCCCGATTTTTTATTTTCCCGTTAACAGTGAATTCGTTGAACAAATCCCTCACAAAAAATTGTGCCGTGACAATTTGCACACCGCACATAAATTGATTTTTTTGTTTTGTTCACTTCATTTAGCTCGTGCTTCGTGGCATGAAGGAAACAGTTACATGATTGACATGGGGTCGGCAAAAATGCAGGCCAATGTGGCTGCAGTTTCCATAAAATAAATTTACAAGTTGGGACGTAATAACTTCCTGGGTGCCTTTAAACCACTAGGGTCATTGGAGTAAAATATCCTAATGGCAGTTTTTTTTTATTTCTTTTTTTTAATGATTTTTGGTTTTTTTTGGTTTCATAATAGTTGAAAAGATGAGATAAATGTAGATTTTTAAAACTTTTAAGATAAATATTAAGTTTTAAAAATATTTGTAGTAATTGTCAGATTTTGTGATATTTATTATTTTTCTAACAGGTATTATAATAATTAAATTAATTATTAATATACCAATTAAAATTTATTTCATCTAAAATCTATTTCATTCTATTCATTTCTATTTATTTTTAAATTTTTTTATATCTATTTAGTATATTTACCGAAATACCCTTGGAACTTTTTATTATTTACGAAAATGTGATTTTGACATTATGTGGCAAAAAGTCTCCTAAAAAGACTCACTTATTCACCTGCCTTAATTATTTTCCTCTCCCTATCTCTTTCACGTCTTTCTTTCTTTCTTTCTCTGCATTTCTCTCTTTTCTTTCTTTTCGTTTTCTTCTTTTCTTCTTTGTTCTTTCTTACACAGTGAGATTAGCAGAAAAAACCAAAGGAATAGCTCAAACTTTCTTCAAGATTTTCAAGATCTTTTCTCATAAATCTTTACAAATAACTTCTCACAAACTCAAGGATCAAGGAGATTTAAACATTTTCAAGATCAAATAACAGTTTTAAGGTTAGATTTCTAAAACTTTAACTTTGATTTTAAGTTGTATTTTAGTATAAAAATTTGTGAGAATTATGTTTTTGATGTTTAGAGATGATTATATATTGTTTATATATAGTTTTTATTGCTTAGAAAGCTTTTAAGAAACTAAGAATTTGAGTAAAAGGTTTAGAATTCAGATTATGGGCTCTGTGTGAAAAATTTCCAGGTGAAAGATGATACATTGTTTTTCCTAGAAACTATGTGTCATTTTTCCTTAGAAACTACATGTCATTTTCTTAAAAATGACATGTCGTTTTCTAAAAAAATTAGAGGCGGATTTTATGCTTCAGGTAGGGTTTACCACAAGGATGAATAAAGGAGACCAAACCACTAGGACAATGATAGTTATTTGACAATTTATGTTTTGGAAATAGCAAATATTTTTCTATAAAGTTTGTAATTTCAAATAATTTTATTTCAATAAATATCAAAATTTTTAATTGTTTTATTTATAAATATTTTAAAATTGTATTATTTATTTTAAAAATTCATTTTAACATATTTTGTACTAAAATAAAATTCATATATTTTTATTTTATTGTTATTTTAATAAAATTAAGTTGAAAAAATTGATATTCACAATTTTAGTACATTAATGATTATGGCATACTAATAAAAATAAATGGTAGATTGACATAGTTATAAATTAGGATTTAAGTTAAATATGGTTATTTTATACGTTTTAGGATAACGACGTATTTAGAGTTTACGTGGCAAATTTGATTTTGTAAGCTATAAATTATCAGTGGATATATTGCAAAGAGGTAGGAATTCTATTACTTATCTTTTGTGAGGTTTTAGTAAATTAAAATTTGGTTGTTTTATGTTGCAAGATATTTATATGATATTTTGAATGTATATGATTATATCTATGACATGATGATGTGGAACTCGTCATATATTGTACAGCGAGAAACATAATGATTTGATACATGTTGTTGTAAATCGAGAAGTATGATTAGGAAAGTTGACTCTATAAATAACGATTGAAAAAATAGGCACGAATACCCAAAAAGGTAAAATAAATGGGAGATAATGACGCCCTCTTAGATCGAAAGTCCTAGAACGTACTTTACAAGAATCGACTTGGTGAGGATTCGAGGCTTAATGTCCTCTCATCGAAACACCCTTTGAAAGTTTGGAGGGTAGTCAAGCACGCCCATTTGGGTTTCGTTGAGTTGAGTGAGAGTATAATTGAATCTTGAATAAATATGTGTATATATATATGTATGAAACTTGGTAACAATTATCATAAGATACCCACTGGAATTGAACATGATAATATTGATGAATAATGATTATGAACTAACCATGCAAGTTTTAATATGGTAATAGTAAAAACCTAAAGGTGAGTAATGTTTTCCCTACTGAGTATGTTGTCGCTCATTCCCCTATATTTCTACCTTTTCAAGACTCACCAAGTGTGAGGTGGCTATAAGAAAATAGTTGAGGAAGTTATGTAGCTGTATAATGCTGGATTTGCTTTATTTGCTAAGAATATCCATCATGATAATATAAGCATCGAATGATACTTTTTTGTGATTGTATTAAGATTTGTCGAGGATTGGAATTATGATTATAACAGTTTTGTATTATTAAATTTATGGTCTAAATTAAACCGTGGTTTAAATTGTTATTTATGTTTTTATTTTGTTTTAAGAGTTTTCAATTAAGTCCCGGGTAGATTTTCTCTTGATGTTTTATTTATATTTTTTTATCTTTATTTTATTTATTAAAAATTGTTAACCCCACTTAGGGGCGTTACAGATTTACAATGTAAACAACTTATTTACTATGTAAATAAGAAATACTTACATTGTAATCAAGAAGGTAGATACATTATCTACACTATAAATCTATTTATTATGTAAACAAAAATTATTTACACTACAAACAAAATGATAGATAAATTATTTACATAATAAATTTAACATTTGTTACAAATATTTTCAAAACTTGATATTTACTATAATTAATTTTAGAAAAATGATGTTTCTTACAATTTTAATTTAGTAGTTTTATTTGATAAAGTAAGAAGTCTACTCATTCTTTTTCGACAATGTTTTTAAGTTTTAGTAATTCCTACCTCAATGGACGGGATAAAACTATATAGGCAATCCACTTTCTAATGGCTTATTTCGTTCATAAATATGGACAAAATACAATTTCTTCTTAAACTATACTGTAGCAAAAATATATTGTAGTTCAAACAGCTAAACAAACGGCGCCATAAATAATCCACAGGCCTCGACGGATGTACCCTCTTTCCGGGGTTTTTTAAGCTGTGTCCCTTTACTCTCGTGTCACTTTTTTTTTTTTTTTTTCCCTTGAGGAAAAAAAAAGGATGGGGCAGTTGTATGGTTGTAATTGATTGAACTAAGTATTCGTACTCAAGGGAAGCAGATAAAAATACAGGACACACACATATAGAAGTAGTTAACATTGTTACGAGTGCCAGCGCGCATAATTGTACAGGTTTGAGGTCGACCGCTTGAGATATTAATGTTGTTTGACGATTGATCCTGAACACTTTTTTTTTTTTTAATATTGGGTGAGGGTGTTCGGAATGACAATATTTTTACCATCTTTTTAATTATAAATAATATAAAATTTTTATATATTATAATAATAATTAAAAAATCATTATCGTATAAATTTTTTACATGTTATAATAAAAATAGTTCTCGTCATGTTTTAAACACCTTAACCATGTATCATAAAAGATTTATATTGCTTTAACTGATGAAACTAAGAGTGAATTCCCACGTGCAACAACAATAATTCACAGGGGATACGAGTATGTTTAATTTTTTTTTTTTTTTATATGGCATGTGTAGTTTATTGGCATCTTACACGTTAGTTTTTCTTTCCTTTTCTTTTTCTTTTTTTTTTAAGGGTAAATATTACACATTAGTAATTTGGTGCAAAAGTTCAAGGGAGAAAAGAAACCAAGGAAAGAATTGCAAAGGTAAGTGCACGGCGTGTGAACATTACAACAATTAATTAATAAAAAATCTAAGTTTCTTGGTGCAACTTAAAGGGGGAAAAGAAATCAATGAAATATTGCAAAGGTGATGCGCATGGCAGATGAACAGTATAATAATTAATAAAAATTCTGAATTTTTCCGATGGGTACGATCTTGATGGCGAAATTTAGTTAGCTACGTAGGCTTTGAAAAATTTTTAAGCTGCATTAAAACTCAGGTCGGAAGCAACTTTCAAACAGTGCCTCGTCGTGGGTTTCAGATCTTGCCTGCAGTCAAGGCAAATGACTTGGACTGCTCTGCATGCAGTCGTTAGATCCTATGGAACAGTATATGATAATCTTGTTTCAAACATTTTGGGAGATGAGGAAAGAAACGTGAGAATCAGACAGTTCTTCTGATCTTGCTTCAAACAGCAAAATTCTCTTTTGCATGTTCTGAGAAGTTATAGATGTTTTTTAAGGTCTCAAAATTCTCTTTTGCATGTTCTGAGAACTTACAAATGTTTTTTAAGGTCTCGTGAAACTGTAGAGAACTGTGCAAAAACTTGGCCATTGTTATTTATTTATTTTTTTAATTTTATTGTGAATAAACTTGGCGAGTTATATCATGTGGTAGGTGTAGACTGAGGCTTTTTATCCCTTGTTGAAAAAAAAGGGTAAAAATAAATACCTGAAGTTGCATCTATTTTCAACTTGCCAGAAGAGACAAAAAAGAAAAAAAAAAGTTCCAAGTTGCAAATTTTTATAACATTCTAGCTACTCAAATGCAAACGCAACATTTACGTCTCAAATGCATTTGCAAGTATTAACATGATCTTTGATAGCATAGATTTAAACTGATACGTAAGTTTTACATTATAGTTTATTTTTCTTCGTATATGAGAGTTTTATATCGTAATAACTAAAAGTTTTGGTTGAAAATTAACTCACAGTTTCAAACACCCTATAAACTATTTACTTTTTAAGAGTATATAATACATGAACTATAACTAGCGAAGCTTTAACAATTGCAATAAACCAACACTTGGTTAATTAAGCATTCTGTAAGACTTTTTATTAAAAAAATATTTTCCTTTGGAGAGAAGCATGTGCAAACACCCATGTGGTCACAAAGAGAAGAGAGAGAGAAAAGGAGTGAGATTAGTTCTTCTCTCTATTTCTTTTCCTCCTTTGCGTGAGGAAGAGATTAGTTAAATTATGACAAGTTGGAGAGAGAGAGAGAGAGAGAGTTTACCCAAGTGGTGTATCTGCATTAGAAAAGAATCATTCCGGGTGTATATGGTAGCCATGTGAATGAAGGAATTTTAACCAAAAATACTACTTTCATATTACATTATGCACACAAGTACTATAACTTTGCAATTAGGATCCCTTTCTTTAAAGCCTCTACACGATTGGAATATTCATAACATGACCAATTCCACTTCTTTGACCAAACCATACGCTACTAGAAAAAGAGATGCCCAACGAGCATTAAATAAATCCAAATTTCATTCATTTAAACTTGAATTCGGATTTTTAACTAAAGAGCCTAACCACAAATAAAACAGGGGGTTAGAGTTGGAGTGGAGAGCATGAGAGAGGAATCTAAAGCATGACTTACACAAGTGGCATCTATATCACGTGCATGGACAAATTTCCTTTTCAATGTTTTAAAAATTTTTACAACAATTTTAAAATATTTTGCCCCGAAACATCTTTTGCTTGCAAAAATATTTTGACAAATGTTTTTTTAATTAATTAATAATAAATATTGACAAAAGTATCACTTGCAATGAGATTGCAGATTGATTTTTTATTTAAATTTTTAAAAAAAGATTTGAGAAATTAGAAATATTTTGATGATAATATCGGCAAATTTCTATAAAAAAATAAATTAGAAATTTTGAAGGGCCATGTATTTTTTTTTTCCTTTCAATTCATCACCTACATAATAGCTTTTTATTATTTACTATGCTTGTGTACTTTGTGGAGTTGTAATAATCACCATTTAAATAGTAATTTTTTGGAAGGGATTTAAGTAGTTATTAAGCATTAACTACTTAAAAAAATAAAATAAAATATTTAAAGCTACACAAATTTTAAAAAACTTAAAACATAAAATGAAAAAGTATCTTGCTCTTTTCCCTCCATAATTTTTTAAAATAGTTTTGCAACAATTTGCTTTAAATCTACTTTTAATTTTTTAGTACTTAAATGTTTAAATAATGCGCGAGTTTTTTTAAATGCTTATTAGTGATAATATTGTTGACCTTTAACAATTTGAGTGGTAAAATATATATTTTTTCTGCTCTTTTAAGCAACTGAAGGGATACTTTATTATTTGTTTAATTGTTTAAATACGAGGAATGTTGGGGTTATTTAAACAAAAGGTATTTAAAATTGTTCCCCTTGAATTTTTAATTTTAATAAGTTGTCTTATGAACTTATAAATATGTAGCAAATCACCTTTATTAACCAACAATTTTAAGTTTTTGACAAAAATTGACATATGATTTTCACATGGATAATAATTAAGAGTATAACGAGTTTTTTTCATATAAATTTTAATGCAAATTTATATTCAAAATAAAGTTAATTCCAAATTTCTTATTTCAATAAAAACTCAATTGAAGATATTAATCACAATAAACTTAGGTTTAAATATATAAAATGACTATTCATATCAATAATGAACTATTCATGTGTAACTTACATGGCAATTTTAGTCAAAAAATTAAAATTGTCATCAATTGGGTGATTTGCTATAAATTTACAATTTCAAGGGCAACTTGCAAAAATTAAAAGTTCAGGGGACAAATTGTATATATATGACAAGTTTAGGGAATAACAATGTTAAATATCCTTAAATAAATCCATGAATACTTTTGGAATTTTTTTTTAAAAAAAGTCTCTTACTCCTATTCCAAAATTTATTTGAAAAAAGTAAAAAAATAGATGTTTAGAAAAATAGTTTGAACTCTAAAGTTTCAACTATTCTAACACATTCACAATATGCGATATGAACTGTATAGTTATAATTTTTCTATCAAGCACCTTAAAAGATAGAGAGACTGTCCATCCAAGTATTTGTGGTGCAAAAATAATTTTTTTATTAATTACATAATTATACTTCTTAACTTTAGTTTTTTTTTTCAATTTATCCCTATACTTTTAGAAAATATAAATATATCATTTGAGTTTAAAAAATTATTTCAATTTGTTAAAAAATTAGACAAAACAATATAATTACCTTTAAACAATTGTAAAAAATATTTTATAGATTTAAAAGCACAAATAATTCTAAAATAAAACATCAAATCTCAAAAAAAGATCTTAAATTTTAGGGCATTTTGAATCTTAAAATATATATATTTAAAATTTTTATTAAGAAAAAAAAATATATTTCAAAAACAAATTAGTAATTAAGGATATATTTGTCTTACCTTTTTTTTTCTATAAAAAAAACTTGCAAGTGATAAAATTAAAACAAAATTTTTAATTAAAAAGATATATTTGTTGTTTTTAAAAATAAAAAAATAAATTAAAAAATAATTAAAACTAAAAAATATAATTAAACAATTAAAAAAAATAAAATAAGATTTTTTTTCTTCTTTTGAATTTATATTTTACAAAATGTTTAACAAAATAAATTAAAATCAACATCTTATTTTAAAATAGTATAACATATTAAAACTTTAAACTATAATAATTTTTTACTTTTAATTATGACAAGCGTGAAATTTTTTAACTGTTATGTGGTTAAAAAAAAAAAATTGATTATATCCAAACTTACCCAGCACCTGGTAAATTGAATGCCCCTTGAATGCGCTTTCAGTTCCGGCCTTAAAAAGCGCCTCCCTGCAACTCCCGAAGACCACCGCTCTGTCTCTTTCGCATGTAACACAATGCTTCCATTTTTCGCAAACTCTAATAATAAGCCCATATCGCAGTTTCCATTACATATGTAAGCTATTCTTTTGCTTCTTCTTCTTTTTTTTTTTTTTGGTGGGGTTCTCAAAGTTATGGATTTCGGGGCCGTGGTGAGTTTGGATCACGGTTTGGGGGTTTTTTCAGCTTCTTCAGAAGCTGGTTTTGCTTCCCACATTTCCTCCGCTGCTGATCCTGAGACTCAAAACAAGCGCAAAACTTTGTACGGATCTGGGTTCTGTAACAATAAGCAGGAGAGATCCGAGTGCACTGCTTTCGATGACTACTGGCAAGCCTCCAAGCTTGCTAGGAGTAGTAGTGATATTTCTGATTTCTTAGCCTCTAAAGCAATGCTTCAACAGAGGAACTCTAATTTTCCCATAAGATCTAATTCAAGCCTCAGCTTCTTCGATAATAAGGGTCACACACAGCACCAAATGCTGAGCTTCTCTTCTCCAACTCCCAAGCCAGAGTCTTTTTTGGGCGACAAGATTTCTCAGAATGCTACACTTGCTTGCTTTCCCAACGCCTTGTCTGCTTATAACAGTAGAAATATTGCAGGTATATGTAGAAAAAGAAAAAAAAAAAGAAAGAAGAAGAAAAAGCAAGTTTACTGTTGTGTTTTAGTTATTATGAGTTTTTTTTTTGGTTTTTTGTGGTTGCTTTGCTTGCATGGAGCAAGGCTTGGTTTTTCTGAAGTGGGTTTTTTTTTTTTTTTCAATTTTTGGGGAAAGAAACTCAAAAAAAAAAAAAGCTTGTCGGAAAGATTTGAGCAGCTGACTTAGCAGTTACCAAAAGCAGGGGTCGTTATTGGGGTTAGATTGAAAAGTAATAATGCAACTCTTTTTGTAAAAATCTATCTGCTAATGGCGTTTGCTGTAGTCTTGTTATCAAACCAAAAAAAAACAAAAAAGGCAAAGAGAGAGTGAGAGAAACAGAAAGTGATTGTGAGTGATTTCCGCAATTAGTACTTTTTTTTTCCTTTAATCATCAAAGTCAAGAGCTTGATGATTTTGTGCTAAATCTTTTACCTAATTGAAAATTTCTTTGGTGCTGTTTAAGGGTTCAACTCTGTTAGCTTTGTTAATGGTGGAAACATGCATGGAGAGAAAGGTCTTTTTACTCAATCGCAGTGGATGGAGCTAGAACAACAGGTCTTGATCTACAAATACATCACCGCCAATGTCCCCATTCCATCTAATCTTCTCATCCCCATCAGAAAAGCCTATGATTCCGTTGGCTCTTCTTCTTTCCCTCCTGGACTTCTCAGACCCAACACATGTAAGTTCTCTTGATTCACTTCACATTAAAAAAAGAGTACTTTTTATTTTTGTTTGTTTGTTTCAACTCTTATGCGTTTTGGGCAGTGGGATGGGGTGCTTTCCACCTAGGATTCTCCAACAACACCGATCCGGAGCCTGGCCGGTGTCGCCGGACGGACGGCAAGAAATGGCGGTGCTCGAGGGACGCCGTCGCCGACCAGAAGTACTGCGAGCGCCACATGAACAGAGGCCGCCATCGTTCAAGAAAGCTTGTGGAAGGCCAAACCGGCCATTCTCTTGCTGCCGCCACTTCCTCCTCCGTGGCATTGCCTGTCGGCGGTGGTACTGTATCCAACAGCCTCAGTGCCGCCTCTAATTCATACTCCGCAGATACGACTCACATGAACAGGTAACCAAAATCAGAAAATTTTGGTTTCTTATTTTATTTATGTATTTATTTATTTTGTTTATTGATATGCACGTTTATGTTTGCAGGATGCAAAGCAACCGCGGAGGTCTGTCCTTGTTATCAAAAAGCTCGTTGTTTTCAAATCCAAAAGACCAAATTTCATATGACGAATCGTCTAAATTGGAATCGGAGCGAACCCAGCTCTCGATCTCCATCTCAACCGTGTCTTCCTCGGATAACAATCTCTTAGAAAACACGGCTAGTGCTGATCCGCATCATAATGATCGGCGAGCCTTGAATTTGATTCCCGTGAGTTGGGAGCCTTCCTTGGGCGGCCCACTTGGGGAAGTTCTTCACCACACTGCTAACAACAGCAACAACAATGTCGATTCCGATTCCGGCGACGACAAGAGGCCGTTATCGTCGGCCTCTGTGCTTAATCTGATGACGAAAGGCTGGGACAGTAGCCCGCCGACGGGGTCGTCACCAACGGGGGTTTTGCAAAAGGCCGCGTTTGGATCGTTTTCCAATGGCAGTACCGGAAGTAGCACCCGAGCCGATAACAATAAACACCTCCTTCTTGCATCTGCAGCTCAGTTGAATTCCTCTAATTCTTCTTGGTAGGTGACACGGGAAGAAATTTTTTTTTTTAATGTACTTTGTATTGTTAATTTTTACTCAAGAGTGTTGTTGTTGTGTTGTTGTTTTGCTTGTTTTTATTTTTTTTTTGTTTTAATTTTTGGAGAGGATTTGGCTAAGAGTGTTATTACTTCGATCTAAATGTATTTCCGCAATTGATTTGTTTCTATTTGATGTACTCATAAATGGGAAATCTTGGATTTGTGGGTTGCTCTTTTCTTGGTACATTACATTGTGACGTTTTGCTTCGTCTTTTTAGGAATAAGATAAAAGCTTTATTGCTCAAATCTTAGATCAGCTAGTACAAAAGAGCCAATAAATTTGGCAAAGAATCAATCCAAACCAAAAGAAGAGAATGTGAACACGCCAGATTTGTCAAACCGTGGGCTACATAATTTTCTTTTTGGGAAACGTGGCATAGAGATCTATTAGTAGCATGAGAAATAGCTTCATCATCAATGATAGAAGCTTTATGAGCTCTCGAAATCGGACATTTTAAACCACATTTGCGGTATTTGTGTTGATCACTCATTGAGTAAAACGTTTTTTTATGGCCAGTCGAATTTCTTCCCAAAATTGCTAAGCACTCGCCGATGTGGGGGAAGAACTTTCCTTCAATTCTAACACTAGCTGCACCGACAATAGAGCTGAATAAAAACTGTCCCGCACCCACCATTCAAGTGCACTTGTCCTGCTTGAAAAAAGCGGTTTTATGGTAGCAACCCGCTATCTAACATATATAGGCAGGGTTATTCGGTTTTGAAATTTAGGCGGCGGCGGGTTCAACCCAAACTCGCCCGCTTATGTATTTTTTATTTTTAAAAGTCATTTTATAATCAAGCTCTTATATCAAATAAAAGATTCAGGTTATCTATTTCTTTCACACTTTTTATATGCATAGTAACATAAAATGTATATTTGATTATTAAAAGAAAAAAAAGCCCTGTAACCTAACATGTCAATATTTGGTTGAACTCACAAGCAAACATATTAGGATAATTAAGTTTGGTTTAATGCTTTTTCTGAAAAATACTCAAAGTACATGAAATTTTAATTTTTCTGCAAATATTTTTCATTTTTTTTCAAAAAAGCCCAAAAATTTATATTGGCTGGTTATAGTATGGACCTAAATAGCCTCAATCTACCCGCACCCGCCCACACCCTAACTGAAACTGCCCGCTATTCCATGGGTAGCCTGCGGGTTGGTTAATCGCTAACCATCATCCAAAAAAATCGACCCGTATCAGTTCAAAAACAACCAAATCACCAGCTATTTACCCCTAACCTACAACACATCTTGCCTTATCCCTAATAATGCTGCCAACACTAAAAAAGTCAACATAGCCGTTAATAGCTACATCAACATTTATCTTAACAATACCAGATGGTGGTGGTCGCCCACCGACGGGCTTAGCTCCTAGTCGAGGATCTTTGGGGATGGCCTATTTTTCACAAAAAACATAATCTCCTAAAACACGACGTGCTCTAGCTAAAATTTTCTTATGGTCACCCATGCGTCCGTCAAAAACCATCTTGTTTATGTCACTCTTATGCTTTAATCATAACACGCAGAACACGTCCATATCATATTTAGAGCCATATATAGACAAAAAGGAGCAAGGGAGCTAATGGGACCACCTGTGAATTTGTTAAGTGAAGGCCGAAGAGCACTAGCCGACCATACCTCCCTTGCACGTAGACAACTCCAAAGAGCATGGACCGCATCTTCCACATATTCTCCACAACCCAAACAAGTCTTCATCACATTCAGACCTCTTTTGCTTCATCTTTCAGAACTAGTCTTTGACATGTGCATTAGGAGTGAATAGGTTTCGAATGTCGCACTCACACGCTTAGAAACGACGACACGTTTTTGTTTAAAGAATTTTTTTTCCTCTTCCTGTCGCGCTTGCTCTTGCTCCCCTTTGTGCGACAACTCCTCCCTCGCACGCGGCAGCTCCACGACCATCGCCCCAGACCAGCCTCGTCTCCACCACAAGCCCAGGTCTGCAGCGCCGCCACCCTGCAACCAGATTCAGCATCATCTCCGACACCGGTGCACTCCAACCAAAAACGTCGTCGTTTTGGTAGAAAAATTATTACTTCCTTCCTTAGGTGTGGTCCGCTTCGATCTTCTTCTTCCTTTTCTTTTTTCTTCTTTTTTTTTTCTTCTCCTCTTCTCCTCTCTCTTGCTCTGCTTCTTCCATTTTCTCACTTTATTTCCCTTTTCCTCACTCTCTTTTCTACTTCGATGGATCGGTTCTTAGGCCATATGTTCATGGTTTCTCCAGCGCCATTTTCCCCGCTGAGTCATCGCTGTTACTTCTTCTTCCAGGTCTGCCCTTATCCCTTCTGGTTTTCTTGTGGTTTTCTGATTTAGGGATTACGTTAGATTGATGCTTTAATTTTACGGTATCCCTTCTCTTCTTCTGTTTCTTTGTCTTGGGATTACGTTTGATTGATGTCCTACTTTTTTTTTTTTTTGGGAGTTAAAAGAAGAATTAGGGCATTGGATGGTTGGAGAAGGCGGGGTTGTTAAAGATGAGTTTCGTATAAAATAGAATCCGCTTATGAATTAAAAGCTTACAATGGAACTTAAGAAGGAACGTATAAAGGTACAAACTTAATGACTTACGATGTTATCAAAATTGAAGCTTATTAATAAATAAATATAAGGGAAGATTTTGACGAAAGGGCAAAAAAAAAATTTAAATCGGACAAAAAGTCTTTTTTTTTTTTGAAATAAAAAAGATACGTTTTTTTATGTAGGTAAATTCTCTTAGTTTTTTTCAACAGAAAAAGTAAAATGACTGTAACAGAATAAAGAACCTCAACATGTTGAAAAAAAAAAAAACTAGAACCGTTTTGATGTCTAAAAAACTTTTTTTTTATGCCAAAAACTGAAAAAAAAAAAAAAGGTCTGTTTGTCAAAAAAAATTTCTGCCGAGCCCAGTTATCAAAATGCCCCATCAACGGGCATTTTGAAGAGTGATTTTAAGAAAAAGTTATTTTAGAGTAATAATTTTTATTTTTTAGGTAATTTTTTGACGTAAAAAAATATATTTTTTGACATAAAAATTGTTTCATTTTTTTTTTTACTTTGTTGAGATTGTTGTGATTCTTGATATAGTTATTTTTGTCTCTTTTTTTAAAAAAAAATTGAGATAATTTACCTACTTAAAAAATCGTGTTTTTTTATGCAAAAAAAATATATCATTTCCTCAATTAAGAATTTTTTTTTGCCCTTTTTTCAAATTCTTCCTTCATCAGTTGTGTTTTTATTGCTCTTTGTTTCTTCTATTGATTGGATATGAGGTTCACTTTCTGTTTTTTCCAGGAGATTTTTAAAAAAGCCATTTGTCTAATTTAAAATTTTTTTTGGCTCATTTTTTAAAATATCCCTTTTTTTTTCCCTATTGTTACTGTCGGTATTCTTTTAGAGCCCGTTTGGTTCGAGTATTTGAATGAAGATTTAAATTTTTGTGAGAGAAAATACAGTAGCAAAATGATTCAAGCTGTGATTCGAACCACGAAACAAACGCACCCTTAATGTTCCCAAATCAAGTTCTTGTTGTTTCAAATATTTAGTTTCGGTTGATCCAAAAAGAACTGCTTGTATTCTCTGTTTGGTTCCAAAATATAGCAAGATGTAACGGGCAAAAAACGCAGTCCTATTTCCTCTGTTTATGATTTTTTTTAAATAAATTTTAACAGTAAATCTAACACGCATTCTTTTTTTTTTTTACAGGGCAGTTGAAAACTGAAAGGCTTTAAAAGAGCTAGAAAGGTGATTACAGTTTGTTAGGATGTCAAAGATAGATTGTCTCCTTGTATATTCAAAAGTTCATTGCATTTTATGGTTTAACGGGTGAGTGCTTTTATAGACTTAAAAGACTTACTGTTTGAATTTCTAACTATGTAATCTTTTGTCGAAGCTTTATGATAAATTGTAAGAGCACTGTCTAATGAAACTTTGAAACTTTGGATTTCAGTACATGAATTTTCATTTTTGTTCACCGATTCTACACAACTTCACACTTACAATTCAGTTGTCAATCAAAATAGACATCTTCTTTCATTTGTCTTGGTGTGCGGGTGTACACACATATATAACCAAGCAGAAGATCTTTTCACTGTTTTCAAACGACTTTTTGGGGAAATTTTTTGGGTCAATGACCTTTATTTTTTTAACAATTTTTAACCAAAAAAAAGTTTTTAAACATTAAAACAGTTTTAATTTTTTTAATTTTAAAGTTCTTTGTCTTACTATAATTATTTTTTATATTTTTTATAAAAACATATTTTTTAGTTTAAAAAAAAATCATTTCCTCAATTCAAATTTTTTTTTTCCTTTTCTTAAAATTCTTCCCGTCAACTTTGTGGCCGAAAACTAATTCATCCTTTTGGTTCAACTGTATACCAAAAAATCATTTATCGCTTGTCTCTTCTGCTCTCTCTTTTTTCTTCTGATTTTTTTCCCATTTTTCTGATTTGATGGCTCCTCTCTGTTACTTTTTCCTTGTTTCGTTTTTAGTTTCTCTCTTTTCTGTTTTTGCTGTAGATTTTCTCCCTCTTTGTCTTTCCTTTCTCTCATGCTTTTTGCCCTTTCGTCAAAATCATCCGCTTCTCTTACTTTCTTTCTCAGCTTCTTTTTAAGTTCAACCTCTCTCTCATTTGGATGGAGAAGGAGACTGTTGATCTATGCTTCTAGGAGGAAATGTTGATAAATTGATGCGTGAAGGTGAGATGTTGGGAAAAAAAAAAAAAAAACCCTCCTTTTTTGATCTGGTGTGTTGTTTTCCTCTTTTTTTTTTTTTTCAACATTATGTTTTCCCTTGAAATTCTCAATGCATACTGTTTTTGCCGAATGCCTCTTCCTTTTTTTTTAAATCTTTCTCTCTCACCTTCTTCTCCTGCCTCTCTCTCTCTGCATTTGGATGGAGAAGGAGTTTGTTGATTTGGGCTTGCACGAAAAAGAGCTGGGTGGGTCCAATACGCACCCTAGCTGCCCTCTCACTCTTGGGTTTTCAAATTCTACCTCACTCTCTCCCTCACTCAAGAGTGAGGAACAAAAGAAGGTTAGTAAATGATCCTCTTTTTTCTTTTTCTTTTTTTTCCAATATGTTTTCTTTTTCAACGATTCTGTGTTTTTTTTTTACTTATTTTTTATATAACTATTTTGTTTTTATCATGAACTTTTTTTAAAAAAAAAAAGAAACCTGCAAGGCTACAATAATATATTGATTGAGCATGTGAGAAGAGACCATTAAGGAAAGAAAGTTGACATGAGTCTTTGCTAAAAAAGAAAAAAAAAATCTTTTTTTGGGTTTTGATCAACCATGCCTTTTTTCCCCTTTAATTTTATGCAAGTGTATTTCTATATGATCTCTTCTTTCACGTGGGTATCGAGGTGGGTTTGTGAGAGAGGTCATTAAGAAAAGAAATATCGTCGTGAAAAAAATCTATTCTGGATTTGAGAAGTTTATTTCGATAATCTATTCTTTTTTCCCCTTTGATGTTGATTAAAGGGGGGGAAAAAAATCTCTCCTGTTAAACTATTATATGTGTTCTTATGTTTTCTTGATTTAATGGGTTTGAGACTATGGCTCTACGTATGTGTTGAATTATGTGCAAAAAGAATAGAATGGAAATGGGCGATTGCTGTTGAAGTGGTTCATTGCTATTTTTGGAGTTGAGCTTTTGTTGGAGAGTTATGTAGATCACTTTTACTTTAAATTTACGTAGGGATTAATAGCCCAATATTTGCATTTGGTGTTCTTAAATGGGTGAAACTCCGGACTTGTTAATGCCTTTACGGGCTCTGGCAAAACAGTTGCATATTTAGCTCCCATTATCCACCACTTGCAGAATTACAATCCTCGAGTTTAGGGCTCTGATTGAACTTTTGGTAAGTCTGGTTTGTTTGTTTGTTTATCTGTTGTTGGGATCAATCTAGCAAGACTTTGTTCTTTGGAGTAATGGGTTTGTCCTTTTGTTTTCTTTTTTTATTTGCATGCATTTGTATTTTGGTTCCTTACAATCTCTGTTCTCGTACTTTCTAAAATTAAGTTTATGCATCTCTTTAAATCTTGTTCTTTATTTATGTTCAGCCATATGACAGTTATGATCTTAATTCAATTGAGGGTGTGGGAAAAGTGTTTCTTTCTTGTTTATGGTGCTAGAGACATAACGGGTTAATTACTACTTGGTTTTTTTTCCCTGTTGGTGATAATCTTATTTGATATTTGGTCATAGCGTTGCTTCTTGTTCCGACACATGAACTATGCTTGCAGGTGCACGAAATTCTGCAGAAGTTACTACACCAGTTTCATTGGATTGTGCCAGCTTATGTAATGGGTGGTGAAAACAGATCAAAAGAGAAAGCCTGCATGCGTAAAGGCAGAATACATGTTAACGTTCATCTCTTGATTTGACGATTTTGTTGGAGGGAATGTTATGCATCCCTAGATAACTTGGATATATGGTGAATATTGCTTTATTCATGGTTCATAATGTTATGACCTCTTTCTTGTGTTCCTATCTGCATATTGTTTGCGGCTGATGATTTAGTGTGTCAATATTTTAATCCTTTTGTGGACATTACCAGTTGCTTGTTCATTTTGTTATTTATAATCCTTGACATGCTTTAAATGTGCAGCTTGAAAAATATTTTTCTTAAGTTATCGATTGTCTTGAATGAAAATTTTTGTTTCATTACACTCCATATTGAATGGATGTTCGCTGTCATATTGTCTTCTTCAGGCATATCCACTCTTGTTGCAACTCCTGGACAACTGTTGGATCGCCTAAAGAATACTTTGTCATTCGTGCACTTAAATTTACGTTGGATAAAAAATGACGAAGCAGAATACCACTGAAAATTACTTTCAATCTCTAAGAAAAAGAAATGCTTTATTCTTTCTCTTCTTTTTTTTCCCTTACACATCCTTTGACAGGATTTTGGAATTAGGATTTGGCAAAGAAATCGAGGAAATTCTAGACCTTTGAGATTTAAGGCAACATGGGTCCATGAGCAAGGACACCGCAGTCTGAGCTAAATCTGAATTTGAGAGGCAGAATTTGTTTTTATCAGCAACATTAAATGAAAAGATACATCATCTGGCTAAAATTAGCTTAGCAAATCTTGTTATGATTTCCCTGGGTGACAAGAGGATTCTTCTTCGCCTGAACGCTTGGGTTCTCTTGGATCTGTAAAGAGGACGCTGATTTTCAATTTAAAATAACAGGTCCTTCTGTTGGAGATTATAACCTTCCATCTCAACGAAATCAAAGATTCATAATAGGTTTGTGCTATTGAGTATTCTGTTTTATTTAACTTCATTTACTGTCACTATGTGATTGTTCCAATCAATTTCTTTGCGGTACCAACTAAGGCACGGTGTGTTATACTTTTTTCCGTTTTAAAGCATCTTTACGAGAGAGAAGCATACCAAAAGGTGAATATGACTTCCCTCTTGATCATTGCTCCGTATAAAGTATTTTTCATTTAAATAGTAGTTTTATGCAGGATATAGTAGTTATTCTCTTGGTTTGGTTCAACTTAATCAAGTCATCTTCAGCTTATCTACAAAATTTCTTGACTCGTTCAGAGTTAAGTCGTGACTGCCAAATTGGAATAGAATTGAAGCATTTGTTGGTTCCAAAATCTTCTTATTCTGTGTGTATAGACATAGTCACATAGGTGTACTTTTGTGCCCAAAGAATGGAAGCTTCTTTCTAACTTCTCTCATTGGAATCGTGGAACTTGACAGAGTATTTATTTATTACTTATAGTATATCATGCATTTGCGATAAATTTTATTTGTTGGAGCCATAATCTAAGAGGAACATGGAGATCTTGTGCCTACTTATACTCGGTCTTTTTTTCTAGCTTTTAGTTTTTGCAGTCTTCTAATTGCATTTGCATGCTTTGAAAGATTAAAAAAAGATAATTTAACTCTCACTATTTTTCTTTAATTTCGGATTTGTCTGTCTCTGTAGAGTACATAACAACATTTCCTTCTGGTTTGAGCTATTAGATTGAAGATCGTTATGCCCTATATATCTAATGAGAAAGAAAGAAGCGGAAGTGACGAGTAAATGGGCGACTTGGGTGAACAATGTTGGTGATTTTCTAAAACTAGAACACAAGTTGGGTGGCTTTTTGGTGAACAATCTCAAATAGGGCATACTTGTTGAATGGGGATGTTAATCGATCTGTGGTACTCGAGAATTCTTCTGGCTACTCGAGAATTCATTTTCACTTTATGGGCCTTTTTAATTGTAGTTTTTGTACTTTCTTAAGTATAATTTTGCTACAAATATTTTAGTTGCGTGAAGACGGTTTTACAGATTGTGCAGTTTTTATATTATGTAGGTAAATGCATCTCATGGATTATCAGCTTTTGTTTGGGTGCCGTATCTTGGTATTATTTGGTATGTATTATGGAATGAACGAAAGCAAGTTTCAAGTTTGGACTAAATTTTATTTCATAAAGCCAAAAGTGCTATAAAGTTTTAGTTATTAATAAATGTAATCACTTCCTACAAACTGTTCAAATAATTGAAATATTAATATTAGCATTTAAATGTATCGAAAGCCATAAAGCAACATCTAATGTCGACAGTATATAAAGTTTTAAAACAGTTCTTCGGCATGGTTTTCAGAAATAAACGGTTTTGTTTAAGTGCTATTCAAATTGCAAAAAGCTTTGAGTAAAAAGTTTAGATTAACTAAAACATGAATTATAACTTTCACATGCAATTTTCACACGTGCGAAGCATGTGTAACATTCGCACGTGTGACACCACGTGTTACACGTGCTTCATCCCCGTATTATTTGTCATTAGGTTTACCAATAGCACATTAATATAAACCAATTATTAAAAATATTTAAGCTAAATGAAGTGTCAAAATCTATTAAATTTGACAACAGAAATAGGAAGCAGATTTGAAGTAGGTGCCCCTTTCCCCAACACTTTTTTTTTCTTTCGGTATTTTGCTTTATTTTTCATTTTTCAAAGGGAAAATTTGTGAGATAAAAAAATTCCCTAATTTACCTAATCCAATTATGTAATTTTTTTCATTTGACGTGGCTGCCAAGTGACGACCAATGACTAGGGGTGACAATTTGTGTCGATTAGTTAGGTTCGGGTTAAGTTGATGGTCAATTTTACATAAACTAGCTTGATATTAACATGATCTATGACATGAATGGGTTAAAAAATCTCAACACTAACACGACCTGCTTTTATATTGTGACGACCCGCCTTTTCGGGCAGTCACTTTACTTTCATAAACATAGTTTCATAAACAGTAATCTTACTTGCTTAGTAAGAAAATACTGTAATAAATTTTTTTTTCTTTCCTTAAACGTTCTTTAAAATTGATGCGACCTCTGTCGCATTCAAGTGGAGACATCGCTCAACACTTGTCCTTAAAATCATTTCAAATCGTTTCTCAAAACTTAATAAGAAACATTTATTAAATCATAATTTAAAACTTTACTTTATAATTACATAAAACAGTTCATAAACTGTATCTTAAAACTTTGAACACAATTCTTAAAACTTTGGTTTTCTTTAAACTTCGAAAACACAACATTAAACAATAGAAAACATTTTCTTTACGTAGCGGAAGCAAACAGTGATGGTATCCATACCCAAATCTTCGCATCTGTCCTCCGCAGCACCCAGCTCTTCTAACGGGTCCCATTGGTCACCCATAAATTACTTACAGCATGAAAAACTTTTAATGAGCTTTCGCTCAGCAAGTTCAAACATATTCTCACAAAGCATTTAAACATGCTTTAAAACTTTTCTCATGAAAACTTTTCTCTTGAAACGTTCTTCATGAACGTTTTCCATAAACATTTATGAAATATTTTTCATAAACGTTTTCCTTAAACATTTCTAAAAACGTTCTTCATAAACGTCTTTCATAGAACATTTCTGAAAACATTTTTCATAAAACATTTCTTCAACGTTTTTCTTAAAACGTCATTCGTAAACCTTTTCTTGCAAACATGAAATGTTTTTCATAAACATTTAATGTAAAACCTTTCTCTTAAAACATTTCTTGAACGTTTTTCTTAAAACGTCGTTCATAAACCGTCTCTTGAAAACATGAAAATGTTTTTCATAAACACTTGTCATAAAACATTTCTCTGAATGTTTTCCATAACATAGCATATAAACATTTCATGAAAGGCATTCAAGCAACATTAGAATGCATGACTTCATTTATGCTCAATTATTAACTTTAATTATGAGCATTTTATGAACATTCTATAAACTTAAATATTCATTTCTTTCTCAACCTTTATTCTTGTTCCTTAACTTTCTTTATCTTGTAACCTTCATTTTCCTTACTTTACTTTAGTGTTCGTACCAACTCATTAATCATGAGATCATATACATGATGCTTCCCTTGTGGAAGACTTGAGACCATCAAACATTGAGGTCTTGTACCTCACCTTTAGGAGGTCAAACTTTAATTTCACTTTCATTACCTCATAACAAAGAGGCTGGTACGACACTTTCTTTTTATCTTAACGTTACCTTCTTATTAACTTTAGTGAGCATTTCAAATGCAATCACATCATATGCAATACACTTGCAATTCATAGCTTGTATTATAAAATTTATTGCATAACAGATGCAGCATATTGCACAATAAATGCAACATAAAATGCAAACATATTTTACTAATCATAATTTACATTCTAACACACATTGCATAACAAATGCAACATATTGCTTAATAAATACATCATAAAATGCAAACACATTTTGCAAACTATAACTTTTATTCTTAAATTTATTGCACATCAAATGCAACTTATTGCATAGCAAATGCATCATTAAACCTTTAACTTAAACTATAAAACATTATGCATTGTCATAATGCAAAACATACTTTCAATACTTTGAAAATCATAACTTAGACTTTTAAATAACGTTATGCATATCAATATGCCAATAAACCTTTAACATAACGATTGCAATTTCATTGCAATTCTTTTTCTTGAACTTTAAAACTTTTTGCATAATAAATGCAAACATACTTTAAAAACAACTTGCTTAACAATTGCAAACACATTTGCAAACATATAAATAAGCATTTAAAAATCATTTACTTCATGCTGTAGGTGAGGTTTGAAACTTACACAAACTATGCTCTAGCGTTCTCTATTCCGTTCCTTTCTCGTTCCTTTTCCTTCCATTGGTCGGCCTCTGTGTCCTGATCAAACGACAGCCGACTCATTAATTAACTTTCTTTATTATCAATCCACTCGATTGATAATAAAACGTAAACATTAATCATTCATTCCTTTTTCATAACTTGGTATACTATCGGTCTACCGTTCTTTTAACTCAACCTTATAAACCATCAGTTTACATTTCCTTCAATTAGCCTTGTAACCCACTGGGGTTACATTTTCTTTTTAACTTTGTAACCCATCGGTTACCACTCGTTCACTTAAAACATCTCTTATGAAATCTCTGATCTCATATGACCGTAACGTTACTTAACGTATTACGGAACATTTTCCATCTAATAACATTATGCTAAATCGGAGTGTTCGACTCCGTTCTAGCCGTTTCCTTAAAAATGACGATTTTACCCTTAACGGGTTTTTTCGTCACCTTATAACGTTATAAAACCTATTCTTACATAAAACAGTGTAACAATCACTGATCATGCATTTCATAAATTTCTATGAAAGCATCTAAAACAATTCATACTGCAGTCGAGATTCCTACTTACTTGAACTCCAAGCTAAGCAGATCCAGTTGTATCTCGCTGCATCTACAGTATGTGAAGCATCCTCTACAGTGCTTCTCGAGCGACCATAAATGGCTAAGAATGCTTCCTGGAGATCATTCATTCTTGAAACTGTCATTCTGGACTCCGATACTGCTGTTTGAATCGCCTCGATTCGCGTGCAGTCGGTATCGGACGATTTTCATCGGAGTGGAATTAGCTCGAACGGAGGTCACCATTGCGTTCAGAGCGTCGAAACGAGTCGGGAGGCGGTCTCGGATCTTCGATCGGAGGTCCGGATCACAAAATCCCATTTTGCCCTTTGACCGGCCGTTGACCGGCGTTGACCGCCGTTGACCGGCCGTTGACCGGCGGCGGTTGGCTCCGTTGAGGGCTGAGCTCGAGCCTACCCCCCCTAATTCGACCCTCCTGAGTCGATTGGTGGGGTCAATTTCACCCAATTCGGCCTCCATCTGCTCCAATCGAGGATGGATTTCTTGGCTAACACCGGCGGCTCCGATCTCGGTCCTCCGGCGACGGTAGCCCAAAATTGACTTGGGCGTTTTCTTCCCCGTGACCCTCTGAGCATTTCCCCTATGGTGGGGCAGCTCAACACCGCGTGGAACGGCGGCTCCACCTAGCTCCACGGCGGTGCACGACGGAGATGCCGTTCTCCGTCCTCCGGCCATCATTTCGTGCAATTGAGGTACCGAATTTCTTCCTCTCGGTCCTCTGAAGGTGTTTGTGCCTTCAATTTGGCACAAAACGGCCTAAAATGGCCAACCCAACCTCACCCACGGCGGCTCACGGCGGGTGCCTTCGTTCTCCGGCGAGGGGCGGCGGAACGGTGCAATTGACCGAGGGGTCTTGCTCGCCGTCGCCCTCTGATCGTTTTGGCACCGGCGGTGTGCCACACCGCCACCAGGCACGACGGCTGCGACGGCGGCTCCACGGCGGCGACGGGGCAGCTCCGACGAAGCCTTTCCAGCCAAAATTGAGCTGGAAAATTGGTACCATCTTGTTCCTCTCCTCACACTGAGTCCATAGACACCAAAATCACGTCGATTGGTGGTCGGACGGCCGAGAAACGACGTCGGGAAAAAATGGGTTTCGCCGCCACTTTGGGCGGCGCGTGGGCCCTCCTCCGGCGGCTATTTGGGTGGCACGACACCTCGTTGGACTCAGCTCAACGAGAGCTTCCCACTGGTATGGGAGGTGTCGAAAAATAACGCCGGAATCTCAAACGAGATTTGAGGAGAGAGAGAGAAAATCTAGAGAGAGAAAGAGGAGAGAGAAAGTCTCGAATTTGCCTAAATTTTTTGATTTTTCTTTTTTTTTTTCATTTCTTTTCTTTTATAAAAGTATAAAAAGAAATTGTGGTCCACACAATTCAATTCTTATACTGCGTTGCTCTAACACTGTATAATTTTCCATCTTATTATACAGTATTTTCCTTTAATTGTACTTTGTCTTAACATAATCTTTAATTTAATGCATTTTTAATGCACTAAAAATCTCGGGTGTTACATATATGGATTGGCATGGAGACAACCTGTATTAACATGTTTCTTATCCAACCTATGAAACGGCAATGATCCGCAACCCGTCAATGACCCGTAGTAACCTACATTAACCTGAGATGTTTTTTAGCTTTAAATTTACTCCAATACAATATAAAAACAAACATGAAATAAATTTCTTCAAAATCAAATGAGTTCTATACTGCAACAACAAAAAATTAAGTCCTAATTTTTTTAAAAAAACTCCAACAAAATAACTAGTCTAACAAAGTAACAAGTCCAAAAAAAAAAAGACTTAAGTAATCAAGCTAAAATCGTCTTCTTATTATTTAACAGTTAAAATCAATTTAATTTAAAGCTTGATTCACTATTAAGTGAGCTAAGGTTTTGTCTTATGAATATATCTGATAATAAGGGAAAATATTTTTAAAAAATTTAAATAACTAATCGTAGATTAACCGGGTCATTTTAATGACGTGTGGGTTAACCCGAACATAACTTATTTTGGACGGGTTAGTTTCAGGTTCACTAAAATGACCCGTGATTAACTTTGTTGCCCTAACCTATAAAAAAGCTTGTTGGATTCGTGTTGTATTATCGTGTTATAACCTATATTGCTAATCCTACTAATGACCAAGGATCACAAGCGAAGTGACTCCTTCCACCGTGTATACTACGACTCAAGGTTGTCTGTGGCAGAAATTGATGAAAAATATTTAGCTTACGTTCAATAGCTGTAGTTTGAAATATTTTTTACGGTTTCAAACACTTTTGTTACAATATTTTCTCACAAAATTTAAACAAAAAAGAAATGGTTGAAACTTCAAATTGTTCTCCCAAACATACGCTTATTTAAACAAAGTTTTAAACAAAAAAAATGGCCGGAACTTTAAATCGTTCTCCCAAAGAGCGCTTATTTGAACAAGTAACCCCGTCGACCAGGAAGAAAAGGATTAATAGAAATAGTGTACTTTTTTTTTCTTTCATTTTATTATGGCTTTAAACAAAGGGCAGACCACAATAAAGGATTTCTTAAATGATCATGGACCCATTTGACAAACCATTTATAGCCCTAAGCAAAGACGTTTATCTCTCTACATTTTCCACAACAAGTGTCCAAATGCCTAGATGATCTGTATCCAATTTGACAAAGTTTTGCTCAAAATTAAGAGACACGAAAGGGAGAGGCTTGGACTTGTGAGAAAACACATGTGGCGTCTGTGTCACGTGGCCTTCTTTCTACGTTCATGAAATGCCCACCGGTTGTTCGTTTGGCCTTTCTTCTTTAAGATGAGTGAGAAGCTGTTAAAACCGCTGGAGCTAGCGGACTTTGCAAGGCAAAACTCAATTTCGTCTTTGACTATCCTTGTCTCTTTAACATTTTATAGAAAAAACAAGGGCGAAGTTTTAAAAATAAGAAGAAAAAGGACCCCTTGGAGTCTTATTTGTGCCACCAACGAAGCGGCCCCCCCAAAATTCAAACGGGAGAAAACTTGTTGTGCATATTTATCCTGTGAATTTGATAGAATAAGATAAACATTGTATAAGATGTTTGGATAATCGATTTTAACTAAAAAAAAGTTCAAAAACTGTAACACAAAAAGTTTTAAGTTTTTTGCTTTTTATTATGATTGATTCGAATTGATTTATCAAATAGAAGCATAATTACTAAACATATATTTAAACTCGGTATGTATATATGTATTAAAAATACTTCGAACTCAATATTGAAAGTAAGCAAGATAATCATTTTATCCCAATAATGCACTCAACCCGCACCCCGCACCTACTATGTGGTGCGGTGTCGAAGGATTTTTAAAAAGGGCCCCTTGGGAAAATTTTTTTTGGTAAATGGTCCCTTTTTTTTAGACAAATTTTGACACAAAAAAATGACTTTTTAGACATCAAAAGGTTTCAGTTTTTTTTTTTCATCCTATTGACGTTCCTTATCCTGCTACAGTCATTTTCTTTTTTTTTTTTTTAAAAAAAAGCTAGGACAGTTTACCTGCATAAAAAAGCGTGTTTTTTGGTTCTAAAAAAAAAGAGGTCATTTACCCAATTAGAATTTTTTTTTTGCCCTTTCGTCAAAATCTCCCTGCGGTGTCATTTGGTTTTACAGCCTAACTAGTATTTTTTTGTGCGGATCGATTTGGCTCTTGGTCTGAAAATTTGCAAAGCGGTTCAAATTTTTTCGACCATGGTTTAAAATTTTCCTTTAACCAACTTTTTAGTTATTGATAGGGTGTTTGACATGGCAGTATAAACAATTAGTTAAAACTGTTTTTACTATAACATGTGAGAGTTTTACGCTGCAGCAAATTTTTTTTACTGTAGCATGTGAGAGTTCTGCACTGTTCATAATTGAGTTAGTGGTATAACTACCCTATGCCAAACACATAGTGAAGAGTGTAAAGCTCTCAGCTGATACAGTAAAAGGTAAAAAATTAGTATAATGTAAAACTTTTATACACTATAATATTTTGATCTAAAAGAGTTAATTTTAACCAACTTTTCAAATACTTTAAAAAATAATCCAAACTGCAACGGTCTCACGCATATTCAAGATCTTAATCTTTATGTAAGTGTAAAATTACAATTGCATTAAATCCAGACACCACAAATATTATTAATACGTCAAATGTAGAATTGAAAATCACTTCAAAATAATAGTAACATTCTTCTCATTCCCACTTTACATTCAAAATTGTAAATTTTAATTATTTTGCTTCTTACTTTCCCCATCGAGGGCTATTGTATGACTTGGCTGATGAATACTCAATGAATTATTTTATTACGTACAGAAAAAAAAAAATTGTGGTGCAAGGCATAACATCTTTACGAATTAAAAAATTATATATGCATGTGATTTAATAGTTTGAATCTGCGTCAATTAAAGCAACATGTGACATTTGAAAAGAAGAAAAATAAGGAGGTCATTATTACTAATGTGAAAATAAAGTCCAACAGCCAATTAAAAATGCTTGTCTGTAATCTCAAAAAGGGGAGAGAAAACAAAGAGCACGTTTGAAAATATATGTTGCAATCAAAAGTTTATAAAGTGTTTCACTAGGGTGAGAATCATGGGTAAAATTATTTTTATTATAGTATTTAGAAGTTTTATATTATAGTAATTTTTTTTATTATAATATGTAAAAATTTTACACTGTTTATAACTGAGTTTGTAATTCACGTCACTTTTAACCATATAACCTTTTAAACTTAAAACCTCTAACAATTTAAATTTAAAAAAATTATATTTTATGTCAGGTTTACTTATGCTACCCTGAATTTTTTTTCATACCATCATGCATGACATAATATTATCATAGAAAAAAAACTAAAATAAGTTTTTGAAAAAAAAAAGAAAAGAGAAAAAGACAAATTAAAAGGATATGTTTTTTTTTTTTTTTCGTTTTAAAGTTTTTTCATGGTCCTGGTCATGTGGTGAATGAGATCCACAACGAGCGTGAAAAAATTTATTAAATAAAAAGATAGTATAAATAAATGCATAATGAAAAATCTCAACCATGAGGTTTGCTCATAAGATATATATAACTAGCTATATATATGTCTGAGATATAACATCTATTTAGTGCAAGTTTTGTCCGGTCAGTTTTCTTCCCCACTCTCCCCCCTCCCTCTTTCTCTCTCCAATTATTTTTTCTTTTTTTATTTTTATTTTTATTTTTTTAAAGCATCAACTTCTTAACAAAAACCCAGTCTGGTTTTCAGTTTCAGCTTTGGCTTAACAAAACCATAGAATCTGATCAATCTTACTCATTGCGCTCATTCACACTCAAAAGCCTTCAAAAAAATGCTTATCTCTCCGTCTCCTCACTCCCTTCTTCTCTCTTTTCTTCTTTCCTCTACCCAAATGCTTCCCTTTTTTGTTCACAAAAATATTAAGCCAATATAGTACTTTTACATTTCAGAAGTTTATTTTTTTTCTTTTTTTTTTTGTAAGTTATGGATTTTGGGTTGGTGGGTTTGGATCATGAAGCTGGTTTTGCTGCTCCTTACATTTCTTCTTCTTCCTCTTCTAATCCTGAGACTCAGAAGCGGAAAACTCTGTGCGGATCTGGGTTTTCCAACAAGCAAGAGAGATCGGAAGGCAGTCCAACTGCTCTTGATGATTACTGGAGAAGCTCAAAGCTGGCCAAGAGTAGTGGTGATGAGGCTGACTTCTTAGCCTCTAAAGCAATGCTTCAGCAGAAAGGCTTTACTTTGCTGAGATCTAATAGTTCCGGTCTCGGTTTCTCGGATTATGGCCAGCCACAACCCCAAATGCTGAGCTTCTCTTCTCCCAAATCAGAGGCTTTTTTGGTCGATAGAAACTCTCAGAACACCACATTGCCTTACTTTCCCAACGTTTTATCTGCTCACAACAGTAGAAATATGACTGGTATTTTTTTATATATATGAGCAAAAAAGTTTAACGTACGTTTTTTTTTTTCAGTTCTTTGGGAAAGAAATGAGAGTGATATTTTGTATGGTGTCTTATCATTGTGTTTAAGAATAATGGGTAATGTGTGTGTGCTTGCTTTGCTGGCATGAAGAAGCCATTTCAGTTTTGTGAAGTGGGTTTTCCATTTTTTTTTTATTTTTTTATTTTTTCGCTTAGTTGCTCTTTTTTTTGGTAAAATGTTTTATTATTTTGTCGGGAAGATTTGACCTGTTGTTGTAGCTTCTACCGAAAGGGTGGGGTCTAATTAAGTGGTTTTATTTTGGTTTTTATTCCCCAGTTATAATGGAGGTCTTTTCATAAAAAACTTATCAATGGTGTTTGCTTGGAGTCTTGTCAACAAAATAATCATATAAAAAAAAGAGAGAAGAAGAGAGGTGTTTCCGAGATATGTCTTCCCTGGTTTTAGGAAAATGGAATTTTTTTTTTTTTTTTTTTGATAAAGAAACTAATGTTTTGATTAATTCCAAGCCTAGTTCCTCTTCTACTTTTCCTTCATCAACGGCTGTTTTATCCTTGTTGTTCATCAAACTCAAGAAGTACTCACGACTGTTTGTTTCATATAGAACTTTGAACTTTTCCCAAAATATCCTGCCTCCTGTACTTAAAACTTAAGGTTTCTTTTTTTTTTCCCCCCCCCTTTTTTAAGGATTCATCTCTGGGAGCTTGGTTAATGGTGGAAACATGCATGGAGAGAAAGGTCTTTTTACTAGATCGCAGTGGATGGAGCTAGAACAACAGGCCTTAATCTACAAACACATCACCGCCAATGTCCCCATTCCATCTAATCCCCTTGTTCCCGTCAGAAAGGCCTTTGACTCCGTTGGCTTCTCTTCCTTCCCTCCTGGACTTCTCAGACCCAACACATGTAAGTTTGTTTCGATTTAATGCTCGTTTTAGTAGAAGAAACTGGCAATTTAATAATGAGGCTTGGTTTTTTTTGGGGGGTGTTTTGCATGTAGTGGGATGGGGTTTCCATCTGGGATTCTCCAACAACGCCGATCCGGAGCCGGGACGGTGTCGCCGGACGGACGGCAAGAAATGGCGATGCTCGAGAGACGCCGTCGCGGACCAGAAGTACTGCGAGCGCCACATCAACAGAGGCCGCCATCGTTCAAGAAAGCCTGTGGAAGGCCAAACCGGCCACGCTGTTGCCGGGGCCACTGTCTCCACCACCGCCACCTCTTCAGTGGCGACGATTCCCGGCGGTGGTGCATCCAACAGCCTCGCCATTCCCAGCAATCGCCAACAGATTCAAAGCTTGGATATTGGTGCATCTAATTCCTCTGCAACCTCAACCCACATTAACAGGTAGTCATCAAAAGTTTTTAACTTTTTGGTCCCCAAGTTTTCCTTATCTTTACAGCATCAATTCGTTTCCGGTCCTGGGTCTTCCTTCATTACCATCTAATTATCTGAATTGGGTCTTCCTTTCTATTTTGAGAAAAATATGTTTTATCACATTTGTTGACCAATCAGAAATAGCTGCTTAAACATCTTACTCTGTAATAAAGAAAAAAAGTTGTAATAAAAAGAAACCTTTGTTTTTAGTTTGTACAGCATAAATTTCTCATAGAATCACAGAATCTGTTTTATTATCTTTGTATTACCGATGTTTGACAAAAAAGGAACCTTTTTGTTATTCCGTCTGCAATTGACATTGAATTTTCTTTTGTCTCTTTTTTGCAGGATGTTTGTGAAGGACAATGCGGGTGAGAGAATTCAAAGCACGCCAGGAGGCCTCTCCTTGCTATCAAAAGAGAGCTCACTGTTCATGGCTAATAAGTACCACCAAATTCCATACGAGTCGTCGAGATCGGAGTTCGGCCTTGTCACATCAGATTCCCTCCTCAACCCCACTTCACATAAGACTCCAGATTCCCAACATTCGCTTGGGCAACTTGTGGACGCACAATGGGACCGAACCCAGCTCTCAATTTGCATCCCAGACATGGCCCAGGGGGCTTCCTCAGACTTAAACGGCGAAACCAATCTGTCGCCGCTAAGGCTGTCCCGCGAGCAGAACACTCCTAGTACAAATCATCATGATAGGCAAGCCAATTGGATTCCCATAAGTTGGGAGACTTCCTTGGGGGGTCCGTTGGGCGAGGTTCTTCACCATGCCAACAACAACAACAATACTAATTCTGGTGATTGCAAGAGGTCTTCCTCGTCAACGTCGTCGGTGCTAAATCTTATGACAGAGGGTTGGGACACTAGTCCTCCAATGGGTTCATCCCCGACTGAGGTCCTGCAGAGGACCGTGTTTAGATCGCTTTCGAATAGCAGCGCAGGAAGTAGCCCGCGGGCCGAGAATAATATTTGCAAGGACCTACTTGGCTCCGCTCACTTGAACTCCTCTTCTTCTTGCCTGCCTTGTAATCACCCCGGTTGCTAAAAAGCCAATTTAGGTGACTAGTATGTACTGTTGAATGTTTCGCTTTAGTTTGTTGCTTTTGTTTAGTTGAATTTGGTTATGTGTTTTCCTCTTTGAACCCACAAATTGGATATTTTGGATAAGATTTGTGGGCCTTTTTTTTTTATCGGTGTATTGTAACTTTTTGATCTTTTTCTTTTTCATGTGCTCGTGTTTGGCAAGACGCGTTTTGTTTATCAATGGCTCCTTTTTCAGCTTTTGCTTTTCACGTTGAGAAATTGTGGACAACTTTCTGGATTAAAAGTCAACGACCTAAGCTAAACAGCAAGATCCTATTTCACGAGTTTGGGCCTCCAACGAGCAAAGTTCGATAATGGGTAACGCAAATGCCAATGGGCAGTATTCTTCAATTCATATCACAGAATATTCTTTTGCCATTTCAATTAGTACCATCACGTTAAAGTAAGTGAATGAACCACAGTTGCATGATGGAAGGAATAACAGACCGTAGTTCTACATCAAATATACCCGGTCTTCATAGTGAATTTGAACTTTTTTTTCTTTTGGTAAATAAAGCTTCAATAAACCCAAAAGAACACACGCAAAAAAAAAAAAAAAAAAAAACCAACAACAACAACGCCACAATCCAACAAGAAGGCTGCAAGGGCAAAAGAGGACTAAGCGAAAAACCAGAAAACCCAACCGAGAGGGAGTCAGGTGGGCTAATTCCCGGGAATAAGAATGCCCATCTAGCTTGATCAATGAGCTACAACATTTATGATCGTCCAAATCCAAGTGAAATAGCAGGAACAGATATCGAGTCAAATCTACAACCTCACGCCTAAAATTCTCAGATCTCCCAATCTACTTCATTCTCAAACGATGAAAAGGAGTCAGCAACAATCTTTGCATCGGTTGACTCCAAAGGCCGCTGCAGGGTCCCCTCAAATCACAGAGCAGGTAGGAGCACATCTGCACCCGGATTCTGAGCCACCCCAGCCAGAGCCACAAGTGATTCACCAATTCGTACTTTCCGTCTTAGAAGATTGTAGAAATGTGATAAAAAAAAAAAAGTCCGCATGTTAGCGTAAAGAGGAATTCAAAGCCTTTACTTTCGTATGTAGGTTCCAGAGACTTGCTATTTGCGCACTGCAAATGTCTGCAACTCGAGTTGTATAAATTACTTTAGTTTACAGTCCAAATAAAAATAAACTAGAATAATGAAGAACAGGGCTCTACTATATACTGTCATATTTGTTTAAAAATTGGCAAAACTCTTGTGTTCCCTTATCTCTTAGAGCATAAGGTAACAAGGATGAAGAAAAGATGAGACAATAAAACGTACATCCATTTGATAGTGTTTTCAAAAGAGATAAAAATAGCTTTGTTTTGAAAATTGAAAAATTTTGAAGAATTGTGTAACAATGTTTTTGAAATTTTTACATTGAAAAACGTACAAAAATATTTCTAAAAAACTTCCAAAACAATACCAAACAGGGTTACATTTGAGGGGAGAGAAAAAATGTAGATACCAATAGACGCAAACAACTGGGGAAACAAAGCAGTTTGCCTGGAAGGTAAACTCTTTCAAAAAGATGATGTTCGAGAAGGGTCTTTGAAAATGGCCAAATCCTATGTCATTTCCCTTTTCTTCCCTTCTCATAAGAACAAAAAGAAAAGAGAAAAAAATATATATATAAATCAGAAATGAACAATAAGTAATGTGAGAAGCTCGGTAAGCAGATATGTCAACGGGAGAATTTCTCTCACGACAACCGGCCAGTTAACTTCTCATCGGTTTGATTTGGCTACAGCCGCTTTGGCAATTCAAGATCAAGGATACTGATTTTTTCTCTACACCCTTCTCTTGGTACATGTAGCCTCAGAAAAGTTTTAATCCAAGTGGGAAAAAGAAAAACAAGGCAAAGAAGAGAATTGAAAGGGACTACGACATTGTTTGTTTGGTCTTTCTTCAGACCTATGAATCTCCTATGTTAAAGTCGTGATTTTTACCAAATTGTATAGCTCAATAAAAATGGTGGATGATGATTAGCTAAATTTCCTGACAAATTCATTTTCATGTAAAGATTACTTGTAGGAATTATCCCTGCAAAGTACATTCCTCCCAGTCAATTACTCAAAAGTCTACCCTCTCATCATTTTCATACCAAAAAGTTCCTAAAGTTTCTTTCGGATTTCCAGTCCATAGTAAGATCAACTGTGCACTCCTTTACAAGCTAATAACATTAATAAGCACAACTGGTTTATAGTCTCATAGGCCAAACCATTTTGCAATATAGTAAATACACAAATCAGAAAAGTTAAAGAAGAAAATGTTCTGACTTGCATAAACAGGAGAATTTTCAAACAATATATATATATATATATATACATATAATATAGACATATGCTAATAATATGGAGGTGTGCGTAACCATAGTCCACAGAATTATTAATTCCATCGAATCAAGGCTTTAAACACCACCTTAATCATTTTAAGGAGTTGTTCAACTACAAAGCACTACATGAAACAAAACGCTCCGTGGATAATAAGAATCAACCCCCATTGAATTAAACTCAAAAATAAATATTTAATTCGTGAGAAAATAGATCAATCACACGGAAACCAACATTGGGAAAATTTCTCTGAGAAAATTAGCGATTCAAAGGAACAAACTTTAGAAGAAAAAAAATAATAAATGGAATGGATGGGAGGTGCTCATATTCTATGGGTGTAAACGTGTCTGTCATGCCATGGCAATAGCATTCAGAACGAGGAATTTTTATAATCATCGCAACCAACCCCAAGCGAATCGCTTTAAAGAACTGAAATATAGAATTGTAGAAGAACAATGAAAGAATTTAGAGACTGATGAGAAGGAACAAGGAATCATGAAAATTGAGATAAGCAAAAAAGAGAACTCCCCTTTTCTTGTGCGGCGTCTAGGATTCTCAGGCTGATAGATGCGGTCTGGTATATATAGGCAAAGGGCGAAAGCAAGAAACAAAAACCCTAGCAAAGGACAGACGGCGAACTTGGGTTTTATATTGGATTATTATTATTTGAGAAAACGAGAAATGTTTTAAAACAAAAATAATTTGACCTAAGTAATTTTGGAGAGTTTTGATCCTTACCAAAAAAAAAAAACCTAACGGTATGGAATGGTTGGTTTTGGTCCCGAGACAAAATCGTCCAAATTTTTTATATTATAGTCTAAAATAGTAAAATTTTGATAAAATATATTTTTTTGCAAAAAGAAATCGACCCTTAGATTTTTCTGCATCGTTCTAAATAATAGAAAAATATGAGCTTTCGATTAAGCGAGTTCAAAACGCTCTTAAAGATCCATTAAAGGCAAAATTTTCTTTTTTGCAAAAACACTTTGAACAACCCCAAAATGTCTGAATTAAGAAAACGCCCCTTTAGAGGGGATTTTTCCAAAACTCGTTAGCATCAGGGTGGTCACGTGAGATTAGAAGTTAGTCACGTAACGCTTAGGTTTTAAGCAGACCAATAATAACATGTCAGATATATTAAGTCTGAGTGTTTTAACGTTTATGGCTCATTGTCAACAAATAGGTCGGTAACAAAGAAAGTTAGCTATAACAAGGTTTTATCCCAACATGATGATTGAAACCAATTAAAGGAGGAATTGTTTAATTGGATACGCTATGAAATTCAAATAAGTTTCAAACCCCACATACAGCATGGACAAAAAGATATTCAAATACATTATTTATTCAATTTAATGAAATGCATTTGTTATGCACCTATTTAAAGTTATTAGAGCATCATAAATGATACCTCACCATAATTTAAAGGACTGATAAAATGATTCAAGAAAATATCATACTGGCCTCCCGACGCAAGGCGAGTTTTAAATTATGTTATAGTCTCAGTGTTATGATGACCTTTATGCGCATTTGGTATGTACACTTAGGTCCTAGTTCAAATTAAAGTTGGAAATAAATAATTAAACTTCATAAGTAAGCATAATTGGAACATGCATATAGGAATAGATTATTTTATGGGCTACGTTTAGACGTACCAAGCAATAGCTCACTTAGTTATTTCATATTGTAGGAAAACTAGCCAAGAGACTGAAATAAACTTGAGTTTAACTTGCAACGACAATTGGCAATTACGTAGATAAGGGTATGGATACCACTAAAAAAAAGGTTCTGCTATTTTGAAACTGTAACTCTTGTATTATGACTATCATAGTAATGATGATGAACAATGTTTTGTAAGAAAGTTTTACTACGTATGAATGAAACAGGTAATGTACGTATTTTTAGGATGTATGGAATAATATATATGTTATTATAAATTTTAATTTTTTTTTTTTAAAAAAGACCTTATTCCATATTTTTATAACTTAGCAAGCAAGTTTAAGTAAAAGAAATGTGTTAAGTAACAGTCCAAATAGTTAGGTCATCACACTCATATGCTATATTAAAAAGCAAAAAAATGGCTACAGCATGAAGCTCTTATATGTTATAACATTTTAACCAAAATTGATTCTAACAATAGTTCTAACTCACTTTTTCAAACACCCTATTAGATTCAAGCCCTTTGTTCAAATGAAAAAATTATAATGTACATGTGACCAATATTGGAGGTCAGTTTAGTACTACATATTGACCGGATTCCAAGAGAATGGAACAGGACTAAATAAGAGAGTTAAAAAAGGTATATTTTTTAAGTTTAAAAAGTATAGCTTAAAACTAAAATTATATTTGGATGTGAAAAAAAGGAGTCAAGCTGTCTCAAGTTGGTTCTTAATTTTGTATGACCAAATATTTATACAATCTAATATTTGAGTTTAAACCTCTTAAACCCTCTAAACAACTATGCTAAGTTTACCTTGATAACCACTCCTATTGTACTTTTTTTTTTGTTAACCTTCTTCATCTTGTACTTTTTTAAGAGATTTTTTTATCTCAAACTTAAAAAGTTCAATCCATCATGATTTGAACCTTTAAAATAAACGGATATAACTCAAGATCAAGTTGTCTTTTAAGACCAAGTTATGTCTTTCTAAGAAAAAGAGTAATTATGAAAGCCGCTCCCCTTAATTCATTTTTTAGATTTTGTTCTTCATTATTATTATTATTATTATTTTAAGTTGATGTATAATTAGAGAAGGCAATGACAAAAATCTTAGTTATATTTGGATTGTACAAAACAGGGACACGGGCCAGAAGTTTGGATCAAATAAGGAAAAAGCCAGCTTCAGACAAATTTTGCAACAATTATAATTTTCGTCTTAATTTTTATAAGGAAAATTTTCATGAATACAATCTTTTAAGATTTATTTTTTATAACTATCATATATATTTATTTGTAGCACAACTTAACATATAATAAGAATGATAATGTAATATTTTTTCTAAGTGTGATATGAATAATCACAATTTTTAAAAATCTAGGCATAACATGTAAGTTTCTCTTTTTATAACTAAGAAAACATTGCATAAACCAAACACCAACGTGCTGACAACAATCTACGAGTAAATGACGGTATCCTAACGTGATACTAAATGTAGTTTGCCCTCATGCTGGCAGTAGGCCATTATGCCATTGGAGTAGTGGACTATACTATCACTTGTAGCCGTCCGCCTAACTGCCTTGCCGTTGGTTTTCTCAGTGGTATATAAAAATCAAAAGGATATATTGATTTCTCACTCAATATCATTGAAGACACTTTTTTTTTTTCCTCGCTTTAATTTATTTTTCTTATTTGATATTGGATATTTAATTTCAATTTTGGAAGTTCTAATATTATGCATTATAACATGTTAAATATTTAACGTCATTATTATACCGATAGAAACATTATGATAAGAAACATAAAGGCAAACAATTTATGTAATAATAAAATCTATGTTGGAAACAAAGCGCAATCCTAACCATATGGAAATAAGCTCATGTTCATTAGCATAATATCATCATCATGAGGATGAAATTGAGGATAATAGTGTCATACGGGTCTGATTTTAGGTAGTTTTATAATTATTTAAATTTGTAAATAATTTTAAAATTAATGTAATTGGACAATTGTGTCCATAGTTATAACTTAAAAAAAAAGAGAGGCTCATTTAGCTTCATTATGCATGATAAAATAGAAGGGGAATCTTCGAGATGCTACTTTAATTGGACATGGTAAGAAATTTGCCACTCCAATATAATATGTTAGAATTTTGTCATTCCAGGGACTGGTGAATAATATGTATTTTGTGATATAATTCTATATTATTGAGAGCAATACAAAATCGTTGAATGAAAAATAAAGCTATCAAGCACACACATTTATAATGGTTTAAATTTAACGTAAGAGTTACATTAACTTTTAATGGCGGTAGAAAATTTATTGAGTGTGTTTAAAAATATAGTTAGAACTTAAATGTTGTAGCATATAAGAGCTCTACATTATAACGAATTTATGGTTATACTCTAGCGAGTGAGAGTTTTACACTGCATCAATTATAACTAATAAGTTCTAACTTCATTTTTAAATAAAATTATTGTGATGAAAAATTTATAAGAGAAAATCATACTTCACAAAGATCACGATAATGAAGAAGTATACAAGAAAAAACTTATGCCCACATGCTTTTTCTGTCTAAGACAATAATTGGTATGATAATAATCAGCTCCATAACTTTAACTTTTTATTGAATGGCGATTGGACCAAATATAGACTGGCTGGCTAGGGAGGACATATGCCACACAAGGCTCCACCAGATGCCATATCCCTACATAATATTAGAAATAATTATACACTGGTTTAATTTCTTTATTTTTTTTCATATTGTACTCCGGAGAAAAAATCTGGTTCTGTCATTAATGCTAACTAGTTATAATACAAGTAATCAAGATCATACGGATGTTTGTAAATATTTGTTCCACACTCAATTTCCATTAATTTGGGCTGCATATGATTTCCAACATCAAGCATCAATCCAATCGTGATAAAAATCTTCAAATTTACAGTGCCGGACACATTTAACCTTCCTTTTTCCATGACAAAATTTCACGTGGAAACGGCTGATCAAAAAGGGTAATTGAGCTACAACAAATAGAATTTATTCCTATATAATAACAGACATATATACAGTCAAAGTCAATCATTTAGCATTATTATACGATTGTATATAATTATTATAAGCTAACGTTTCTCTTTTCTATTATAAAGTCTCAACCAGCAATGGGCCAATTAGCTAGCTGGCACCCAAAAAAAAAAAAAACACAATGTTGCTAATGTTATTATTATTTAGGAGAAAACCTAAGAGTTCACATGGTAGCATAATTTTTACTTTACATTCTAACGTATGAGAGTTTTATACTCTTTATGGTTTAAACTCTTCTAAAGTTCAAATTTCTATTTCAAACACCCTATATAATTAATGATGAAATATTGTTCTTATAGAATATGCAAGGCTTTATCCTTTTTTTCTGTTTTTTTAGAACATGTTCAATATTATAATGTTAAATTGACGTACTCATAAAAATTTTAGCATTCAAATGTAAAAAAAATATGCTAAAATGCAATATCAGTATTAATGTTAAATTTTAGTGACTAATTGGCTGCTAACTTAAGCATATAATAAATTTGACATTTGAACAGTCAATTGGTTGATAGAATAATTTTGTTGCTTTTATAGTTATAATATTCCTATTTTTAAATTTTTCAAGATCTAATAATTATGATAAAAGACAAATATAACCTTTTAAATAGAATTGTGTATTAGAGTATAAAATATAATCACACATTAAAAGTGTTATTTTTATATTTTTTAGTGGCAAGGATAATATTAAGGTTGACGTTTATACCGAAGATTGTCTTAGAAACATAAATAAGGTTACTTTTAGACAAAGCAAGCTAAAGAAATCCAGCTACTCAAGAAGGGGAAGAATAAGTGCGTGTAGATTGTTGGGGGTACAAACTTACACGGCTGCTGAAAGAGAAGTATGAATTTTATTATACGTAGAAAAATCTATATACAACTGTATAGGATAAGTATTCCACGTTTTCTAGTAGAATATACATCATATATCAATTTTTATTTTTCTTTGAGTATTACATATTAGGATTGTTTGCTAGTTGGTTTGTTGGGTACACTAAAATGGACATAGATAATTAAATTCGGTGGTTAGAGATGGAGACCCCTACTTATGGATCTACATATACCAACGCGTTGACTAACTTATAACAAAAATTAGAACTATACCATACATAACATTGGGTCTTTTATTTTATTAAATTATTATTTTTTTTTTGGAGGAAAGGTCTTCTAGTTTTTCCTTTTTATAATAATTTTTCATTTACTTCCTACGCAAAAACATTGATCAATAGTGATTCGCAATAGGACCACTAATGCACGACTTTGTTTAGAGCATACGTGTGTGTATATCAATATATATATATATATATATAAATTGGAATCGTGTTCGAAGCAACAAATTAAATAATTATGTATATTTTGTTCAATATGAACAATAAAGGGACTATTAGCCTATTAATAGTCGCAAAATATATTTCAACCTAAAGTTATACGTTTCATCTCCAACAACGATCAAGATATGGTTCATTGGTCCCAAGCATTGCAACTGTAAATTGGATAACTAACAAATTACTTGGCAACTCATATAATGTTCCAAATATGTACCGCTTCGTGGAGCCTTAAATTTTACCATCCATGAAGATCCAGAATACTACTCAGAAGACCGAAAAAAAAAAAATGAATAGCCACTAATCAAACAAGTTTTGTTGTTGTTGTTGCTCATGAAAATAAGTTCAAATTTTGTTTAATCAAACTACACATATATATATTATTTAATTATTTATGGACAAACTTCCTACGTTTCACATGACGTGAACTGACAACTTACGAGCCAACGACCGGCGCATCTTTTCCCCATTTCACTTGTCTATATTCCCAATAATTAACTTGCAAAAAATAACAACATTAAATAAAACTGACACACAACCAAAAAAAAAGAAAGAAAAAAAAGAGGTTGTTTAGCCCTTTAAGAAGCACCCGATCCAAAAGCTTAGCCACTGTGAGAGATGCCCAAATTATAACCAATATTTTGTCCTCTCTCTCACACACACGCTTTTTTTGTTTCTCTCCAAGGCAAAGATGCACCGATCAACAAGGAGATTAAGTCACCAAGAAGTCGGCTCCAAACTAAACGTACCCTTTTCGTGGGAGTTCAGCCCCGGAATTTCCAAGGCCATGACAAGCCAATTAGGTACTTCCGCTAAAGAAGATCGGAATAACAACGCGGATTTTACGGCGTCGTTTTCTAAACTGCCTCCACCTCCTTGTTCATCTGATCACAACATGAGCTCTAGGTTTGACAATATTATTAATGTGGAAGACAGTTGTGACACCCGTTATTCTCCTAACGGGTATTGAGGTAATTAAATTAATTTTTAATGTATAAAAAAAAAATTGCTTCATTTAAATTTATTTTATAATATTTATTTTTATCTATTTTTAAATTTTTTTAAAATTCTCCTATATTTATTTAGTATGATTACTAAAAAGCCTTAGAACTTCTAATAAATCTCAAAAATGTCATATTGGCATTATGTGTGTTAAAGTCTTTAGATGAGACATAAGGATATCTTTTCCAACTACTCTTGACCCTCATTTTCTTTATTTCCTCCGTGACATGCTTCAACATGTCTCCTCTATAATTGTTTCCATCACTTCTCTTCAAAGACTTCATCTTTTCTTCCTTTCTCTTCCACGGTTCCCACACTCTTCTTCTCATTTTTTTGCTGAAGCAAAATACTTAGAGAACTTCTTCAAGGCAGCCATAAAAATCAGCCACCATCACCTCCATTTGAGCAAGAATTTCAGTCATACCGAAGTAAAGGAACCTGTTTTGAAGCCATTTCAAGCTTCCAACTAACCATAATCCGAGGTTAGAATCTTATGAACAAATTTAGTCTTTCATTTATAAATTTTCTTTTATACTAAAGGATTATTCAAATTTGCGTTCTTAAACCTAAGTATATGTTTGTTGCTATTTTGGAGCATATGTATGAAGTCTAAGTGTATATGCCCTAGACAGAAAATTTATATTGTTAAACTTTATAATACCTCTATGGGCAGTGGTTATTTCTTGAAATTCTAAGATTAAATTAAAATAAATTTTATGAATGTAGTTGTATGTTGTGCTTTAGTTTTAATTGTCCTTATGCACGCCTTAGGATCAAGGGAGTATGGAGCTAACGTTAATTGATTCCAGGATTAAGAGACTGTGACACCCGTTATTCTCCTAACGGGTATTGAGGTAATTAAATTAATTTTTAATGTATAAAAAAAAAATTGCTTCATTTAAATTTATTTTATAATATTTATTTTTATCTATTTTTAAATTTTTTTAAAATTCTCCTATATTTATTTAGTATGATTACTAAAAAGCCTTAGAACTTCTAATAAATCTCAAAAATGTCATATTGGCATTATGTGTGTTAAAGTCTTTAGATGAGACATAAGGATATCTTTTCCAACTACTCTTGACCCTCATTTTCTTTATTTCCTCCGTGACATGCTTCAACATGTCTCCTCTATAATTGTTTCCATCACTTCTCTTCAAAGACTTCATCTTTTCTTCCTTTCTCTTCCACGGTTCCCACACTCTTCTTCTCATTTTTTTGCTGAAGCAAAATACTTAGAGAACTTCTTCAAGGCAGCCATAAAAATCAGCCACCATCACCTCCATTTGAGCAAGAATTTCAGTCATACCGAAGTAAAGGAACCTGTTTTGAAGCCATTTCAAGCTTCCAACTAACCATAATCCGAGGTTAGAATCTTATGAACAAATTTAGTCTTTCATTTATAAATTTTCTTTTATACTAAAGGATTATTCAAATTTGCGTTCTTAAACCTAAGTATATGTTTGTTGCTATTTTGGAGCATATGTATGAAGTCTAAGTGTATATGCCCTAGACAGAAAATTTATATTGTTAAACTTTATAATACCTCTATGGGCAGTGGTTATTTCTTGAAATTCTAAGATTAAATTAAAATAAATTTTATGAATGTAGTTGTATGTTGTGCTTTAGTTTTAATTGTCCTTATGCACGCCTTAGGATCAAGGGAGTATGGAGCTAACGTTAATTGATTCCAGGATTAAGAGACTGTTGATAAGCTTAAAAGGTAGGGATTCTATTACTCATCTTTTGTGAGGTTTTTATAGAATTAAAATTGATTGTTTTGCCGCAATATATATATCTATGTTGAACTGATATTATATGTGTATCACATATGAAACTATGACATGGACTCGTCTTGTATTGTACGGCGAGGAACATAATGAATTGACACATGTTATAAATTGAGAAGCATGGTTAGGAAAATTAACTCTATTAATAATGATTTAATATAGAGAAATTGTGAGACATGAAAAGGGCGACGGTTACGTCCTTGGGCATGAATACCCTAAAAGGTAAAATAGGGGGAAGGTGATGACGCTTCCTTGGGTTGAAAGTCCCAGAACACACTGTACAGGAATCGATTTGGTGAGGACTCGGGGCTTGATGTCCCCTCACCGGAACACCCTTGGAATGTTTATAGGGTGATCAAGTGCGCCCATTTGGGTTTCGATGAGTTGAGTGATACTCAATTTAACATGGATACCTAGGAACAATGATGATTGGTAATATTTGTATAAATGTGTAATTATGACACTTGGTAATGATTAACTACGGTATCCATAAGATGTGATCATAATAAACCTCATAATCTGGAATATGATGTGACTTACTAACCATGCAGATTTTAATGTGGTAATGATAAAAACCTGAAGGTGAGTAATGGCTTTCTCTACTGAGCATAGTGTTGCTCATACCCTTATATTTTTATCTTTTCAGGACTCACTAAGTGTGAGGTGGCTACGAGAAATATAGTTGAGGAAGTGATGTAGCTATATTACATTGGGACTGCTTCAATTGTTGAGAATGTTCTTCATGATAATGTAAGCATCAATTGTTACTTTCTGTGACTGTATTACAATGTGTTGAGGGTTAAAATGATGATGACAACAGTTTATATTATTAAATTTAAGGTGCTACATTAAAACTGTGGTTTATTTATCGTTTATATTTTTATTTTTGAGTTGAGAGTTTTCATTTAAGTCCCGGGCAAATTTTAATCTTTAAGGTTTTACTTTTATTATTTATTTTTATTTTATCTCATTAAAAACTGTTAACCCCCATTGGTTTATATTATTTTATTATTTATTTTATCTTCAATTGTTGAGAATGTTCTCTCCAAGGCAAAGATGCACCGATCAACAAGGAGATTAAGTCACCAAGAAGTCGGCTCCAAACTAAACGTACCCTTTTCGTGGGAGTTCAGCCCCGGAATTTCCAAGGCCATGACAAGCCAATTAGGTACTTCCGCTAAAGAAGATCGGAATAACAACGCGGATTTTACGGCGTCGTTTTCTAAACTGCCTCCACCTCCTTGTTCATCTGATCACAACATGAGCTCTAGGTTTGACAATATTATTAATGTGGAAGACAGTATTGAAAAACAATTAAATTCTTTTCCTCTATGTTCTCTTCAGTTGTCACGTATGGTGGGGTGTTTGAGCATATTGGGTAGTAGAAGTGTGAAGAAGGATCCAGAAACAGAAGATCCTTTTCTTGCAGCGTTTGTGAGTTGCACTAGGAGCCCTTTCGGTTTTAATGCCAACAAGTGGCCCAAAAATTATAAGGGCAAAAAGTATCGTAGATGTGGCATTATCAAGAAGACCATTTCCACTCTCTCTTGCATATATTCTTGCAATGTTATGAAAAGATAATACAACGGGAAGTATCTCACAATTATCTCCAAAAGAAGCTCTTGTCTTTGGGAGAGATCATAAAAGATTGATAATTGAGACACATCATGATTTATCACTTTTTGTTCAAATAAATAAAGTGATGCCTCTAGTACATTATTTGAGATTGAATTTCATAAATATAGTCGATGAACAAGGCTAGTTATATTGATAATGTTTTTGTTACATAAATCCGGGTGTCAATTGAGTTTGGGATTTGGGTTGGTAGGGTTATTAATGGTCAGGCTAAATCTGCAACATTAATTGTTGTTTAGTAGCATGTATTTATAAGTTAATATATATTGGTTTAATAAGAGTATATTTTTCCTCTCAACGTTTATTTATGAATAAAGGGTAGCTAATTAACATATTGTGTGGGTGGCTAAGGAAGCAGTGCAAGTTTGTTGTCTGACGTATCCGTTTCATAACTACGGCTTGAACAATTTTTATGATTTTAACTATTTTATTATAGTGTTTTTTTTTTATAAAATTTAAATAAAAAAAGTAGCTCAACCTGTAAAAAATATTCAAACTGCTCTCTAAAACGGTTCAAACTGCTTTTTCAAAGATGCCCATAATAATCTGATTGGGTTGTTTGTTAAGAAAGGGTCAATCTTAAAGCAAATACACTATTCTCTCACGAAGTTGTTGTTGTTGTTGTGAAAAATGAAACTTCACATGAAACATCAGCAGTTTAACTATTTTTTTTTCCCCTTGTGATTTTCTTTTGTGGTAAAGCATTGGTTTCTCTGTTTTTTTATTAGGCCCCTAATTCCTGAGATGGCCGGCAAAAGAGGGGCAAATAAACCACACGTCACTCCCAATTTTGCAAATCTCATGCGACTCAGCTCCTCTAGCGATTGAACAATATGCATACAGAAGGTTGTGGTCCAATGGTTGAGAAGCTTAATAAAAGCTTCTCTGCTTCATCCGTCACGGTTTGAATCCCCGCAGCTCTCATAAGTTCCCCTATTCCAACAATAGCTGTTGATGCATTAGGTTGGTGGTGCAAGCGGGTGTGGGCCTAGGCCAATGAGTCGGAGGAACCAGTATGGGGCTCTAACTACTGGGATACCGCTTACCCTTGACTCAGCATGGGGGTGGGATAAAGACCACCTGACTCCCTTTTTAACTCGTGAAAAAAAGAAAAAAAATAAATTATATACATACGAGCTATTTTTATATCATTAGGGGATTGTAATTTATTTTGACTAAAAATATCAAAAAAGACTAAAATAAGTAAAACATAGACTTAAATGCTTTCAACTGCTATAGTAAACTTCTACATACTACAATGTAAAGTAAAAATAAGCTATAATATAAAGTTCTCACATGTAACAGTTAATTCATTCTAACTACACCACCAAACGTGCTCTAAAAAATGAAGTGCATGTCGTGTGTGTCTTTCTGATACTCTTTGCGGTGGTGATCAACTCTCGTAGCAATTTTTAGGCAAAACCTTGGTACCATACGAAATCTTGTAACCTGAAACAACAAGGGCAATATTTTCTTCTCCTTTAAAGTTTTTTTTTAAAAAAAGAGCTTATCCTATTCTTGTATAAAACAGACAACAAAATCAAGGCTTTACTGTTGGTTTGAATTACCTAGCTAGAGACAAGTTTTTGTTTTGGTTTTTTTTTTTTCTTTCTTTTTCTTTTTTTTTTTTCCTTACGCGTACTTTACTTTGAGTCACTTGTTCCAATTTTTTAAAAATCAAATTTGGAAATTGAAAGATTGGAGTGGGCCACTGATGATCATGTATGACACATAATTTATTAATATTTTTCCTCTCTTTCTCTAGAAGCATATGGTTCAATTAATTGTCGTCATTTAAATATTATTCTTGTTAGATCAAACTCGTTTTTGACAAGTAAAATTCCGTTTTTTTTTTTTCGGACTTATGGACAAGTTAAGTAGGTGTGGTTCTTACGACAGCTAAAAATTACTTAAAAAAAAAAAACTGAAGGCTGCAGGCACACGCCATTTGCATTTTCACAAATCAGATAGCTAATTGTCCGTTGGTTGTGTCAAAAAGAGTTTTAAACCAGCATTTTGTGGGGATATTAATTTAAGTACATGACAACGGATAATTTTAATTATAAGTTAGTCTTTTTTGAACCAAAAAATGGTCAAATCCATTTTAGCCAAATGTGTCAGATTTTACCATCCTAGAATCCCTTTCGCATTTATAACGCAAACATTTATAACGCAACCATGACACGTTGTTGACCAGATAGCGAATGAAAATATACAAAACTTACAAATTACAAAGTAATTTTCTGACTGTTTGGTTCGAGTATTTGAATGAAGATTTAAATTTTTATAAGAGAAAATACTGTAGCAAAATGATTCAAATCGTGATTCAAGTATCGAAACAAACAGATCCTTTAAATATAATGTGAACTATGTCAAATGTAAGAGTTTTGTCACGTAGCCCTTTAAATTCTTCACCTTATACCATCGTTGTGACGTACAAAAGCCTAATTGCTTGGTCTTCCTTCCCACATCCATTGTCTTTATTATTACCTTATTGATTATATCTTATTTAAAAAGCTAATTCACTTCCCACTTGTCTTTCTTGATCACGTTGTATTCGTTTGGGCTTTGCCAACTTTTGCCGATAAAAAATCATCAATCCCTTGAAACATTCCTATATATAAACCTTAACATATAACCTCTTTCTAATACGGTAATACCCCAACACAAAGAGTATTAAGCCTAAGACAAGGAGTACTACTAGTTATGAGCAACAACAAAGTCCATTCAAGAGGGAACGTGCCCTTTTCATGGGAAAAGAAGCCCGGGATTTCTAAGGAAACAACACAAACAAAGTGCCTCATGGAAGAGGACTTTGTGCTAAGACTGCCACCACCGCCGTGTCCTCCGCCGGTCACCGCAAAGCTTTCGGTCCACGATCTTCGAGTCCCTCCTCCTCCCGGTGTGTTCCCGAGAAGCTCCTCCGCGAAACGTCGTAAAAAGCAAGATGAAGAGGACCCTTTTCTGGCAGCTTTTGAGGAGTGCACCAAGAGCACCAAGGAAGGCAAACCGGCGCAAAGGTTTCATTTGAGGTCTGGGCTTAGGAGTCTGTTCACCGTTGCCGCGCCGTGTAAGAGACCCGGAAACTGTAGTGTTCGGGATGATAATTTGGTTAGGGTCTCCCAACTTCCCTATGGATATGATTGAAAAAGAGAGAAAGAGAGGGTCAAACATGTTAATTTGTGATATGTTTCGTGTTGTATCATAAATATGTGGAATGTTGTTGTCAAGTTAAACAAAATAGTATGGTACTGATAAATTCAGGACCGTTTTGTTAATTTTGAACTGGCAATTATACAGGTTTTGAGTAAAATATGTTATGGCATGAACAACAATGGTTTGTGTTAATTATTATTGTACTTACTCATGAATTAAATGTGCCATTTTAGTCACCGTAATGCAAAATAAGGTGTTCGTAATATAATTTGATTTATGATTAGTGGTTGAAAAGCAACAAAAGTTCTCAAATGTATCCCAAACCTGCGTATATTGTAAAAAAAAAAAAAGGATAGAAAAGTCCTAAATTTTAAATTTATTAATAAGTAATGTAATGTAATTTATTTGTTGCTTAAAACAGAATAGTCATCAAAATCCACTACCCGGGCCGGCGTCCTAATCAATTCTGGCCACAACTTTGTAATGGCCATTTTGTCCCTAATTTGTATCGTTTTAGAGCTTTAAATGGGGATTTACTTTGATGGAAATCCACGTCATGTTGTTCAAAGCTCAGGGATACTAATGGCCTCTGAATCAGTTCCCTCTGCTTTGCGTTCTATTATTCTCTCTTTTCGCATGCAAATTCAGTGTGAACCTGTTTGATTCATAAATTTTATAAGGCGTTTGAAAGAACGGTTGAAATCATTAATTATAACTGTTTTTAAATCAAAATTATTAGTTTCAATTGTTTTTTTAAACCACTTATAAATTAAAAATTTTAAAAAAAATTTATATTTATGTGAAAAAAATTTAAACTAAAACCTCTCGATTCAAGTCTATGAAATAAACAAGAGGATATATTATTGTAATGGGATGTTCGAAAACCATAATTAGAATTTCCAAATTAATGCCTTGCGTTATATCAGGTACCAAAATCCCATAGTTTTCTTTTCTTAATCAAAGAAAAAACATTATTTAAAATTTTGGTCAAGTTATTTTTTCTTTAGTGACTTTTTTTATTTGTTATATTTAACTTTAATTATTACTTGCTTTTTAATTTTTTTAATGAAAATCTTATATTTTTTTCTTACAATCATCTCAAATGTTATTCTGTTAAATATAACCTTCATAACAACATTTTTTATTTAAACTACAAATTGCAACTCCTTTTTTTTTAATGAAAATAGCAAAATTAATTTTAAAACAAATCTAAACCACCTAAATTAAAACTTAATAAACACATTTGATAAATAAAACATGCATAATAAATATAAGATTATCACAAGTGATGCTCACACGCACGAGTGAGAGTACCCTAGAGCATTATTCAAAATTTTGGTTAATCTATTTTGTTTTTTTGTGTTTTTTTACAATCATTTTTTGCTCATCTTATTTATTCCTATACTATTTTTGTACCCTTTTTTTTTAGCTTTTTCCTCTTTCTTCTTCATTTCCCTTCCTAATATCATAACTTGCCATTTTTTTTAGCTTAATATTTTTACAATGTACTTTCACAAATACTTTTTTTTATTTCTTTACTCATATTAAAATAAATTCTTTCATATGTGTTTGTTTTTTTTTTTTTTTTTTTTTGCTGATAAACTCGTGTACTGTTAAAATTTTCTCGCTTGTTCTTATTAAAACTTTGTTCCCAAATGTATCTATACTTTATTTAAATAATAACAAAATAATCATACTTTTAACACGTAAATTTAACTATAGAATTGCTTCCACATGCATTGCACGGGGCTTTTTAACTATTTGCATGCGAAGATTAACAAAACAACAACAACAACATAGCATTGTAAGATAACTTAATTGTTTTGTTATTTTTTATTCTTTTTTTTTGGCAATTTGCTCTTCCCATTCACTGATAGAGACATAAAGTGTTTTAGAGTATTGGTTCAAACCAACCATTGTTTTAAATTAATTTTGGTTAAAACCATTATAGCATGTGAGAGTTTTACATTATAACTCATTTTTTTCTTAACATTGTAGTATGTGAAGATTTTATACTGTAGTAACTAAATGTTTTAGTTGAAACTAAAAATACAAAACACCCTAAGAAACTTGGATATCTTATTTCCCTTTCAAAACTTTGGAGTCAGGAGTTCTTTCTTCCTTCATAATGCTATTTTAGCATAAATGAGACGAAGGGACAAGTTAGTGTTTGGTATCGCTGTAATGAAGCCTCGTTCTCTAGGTGTGCCTAAGGGTATTATTGTCATTCAAAAAATGACATAGTCAATGAAGATCGTATTGAGGCGTACGTGTGTTTGGGATAGCTTGTGGTTTTGTTTTTAGTAGTAGAAAAATAGAAGCATTAGCTATATTTTTCATTAATGTTTTGATAGTGCATGAAAAAATGCTTTTGATTTAAAAGAGTTTTTGAATCAGTTTATTTAAATAAGTCAAAATTTGTTATTGTTATAAAGAAAGTGTAATATAACGATATCAATGAAATTTGTAATTTGTTATTCACAAATATAAGATTAAAAAGGTAAATAAAAAAAGTATTCATAAGCACCAAAGAGACTGTTTGTTCTACAAGTGTTTATAAAAGCTAAAAGCTTAAATATTTTGCCTAGCTAAATATATCCAAAAACAGCTTTTAGGTTGAATAAGTTGAAAACAACTTGTTTTATCCTATTCCAAATTGGGCATTATTATTATTATTATTTTTACATAAATGGGGCATGATTTTAGAAACACAAAAATACTCCAAAAAATGAAACCATGAAAAAAAAATATTTTGTATATTTTATTTAAAAACAATTTTAAACAACAATTTTTTTACCTTTATTTTGTTTGGACACTATATCTTGCATATTTATAGGGAAAATATCAAAAATATCTTTACATTTGACCTAAATATCAGTTTTTTCTTTATTATCACGTAAATACCCGTAATAACCATTGTGTTTTTAAAACCATACCTGTTATCGGGTCACCAAGTTGGGTCTTGGTCCAGAACGGCCCGATAACCCATATTGCCTTGGTGTATTCCAAAAGCTTCTTTTCTAACGATACCTGAAGGGTAGAATGGTCCGTTTACTTCCACGTTTATAATTAGAAGATCTCCAATATGGCGATACATACTCAATCTGGTCATGATCTGTCAAATCTAAGACACTCATAAGAGATAGATCCTATAAGAGATCACGCGGTGGTGTTTAGCCAATAGGAGAGAGGTTATCATGTATTTAAGTTTAAATTAAGCTTAAGGGGTAAGGCATTGACTATCCCTAAGTACTATAAATAAAAACCCGCCTAAGTCCAATTATTGGCACAAACCCTTTGTACTTATATTTTCTCGTAGTGAAACCCCACTACCTTAGAAAGTTTAAAGTTGACGTAGTCTTCAATTGAGGTAAACCACTCTAATTTATTATGTGCTTTGATGGTGAGGAATTTGAAAGATTATTTCTTAGACGAGTTTCGCTCGTCAACAATACTCAATATACTCTTTGAAGCAATTAAACTTTTGACAATTTTAAGATTACCTTTCTCAAGTTATTACATGTTATTTTAAGTATGACTCAACTAATAAGTAAAACACAATTTAGAATATTCAAATAAATATTTCAATTAAGCAAATTATTTTAAGAGTTTTTAGTTTTTTAAGATTGGTTTTATTTAGTATTTTTGTTTAATAATATTTTAAATAATAATTGATAAAGGTTGGGTAAAGTAATATTGATTTTTTAAAAAACCTTAATTGCTTCACATTATATTTTGAGTATTCCTTTAAAATATAAGAGGCCTTTTAGATGTTTTCATAATGAACGGAAATTTTTTTTTTTTTCATACAAAATACTAGAAGTATTTAAGAATTTTCCTCATTTTATGGCACTCACAGATTACCGGTGGCTTGCTTTATCAGGTTGACCTAAAAAATTTCCCTTTAAATTAGTTTTATTTTAGTATTTTCTCTTATAAGAAAATTTTGAATTTCACTTATGACCGGTGGATCAAACAGGCTATTAATTTTTTATTTTTTATTTTTTTTAATTTTTATGGAAGGTTTGTTTATTTTTCAGTGTGCAACCGACCTATAATTAAATCAACAGTAGCAAGGGTTATTTCTGGAAAAATAAAAACTCTAGGGTGAAGTACTTTTTTTTATTATTTCTTCCCCTCAGATTCCCTGAGAGCCTTTCCCAATCGATCCTTTTAAACACTAGCGCGCGAGACGAAAAATACACAGCGATCTTCACTTCTCAATAACTCCGGCGTTCTTCATAATCAAAAACCCCTCTTTTAAATTCCTTGCCAGGAATCTTATATTGTTTCCGTAAGTAATTAAAAATTCTTCCTTTCAATTTTTTTGTTCAAATTAGAGGACATTTTTTTCCCTTTTTCTTCGAGGTTTAAAATTTTCCCCGCAACGAAGTTCGATTGATTTTTAGGAAGAAAAAAGATGAAGAAAATTGATAATTGCATATTAGGTTTATGAATTTGATGCGTATAAATCCCAAAATAACGCAGAATGAAAATCCGGTCTTATGGATATAAACTAGAAATTGGGAATTAGTTTCCAATAATGTGTTTTTGGTTTTTTTTTTTTTTTTTTTTTGTTGGCAGCTGTTTGCATTGGAGGCTTAGCTGATGTGCTGAGATGGACAATAGTTCCCAGACTTCAGCTCCACAGGTATTGAGCTTCTAGCCCTAGGATTCAGTAGGACATGCTAACAATGGTCAGACATTTTTTCGGGGAAAAATGTTAAATTGAATTGTCTTTTTGCGTAATCTCGGTTGAACGGCCGCTTTAGCTTGTTAATTGTTCGTTTATTATGCGTACATGCCTAATGTGTACTTACCAGAAAAATAACAAGTATTAAGTTTTTTCAAACTGTTTACATTAATTTGTTTAAAATCTTGTAATGTTACTGTATTACTGTTTAGAACCCTACTCTTCTTTGGATTCGCTATTTTAGTGTACTTCAGTTGTTTTCTTGGGATCTCAAAGTTTTCTTTGCTATCTGGTTAATATGTGCATCTTTCTCCATGTTTGCAAAGGTATTTTCATCTTTTTTTTTTTAAAATAAGCTTTATTGGGTGCTGTTTCTTTGAATGTATTTACCGCAATTTGTACAACAATTGCTTCTTTATTCATGTTTGTGTATCTGTTTTCATCTCTGTCTTTTTTTTTTTTGAAATAAGCTTTTTTGGTGCTGTTTGCTTGAATGTCTCCACTGCAGTTTCGACCAATGGTCCCAAATCAGCATGGACAGCCATTTATTCCTTCTTCGCAACAATTTCAGCCTGTTGGACAGAGTATTCCACCTCCGAACATAGGAATGCCTCCTGCTCATAGTCAGCCGCTGCAGTTTTCTCAACCAATGCAGCAGTATCCTCCTAGGCCTATTCAGCCTGGTCATGCTATGCCTTCATCGCAAGGGTTACCAATGTCGTACATTCAGACAAGGCCTATTGCACCTGGCCCGCCACAATCTCAGCAACCTGCTGCCCCTTTTACCAATCAGATGCCTAGCTTACCTGGTGGTGCAATGCCTTTTTCATCATATTCCGTAAGATTTGACCAATATATATTAGCACATTGGTTTCACTTGGTTTTTTTATGAAGCTTGTGCTGTTTATAGTATATGTACTTACCTAGTTTTGCATGTTTCAGTATGCACCATCTTCTTTTGGCCAGCCACAGACTAATGCCAGCTCAGTGTCCCAGTTCCAGCCAATTTCCCAAATGCAGGCACCTGCAGCACCTGGTCCCGGACAACCTTGGGTGTCCTCTGGAAGTCAGAGTGCACCACCTGTTACTCCATTGCAGCAGGTTGGCCAACAGCCTTCTGTTGCTTCTTCCGCACAGTGCTATCTTTGTTTTGGCGATTCAATGTGCATTTCTGTGCATTCATTATGGTTAGAGATTTGTGCAAGCTGACTTGCTTTTATTTTGGTTGTGGATTTTTCAGCTAACAAATGTTCCTAGTGCTACCCAGCAGTCATCATCTGACTGGCAAGAGCATACATCCTCTGATGGAAGAAGGTAACTTATTTTCTATGGCATCTTTTTTGCGGTTTCTTCTCTGATAGCATTGGTTACTTAGAGCTTCAAAGGTTCATCGCGTTAACCAATGTTCTAGGGGTCAAAACAGTTGAAGATGCTTCCATACGAATAATAACTTGATAATTACTTTTTAGTTCTAGTTAAAGTCTCGATGTCTTCCATGAATCTTTGGTTTATATTTCAGTTTCTTCCTTAATTGATGTCTTCGTTTTTCCTTTCCCTCAGATATTATTATAATAAAAGAACAAAACAATCTGTGTGGGATAAGCCTTTGGAATTGATGACACCTATTGAGGTGAGTTATTATGCTGACATTGCACCTGCTCTATTCTACGTGTATCTTCAGTTACCTGCATGACATGCACTCATTGATTGTTGTTGTAGTCGTATGATTTTTCTGGCCCTTTATGGACGTTGATGATTGTAGCCATCTTAACTCAAACAGAAGTGTTTTATGAGAATTTTCCTTTTATTTGCATGTGCTTCCACTGGTTTGTAGATGTCATGGCAAGTCTGGAGAAATTTTACGCCTGCTCCTATATGCTCACTTTGAAGACGGGGTTTCAGTTTCACAAGGCAGGCAATAATGCTATTTACAACTTATTTATCATGTAGTTGGATGTCTTAATAATTGCCATATAGTAAAAGTTGCCGCCTCATTATTTTGTTCCCATCTAAAACTAAAAAAGTATAATTGCTTTCTCCTTTCCTTTCTCCAACCCCCCCATCACACACCCACACACACACACACACACGCTCGCGTCCCCCTGTTCTCTCTCTTTCTTCTTTTTTTTTTTTTTTTTGTGTGTGTGTGTGTGTGTGTTCCAGAAGAAGAGATAATTGGAGATTCACGTGCACGTCCTTAAATATTTAACTATTTATTTATTTGTTTCAAGACATGTATGTTGTTGCACAACATGTATTTTTTAATGCTTTCAACTTGTTTAGGGCCATTGTATGTTCTTGGGTCAACTTTGCACAAGTTGTTTTCTGTATATGACTTCTTTGATGTGTATGGGTTTTAGAAGGTTCTAGTCTTTGAGGTATGAAAAATGTTACGCCTATGGCACTTGCTGCACTTAGTAATTTTCTGGCTTCCATTTGTTTTTTCTCTAGGCTGGGCTATGTTCCTTGATGACTGACTTTCATGGTGCTCACGTCTTTACTTAGTGATATCTTTCTTTCATTTTCACTCTTTTTTTTTTTTTTTGGTTTATCGGGAAAGAGTGTTTTTGATTCATGTACATCTCTTACTCTAAGCTACCTTGTTGGTTCTACCAGGGATGCCACTGTTTAGGTATATTTAATCCGATACCTATTAAGATTTTTTCTTCGTTTGAGTGGGACATATATTTGTTTTCTCATAATTGTCTAGGGATTTTTAACTGGAGAAGTTTTCTTTCAAAATTTTCACTTTATTTCTAGTTATTATTATTATTATTTATAATGAAAGTAAGGCTTTTAGGCTCACAGGTAATATATCCTAATATATCCTTTTGTAGTTAACTACTCTTCACACACGACACATTTATTGTCTTCTTCTTTCTTTTTTTTTTTTTAAGAACTGCAGAATCATGTGCTTATCTAATTATATCTGAAACATGCACTTTTTGTGCTCGTTGTTTTCCTAGGAGTTTCTTTTAAATTTTAATATTTCTTTGTTGTTTTCACTGCTTCAGAGAGCTGATGCATCAACTGTATGGAAGGAGTATAGTTCTCCTGATGGAAGAAAGTTAGTCATCTCTCTCATTGTACCCTATCTACAGCTTTGCCTTTGTTAATAGTGTTATTCTCCGATGGTGCTATATTGTGATTTTTAGCATCCATTGAGCTCTTTGTAATTTGGGAATGGCTTGCGTTTCAGGTACTATTACAACAAGGTCACAAAACAATCCAAGTGGACGATTCCTGAGGAATTGAAGGTTTTTCATAATGTTTCATTAGTCAATGAATTTTTGAATGTTCTTTATACATGTGTTCTGATGAAAAATACTTTCTTTTAGCTTGCTCGCGAACAAGCTCAGAAAGAAGCTAGTGAGGGAATGCAATCAGAAACTGGTTCAGCTTCTCATGGTCCTCATGCTATTGCTTCAGCTGAAACGCCCAGTGCTGTTGCTTCGGGGGCCTCTGGCACCCCTTTGGCAGCAACTGGGGCTGCTTCAAGCCCGGTTGCTGTTACACCTGTGGCTTCCTTGCCTAATCCTTCTTCAGTGGCTCCTGCTGGATTATCAGCCACCCCTGATTCACAATCTGCTGTGGCAAATGCTGTTGCAGTTCAGCCTCCCATGGCAACCGTGACTCCTTTGAATCCTGTTATTTCACGAAGTACTGGAGTTTCACCTGCTTTGGGAAATGCCAATATGACACCAGTGTATGTATTTCCTTTATCCTTTTCAGTAACCATTCTTTCTGCTCATCTTTTGTAATGAGAAACTTGGCAGTGGTTTGAATGCTTCCTTGGCCAATCTCAGGAGCACATATGACAATCGAGCATCACAAAATGTTTCAAGTTCAGTTGATGGAGCTTCCATACAGGATATTGAGGTATTTTTTAGCTTCATAATTTGCTGGTCTGAAGTGAACCAGTATATTTCAATGAAGTTAAAGGTGGTCCACATATTGGTTGCATAATGTCAAAAACAATTAGAGAAATTTGTCTGTTCTAGAAGGAGCTTTCCTTGTAACAATAAATTAATGACAAGATGTAGTGATTTATTTTGTTTATCTTCCTTTTTTTTTTCCCTCTAAAAAGTAGAAGTGCTTATTGAGATACCTAATTTTCATTTTTCTAAGTGCTTTTTTTTCCCCCTCTGACAGGAAGCCAAAAAAGGCATAGCAGTTGCGGGAAAAATAAATGTAACTCCTGTGGAGGAGAAACCAGTAGATGATGAACCTTTAGTATTTGCCAATAAGCTGGTACAGCCCTAGACGTCTCTGTTTGATTTGTTTCCACTAATCGTAAAGCACCATGACAAGTTTCGTTTCCTTCCCTCACCCATTATTCTTTTTCTATAGGAGGCAAAAAATTCGTTCAAATCACTTCTGGAATCTGCAAATGTTCAGTCTGATTGGACCTGGGAGCAGGTAGCTTCGCTATAAATTTCGTATTCCTTTATGTTTATCTTTTCTAGTAAGCTTATGGCTTGATATTGAAATTCATATCAGGCAATGAGAGAAATTATCAATGACAAAAGATATGGTGCTCTGAAAACACTAGGTGAGCGGAAGCAAGCATTTAATGAGGTATTATTTTAAATAGTCTTACAGGACTCCTTTTGTTATGGATTAGCGGAATTACTTTTAGATTGTATTGTGCTTGGGACAGTGTTGCCACCTCCTTGTGTGCTGTGTTCAAGTCGTGTTTAATGATGTTTCTGATCTTGTCTTGACATAAAGTTATACAAAACTATTCTGTTTCAGTACTTGGGTCAAAGGAAGAAGCTGGAGGCTGAAGAGAGGCGCATGAAGCAGAAAAAAGCTAGGGAAGAATTCACGATAATGTTGGAAGTATGTTTGCATGTGGTTATCATTGAGGAGAAAAATTCTCCTCTCTTTAGAAAGCATGTTTTATAACTCATTTTCTTGCTTTTATCTTTTCTCAGGAGTCCAAGGAACTCACATCATCCACCAGATGGAGGTGCTCTCCTTTTCATGTATCATAAATAGTTTAATATCAGAAGAATTGTTTTTTTTAACTTGGCTTAAAACAAACATGCAAAGTGTTTGAAATGTTGCAATTGAACTTTTGTGCCTGAGCAGTAAAGCTATAAGTATGTTTGAAAATGACGAACGCTTCAAGGCTGTTGAACGGGCTAGAGACAGAGAAGATCTTTTTGAAAGCTACATTGTGGAACTTGAAAGGAAGGTAACAGTCTTTACTTTTGTTAGGTCATTTAGATATCATATGTTGAAGTAGCGATGCATAAGTAACTCCAGATTTGTATGTTATGTTACCAATGTTTACTGTTTCATATAATGTAATTGTATACTTGAGCACAGGAAAAAGAACAGGCTGCAGAAGAGCATCGCCGAAATGGAGGAGAATACAAGAAATTTCTTGAATCTTGCGACTTCATTAAGGTATACTATATAAATGAAATAGGCAATTATTTATTGTGGAAACTTTTTATTTTTACCCCTCACTATTTGTCATTTGCAGGTGAACAGCCATTGGCGAAAAGTTCAAGACCGCTTGGAGGATGATGAGAGATGCTTGCGCCTTGAGAAGATTGACCGTCTGCTCATTTTTCAGGTATATTCTTCTTTGTGCATTTTTTAAAAGTTTTGTTAAAGAGTGGAAAATATATACTGCTTATTTACGTTTGTTCTTTTGTGGTTGTCCCTGGCAGGATTACATCCGTGACCTGGAGAAGGAAGAAGAGGAACAAAAGAAAATACAGAAGGTATAGTCCATATTAATGAGCTTTTATTTAAGCATGTTTCTTCCATTGTCGACTAATTTTATTTTGACCAACTTTAAGGAACAATTGAGACGAGTTGAGAGGAAAAATCGTGATGAGTTTCGCAAGCTTATGGAAGAACATGTTGATGCTGGGGCTCTTACTGCTAAAACTCCATGGCGGGATTATTGTTTGAAGGTAGTATCCTTTTCACTTTTGTGCAGAAAACTTGAAAAATGGGGATGCAGTGGATTAAAAAGAAATTATTATAGTCTTTATTAGGAATTGGATCTTTTATCGGAGTGTTGCTATTCTGGATTGTAGGTTAAGGATTTGCCTCAGTATCAAGCTGTTGCATCAAATACCTCTGGTTCAACACCTAAAGACCTGTTTGAGGATGTTACTGAAGAATTAGAGACACACGTAAGTATTCTGTATGGGATTGTCTATTGATTACTTAATCCACTTTGAAGCTCCCAAATAAGATATAATCTTCTTGTTTTGCTGATGGTTGTTGAATGAAAAGAATGATTTTTTGCCCCTCGGCTCCTGAGAGTTAAAAGGCTTAAAATGACTTGCATGTGGTATTTAAAATTCTAGATTTGTGTGATGCTTGTTCTTGCAGTCAATCTCAAACTAATTCTGCTCTGAGTCAATATTTTTGGTACAGATTAAAATTATGAATTTTTCGGATGCCACTATTGAGCTTCCCTCAAATGAGAGCTCTCCTATTTTCATTGTTTCATAAATTGTTTATAAAAAATTTTTGTGCTGCAAGTTTTTTGCGTTGCTGACTTAAGAAATGCATCCTGTCATCTAGGTTAGTGTTATTTTATATGCTAATGAAAACCTGTAGCATGCTTTTGATTGCATGTACAAAGTAACACGACCCCTTCTGTTTATTGACAGTATCATGATGACAAAGCTCGAGTGAAAGATGCACTGAAGTTGGGGAAGGTCGGTTTTTGTGAACAATTCTCCGACACTTTTACAGCATGCTTAGTTCGTAAGTTTCTAACTTTTCTCTCCCTCTTCAGGTTTTGTTTGCATTCAGCTGGACATTTGATGAATTCAAGGCATCTATCTTGGAGGACGTTGGTTCTCCGACGATATCAGATGTCAACTTAAAGGTATGCTCTCTTTTCCAATGTAAGAGCATCTTTAACGTAGTCTCAAATTAATGTGTCGATGCCAAATTTTGGCATTTGGATAGTAGTTTTCCCTCTAATGTGGTGCTATTTTTGTGCATTTGGTTGCTCTTGGTTTGTATTGACCTTTTCTTTTAATAATTAATAATCACAACATAATATTTTTAAATTATTATAAAACTAAAAGTTGACTTTTACAAGTTCCAAAGCTTGATACTTACGACGAAAATTAGATATAGCATTTGAAATAGCATTACACTTTAGAGCATAAAATAGAATAACATATGAAATATATCATTTTCACACATTTTTGTCAAATATAGCACTGATATTTGCATTGGAGATGGTATAAGGTGTTTAACATTTACGTGGGAGGCATGGTTTATCTATGCACTTCCTGTCTATTTTGGGGCTTCACTAACACGTAGTTTCTTTCTTGAAGCTTGTATATGAGGAGTTATTAGAGAGAGCCAAGGAGAAAGAGGAGAAAGAAGCTAAAAAGCGTCAACGTCTTGCTGATGACTTCACTAAGCTATTACACACTAAAAAGGTATAGAAACATAACTTGCTATTTAGTGAGACATATCCCAGTTTATGATGATTGACAGATCCTATACAATTTTCCTTGTTGCGCTTCCTTGTAGGAAATAACTGCAACTTCTAATTGGGAGGACTGTAAACAACTATTTGAAGAGAGCCAAGAATACAGGTTTTCTTACCTCAAAATTTGAAAATTTTTATTTCTTGCATCTTCTATTGAGATAAGTTTTCTTAACTCTCGAAATTTTTGTCATTTAGAGCAATTGGTGAGGAGAGTGTGATGAGGGACATTTTTGAGGATTACATTACTCACCTGCAGGAGAAGGCTAAAGAGAAAGAACGGAAACGCGAGGAAGAAAAAGTACGCGGTTTGGCCTTGGTTCTGTAGATTAGAGTTTGTTCATAAACTTCTTTTAGAATAAATTCGAGTTTGATATTGTTTGGCCAAGGCGTGTTTTGGTTTGATTAATTGTATGCCTTAAATGATATTTCAATTGTTGCAGGCCAGGAAAGAAAGAGAGAGAGAAGAGAAGGAGAAGCGAAAGGAGAAGGAGAAGGAAAGAAAGGAGAAGGAGAGAGAGCGTGAAAAGGAAAAAGGGAAGGAACGATCTAAGAAGGATGATACTGACAGTGAGAACATGGACGTAACTGATAGCCATAGTCATAAAGAGGATAAGAAAAGGGAAAAAGACAGAGACAGGGACAGGAAACACCGGAAGCGGCATCAAAGTGCCACAGATGACATAAGTTCAGATAAGGATGAGAAAGAAGATTCTAAGAAACGCAGACATAGCAGTGACCGCAAAAAATCAAGAAAAGTACTTTGATAACTTTCTGAGCTAGCTTTCCATTTCTGATGTCTCTGAAAGGTTGTTATCCGTTCTGTAGAATTTCATACATTTCTTTTCCCTGACGTTTCTTGGCAGCATGCTTACTCACCCGAATCGGACGGTGAAAGCCGGCATAAAAAGCACCGGAGAGACCACCGGGAATCCCGCAGAAATGGTGGACACGATGAACTTGAAGATGGCGAGCTTGGGGAGGACGGAGAAATCCAGTAGTCCTGTTATTTGGTGAAAGATTATGAGGTAATTTCATGGCCTACATTCTAGATATGGTGGTTTGGTTCCAGAGATGGTATGGTGCATTATTGATTATGACAGTAGGACTAATTTGTGACGAATTGTTTGTTCCTAAATGACGTATGAAAAGGGATTCTGTTGGATTTCTATTTAGTGTGGCGTGTTTAGGAAAGATCAACTGGATATGTAATTGAAGACGAACAAGTTGTGTAGGAGAAAGCACAAGGTCTAATAATACGAGTGATTCCAATTATATGCATATTTGTTTTCTTTTCTTATTCCTCTTTTTTTGCATTTATTTTTATTTTTTATTTTTAATTATTTTCTTTAAAGACCGAGAGACTTGAGTTGTCACCTACTTCCGGATGCCATTTATAAAATATTGCGGTGGCTGGAAAGTGGTGCTTTTTCTTGCACCAGCATAATGTGTTCGTATTTACATAATTCAGAGCCCCCCAAAAAAGGGCAAGAAATATATCATCGGATAACTGACCGGTATTCCTTGCATTGATGGTCAACAACTGGATAAAAGTGGTTTGTGGTCTTATTTCAGTTGTCTTTATTTATGTTATTTATTATTATTATTATTTGATTGAAGGTGCCTCGTATTTCTGCGAGAGAGGATAAAATCTGCAAATTTAGTGTTGAACATTTATGTGAGTCTATAAGGTAGGCGACATTCTTTTGACTGAAGAAAGGACACATCTAAATGATTTTTGATTTAGTAGTCTTTACAAGTCTCATTGTGTTCGGTTGCATAATGGAAGTATTTGTGGTCGCAATACGACATGACGAAAAAGTGAACGACAGTGAACACTTGTTTTTTTTTTTTGGGAACATGACAGCAAACATTTAAAGGAAAATGTTTACTTTTGCTAGCAGTTTCCGGAGCACCAAACTCTAACTGCTGATACGCTGTTACTTAGACGAGTCGACGACGGTGAAGTTTTGGTGGGGAAATGGAAACGACATGTCGTCTTTGTGTATAAAAAGATGGGAAAGAGACCAGCGAAAAGATATGGCATGTCGTTTCTTAACTCTCTTCACTTTTCACGCGGACGTGGCGTTCCTGTAGCAAAATTTTGCATTGCTAATTTATTAAACGACACAAATTTTTGTACGCTGGAGTTGGCGGCAGAATGCTTTACAGAACAAACTACATGTCGTTTAACGTAATTAAGACGCGTCGTGACTCGTAAGCTTCATAAACAACTGACAGAAATTTTAAGACCTGCCATAATTTGACGAGCAAAAGGATAAGAACTTGGAAAATCAACATCCATGTTTATTGTTCAAAGTTCAAACATCTGTAGAGCCCTTTCGACGTACGCATACGCAAGCCTATAATTTATGTGCGCCAACAGGACGAGCTTTTCATGCTATGTGCTCATGTTTACGGTTACCTCACCTCCAATGACGTGATGAATAATATCTTTGGGGTTTTGGTGCATTTACTGATTAAGCTTTTTGCTTTTTTGTAATGGGGTCCTTCTAATTATTTTTTTATGACAATTAATTCCATCAACTTAACCAAGTGTTAGCAATAAAGTTCGAATCACAAACGCTTGTTAAATTGGAGAAAAAAAGATTTAAGTAAGACACACATGACCCATACATATATATAAGGGCATATGCAGAAATTTGAGCGCTATAATAATTAAAATATATATATACACACACAAGCCAACAAAATTGTTAAAAAATTACTAACAGAAATATATATATATATTTTCTTTGTGTTTGTTCTATTTGTGGGTGTGAAATAAAACAATTTGATTTTTGTTAGTAGTAAATTAAGAGAGTGGGTATTCTAAATGAGTCGTATGTGTCTCACCTATTAGTTTTTCCTCTCAATTTTGAGGGGCGTTTGTGACTAGGATTTAATTGGCATACTTAGTTAAATTTAGGGAATCAATTGTCACGAAAAAAATAATATAAGTACCACATTACAAAAAAGCAAAAAGTTTAAGGAGCAAATGCCTCCAAAGCCCAATATCTTGTGTGAAGAAGACACTCTACCAGGAATTGAGGCTAAGGGTAAGGAATGTTTTGTTGCTTTGACAACAAAGAACCGTTTTTAGCATTGAAGGTTGTAGTCTAGTGGTTCGGAAGCTTTTGTTAGGCTTCTCTGCTTCATTTGCCAAGGTTCGAATCCCAGTAGCTCTCGTAAGTTCTCCCGCTCTAGCAATAGCTGTTGATGCATTGGGTTGCAGGTGCAAAAGGGTGTGGGCCTAGGCTGTTGAACTGGAGAAACTAGTATAAGGTCGCGATTACTCCTATAGCACTGGGGCATATCGCTTACCCTTGGCCCAGTATGGAGCACAATGGGGACCTCCTGACCCCCTTTTTAACTACCAAAAACAAAGAACGGCTTTTTTTTGTTTTAATTTTTTTGCCCTATCTACAGTTCTTGCACGGGACTTTAATTCATAATTTGTCTTCTGAAAATAGGATATATAACATAGAGAAAAAAAGAGCTAGTAATTGTTTAATTATTAGTGTTACTATTTTCTCTAACGTTCAGGTAATGTCTATAATTAGACAACAGGAACTTCTTTGATAATGCGTTTCTGAATGCCAGAATGCATTGAAATCATAATAATGAATGAATATAACCAGGTAGATTCAATAAAAAAACATATTACTAATAATATACATCATATTACAAGTCCCTTACTTAACAAGTAACTGGCGCCAGAAAATCAAAGTTGCTTAATAACTCAATAACAAATTCCTTGACAATCTCTTCTGCAATGGAGTCTGCAATCTCCGAACAAATTTCCCTCCTGTCTTGGTCAAAACCGGACCATTCCTGGGCCGAATCGAAGAAGTCCAAACCGACCAAGTAAGTTGTTTTATTGGTTCCTTCTCCAACTTGTTTACCCCAAACTTTCATTTTCTCCAAAACAAGATTCCCAAGCTCCTCTGCCCCCAAAAGTCCTTCATCACAATTCGCATGGCTTTCCACAATCTCTCTCACACAGTCAAACAAAAGCTGACTCGTTTGATGAAGCATGCTCTTGGATTTCAGAAACTGTGGTGAAGTATTGTTAGATTTCATCAGCTCCATAATTCCAGTACTATTTCTGATTGGCTTTTGTGAATCAGAAGGAAAATGTAATTCACAGAGAGAAGATGAGAACATTGAATTTGAAGCTTCAGTGCTGACTAATTTGTTGGGCAGAATGACTGCACAAGTCATTCCAATATTGTCTTGATCTTGTCTTCTTCTAATGTTGACTTTGGCTGTTTTTTTTTTTTTTTTAAACAAACAAAACCCAATACAGATTCAGAGAGGAAAAAAAAATATTATGGATTAAGAAAAGCCAAAATAATACTATGTACTGACATGAAGGAAGTTGTTCTAGTACTGAAACAGGGCTGTTTGCCGTGAATTGACATTGAAACTCTCCACCTACAGAAACCTGTTGGCTTTGTTAACAACCGAACCATATCAAACAATACATGAATGACCTTACATGATATTTGAAAAAGATGAGATTTTTAGGCAAAAAAAAAAAAAGGGTACTTAAGAAAATTAGTTATATTTATACCTCTTGCTCTGTTGCATTGCTGAATCTCAAAGCTTCCCAGGTGATTTCTGCAACAATAGACTGATAATGATTTTCACGCAAAAACTTATTCGGCGATTCATCTTTATCACTCTCGGAGCATAAATTAAACACTGTATTACTACTTGCTGAAGAAAACCAATCTGGTTCAGCAACTTCTTGGCCAATATTATTGACACTGAATTTTCCCCCACAACTCTTGGTGTTGTTCCTTGTTTCATTGTTGCAAGCAAACTTGTTGACTATAGCTCTCAATATTCTTGAAAATCTTGAAATACCCTTTTTTGAGAACTTGATTGAATTGCCATTGCAGCATCCAAAACTGCCTTCTGAGTTCAAATTCAAGCCTTTCTTCACATACCCTTTTTCAATCAAGTAAAGGTCGAGGACAAAGGGCTCTTGTTGTTGTTGTAGAAGCTCTCCAAGTTGTTTTGATGGTTTGGTTAATGTGGAAGCGGCCATTAGAAAAATCGCAAGCTTGAGTGAATGAGAAAAAATGGAGGATATTGGTTTTTGCGAGTGTAATGTGATCAAATGTAAGAGGACACGGTTATGAGGTGTGGGTGAGTAAATTGAGGATTAAGACATATCTGTCAGTTTGGGAACTCAACAAAACAGAGAGAAAGGGAAGATTGTGCATTTATTGAGGCTCTAGAGAGAGAGAGAGAGTCCATGCAATCTAGGTTGTACGTCTTAAATGCTGGTGGGGTAGCTTAATTCCAACTTTCCAAGATTGCCTGGACGCAGAAAAAGTTGAAGACTTAGATGTGTTATTTATCTTTTGTCTTTGGTTCTGGTCTTTTTTGCATAAGAAAATAATGATTGCACGTCTGTTTTCTATCTTTTGTTGATCAAAGCTCTATCTCTCTCTGTGTACGCAAACACATGAAGACAGTAGATAAAAATGGTCCCCCAACAAAGTTTGTCTTGTTTGAGAAAGAGGGAGAGAGAGTAAACATTAGGAAAAAAAAGAAAAGAAAGAGGAGCAGGTAGGAGCAGCAATGGCAAATTAAATGATTCTGCTCAAAACTCAAACCGCATAACTAATTCACTTATTGTATATTTTAGGGATGGTAACACAGACCCCTCTTTTTATTTTATCAAAATACCATGTGTTGCCTTATATTTTCAGGAATGTGCGGAATATTGCTTATATCCCCTGAGCTCCGTAAATCATGTTAAAATTGTCCTCTCTGCTATATTTGTGGGAGATGCCGAGGGAGGTTTTTTTTCACATTGTAACGTGTATAAGAGAGTTTAACAAATAAGTACGATATTCCAAATTGTTTCACAACATGAAAAGTGAATATTTTTCTATTTGTTTGGGAGTTAAATTTAAATTTTTTAACATGTTTGAAAATACGGTTAGAACCATATTTTGTGGTTCTAACTGCATCCCAAACAGTCTATAATATGTTTGTTTGAAACTATTATTGTGTGAGTGTGAACCCATGTAATGTCAATAGTGTCATTTGCATGGGTCATTTGCTGGCTTCTGCCCCTTCCACAAAGGCAGTAAGGCACTTAGATCTTTCTTTTTATTTCTTTATTATGTCCCAATAAAGAAGAAAGGGAGAGGAGATAATATGTCTTTATTGGGGCAGACTCTAGATATCCGGGTAAAAGTAAATGCAAGCATAATCATGATCATGGGAATTCGGGAATCAAGAAATTGGTAGGAAACGTCAATGACATTCGTGAGTTTCAGGTGACAAATCATTTTTGCAAGTCTTGGTCAAGATGAACAAGCACAGAAAAATTTACTTGAGAAAATCCACCAGAAATTGGGATAAAAAAAGTCAATCTCTCTTTGGTTCAACTGTTTTCTTGTAGTGGTTAGGATATTAGTGAAAGATTCTCATTGCCCATAAGGATCTCGGTACGGAATACAAAAATTGAAACTACCATAAAGTTTTTGATGCACTTCTTTCTCCTTGTCCTTTTGAAATAAGAAGGAAAAAAAACTCCTTTTTTGTCTTCATCCTCGACAAAGACAAAATTCAATACCAAATGTGTTTGTTATGCCAACATTAGGAGAAACTTGTTAGATAGTCAACTCCGGCAAGAAGATTGATTTTTCAAATAAATTTCATTTTAAAAGAGAAACCACGATGATCTAACTGAAGGAAATATATAATTTTCATGTTAATCCTTATTTTGTTGTAATCATGTTCCCGTGAATCTCCAATTAAGCTAAAATCACGGAGTCTAATGAATGTGAAGAATCTGTTGTACCCAACTAGAGACACTTTACAAATGGTTTGTTTGGTAAGTTGATTCAGAATGATATAGTTTAGAACTTTTTGATTAGACTGTGTGGTTTTAAACTGGCGTTAGGAATGTAAAAGTTTAAAACGAGAATATCAAGTTTAAAATGAGAACTGATATTAAAAAAAAATAGTTTATGGAAGAAAAATGAGAATGCGAATGGTTTTTATTGTAAAAAACAGTTAAAATATCAAAAACCTAAAGAGAGACAAAGTTTAGATTTTGAGGGTTTAAGTTGCTTAAAAATCGCATGTATAGTTTATATTGGCCTTAGTTATTGCTCAACTAAATGCTAGTTTAAACCACCTACTGTTTAAAATCAATGTACCAAACTCTACGTAAATATTTGTCCTTATACTCTACACTTTATAGCTTCTTTAAAATTATTGATCGTAAATTGTGGGGTTTACATATTTGAGTTTGTATTGCATTATGTTGATGGGAAGTGTTATGGGCCTCAATTTCCATCATGATCTTATCGACATTTTTAATATACTCCATCAAAGCACTGACAGTGCCCGATCACTTTTGTTGTTAATCGAAAAATTTGTCTTGTCAAATTTTTTCAAATTACACTTTGTAGGAAAGAAAAAAGAAAAGAAAAGGAAGAGAAATGTCCAACTTTTCTCATCTTCGAAACGAGGCAAACTAAGAACGTATTCAGAATAAAAAGTTAAAATAATTTGACTGTAGTATTCAATCTTACGTTATAATATATTTTTATTTTTTTTATAATTTAACGTATAAAAGCTTTTTTTTATACTATTAAAATGATATATTTTTAGCAGTATTCTCGAACGCGCTCTCCGTATATCTAGACCATTATTAAGTATGGCAATAGGGTGGGACACGTCTCCTCACTTTTGTTTATGAGAAATCCCTATCTGTCCTTTCGTAAGACGAGTTTGTTTTTGCTCGCCATAGGGAGCCCCACGACATTAAGGTAATGAGACACGGTGATGGTACTTTATGGAAGATTATTTCTTTTTCTTCTCTCTGCGCCTAAAATTGAATAAAAAGCCAACTTGAGATATAAGATAAAGCCACATAAGGTTGTCGTCCTTCGTCCATGCTGTTTCCACAAACAAAAGTAAAATTTAAGCACAAATGAGCAAATGATATGTTCTACCTTTCGTTCAAAGTATAAAAGCGACTTGTCCTGCAAACAGTGACTAGAGTGACAGATGATATATGCATGGTTTATGCATTATATATACATATAGTCACAGTATTTTGTGGAGCATCATTTCTTTTTAAATGGAAAGACATCAAATTTTGTAGTTCTTATTGACTTTTGATTCAAGTTTCATAAAAGAAAAGTTGGAATTCTATTTTGTAATTTCAACTGCATTTCTAAACACTGTATAGGTCTGACAGGGAATACCACGGTGCGTGGTATCCAAATCCGCAATCGAGGGCTCTTATCCAATCAACAAGAGATTGATCTGATTTCTGAACCGTTTAATATATCTCTGAATGGCTCGTGGCGATTTTATATCATCATCAAAAACAAATACCGAATGATGTACTCGCAAAAAGATGCTTGTAGAGGTTCAAGAATCAAATTATAAGTTATAACAAAGAAATAGAAGCTCGAGTACTGGGCTTGTCTTGGAACAATTTAATTTACGAGACAATGAAAAAAAAAGTATACGAACATTGGAAGACCAGAAGTGAGTATACAACTGAGATAGAATGAGCTTACAACTGAATCATAGTAATAACCTTAGACAAGGAAACTAGTTAAGTGATTTCCTGTTAATAAATCTTTTCAATACATGAGAGCTTTGGGTGATGAAACTGGATTTTCAGCTCTCAGTTTCTCAATTTTTGACTCAAATTCACTATGAAGAGACACAAGGGATGTCTTTCGACTGGCAAAAGCAACACTGAACCGCTTGATCTCATCTTCAAGATCTTTCCTTCTCCAAAATTCAGTGTTCGGATCCTTGAAAACATTTTCCTTCAGGTCGGTGACTAGTGCAAGTTTCTGAGATGATTCGGAGGCCGTTTTGCATAAAGAATCTCTTTCTTCTTTCAGATGTTGATACTCATTTTCCAAATTATTGTATCTTCGCCTAGATTCCTCCAGAAGCTGGTTATAAAGGTGTAACTCTCTCTCCTGGTCATGGTATCTTTCCTTGACAATGTTGAGTTCATTGCCCAAACTTTCCTTCCAATAGGTAATTCTTCCTTCCAGAGCACAGTCCTTTAGCACACAAAATTAAATCCTAAATATGAGAGGGGAAGTACACCTAAATACTTTCATTCTCTATTGAGCTAACAGTAGCTTTTCCATAATAACCTAACATAGCCTAAATGTTAGGAAATACACCTAAATACTTTCATTCTCTATTGAGCTAACAGTAGCTTTGTCATAATAACCTAACATAACTTAAATGTTACTTCAGATAAAAGTTGCTAAGGTTCGAGTCAAAGCCTACAAGATCAGAAAAAATTTCATGTCTATGCAATCAGCATACTCCTGTGACTCATCTACTTAACCCAACATGCACCGAATATCTACTGTGATAAGTATGAAAATGAAAACAAAGGCATGCAGTATATTATCTCCTAACTTGGATGATTTTTAACGCTTTGTTTGGCAACATTAGTTGGAACTAATCAGTTCCAACTGCTATAGTGTAAAGCTCTCATTTGCTATAATATTCAAATTCCAACTTGGTTTCCAAATACACCCTAAAGCATGTGTCTCTAGCAGGAGAGTTTATAAGATACATCATTATCCTGTCAATGAGTTTTGGTATCAGCTTATGCACACATTAAGGTTTCAATACAAGGTTATGTGATTATATTAGTTAGTCCATAGGGCTTTTATAAACATCTGGCTTGACTTGAAGCAGTTAAAAGCTCTATCAAATAAACTGATCTTTTTGTGTTGTAGTAGTGTGTAGGGCACAAAAAAAAGCTACTAATGCTCTTACCTTTTTTCTCTGATGGGATGTATTCCTAGTTTCTGTTGTGTAGAAACCATGATTGAAGACATGTTCTTGAAGTCAATCTAAGTCAAACAAGTATGTGAAAACATTTCCAACCTTCGAAATTGTGTGGAAATTTCAATTAAAAAGAAAATAGGGGCAGGAATGTATTCACTGTGGAACGAGATAAGTGATTATGTCCGTTTAAAATGTTGTTTTCTTTCCAATATACGATTATAACATAAAAAATTTTGACGAGTCTATCTACTGATGTGTACCATAAGACATAAAACTTTGCAGTTCTTATAAAGGAAACATTTGGGGTACTATGTGAAAAATTTATATGCTTGTTCAATACAGGAACATTATTGTAAGGAATAATTAATTCCTCTATTTTTTTTCTCGTAAAGGAGTACAACTTAGAAGGAAATCTGACTATAAGATCACTTATTGGCTCCTAATCTCGTTGTGTATAAAAGAATGAGACATGAAAAATTTAGAGACACATCCAGTTAAAGAAAATAAAGCATCCCAGCAATACGGCAAAAAAGAGAATCACAACTAACGGATAATATCTTGATAATCGTGAACAGGCAGCTACCTTGTGTTCACATCTGCAAAGTGAATTCATCACATTGTCATCCTCAAGGCTTGCTCTTTCTGACGATACCAATGATTTGATTGTGGTCTTCATTCTCTCGCAGGGAACTTTGTGCTGTTCTTGAATTAGATGATCATTCCCTGAAAAAGGACTCTCCAGTGCCATTGAGAAATGCGCTTCCAGAACTGTGAGTAGGCTTGCACCAATTTCGCTCATGCTTGACAGCAATTTTGAGTGGAAAGTAGTATGTTATGTGCTTGAATATCGGCAAAATAGACGTTGGAAGGAGAAATTAACGAGCGAAAACAGTTGTAACCTATGTCATTGATAAAGCATCAACGTAAATATCCTTGCAATTTGCTGCACATTCACAAAGCTTTCGAGGAATTTCTTGAATTAGCCGTGCTTCTTGTTGAAGTTCAGATAACTCACCCATTAATCGATCATTCAATAACATTTGTTCGGTGTGCTTCCTTTTTAAGCATGAGGGGTCAATATACAAAGTCATTTACATCATTTAGATACTTAATATTATCAGTCACAAAAACAAATTTGAAGCAAGAAATGCACATTCACACAGAAAAAAATAAGAAGGATTCAAGAGTTTTTATTGCGTTCTACCCATCAATAGAAGGATTCCAGAATTCAAGATAAAATTCGGATTTTGCAGTCTTTAGTCTATCCGTGTGGAGGTTAAATAACAAAATCCAACTTACCTTAAGTTCATCTCTCTCGTAAATGGCAAGTTCTAACTGTCTCTTAAGATTTTGGACCTCCTCTTTGTAATTTTCATTTGAGCGACCCTGATAACAATTAAAGAGACCAACCAAGACAATGTTTTAAGCTTTATGTTCCAAAAATAAAATCAACAGGAAGATGACATTACTGCAGTACTCAACTAATGATCGTATACATTTTTGCACTTTATTTTATTCAATGTTATATAAATTCATGTAACAAGTAAATAGTATAGACTTGATAGCCTTATCTTTTCTTTCTGCTCAATAAAGTAAAACAAAGAACCTAAAACTTTAAAAGTTGAAACAAACATAAAAATAAGTTTCAGGAAAGTGCAGGAGTTGCTTCACTTGACAAAAAAGATTTAACTTTTCTTGCAGGAGTAATTTGAAGAGAATCGAGGTCAGCTATGTAGGCTCCATTCATTTTCAGCCATGTATCCTCATCAGCCACAGCGCTTATAGTATCTGGAAGAGCGCTACATTCAGGCAACGATGAATAATTAGATCGTCCACGAACAAAGGCATTGTGAGCGGCCTTGAAACAAGGGGTCGCAAAATTATCTCCTCGATTGATGCTGTTACTCCAATCACATCTTCCAGAATCTTGACTCTACAAGTCAAATTTAATATAAATAGAGAATTAATTCAAAAAAAAAAATCAAACCAATACCTGAAAGCTGCCTAAAATGAAACCTGAGTATAGATACAATTATGCATGAGTACTAACATCTGCATATATGGCTATATATTTGTTAAACACAAAGGTATTCACTTTTGCAAGAAGACTAGATTGTTATGCATATTATAGCTATGTATTTGTTGAATACAAAGATGTTCACTGTCGCAAGAAGACTAGATTTTTATGCTAATCTAGTTATCTTTAAGTTGGAACATTTACACAAGCATATATTATCCGACAAGCATGCTAATAACTGTTGCATGGATCCATCAATAAGAACTAAGCACACAGTTATTCTAATGGAGCAAAAGAAAATTATAATTACTGAGTAAGGTCCATCAACTAAAGCCAAATGCTTAGGTTACACATTCTATACCCTCTTGGAGTACTTCTTGGTTATGTCCAAGACAATATCCTTCATGTATTGCAACATACAAAAATGACAATAAAGACTCCATACAGTGTAGTGACATGTCCTTGTACAACTTTCAATTTATCATACATATTGTCGAAACTACAAGGCTACTATAAGGCTTAGGTGAGTAGTGTGGTGAGAGGGTCATACTCAAGATGTTGGCAAACAGTCAGGATGAGAACAACATTCTAGGTAGAGAGCTCTATAAAGTAAGAAATATTTCATAGCCGTAGTTCTGCATGAGCTGTACCTGACTAGAGTTCTGGTCAATGTCTGAAAGGGTAGCAAGATTACTCATTTGTAGCTCCCTTTCCTTGTGAGATTTTCTTTCCTCTTCTAGTTCCATTTCTAGCTTTTCACGCTCTAATTCATACTGGAGAGGAAAAATAGAATAGTCAATAGTGATCATGGAAATAATGCGTATATGTATGTACACATATGTGAATTAACTTTTAACAAAGGATAATCTACCTTGAGCAAATCATTGCGCAAATTTCAAGATTTGTTGTTCCAACACCTCAGCATGAGATCCCTAAATAAACGCTAACAATATTAGCCTGTGTTCGATCCATTTCTTGTGTGAACAAATAAAATATGATAAGCACCTGAAGCTTCTTACGGAGCTCCTCTATCTCTTGCTTTTGCCTCTTCAACAAGGCTGCTTCTGTCAAAATCTACAGCAAATTTGATTATGACTAAGTTTGCCGTGTATATATTTCCAAGAAGTATTATGTTACCATAAAACCTGCAAAAATTCCAATTGTTGCAAGTAATATATGAAACTTATCACAGTATCAGGCAATCCCATAGGAAAAGTTTAACTAAAAGATGATTATTGATTAAATAATGAAACACAGTTACAGATACGCACTTCGTTCACTTGAATACAGTTTGCAATGCGCTTGGCTCTACTTGCAAATTGGAGAGTTCCCTTGGTTTCCTCAACGTGTATCTAAATGTTTCAGCGACAAAGTTTAGCTAATCGTCCCTAAATTTATTTTCTTTCGAACAGGATGGGTAACGAATGATATGTAAGTTGTTCATAATCATAATAACAACAAAACTACGCGAAGCGGAAGCAAAGTTATTGAATCAAAATTACCTCCAGCCATTGTTTTTTCTTGCTCTGTGTTTTTGCATGAATTTTGCCACTGATAATTTTTAATTTTCTGAGCACTCACAAATTCTCTCTGATGGTGTACAATCCGGTTTGTTTATCTATGAAAAAAAAATGCGTGCTCAAGGACCCAAACTTTTTTATAACCGTGACCATCACACAGTTGGAATGTAAGAGGCAATTATTTTTACAGTTGAAGGTAGTTTTCTTTGTTTTATCAGAAATTAGCACGTGGGCTAAATTAGAGTCCCAACATTCTCCCACTTGGCCCATATATTGCATCAATTGCTACAATAAGAAACAAAACACATGAATCATGGCGACAGGTCCTCTAAATGACGAGTACTATCTTCCAAGTATTATAATATATTTTGTCTCTTAAGAATTGCCACATAACTTAATGAATAAACCCTATGTTTATTCTAGGTCTAGGCTTTAGTGATATTTCTGTGAAATAAATTTGTGCACATAGCTAAAGATTAATGAGAAATTATCATAATACAGAGTTTCATTACAAAGTACAATGAAATCACATAAAGGAACCAAGTCCCATTCTGTCTACATGATCCCTAAATTTTACTAGTGGCATGCCTTTAGTCAAGGGATCGGCAATCATCAATTCAATGCTTATGTGTTCAATGACCATTGCTTTATCCTTAACACGCTCCCTTATGGCTAGATACTTAATGTCGATGTGTTTACTTCGACTACAGCTCTTGTTGTTTCTAGCCATAAAAACAGCAGCTGAATTGTCACAGAATATCCTCAATGGCCTAGAGATAGAATCCATGATCCTAAGCCTAGATATGAAACTCTTGATCCATACACCATGCGTGGTAGCCTCAAAACAAGATACGAACTCAGCCTCAATAGTGGAAGTAGCAGTCAAAGTGTGCTTGGCACTCCTCCATGAAATAACTCCACCAGCTAGAATGAAAATGTATCCGGAAGTTGATTTTCGTGAATCAATGCAGCTAGCAAAGTCAGAGTCAGAGTAGCCAATGACTTCTAAATCATCAGTCCGTCTGTACATAAGCATGTAATCTTTGGTTCCTTGCAGGTACCTCATCACCTTCTTTGCAGTCTTTCAATGGTTTGAGCCTGGATTACTCTGATATCTACCCAATATTCCTACAACGAATGCAATGTTAGGTCTTGTGCAAACCTGAGCATACATAAGGCTTCTAATAGCTGAAGCATATGGAATATTACGAATCTGCTATCTTTCAAGGTTATTTTTTGGGCACTGATTCAAATTAAATCTGTCACCCTTCACAATGGGAGCTATACTTGGTGAACAATTTTTCATCCGAAATCTCTCCAAAACTTTGTTGATATAGGTTTCCTGAAACAGACCCAAAGTGCCTTTATATATGTCTCTGTGTATCTTAATGCCTATAACGAAGGATGCATCACCCATATCCTTCATGTCAAAGTTTTTAGAGAGGAATTGTTTCACCTCATGTAGCATACCCTTGTCATTAGTTGCAAGCAAAATGTCATCCACATATAGAACCAGAAAACAAATTTTACTCCCACTGACCTTCTGGTACATACATTTTCCTTGATGTTGTCTATGAATCCAAATGAAGAGATAACGTTATGGAATTTCAAATACCACTGATGAGAGGCCTGCTTCAACACATATATGGATTTCTTAAACTTACACACTAATTGCTCACCACTGTTAGAGGAGAATCCTTCTGGTTGTTTCATATAAACCTCTTCCTCTAGTTCACCATTGAGAAATGCTATTTTCACATCCATTTGTTGTAACTCTAAATCAAAATGAGCAACAAGTGCCAAGATAATGCGAAGGGAATCTTTCTTAGATATAGGAGAAAAGGTCTCCTTGTAGTCAATTCCTTCCTTCTGAGTGAATCCTTTGGCGACGAGTCTTGTCTTATATCTTTCGATATTGCCCAATGAGTCTTTTTTCGTCTTATAGACCTATTTACACCCTATGGTTTTTACACCATCAGGCAACTCGACAAGATCTCAAACTCCATTGGATGCCATAGACTCCATCTCATCCTTCATTGCATCGTACCAAAGTTTCGATTCTTGGCAACTCATGGCTTGTGAAAACGTTTCGGGATCATTTTCAGCTCCAATATTATAGTCCGATTCTTACAGATACACAACATAATCACTAGAAATTGTCGATTTTCTTTCTCTAGTAGATCTCCTTAATGTTGGTTCAACATTTTCCTGAGGAATCTGTTGTCCAACTTGTTGCTCGATTGTATTCGGTGGTTCTTGAGCAACTTGACCTTCTAGATTATTATTAGCAATTTGTGAAACCTCAATGATCGGTTGCACAACACTCGGTTGAACTATAGAGTGTTATGAACAATAATCAACCTATCACTTGATGTAGATGATTGAGCTTCAGTATGATCTCTTTCAGAAACTATGTTTCGAAATTGATTGCTCCCACTAATCAAGTCATTCTCAAGAAACTTTGCGTTTCTTGATTCCACAAATCTAGTGTTGTGAGTTGGATAATAGAATCTATATGCTTTGGACCTTTCGGCATATTCAACTAAGTACCCATTAATGGTCCTCGGATCTAGCTTCTTCTCTTGTGGGTTGTACACTCTTACTTCAGACAGACATCCCCAAACACGCATATGTCGCAAACTCGGTTTCCAACCTTTCCATAACTCAAATGGCCTCTTTGGGACAACCTTAGTCAGAACCCGATTTAATATATACATAGTCGTCTTAAGAGCTTCAGTCCACAAGGATTTAGGAAGATTGAAGTTACTCTGCATACTCCGCACCATGTCCATTAACGTTTGGTTTCTTTTCTCTGCCACACCATTCTGATCCGGAGAACCAGGCATGGTTTATTGGGCAACTATCCCATGCTCTTGAAAAAACTTCGCAAATAGACCTTGAGCTTGTCCATCCTCAGTGTATCTACCATGATATTCTCCATGTCTATCTGTCCTCACAATCTTTATTTGCTTTCCGTACTGTTTCTCTACTTCAGCCTTGAAAACCTTAAAGGCATCTAAAGCTTCGTCCTTTGCATGAAGCAAGTAGAGATACATGTACCGTAAGTAATCATCTATGAAAGAGATGAAGTATTTCGGACCATATGAGTCCATGTTTGGACTACAAATATCTAAATGTATGATTTATAATATATCTAAACTCCTCTTGGCACCTTTCTTAGACTTGTTGGTTAGCTTTCCCTTAATGCAACCCACACAAGTCTCGAAGTCAGTAAAATCCAAAGCGCTAAGCACTTGGTCATGTACTAACCTCTTAATTCTCTCAATAGAGATATGTCCCAATCTCCGATGCCACAACATAGAGGAATCCTCATTTATAACACAACGCTTAATGCCAGATTGAACATGCATAGCAGTATGATATGGTTCATTTTGCAAATTAATTAAGAAAAGACCATCAGACAAAATACCATTCCCAACAAGATCAGATTTATAAAATAAAATAAAACATTTGTCTGAAAAAGTAAAGGAATATCCCAAAGGTACAAGTCTGAAAACAAAAATTAAATTCTTAGAAAAGCTTGAAACATAAAATGTCTTGTCCAATTCCAAAATAAAACCACTACTTAAAACTAAGGTGTATGTTCCGATGACTTCTACATGTGAACGCATCTTATTTCCTAAAGAGATGCTCAGCTCATTTCCCACTGGCTTCCTTAGGTTTCGCATACCCTGCAAGGTATTCGAAACATGGATTATAGATCCAGAATCAATACACCATGTGTTATAAACAACATTAACCATATTAGATTCATAACAAACCAATGAGATTGGATTACCTTTCTTCTCAAGCCAACTTTAAAATTTCGTGCAATCCTTCTTCATGTGTTCCTTTTTTTTACATAAGAAACACTTAGATTCCTTCTTAATGATAGCTTTGGGAGGTATTTTACCCTTCCCCTTGTCCTTGGCTTGATATTGGTCTTGAATCTGATTCTTTCCCTTGGTTGTCGTCAGTGCAGTTTTACCCATTTCCATTACAAGCCACCCTTCTTCCTAAGTACACATGGTCAGAAGCTCATTAATTGACCATTTGTCTTTATGTGTATTATAGGAAATCTTAAAGGGCCCATATTGTTTTGGAAGGGTGTTCAAAATGTAGTGCACCAAGAAAGATTCAGACATATCCAACTCAAGGTTCTTAAGTTAAGCCGCTATGTCCCTCATCTCCATGATGTGCTCACGCACACCTCTCACACTGGTGAACCTCAAGGACGAGAACCTCATAATTAGGGTGCTGGCAAGTGTCTTATCTGAAGTTTCAAATTGCTCATCAATGGCCTTCAGCAATGCCCGGACCTTGTCATATTGTTCGACTAAACCACGTATCCCAACAGAGATTTTAGTCTTTATGAACATGACGCTAAGGCGATTAGATCGCTCCCAACGCTCATAAAGAGCAATCTCATCCTGAGTGCTGTTTCAGTAACTACGGGTTCGTCTTTCCTTATAGCATAATCAATGTCCATTCACCCCAAGTGAAGGAGAATCCTCTCTTCCAAGACTTTATAGTTATCCCATTTCAGCTTAGGGATATCACAATGAACATCAGAAAAATTCACAGGTTGTATGACTGCATGATTAAAACAAACATGCTTATGATCTAAAATATTGAGACTAATAGACATAAATCATGCTTTACCAATGTAAATCATGCATAAAATTGTGACTCTATGACATAAAACTTGCCTGTAAGCTAAAGTTCTAATTCAATTAGATTCATCTTACTGTATGATAAACTATCAAATTATGTTCTATTTTCTAATACCTATGGGTAAATTAGAAAATATAATTTGATATTTTATCCCAATTAGTCATACTAATAAAATAAAAATTCCAGTGAGAAAAAGTTTATTATATTAAGTATAACTAATTGCAATAAATATCCTTTAACCAAATGTGATCCTAAACCAATTAATATATAATTTTGTATAATTAGAGGTGCTGTGGTTAAGCTCTAATTATTCAAAATCATATGGATCACTTAGACATTTAATTTTGTTCATAAAATTATTCACAAAAAAATTGCATATTCTATAGACAATATAATAATTATGAACAAAATTTCAATTTGTGCTAAATAAGTTAATTTAACTCAATAACATGCATAATAAAATTCAAAATTATGCATATAACAATAATTAACACATCAATTATCACAATATGTTTTTCAATAAAATATTCATAAAATTTGAAGAATTTCTAAATGATATGCATAATTAATTTCATAATTTATGCATAAAAATGTATTTTCAAAAATTAGGTACATAACAATAACAATAAAATTATGCACATAAAATAAATACTCGACATATAATGTACAAAATAAATTTCCCATAAAATTATTACAAAAATTATGTGCATATCCAAAAACCAAAAAAATTAAATTAATAATTTTTTTTTTATTTTCAGATTTTTTTTAATGCCCCGAAAACGACGCCGTTTTGGGGGAGGGGGGGCTGCTCACCAGCCAAAAAAACAACGGGTCGTTTTGCTATGAAGGGGCGTGCTTTGGCATGTCTAAACGACATGTCATTTCACGGTAATGAAACACCCATTCTTTACACTGAACGACATGTCGTTTGGTTGACCAAAATGCCAAACGACATGTCGTTTTTTGGTCGTCTTCTTCACCCGAAAGTGGGTCCTGTTGACCCGTTTAATCCATCTGACGACCCAGTTTTGGACCCGTTCGAATTTTCACGTTCCAGGCATCAAATTCAACGTTTTAAATCATAAAATTGTTAGAAATCCAATTACCCAAATGATTCCTAACTTTAGTTTTGATTAAAAACTTCAAATTATTGAACCTGAAATCATTCAACAAAATTACGTGAACTTTGCCAGAAAACAGAGTAATTCAAACACAACACAATGTGCAAGGCAGAGGTGTTTCAAGCCTCTTGATACCAAGTGTAAGTTGTTCATAATCATAATAACAACAAAACTACATGAAGCGGAAGCAAAATTATTGAATCAAAATTACCTACAGCCATTGTTTTTTCTTGCTCTGTGTTTTTGAACGAATTTTGCCACTGATAATTTTTAATTTTCTAAGCACTCACAAATTCTCTCTAATGGTTTACAATCTGGTTTGTTTATCTATGAAAAAAAAATGCGTGCTCAGAGACCCAAACTTTTTTATAACCGTGACCATCACACGGTTCGAATGTAAGATGCAGTTATTTTTGCAATTAAATGTAGTTTTTTTTGTTTTATCAGAACTTAACACGTGGGCCAAATTAAAGTTCCAACATGATATGCTACCTCCAGAATCTGTGGATACAAAAGCGGCGGCTTTAAAGAGTCACTATTACTCCACGTTCGAGGAACTTCTAGCCATCAAACAAGGAATTACCAAGTTCGAATTCCATCTCATTGGCTACCATTTTCTGCTTGAAACTCTGCAGTGGCTACAGAGATGATCAAGCTTAAGGCTAACAAAACCATAAATACTCAGTTAATCAGGTTAACAATCTGGTTTGATCAATTCACTTTTGATATTAAACATATCAAAGGAAAAGACAATATAATCCCTGACTACCTTTCCAGACCCTCTATAAATCTCATCACCCACAGGTCCAAAGAAATCACATCCATCTTTTTAATGGCATCTTCTTCCTTTTCCCAATCACCTGATCTCTTTCCTAGAGATGCCTCCATCATCCTTCAAGGAAAAAACCCAAAAGAAAAGGCTACGAAGCGAGCATTGTTCATTCAAAACCAGATCATTAAAAAACATGGTCCTTCAATGTACCATGATCTCAACATACACCCAAAATACCCCTTCTCAAAAGTCATCTCCTTTAAGGACATTCTGTTTATGCCCAGACCTCTGACTCATTTTCTCTGGTATTTGTCTAGTGTGTTCACAATAGCCATCGAAGTCCAGGCTATTGCCACACGAACATCAATTCGTGTCTACCAAGACAAAGATGACTTTGAAACCGCATACAAGACCCAGATGCAGGTTCTCAAATGGTTCGCTCCCCTTGAACAATGGGACGCCCTTCTTACCATTGAATCAAAAAACCTAAAAGGATCCAGACAGGCATTACTGTATCCATGCAAGCCCAAGGGCTCCCAAGAAATCATTCCTCTCCACTATTACATAATTTTATTCATAACCCTTGCAGGCAAACTCACTCCGGAAGGCACCATCTTGACAAATCCAACCATTGAAGTTTTTGCCTCCAGTGAAGAACCTCTCGACTGCACCACTACAGTCCACCGAGAGATCCAGAAAATCCTATTCATCAAGAACCAGTCCATTCCTGCCCAAATCTGGCTCACACCAGATCAAGATGCTCCATGGGAAAGATTCCCTCTAGAATATGCTAAAAAGGCTTTAAAAATTTATTATGGCACCATTACAGATAAGGATGACCCTACTCAACACAGCCCACAGCTATACACTCCAACTGACACTGAAGGTGTCCTGCTTTACCAGCATCCAGCCTTTCTGTGAGCTGGTAAGAGAAAATTCGTGCTGGATGACAGCTGCTTTGGCACAGACTAAACACTATCCGCTTTATTTTCTTTTTAAAAGCTTGTAAGGACCACTAGTCCACTTTCTTTTTTGTGTGCATTTATTTTTGCTTTTGACGTGTAATCTTATCTAGATAGGACCACGTGTCCACTAGGTCTTTTGCTTTTGTAATCTATTTAAGTAGCCTCTCTTCAGATGAAGAGGCAGATCTCTCCTCTTGTAAAAATTTTCCTAAAGAAATAGAATCCTTGGTTTGTGAACATATCGTTCTAAACTCTCTCTAAAAGTCTAGAATCAGTTAGATTCATGGTCCTCAATTCCCATCTCCGTTAGTTCTGCAAAACCTCTAGAAAGTCCAAGTCTAGGATGTGTAAGACTGTGATATTGTTGTAAATCTCTAAGAATGCCAGGAGGTTGTGAAGTCCTTTGGGTCTTCAGAATAGCACCTAAGGATCTTGGAGGATCATCGCCTTTGGGACTGAGAGAAGGAGGATCATCATCCCATCCAGTGGGTGCTGGAGGTGGCTGGCCATAATGGGCTGGAGCACTATATTTGACAAGATAGTCAAATTTGCCAAAAGGTTGGCCTAGGGGACCAACGGTTTTGTCGCCCTGAAGAAATATTTGTTTGAGTTTCTTTCCTGAGCTTGGGCGTTTTTGTTGGAACTGTTGGGCAGTTGGCTGTTCGTCAGTGTTGGCAAGGCAAGTTGAGCAATTATAAACGTCCCAATAACAATGGTCATCAGGAGTTTTGTATGCATAGACCGGGTTGCCTTGGGAGTCAAAGGACTCTATATCAACGAATGGAGTAGGAAGACTGGCCATCATGTATTGAGTAGTGAAATAACTAGAGGAAGAAGGATCGTCTTTGCAATCAAAAGTTATTTTAGTACTTCCATCTGCAAGCTGCTTGTAGCGAGGTTCCTTCATGTGGATTAAAGGAGGGGTTTGTTGTAGCTTTTCATAACTAGTAATCCACGAGGTCGAAAGTATCTTTTGCAATTCATCAGTAGGAATCTGTCTGGGAATGTAAGTGCAGGTGGGAACTTGGACAGAATCAACTTTGATCATTATGGCATCGGTTGTCATGGGAAGGGCTAAGTCGAGTGTATGATCTTGTAGTCGATATGCCATCTGGTAGTGGAGAGTCGAGCCGATCAAGTTTGGGTCTTGATTTATGCCAATAATCTGGACCTAGACCTTGAGTGCATCCATGAGTCGCTTGTCGAGTAAGGACATGTTGAAATTGGGGAACAACGTAACAATTACGATTCCTGCGTTCAACGTGGTCTCGATTGTTGCAATACTGGCCTGCTGGTACTTCTGGAGTTGAGTGTCAAAGAGTCCAATTCGGGCAGAGATTGGTAAGCCTTTTCGTGCATGATAAGTGAGTGCAAGACGAATGGCACCAAAGTGGATGTGAGTATACCCTTGAGAAATCCATTGACATGGTAGGTCTTCGGGGATTTAGAGAGTGACTATCTGTTCATGAGGAATTGCTAGAAGCTGACACTGGCTAAATTTGGAGGCTTAGACATACTCTTTTGGAGGCTTGTATGATGGGTGAATGAGTGCCTTTATGGAAAGAGTAAGGGAATTGGTAGACTTAGTGAAAGCATGGTATGGGTTGATAAGTGGAAGAGATTTAGATGTGATTTTCTTTTCATCAGGGATATATGATATTTCATATAAGAAATCTAATTTAGAAGAAGTAGACTTGCGATGACTGGAAGCAAGAGGTAAGGATAGGGAAGAAGAAGGAAAAGACTCAGATCCTAGATTAGAAGTCATGATTGATAAGAGAAAGTCTAAGGACAGACAAATAACATGGCTCTGATACCAAACGGGTCAGATCCAACAAAGGATCTAGAAAGACACAAGAAAAGAATTGTACTTCTGAGACAGGGGTCTACTCTTCTCTCGCCCTCACTGGCATTCTTAGAGATTTACGACAATATCACAGTCTTACACATCCTAGACTTGGACTTTCTAGAGGTTTTACAAGACTAACGGAAATAAGAATTGAGGACCATGAATCTGATTAACTCTAGACTTTTAGAGAGAGTTTAGAACGACATTTTCACTAACCAAGGATTCTATTTCTTTAGGAAATTTTTTACAAGAGGAGAGATCTGTCTCTTCATCTGAAGAGAGGCTACTTAAATAGACTATAAAAGCAAAAGACCTAGTGGACACGTGGTCCTGTCTAGATAAGATTACAGGTCAAAAGCAAAAATAAATGCACACAGAAAAGAAAGTGGACCAGTGGTCCTTACAAGCTTTTAAAAAGAAAATAAAGCGAATAGTGTCTAGTTTGTGTCAAAGCAGCTGTCATCTAGCCACGAATTTTCTCTTGCCAGCTCACGGAAAGCTTCATCAATTTCATCCTCATCCCTTAGAGGACACGCGTCGTGGCAAGACCACAGGAGTTGCTGAGTGGAGGGTTGAGTGGTAGGCAAGTTGTCAAAAAGGTGGGGCTCGTTGAGGAGATAAGGGTCTTGGGAATCTTGAAAGGCTGGATGCTGGTAAAGTAGGACACCTTCAGTGTCAGTTGGAGTGTACAGCTGTGGACTGTGTTGAGCTGGGTCATCCTTATCTGTAATGGTGTCAAAATAAATTTTTAAAGCCTTTTCAACCTTTTCAGCATATTCTAGAGGGAATCTTTTTCATGAAGCATCTTGATCTGGTGTGGGTTAGATTTGGGCAGGAATGGACTGGTTCTTGATGAACAGGATTTTCTGAATCTCCCGATGGACTGTACTGGTGCGGTCGAGAGGTTCTTCACTAGAGGCAAAAACTTCAATGGTTGGATTTGTCATGATGATGCCTTTCGGAGTGAGTTTGCCTGCAAGAGTTATGAATAAAATTATGCAACAGTGTAGAGGAATGATTCCTTAGGAGTCCTTGGGCTTGCATGGATACAAGAATGCCTATCTGGATTCTTTTAGGTTTTCCCATTCAGTGGTAAGAAGGGCGTCCCATTGGTCAAGGGGAGCGAACCATTTAAGAACCTGCATCTGGGTCTTGTATGCGGTTTCAAAGTCATCTCTGTCTTAGTAGGCACGAATTGATGTTCGTGTGGCAATAGCCTGGACTTCGATGGCTATGGTGAACACACTAGACAGATACCAGAGAAAATGAGCCAAAGGTCTGGGCATAAACAAAATGTCCCTAAAGGGGATGACTTTTGAGAAGGAGTATTATGGGTGTATGTCGAGATCATGGTACATTGAAGGACCATGTTTTTTAATGATCTGGTTTTGAATGAACAATGCCCGCTTCGTAGCCTTTTCTTTTGGGTTTTTTACTTGAAGGATGATAGAGGCATCTCTAGGAAAGAGATCTGGTGATTGGGAAGAGGAAGAAGATGCCATTAAAAAGATGTAAGGGATGGATGTGATTTCTTTGGACCTGTGGGTGATGAGATTTATAGAGGGTCTAGAAAAATAGTCAAGGATTATATTGTTTTTCCTTTGATATGTTTAGTATCAAAAGTGAATTGATCAAACCAGATTGCTAACCTGATTAATTGAGTATTTATGGTTTTCTTAGCCTTAAGTTTGATCATCCCTGCAGCGACTCAAGAGTTAGTTTCAACCAAAAAGTGGTAGCCGATGAGGTGAAATTCGAACTTGGCAATTCTTTGTTTGATGGCGAGAAGTTCCTTGAACGTGGAATGATAGTGACTTTGTGACTCTTTAAAGCTGTCACTTTTGTATCTATAGATTCTTCTGACTTTATTCTTTCCTTCCTCAGGAAGGATAACACCCCAATGGTGGTCACTAGCATCAATCTGAAGAACACGTTTCCCGTCAGAGAGAATTCAGAGTGGTGATAAGTTTTGCATCACTCGTTTTAGGTGCTTGATAGCTATGGTGTGTTCATCCGTCCATGGTGGGGGTTCTTTTTTGAAAATTTGAGATAGTTGATGGACAAATCTAGAGATTTTAGGGACAATCTCGGAGGTAATTGACAATGCCTAGGAATTGCTGTATTTAGAGTTTTGTGAGGTTGTTGTCAGGGAACTTTTGCAATTCTTGGGCAATATGAGGTTGGGCCTGGTAGCAACCATCGTGAAAAGTCATTCCAAGGAAGTTAATTTGGGTTTGCCCAATGACCATCTTTTTCTCAGATAGCATAATGCCATGTTCTTCAGTTAGTTGGGCGAATTGGGTCAAGAGTTCCAAATGGGCCTGGTGGTCAGGAGAGAAAAGAAGGATATCATCAATGTAGATAAGAGCACTATAGAGAATTGGGCCGTAAACACGGGTCATGGCCTTTTGGAATAAGGATGGGGCTGTTTTAAGGCCGAAGGACATTACTGTCCATTGAAAGTGGTGATTTGGGATGGAGAATGCGGTTTTGAGCGGTCTTCAGATCGGATACCAAGTTGCCAAAACCCCACTTTGAGGTCAAACTTTGAAAATATTTTTTCATGGGTAAGGTTTGAAAACAAGGTGTTTCTGTTTGGAAGAGGGAATTTATCATCAGCTAAGAACTGATTTAATGGTTTGTAATTTATAACTAACCGTTGTTTTTCTTTGACCTAATCGAACCTTTTATTGACGTAAAAGGCGTGACATGCCCATGGAAAGGTGGTAGGTTCAATGAGGCCTTGTTTCAAAAGTTCTTGACATTCAGCAATGGCCATTTTTTGGTGTTCTGAATTCATACCAGGGTGGCTTGCTTTGGTCGGATTCACATCCTCATTCTGTTTGAAAGGGAGAGAAATAAAGAATTCCTTTAAAGTCCAGAGGGGGTGAGAGCATTTGTTGAGAAATTCGGCACGTGTCGTCGCACAAGAGTGTTGAATTAGCCTGTCTTTGATGGGCTGAAAAACATCACCAGAGAGGTGGAAGAAGTTGGGAATGGGTTCCCAAACTTTAAAGTAGGATTTGTATGCTAATCCGGTTGGCAGAATCTTCAGACCTTGTTTCTTGGTGTAAATATCAATCCAATTATAAGGTCTTTTTTGGGAAGCTTAGAACCAATGACTTGGTGATGGACAGTACAGCCTGGGAAGAATTGGAGTTGTATCGGTTTGCTTATGAGATCAGTGCAGAAAACAACATTGTTGGCTGCATGAAAAAACTGTTGCTTCTTTTTATAGTACTGTGGTGGAAGGATATTAGGGTTCATCATGGTGTAAGAGGCTCCAATGTCAAAGAATGTTGCAACCTTGATAGGTCGGGCGTACTTTGTAAGAAGAACATGCATAGAGAGTATGGGGCTGGTTGTGTTAAACAGAGAGTTTCCATCTGGTAATAGGGGAGCTTGTTGTCAACTTGTTCAAAAGCACAGAGAGAATCTGATGTGGGCTCATCATCGAGAAAAAAGACAGACTCGATATCATTGTCCGATAAGGAGATGCCTGTGATTTCTTCAATGTGAGTAATGAGCTTAGCCGTCTTGCCCTGAGGGCAGTTTTTTGTAAAATGGCCTTTCTTTCTACACTTGTAACATCGGTCAATGGTTTTCCCAAATTTTTTCTTTTTTCGAAGGAACTTGACAAAACGTCGTCGTTTATGCCTTCGAGCTTTCCGTGGAGTTGGGACAAACTGCTTTGGTTTTCTCCGAGCCTTTGGTGGATAACACGAACAACGTTGGTGGCTGGGGCACTTTATTACTAAGTCTTTCTGAGAACAAACTCGGTCAAGTTGCTTGGATTGCTTGAGATATTCTTGAAGGAATTTATTTTGAGAACACACCTTCTCTAAGGCGCGAATGGTCAATTGATAAAGTTCACCAAGAGTTGTGTTGCGTAAATCTTTTCTGGTTTGGGTGAGAAGTGGGGTTGTTTCTTCTTCAAGGGGATCGGGAATGGAAGAAAGGTAAGCCTGCTTCAAATTGGGATCATTGATGCCACCTACTGGTAGAATCGTTGTGAGATCCGTTTGAAATGCTTTTCAAAATCTTTCTTTCCCATCGAATAACATTTCATCTTGAAGAATTCAGTACGCAGTCGTTCGGTAGTTTGTGTGTCCTATCCACAAAATTCATTGTAGACTATAGAAAGGGCCTCTTCGATATTCTTGAGCTGGAGGAATTGTAGTTGCCTATAGTCTCCAAGACTTTTCCACCATTCTTGGAGGATTCCTGTGAACCGTGAGGCGAAGCCTAACAAAACTGCTTTTGTTTGCGTCCGAGGCTTCTATGTTTCGAGTATGAGCCATGCCTTGAATTCTTGGAACCTTATATGCCACTTGTGAGGAGGAATGTCATCAAGTGTGAAGACTTGAAACTTTGAGGGTCGAGTGGAGCAATCTTCAAGAGAAGATTCATCTTGCACTTCAACGGTGTAAGCTTGAGTGGTTTTAGACTGTTCATCAGCTTCTTGAGCCATGAAATGTAGTGAATTCACATTGTCATCAGATATATAGTCTAAAAGAACTGATTCTGAGTCTAAAGAAAACTCAGTTGGAGTAAAAGTGGTATCTTCGTCAGGAAAATCAAGGGATAAAGAATGATCTTCAGAAAGATCATCTTCTAAAGAGTCAGAATGAGGTAGTTTGGCATGTTGTTGGTGATGCAGAATTTGAGAAAGAGGATTGCGAGATCCTTGAGCCATAAGTTGACTGCTTGCTGCTGTCGAATCTTTGGCTAGAGTAGAATCTGTGACTTTTGATTTCATCTTGGCTTTCTGGCGTACTTGTTGGCGCTGTTGTTCATCCAATATTTGTTTAAGCCTAAGCATGGAAGCTGCGGTTGGTTTAAGCTTGATTAGCAGTTGGGGCTCTTTCGCCATGGTAGTAAAACGCCAGGAAATTGCATCATCTGTAGCTGTTCTTAGCTTCTCTTGTCGCTGGAGATCTTCATACTGGATTTTGAGATTTTTCATCTCTTCTTCTCTGGTAGTGAAGACGTGCATCAGGACAGTGGAGGTTTTGATAAGAAGCATTAATTCGTCATGAACCTGTTGGATTTTGGCTAACAATTCTTGAATAATAAAGTTCTGGGACTGGTGAACATCAACCGTGAGTTGAGCCGTCTAGGTTTCAATCTTTTTAAGGATTTTGTTCTGAGAGATCGAATTCTCAGTTTGCCAATTTAGGGTGGCTTCAGCTAGGGAGACTCGCTTGGTGGAACCATTAACCTCTCGTGTGGTTGGATTGGTGATTTTGGGTTGATGGAGCATGGTACCATTATGGGTACAGAACTCAGTTATGGGAGGAAAATCATCTTCGTATGTCGAAGAAGAGGGGCTCATCATGTAGGCCTGGACTGACTGTGAAGCTACTGGAAGTTGGATAGGTTCTTTATGGTTTTGGAACCATTGTTGGGCTTTCTTGTAGCATGGTAGAATGACAGGAGGTTGTGAAGTCCTTTGGGTCTTCAGAATAGCACCTAAGGATCTTGGAGGATCGTCGCCTTTGGGATTGGGAGAAGGAGGATCATCATCCCATACAGTGGGTGCTGGAGGTGGCTGGCCATAATGGGCTGGAGCGCTGTATTTGACAAGATAGTCAAATTTGCTAGAAGGCTGGCCTAGGGGACCAACAGTAGTGTCGCCCTGAAGAAATCTTTGTTTGAGTTTCTTTCCTGAGCTTGGGCGTTTTCGTCGGAACTATTGGGCAGTTGGTAGTCCGTCAGTGTTGGCGAGGCAAGTTGAGCAATTACAAATGTCCCAATACCAATGGTCATCATGAGTTTTGTATGTATAGACCGGGTTGCCTTCGGAGTCAAAGAACTCTATATCAACGAGTGGAGCAGGAAGACTGGCCATCATGTATTGAGTAGTGAAATAACTAGAGGAAGAAGGATCGTCTTTGCGATCAAAAGTTATTTTAGTACTTCCATCTGCAAGCTGCTTGTAGCAAGGTTCCTTCATGTGGATTAAAGAAGGGGTTTGTTGTAGCTTTTCGTAACTGGTAATCCACGAGGTCGGAAGTATCTTTTGTAATTCTTCCGTAGGAATCTGTCTGGAAATGTAAGTGCAGATGGGAACTTGGTCAAAATCAACTTTGATCATTATGGCATCAGTTGTCATGGGAAGGGCTAAGTCGAGGGCATGATCTTGCAGTCGATATGCCATTTGGTAGTGGAGAGTCGAGCCGATTGAGTTTGGGTCTTGATCTATGCCAATAATCTAGACCTAGACCTTGAGTGCATCCATGAGTCGCTTGTCGAGTAAGGACATGTTGAAATTGGGGAACAACGTAACAATTACGGTTCCTGCGTTCAATGTGGTCTCGATTGTTGCAATACTAGCTTGCTGGTACTTCTTGAGTCGAGTGTCAAGGAGTCCAATTCGGGCAAAGATTGGTAAGCCTTTGCGTGCATGATAAGTGAGTGCAAGACGAATGGCACCAAAGTGGATGTGAGTGTACCCTTGAGAAATCCATTGACAAGGTAAGTCTTCGGGGATTTGGAGAGTGACCATCTGTTCATGAGGAACTGCTGGAAGCTGACACTGGCTAAATTTGGAGGCTTGGACATACCCTTTTGGAGGCTTGTATGATGGGTGAATGAGTGCCTTTATTGAACGAGTAAGGAAATTGGTAGACTTAGTGAAAGCATGGTATGGGTTGATAAGTGGAAGAGATTCAGAGGTGATTTTCGTTTCATTAGGGATATATGATATTTCATATAAGAAATCTAATTTAGAAGAAGTAGACTTGCGATGACTGGAAGCAAGAGACAGGGAAGAAGAAGAAAAAGACTCAGATCTTGAATTAGAAGTCATGATTGATAGGAGAAAGTCTAAAGACAGACAAATAATATGGCTCTTATACCAAATGGGTCGGATCCAGAAAGACACAAGAAAATGATTGTATTTCCGAGACAGGGATCTACTCAACATATAGTTGCTTATTCAAACGAAATGATTTATTAAGGAGAAGAAAATACCTATTCTTTGCACAGTCACTTAATTTGTTAATCACGTTACCCAAAGCCATTAAGCTCTTGATAATATATTTTCCTTCCTTCAAGCGTACTCCACTGTTTTGGCAATCCATTCAGACCCAGCTAAATCGACCAAATTCTATATTCCATGCAATGAAAATAACAACAACAACAAAACCATGTAAATCAAACATAGAATAGTGATGGTGGCAAAAAATAATACAGTATCAATGGTTTATTCAAAGATTATCTACTTTACCCACAATGGCAAAAACGATACCTACCAAGACCGAGACACGAATAGCATCAGAACTTAGGCAGTCGCCAGAAGCATTGGTATCCTTCTCCTTGCTTTCTATTACCTATATGAGCAAGATACATAACATAAATCAAGTACATAAACTGTCTAATGGAATTTCGCATTGAAAAAACACTTGTCAAGGACTGACCATTCTAAATATTGTGTGCGATCTACTGCTTCGAATATTCATATTTGTCTCACCAAAGTGCCTATTAGCTGAAACAGACAAATTTCAGACATATATAAGCCCGCGATTTGATGAAAAAGACGAGCGAATAAAGGCCAAGGCCTATAAGTTTTGCTTTCAAACCTTGTCCTGATTCAAGAAGATTTAACACCTGTGCAGCATTATTAACAATTTATTCTCTTAGGCCAGCAACAAATATCCCACGCTGGAAAGGAAAAACCAATTGATTCACTATTCAATACTCCTAAGGTTGACTCATTGAAAATTGTTAGGAAGTGTCAATAGCCGAACCTCCAAGCTCTCATGAATTTGGAATTTCTGGTTCTCTACTTTAAAAAGATCATTAATCTCTTCGATGTAAATTTCCATGTAGGAGACTCGAATCAAAAACTCTCGGTCTGAAATCTGCGACAATAAAACGAAAATTAAGTAAAATATACTTCAGCATTTAGTATTAACTGTAGGGACAACCATGGGTACTGTTACCGTTTGAATCCTTTCAAATATGTCTTCAACTGCTCGCTGAATAATTCCAGGATCTCTCGGAGCCATTCATGGTGAAAGTCTTTCCATTGCTTGTCTGTCCATATGCAAATTTAGTGCCTGTAAACATAACAGGAGTTTCTTCATGGGCCAGACAAAAATGAGCAACATAGAATCAATTTAGTTCTCGTAATCCGTATGTCACTTTCATTTTGCAGGTAATTCATCGCATAATGATGCAAATGAAAATTACGTTGCCCAGAATAATAAAGAAAACAATCGAAACCCCTGTGATGCACCAATATACTATTTTGGTTTACTTCAACTTTGATTATTATATTTAACATGTTTAAGATCAAAGATCATACGGACATAAGTTGAAAAACACATTTTTAATATGTTTAAATTCAGCTTGAAGCGCCGCGACGTTAGAAGTGCAAAACAACTCAAAGTACGACAGAAACGCTAGGGCCGCAACGCCCAAAACCAGGTGGCGCTTTGTCGTGTTGACTTACATTAAAAGATGTGTCTTTAGTCATGTTCCAAACCGATATATTTGTTGGTTGTAAGCCTGAACATCAATTAGTAATAGACATATCCAATGTGATAGATGTATTAAGACACAAATAGACACATTTATGAGTAAATAAATACTTTTACATTTGATGAGATACCTTTGTGTAAAGGTTGTATGGATTAGTTCAATTTTGACCATTTTTCAAATGGCACCCCGGTCTTTTTATAAACTCCAGAGTTATTATAGAATTCATATCTTGTTCTGAAATACTATATTGTTGCTAAATATTGTGTTCAAATGTTTGTTGTATCTTGGGAGTAATATGTCAAAAAACTCATTAACAAACTTTGAGAAGTGAGGGCAAATAAAACCTTTAAGAAAAGTGTTCATATGCCCCCCAAACACATTTCCATATTTCAAAATTTCTTAGCATCCATTCTCTCCTTACACAATATACTCCAATAGGTTGTCCCCTATTATTTATTGGCACATCATTTATACTCAACAACCTAAACATATAAATAGACCTAAATATCAAAAGTAATTAAACAATTCACTTATGTGTTAAAATTTAATGAGGGATAATTAAAAGGACAGAAAAATAAGACAATAAATCTTAATTTCTGAAAAAATAAAATAAAATTTTCCTAGCCCAACAAACGTCCTCAGCTTAGCTTAGAAGTTTGAAATTCCAAAAACTCGACTTAATTTCTTCTCCCAAGTTTCCTCAGCAACTAAACAGAGAGCTCGTACTAGAAAATCCCCAATATATAAAATAAACAGAGAATCCTAATTATTAAAAAATAAAAATAAAATAAAAAGAAATCTTCTTTCGAGAATCCCGTTCAAATTAGTTGATGAAAACAGAAAATCCGTAATTTAGCTCAAATATCATTTCGGACAAAGAAACAAATTACAGATTCAAAATCTAAGAAGAGAGACAAATCATACCATTAAATCCTTCCAAAGCAGCGCGAATTATATCCATGGTAAGAACCTCGTAGACCATAGTATTTGCGCAGCTTTCATCGAATACGTGATCTTCACAAACCCAAAAAAAAAAGAAATTAGATATTAAAAATCACGATCTAACGATAAAAAATGATAAAAGGAAAGAAAAGCTTGTCGTAGAGTTAGAGAGGCACCGAAGGCGTAAGAAACGCCGGTGATGGGCGTTCCATGAGGCCTGTGGAGAGAAATGCGTTTGTCGTCGACCTTCGAGAAGGTTCCAGGGGACGATTCCTCCAAGATCTGAGGTCTCACTCGAACGGCCACGCAGATCTTCTCCATCGTTCGCTGCTCTCTCTCTACTGATCTTTTCTGCGACTGCTGATGTTCGAACTTTGAAAGAGTTGGCGCCTTTGGGGATTTGGAGGCGGCAAGAAGCCTGGGCTGTTTGAAATTTGTTCGATTGACTGAAATGTCCTTTACCAACGTTTAAATTTACGCGGGACCCCCTAGTTTTTTGGTGAGATTTTGGAGTCAGGATAAGACCAAACTTTGTGGGGAGCTTTACATGTAAGTCCCAAAAAAAGCACCTGAATTAAAAACTGTCACCCGCTAAAAACTGTTTGAGAATATGCGACGAACATGTCGTAATGTCACTTGCTTATATTTAGAGAGTGTTTGAAAGGGTCAGGATCACTTTTATTATAATATATAAAAACTTTATATTGTAGTAATTTTTTTATTGTTGCTGTAGCATGTGAGAATTTTATACTGTTTATAACTAAACAGGCAGTAGGAACTACCCTTCTAAATTCCTGGTTAGTTTACTTTCCTAACTTATCTCTTCCCTAAATGCAACTGGTAAATTCGTAATTTATTATGTAAACTACGAATTTATCAGGTAAGTAAACAAAGCACTTAATTAAGATAAGTCTATGTGTAATTGGTAAATTTATAATTTACCAGAATTTGCTAATTAATTGTTGATGTAATTAATAACTTACATGATAACCTTAAAATTAATATTATGTGCAACTTGTAAATTCGTAAGTTACATAGTAAATTTTGAATTTACCAGTTAAATAAACATGACACACTTATCATAATTGACACGTCCATTATGTGCCACTTATAAATTTGTAATTTACCAGTTAAGTGTTGATTTTTTTTTAAGAAATCATAATTTTCTAGTTAGTAATTATACCTTATAAAAAATGTGGACTTTGTAATTAAATAATTTGCATGCTAAATTCAAAATTACGATTATGTGAACTGGTAAATTCGTAATTTATACGGTAAATTCATAATTTACGAGTTTATTATTGGGTTTTTTTTTAAAAAAAAAAAAAGAATCACAATTTTCTAGTTAGTAACTATACCTTATAAGAAAGAGAGACTTTGTAATAAATAATTTGCATGGTAAATTCAAATTCAATATTACGTGCAACTAGTAAATTTTTAATTTACTTAGCAAATTCATAATTTACAGACTAACTATTGATCTTATATGGTAAATTCAAAGTAGACACATTTATCTTAACTAAAATGGGTCTATTATGTGCAACTTGTAAATTCGTAACTCTCTTACCAATTTATAGAGGATGAACGGAGTTACTCCTCAAACTAATTTACTTATTTCAAGTCCTAACTCTTTTACCAATAGGAAGCACCTGACTTAGTTTTACTTGTCATCTTAGTTTTAGAGACTCATGCATAACGTTAGCTCAAATTGTGGCTTGCACGCCTTGACTAGAGAGGCATAAGCTGCCTCCGAGTCAGATTGATCTAAAAAATATAGCATATTAAATGAAGCAAAGAGAGAATAGAATACAAACTACCTCTTTCTTGCTATTTTGCTTCTCTTCTAAATCTTGAAGAGCTACATCAAGCCGCTTCCTATTTTGCAGAAACAGCACACTACTGACCATTAATGTGCAAAGACAACAAGAAGTACCAAAAAGATAATATTAATGTTTCGTACTCTTTTCTGAGGATAATACGTCAAATCACAAAATGCAACTCTCAACGGTCCGCCAAAAAGCATCTAGAGTGCAAATTGCACAGATTACACAACATTTATGTTGCTGCAAAAGCTTTAAGTAAAAGAGGAATCACCTGCTCCTCCTCTTCTTTTTTCTTCATTGCTTCTAGCTGAATTGTATTTACAATATGAACGGTAAAGATAAGTCAGTGGACAAGCATTATTTGAATCTACTGGCTTGAGAAACTTATACATCTGATTTTCATATGGGGTCTTCAAATGATTGATTTTCACTTAAGTCATGGATTTCCTATACTTTCCCAGCAAGCAAACGTAAATGTCTAATGTTATATCCATGTGATTAGAATACCTGAAATCAGAGTATTCTAATCTTCTTGCCAAACTTTCAATCCAATATTGAACCTCCTTTCTAAGAAAATCAGTTCTTAGAAAATCAACTCCAATTGCTGCTTTGTACTAAATAGTAAACTCAAAATTTACGTACCTAAACCAAAATCAACAATAATTGATCGTCAAATCATTTGAAAAAAAAAAAAAAACTTTTCATAGAATAATGAACGATCTAGCTCTTTGAAAATACCTAAATGAGTAAAGAAAGAGATACAGCCATGAAAATGAATTGTAAGCTTCATAGGTCTTTTTTTTTTCTTCTTCTTTTCTTTTCTTCTTTCTCTCTGGCTAAGGTCAGCACCAATCTGTCACAACAGTGGTGAATATTTTCTATCGGTGGTGGTAAGTGAGAATTGACGGAGAGGGACTGAACGGAGCTCGGCGGCGGCGGTGAGCGAGAAGGAGAGAAAGGGAGGAGATGGACCAAATGGAGCTTGACCCAAAAAAAAAAAAAAAAAAAAAGAAATCGACGATGTATGGTGGTGAGCAAGGAGGAGGGAAATCGAGAGAAAAAGAAAGAGCGAGACAAAAAGGGAAAAAAGTGAAACATTCAAATATAAGGATAAAATTTTCTTTACAAACATAAAAGGAGATAGCAGAAGTGACATTCACTGAAAGAGTATTTAACTGTTTGTAATTTGTCAATCCCCTAATTCAAAAGGTCACACTTTTCCTAATAACCCAACTTAATGGGGCTAAATTCCTTCTTGTTGATCAGGCCATTAGGAAGCCCGCTAAATTAGAATATTTTAATAATGACAAAAATTGAGGACAAATGAGAGAAATAACATATTTTTGAAATTTGTTGACGTAAATATAAGGTTTTAAAATTATTTGTAGTAAATAACAAATTTAAAACGTAAAAAAATTATTGATTGTATAAATCATAATTATTTACATTGTAAACAAGGAGTAAATAAATTATTTACATCTTAAATTTATTTACTGTATAAATAAGAATTATTTGCATTGTAAATAAGGGATAAGTAAATTAATTACACTATAGAATTGATATTTACTATAAATATTTTCAAAACCTAATATTTATTATAATTAGTTTTGAAAAAGTGATAATTTTTTCCATTCTTAATATCTTTTGAAAATTTTGATAAATTTAAATTTCACCGTGATAATTTTCCATGGGAAAAATATCACTTCTAAAATGTTGAATTTCATATACATCACTTTCGTAGACAATTTAAGTCTAACTTTCCCATCATTTTGATATGGATAAATACTATACAACCTAATTAACACGTTAAACTTTTTTATTGTTTGTAAGATCTACAATTTTTAGAAAGTGGAGAGAGGGGAGAAATTAGAGAATATGTCTGAACCCTTTTAACTTTTCATTTGGTTTTATGTCTTTCTAATCTGGTCATGAGCTATCCAAGTTTGTTACTCCTTGTCAGTTGAGTAATTCCAACATCCAATACAAAGTTTTGAAACATCATCTACTAATTTATTAGATTGTTAGTGGCATGTTAGAGGAATAAACAAGCGAAAATATTTTCAAAAATTTAATGAATTGTACTAAGATTGGCTTTAAAAATTTTAGCTCAAAAAACAAGCGAAAATATTTTTAAAAATTTAATGAATAAAAATAAACTGAGCCATGACTACTTATTTTAAAAATTGATGATAAAATAAGATAAACAAATATCCAATTAGTAGCTCAAGGGAGTGCCGATAGAAGACTGACAATCACAAATGACTTCAGGATTGGCGTCGATGACAATTAGTGGTCACTCGTCAACTTTAATGCCAGAAAGGGATCAATGACTAGCAATCATTAATAAACGACCCCAGCAACCAACAGCGATAACAATTAATGGCCACTCGAAAAAACGATTCCAACCGTAATTTAAAAATTACAATATATAAAAATTTTATATTATTTATAATCGTAAATAAAATAATTGACGCAAAAAAAAAACGACCAGGGATCAATGAGTGGCTCTGATTTAGACTTACAATTGACTCCAAGCATTGACGACGTTGCAACTTAAATAGTAACAATATTATAACCATAATTTAAAAATAGTAATATATAAAAATTTTATATTATTTATAATAATTAATAATTAAAATCGCTCCTCTAAATAACCAGGACCATTTAATGAGTGGCTCTGATTTAAACTAACAATTGACTCCAAACATTGGTGACGTTGCAACTTAAATAGTAACAATATTATAACCAGCATAAAAACATTGAAAGAAAAATGAGAAGCAAGAATCTATTGGCTATATGAGAAGGCATAACAATCTTTTCACTACCCAATACATGATGACTCATGTTTCTCACCCTCCTTTAATGGCCGAAGTCCCCTCCTTTAACAACCATGGCGATCCAGTCTATGCTTTCCAGTCCCATAATGGTCACGAATGGAAACCAAGACTGTCCTCCTAGGATTTGCCTCTCGATTCACAGGCATACTCCAAGAATGGTGGAAAAGTCTAGGAGATTATCGCCAACTCCAATTCCTCCAACTGGAAAACATTGAAGAAGCACTCTCCATCGTCTACAACGAATTCTGTGGACAAGACACTCAGACAACAGAAAAGTTATGCGCTGAATTCTTCAAGATAAAATGTTGTTCCATGGATAAAAAGACCTGGAAAAACACTTCAAAAGGATGTCCCAACGATTCTACCAAATCGGTGGCATCAATGACCCTAATCTAAAGCAAGCATATCTCTCCTCCATTCCAGAGCCACTTGGAGAAGAAACAACTCGTCTCCTTGCTCAGTCCGGCAAGACCCTTCAAAATACCACTCTCGGAGAACTTTACCAGTTGACAATTCGTGCCCTGGATAAGATGTGCTCACAGAACAAATTCCTCCAGGAATATCTAAAACAATCGAAGCACCTTGATCGAGTCTGCAACAAAAAAGACTTACAGATCAAATGTCCAGAAAATCAGACATGCTCTTGTCATCCTCGGAAATCTTACAAGGCCTATCGAAGGAAAATCTTTTCCAAAGATTCTAGACCTCTTTTCCGACGACGAAAGAAACGATTTGTCAAATTCCTCCGCAAGAAACGACACATCGGAAAATCCACTGATAAATGCTACAAATGTGGAAAAAGGGGTCACTTTGCTAAAGAATGTCCCCATGGCAAAACCGCCAAACTCATCACTCACATTGAAGACATTACTGGACTCTCTCTTTCTGACAATGACATTGAATCTGTCTTTTCTCTTGATGATGAACCATCAGCAGATTCAATTTGCGCCTTTGAACAACTCGAAGAATCATCCCTCAACTATCAGATAGGATCGGCCAACATAGCTCAACCTATCCCAATAGTTCCCATGAGGATTTTCCCCTCCAAGTATGCACGACCAATCAAAGTTGCTGCCTTCTTCGACACCGGTGCCTCCTATTCAATGATGAACCCTGACATTCTTCCAACAGAATATTGGCGGCAGAAACAACAATTCTTCCATGCTGCTAATAGTGCTGTTTTCAAAACAGACCTAATCAGCAAGCCTATAACACTTGAATTCTTCCCAGGATGCTCCACACGACACCAAGTCATTGGATCTAAACTCCCCGGGAAAGATCTCATCATAGGCTTCGATGTCTATACAAAGATGCAAGGATTGAGAATCCTACCTACAGGTCTCGCCTACAAGGCTCACTTCAGAAGTTGGGAATCAATCCCAAACTTTTTCCAGTTCACCACAGATCCATTCCAATCAATTAGGGATCGCCTAATTCAACATTCTTGTGCAACCTCTCACACAGAGTTTCTTGCCAAATGTCCTCATCCTTTGTGGACCCGAAGTGAATTCTTTGTTTCTCTTCCCTTCAAGCAAAATGAAGATATCAATCCAACTAAGGCAAGTCATCCAGGAATGAATCCACAGCATCAACAAATGGCGATTCAAGAATGTCAAGAGCTTCAACAACAAGGCCTAATTGAAGCAACGTCGTCCCCTTGGGCATGTCATGCCTTTTACGTCAACAATCGGGCAGAACAAGTCAGAGGAAAACAGAGATTAGTCATCAACTACAAGCCATTAAACCAATTTTTGGCAGATGACAAATTTCCTCTTCCCAACCGAAATACTTTGTTCTCAAACCTCACCAATGCCAGGGTATTCTCAAAGTTTGACTTAAAAGCAGGTTTTTGGCAACTGGGAATAAAGCCAGAAGACCGGCCCAAAACAGCTTTTTCTATCCCAAACCACCATTTCCAATGGACCGTTCTTTCCTTTGGGCTTAAGACCGCCCCATCTCTCTTCCAAAAAACCATGACCCGCATTTATGGCCCAATTCTCAATCATGCCTTAATATACATAGACGACATACTCCTATTTTCCCCTGATCAAAAAACCCATTTGGATTTACTGGCCCAGTTCGTTCAGATTACTGAAGCCCATGGTATCATGCTCTCTGAAAAGAAAATGATTATTGGGCAACCCAAAATTGATTTTCTTGGCATGACCCTTTGCGAAGGAACTTATCAGGCCCAACCTCACATAGCCCAAGAGCTACTCAAATTCCCTGACAAGGACTTTTCAAAGGTCCAAATCCAACAGTTTTTGGGAATTATCAATTATCTTCGAGACTTCGTGCCGAAGATATCAAAATTGACCAGTCCTCTCACACACATTTTGAGGAAAGATGCTCCACCATGGGATAATGGGCATACTACAGCTGTCAAAAATCTTAAACAGATCATGCAGACCCTACCACCATTGTCTATCCCATCCGATGGAAAAAGGATCGTACAGACAGATGCCAGCAACACTCACTGGGGGGCCATTCTCCTTGAAGAAGACACGAATAAAGCAAGAAGGATATGCGGATATAAAAGCGGATCTTTTAAAGATTCGCAGCAGCATTATCACTCTACTTTCAAGGAGCTACTCGCAATCAAACATGGAATCTCGAAATTTGAGTTCCACCTCATTGGCCACCACTTCCTGGTCGAAACTGACTCAGCAGTTGCAGCAGGAATGATCAAGATCAAGACCAACAAAACCATTAATGCCCAGCTAATCAGGTTAGCTGTGTGGTTTGATCAATTTTCCTTCGACATTAAGCATATAAAAGGAAAAGACAATATCATCCCTGACTACCTCTCTCGACCACCTATAAAAGGCCATTCTCAGAACTCAGCAAATCTCATCCACATCCCATACATCTTTACGATGGATTCCTCTTCTCATCCACAACAGTTTTTTCCCAGAGATGCCCATGTTATTTTACAAGGAAAAAATACCAAAGAGAAGGCCACCAAACGAGCCATATTCATGCAAAACCAACTCATTAAAAAATATGGCCCAACCATCTACCATGACCTTGGCCTACACCCTGATTTCCCATTTTCCAAGGTTATCCCTTTCAAAGACGCTCTGTACATGCCACGACCACTGGCACATCTTTTTTGGTACCTGACCAGCGTCTACACCATTGCCATTGAAGTCCAAGCCATTGGACTCCGAACCACAATTCGCGCCTACCAGGACAAAGACGACTTTGAACAAGCATACCAAACTCAGGTCCAAGTCCTACAATGGTTTGCTCCTCTGGAGTATTGGGATCAACTCCTCACCTCAGAGTGGGAAAAGCTTAAGGGACCCAGACAAGCATTTTTGTACCCATACAAACCAAAGGATCCCCAAGCAATCATTCCCCTCCACTGCTATGTCATCCTGCTTATCACCCTCTCTGCCAAACTCAATCCTGACGGAACCATCACCACTAATCCGTCCATTGAAGTTTTCAGTGCAAAGGAAGAACCCCTTTCAGGGCCAGACAAGACACAAAGGGAAATTCAAAAAATTTTATTTGAAAAAAACCAGACAATTCCTGATTCCCTTTGGCCCACACCAGACGAAGATGCCCCGTGGGAAAAGTTTTCCCCCATTTACGGTGAAAAGATTGAAAAGGCCTTAAAAATATTCGCTGGTACCACCACTGATAAAGAAGACCCCACACAACTCAGCAGCACCAAACGACTTTACACCCCCACTGACACGGAAGGAGTACTTTATTACAATAATCCAGCCTTCCAAGATTCGCAAGATCCCTATATGAGTGACTCTTATCTGTTTGACACTCTACCTTCCACTCACTCCTCTTCACAAAAGCTTTTGTGGTCCTGCTATGACGCGTGTCCACCAATGGATAAAGATGAAGTCGACGAAGCACTACGTGAAGCCCGAAACAACTCCTGGCTGGATGACAACTGTGATGACAGCTGTGACACCGACTAGAGAGCCACCCCTTTGCCATTACTTTGTAAAATAAGTGCGCTAGGACCACCACATGTCCTTTCTTTTACTTTTGAGTGTAACCTTATCTTAAGTGAGCTGTATTCTAGCTGTACTCCACCCTCTGTAAACAAGACCACCACGTGGTCTCTTCTTTTCTGTTCAGAGCACTAGGCTCTCCTAGATATAAATATGTAACCCCTCTCACCAAGAGAGGCATCGAGCTTTGACAAGCTTTCCTCTTGTTCCTCGACTTGATAGCCCTGAGAGGTTTCAGGCTGTTCTTCTTTGGTACCTTGGGCCATTAAGTGTAAGGGACCATCATCATCAGTAAGGGATTCTTCAGATGAAAATTCTTCGAAGGTGGAAGAATGTGAAGAGCTTGATTCATCTTCAGAGGAATCTGTTAAGTCTGAATCAGGAGAGTGATCGGGAGATGAGGAGGGTGTTTGTGGTTGTTGGCGTAAGGCATGGGACAATGGATTCTTTGGTCGTTGTGCCATCAACTGTGGGGTAGGTAGGTCTGTCATCTTAGCTTTGGCCTTCTTCTGTTTCGCCTGCTTTGCCTGGTCTTGTTCGTCTAATATTTGTTTTAGACGCATCATGGAAGAAGAGGCTGGCTTAGATGTTACCAAAGGTTGTGGATCCTTTGGTATAGTAGTAAATCGCCATGGAGTGGTTTCTGCGACTGCAGCTGCGGCTTTTATGCTTTCTTGCCGTTGGAGATCTTCATATTGAAGCTTGAGGTTTTTCATTTCAGTTTCCTTTTCAATGAAGAGGCTTGTTGAGACTGCAGAGGACTTGATTAGCAACATAAGTTCTTCATGGACTTGCTGGATTTTCGTCGATAAACTTTGAATGATAAAGTGCTGGGATTCTTGGACATCCAGCTTGAGCTGTGCTGTACGTGTCTCGATCTTTTGTAAGATCTTGTTCTGAGAGATCATATTCTCAGATTGCCAATTAAGAGTGGCTTCAGCAGGAGAGACTCGTTTAGTGGATCCATCAGCTTCTCTTGTAGTGGGATTTGCAATCCTTGGTTGATGTGCAATGGTACCATCCTGAGATTGATATGACCGAATTGGTGGAAAGTCCTCATCGTATGGAGAAGAGGAGGAGGGAAGAGATCCCATCATGTAAGCGGGAATAGGGGTCTGATCAGGAGGTAATGGAGGTTCAGGCTTATTGGTTGCAGTGCTCCAACCAGTGGGGTTTGGAACAGGTTTACCAAAGTGGTCAGGGGCAGAATAGGTGACTAGATAGTCAAATTTCCCTGAAGATTGTCCAAGAAGTCCTACGGACTGATCACCTTGGAGGTATTTCTGTTTAAGCCTTTTTCCTGAACTTTTCTTTTTAGGGCGACGTGGTTCATAGTGTTCATTGGGTTTAGAACAATCAGGACAGTCACAAACATCCCAATAACAGTGACCATTATGGGACTGGAAAGCATAGACTGGATCGCCATGGTTGTTAAAGGAGGGGACTTCGGCCATTAAAGGAGGGTGAGAAACATGAGTCATCATGTATTGGGTAGTGAAAAGGCCATGAGAGGAGCTTTCACTTCTGTCAAAGATTATCTCTGTGTTTCCGTCAGCAAGAGTCTTGTATGTTGGTTCCTTCAAGTGCATAAGGGGAGGAACTTGCTGAGCCTTTTCATAGTTTGTGATCCACGAGCTAGGCAGCAACTTCTGGAGTTCGTCAGTGGTGATCTGCCTTGGGATGTGGGTACAAACTGGGACTTGGTCTGAGTCGACCTTGATCATCAACGCATCTGTGGAAGCTGGAAGTGCTAGATCAAGTGCATGATCTTGGAGGCGGTAAGCCATCTGATAGTGGAGAGTAGATCCAATGGAGTTTGGATCCTGGTCAACACCAACGATCTGGACCTGTACTTTGAGAGCATCTAAAAGACGCTTATCCATAAGAGACATGTTGAAATTCGGGAACAGTGTGATAATCACAGTTCCTGCATTGAGGGTGGTCTCAATAGTAGCAATACTTGCTTGTTGGTACTTTCTCAAGCGGGTATCAAGTAAACCAATACGAGCTGAAATTGGTAAACCCTTTCTGGCATGATATGTAAGGGCAAGGCGGATTGCCCCAAAGTGAATATGGGTGTAGCCTTGAGAAATCCAGTGAGGTGGTAGTTCAGATGGAATTTGTAAAGTCACCAGTTGTTCGTGAGAGACAGCTGGGAGTTGACATTGGCTGAACTTAGAGGCTTGAACATACTCTTTAGGAGCTTTGTACGAAGGTCTTATGAGAGCTTTTATGGACTGGGAGAAAGGTTTAGAACTTTTCATGAAGGCATGATAAGGATTTATCAATGGAAGAGATTCAGAATTAATTTTGCTTTCATCAGGGAGATAAGAGATTTCATAGAGAAAGTCTAGCTTTGAAGAGGTGGATTTTCTGAAGGAAGGTACAAGAGGTAAGGAAGAAGAAGTAGAAGAAGAGTTTGAAGATTCTGGGTTCATGATTATGAGAATAAAGATTCAAAAACAGAATGAACAGAGCTCTGATACCAGGTTTAGGAGGAGTGACTTGGAGTCTTTGTCCCGAGAAGATTATCTACCCTTGTCTCGCCCTCTTGGCATTTATAGGGATTTACGACCTGGCTTATCGGATTTGGGACACCGAGGGACTTCTCAGAAATGGACCAAGATCCGTTCATTCCTGATCTTGAATCTTTATTGAAAGTTTAGAAACTCATGTTTTCAGAAAGAAATGTATATTGCATATGATTTTACAAGAGGAAAGCTTGTCAAAGCTCGATGCCTCTTTAGGAGGAGTGACTTGGAGTCTTTGTCCCGAGAAGATTATCTACCCTTGTCTCGCCCTCTTGGCATTTATAGGGATTTACGACCTGGCTTATCGGATTTGGGACACCGAGGGACTTCTCAGAAATGGACCAAGATCCGTTCATTCCTGACCTTGAATCTTTATTGAAAGTTTAGAAACTCATGTTTTCAGAAAGAAATGTATATTGCATATGATTTTACAAGAGGAAAGCTTGTCAAAGCTCGATGCCTCTCTTGGTGAGAGGGGTTACATATTTATATCTAGGAGAGCCTAGTGCTCTGAACAGAAAAGAAGAGACCACGTGGTGGTCTTGTTTACAGAGGGTGGAGTACAGCTAGAATACAGCTCACTTAAGATAAGGTTACACTCAAAAGTAAAAGAAAGGACATGTGGTGGTCCTAGCGCACTTATTTTACAAAGTAATGGCAAAGGGGTGGCTCTCTAGTCGGTGTCACAGCTGTCATCACAGTTGTCATCCAGCCAGGAGTTGTTTCGGGCTTCACGTAGTGCTTCGTCGACTTCATCTTCATCCATTGGTGGACACGCGTCATAGCAGGACCACAAAAGCTTTTGTGAAGAGGAGTGAGTGGAAGGTAGAGTGTCAAGCAGATAAGAGTCACTCATATAGGGATCTTGCGAATCTTGGAAGGCTGGATTATTGTAATAAAGTACTCCTTCCGTGTCAGTGGGGGTGTAAAGTCGTTTGGTGCTGCTGAAGTTGTGTGGGGTCTTCTTTATCAGTGGTGGTACCAGCGAATATTTTTAAGGCCTTTTCAATCTTTTCACCGTAAATGGGGGAAAACTTTTCCCACGGGGCATCTTCGTCTGGTGTGGGCCAAAGGGAATCAGGAATTGTCTGGTTTTTTTCAAATAAAATTTTTTGAATTTCCCTTTGTGTCTTGTCTGGCCCTGAAAGGGGTTCTTCCTTTGCACTGAAAACTTCAATGGACGGATTAGTGGTGATGGTTCCGTCAGGATTGAGTTTGGCAGAGAGGGTGATAAGCAGGATGACATAGCAGTGGAGGGGAATGATTGCTTGGGGATCCTTTGGTTTGTATGGGTACAAAAATGCTTGTCTGGGTCCCTTAAGCTTTTCCCACTCTGAGGTGAGGAGTTGATCCCAATACTCCAGAGGAGCAAACCATTGTAGGACTTGGACCTGAGTTTGGTATGCTTGTTCAAAGTCGTCTTTGTCCTGGTAGGCGCGAATTGTGGTTCGGAGTCCAATGGCTTGGACTTCAATGGCAATGGTGTAGACGCTGGTCAGGTACCAAAAAAGATGTGCCAGTGGTCGTGGCATGTACAGAGCGTCTTTGAAAGGGATAACCTTGGAAAATGGGAAATCAGGGTGTAGGCCAAGGTCATGGTAGATGGTTGGGCCATATTTTTTAATGAGTTGGTTTTGCATGAATATGGCTCGTTTGGTGGCCTTCTCTTTGGTATTTTTTCCTTGTAAAATAACATGGGCATCTCTGGGAAAAAACTGTTGTGGATGAGAAGAGGAATCCATCGTAAAGATGTATGGGATGTGGATGAGATTTGCTGAGTTCTGAGAATGGCCTTTTATAGGTGGTCGAGAGAGGTAGTCAGGGATGATATTGTCTTTTCCTTTTATATGCTTAATGTCGAAGGAAAATTGATCAAACCACACAGCTAACCTGATTAGCTGGGCATTAATGGTTTTGTTGGTCTTGATCTTGATCATTCCTGCTGCAACTGCTGAGTCAGTTTCGACCAGGAAGTGGTGGCCAATGAGGTGGAACTCAAATTTCGAGATTCCATGTTTGATTGCGAGTAGCTCCTTGAAAGTAGAGTGATAATGCTGCTGCGAATCTTTAAAAGATCCGCTTTTATATCCGCATATCCTTCTTGCTTTATTCGTGTCTTCTTCAAGGAGAATGGCCCCCCAGTGAGTGTTGCTGGCATCTGTCTGTACGATCCTTTTTCCATCGGATGGGATAGACAATGGTGGTAGGGTCTGCATGATCTGTTTAAGATTTTTGACAGCTGTAGTATGCCCATTATCCCATGGTGGAGCATCTTTCCTCAAAAGGTGTGTGAGAGGACTGGTCAATTTTGATATCTTCGGCACGAAGTCTCGAAGATAATTGATAATTCCCAAAAACTGTTGGATTTGGACCTTTGAAAAGTCCTTGTCAGGGAATTTGAGTAGCTCTTGGGCTATGTGAGGTTGGGCCTGATAAGTTCCTTCGCAAAGGGTCATGCCAAGAAAATCAATTTTGGGTTGCCCAATAATCATTTTCTTTTCAGAGAGCATGATACCATGGGCTTCAGTAATCTGAACGAACTGGGCCAGTAAATCCAAATGGGTTTTTTGATCAGGGGAAAATAGGAGTATGTCGTCTATGTATATTAAGGCATGATTGAGAATTGGGCCATAAATGCGGGTCATGGTTTTTTGGAAGAGAGATGGGGCGGTCTTAAGCCCAAAGGAAAGAACGGTCCATTGGAAATGGTGGTTTGGGATAGAAAAAGCTGTTTTGGGCCGGTCTTCTGGCTTTATTCCCAGTTGCCAAAAACCTGCTTTTAAGTCAAACTTTGAGAATACCCTGGCATTGGTGAGGTTTGAGAACAAAGTATTTCGGTTGGGAAGAGGAAATTTGTCATCTGCCAAAAATTGGTTTAATGGCTTGTAGTTGATGACTAATCTCTGTTTTCCTCTGACTTGTTCTGCCCGATTGTTGACGTAAAAGGCATGACATGCCCAAGGGGACGACGTTGCTTCAATTAGGCCTTGTTGTTGAAGCTCTTGACATTCTTGAATCGCCATTTGTTGATGCTGTGGATTCATTCCTGGATGACTTGCCTTAGTTGGATTGATATCTTCATTTTGCTTGAAGGGAAGAGAAACAAAGAATTCACTTCGGGTCCACAAAGGATGAGGACATTTGGCAAGAAACTCTGTGTGAGAGGTTGCACAAGAATGTTGAATTAGGCGATCCCTAATTGATTGGAATGGATCTGTGGTGAACTGGAAAAAGTTTGGGATTGATTCCCAACTTCTGAAGTGAGCCTTGTAGGCGAGACCTGTAGGTAGGATTCTCAATCCTTGCATCTTTGTATAGACATCGAAGCCTATGATGAGATCTTTCCCGGGGAGTTTAGATCCAATGACTTGGTGTCGTGTGGAGCATCCTGGGAAGAATTCAAGTGTTATAGGCTTGCTGATTAGGTCTGTTTTGAAAACAGCACTATTAGCAGCATGGAAGAATTGTTGTTTCTGCCGCCAATATTCTGTTGGAAGAATGTCAGGGTTCATCATTGAATAGGAGGCACCGGTGTCGAAGAAGGCAGCAACTTTGATTGGTCGTGCATACTTGGAGGGGAAAATCCTCATGGGAACTATTGGGATAGGTTGAGCTATGTTGGCCGATCCTATCTGATAGTTGAGGGATGATTCTTCGAGTTGTTCAAAGGCGCAAATTGAATCTGCTGATGGTTCATCATCAAGAGAAAAGACAGATTCAATGTCATTGTCAGAAAGAGAGAGTCCAGTAATGTCTTCAATGTGAGTGATGAGTTTGGCGGTTTTGCCATGGGGACATTCTTTAGCAAAGTGACCCCTTTTTCCACATTTGTAGCATTTATCAGTGGATTTTCCGATGTGTCGTTTCTTGCGGAGGAATTTGACAAATCGTTTCTTTCGTCGTCGGAAAAGAGGTCTAGAATCTTTGGAAAAGATTTTCCTTCGATAGGCCTTGTAAGATTTCCGAGGATGACAAGAGCATGTCTGATTTTCTGGACATTTGATCTGTAAGTCTTTTTTGTTGCAGACTCGATCAAGGTGCTTCGATTGTTTTAGATATTCCTGGAGGAATTTGTTCTGTGAGCACATCTTATCCAGGGCACGAATTGTCAACTGGTAAAGTTCTCCGAGAGTGGTATTTTGAAGGGTCTTGCCGGACTGAGCAAGGAGACGAGTTGTTTCTTCTCCAAGTGGCTCTGGAATGGAGGAGAGATATGCTTGCTTTAGATTAGGGTCATTGATGCCACCGATTTGGTAGAATCGTTGGGACATCCTTTTGAAGTGTTTTTCCAGGTCTTTTTTATCCATGGAACAACATTTCATCTTGAAGAATTCAGCGCGTAACTTTTCTGTTGTCTGAGTGTCTTGTCCACAGAATTCGTTGTAGACGATGGAGAGTGCTTCTTCAATGTTTTCCAGTTGGAGGAATTGGAGTTGGCGATAATCTCCTAGACTTTTCCACCATTCTTGGAGTATGCCTGTGAATCGAGAGGCAAATCCTAGGAGGACAGTCTTGGTTTCCATTCGTGGCTTTTGTGTTTCGATTAGAAGCCATGCTTTAAATTCCTGGAACCTAGTATGCCATTGATGAGGAGGAATGTCATCAAGGGTGAAGGTGTGGAATTTTGAGGATTTCGCACCATGATTATCTTGACGGGCGTCCTCTTGTTCCTCGACTTGATAGCCCTGAGAGGTTTCAGGCTGTTCTTCTTTGGTACCTTGGGCCATTAAGTGTAAGGGACCATCATCATCAGTAAGGGATTCTTCAGATGAAAATTCTTCGAAGGTGGAAGAATGTGAAGAGCTTGATTCATCTTCAGAGGAATCTGTTAAGTCTGAATCAGGAGAGTGATCGGGAGATGAGGAGGGTGTTTGTGGTTGTTGGCGTAAGGCATGGGACAATGGATTCTTTGGTCGTTGTGCCATCAACTGTGGGGTAGGTAGGTCTGTCATCTTAGCTTTGGCCTTCTTCTGTTTCGCCTGCTTTGCCTGGTCTTGTTCGTCTAATATTTGTTTTAGACGCATCATGGAAGAAGAGGCTGGCTTAGATGTTACCAAAGGTTGTGGATCCTTTGGTATAGTAGTAAATCGCCATGGAGTGGTTTCTGCGACTGCAGCTGCGGCTTTTATGCTTTCTTGCCGTTGGAGATCTTCATATTGAAGCTTGAGGTTTTTCATTTCAGTTTCCTTTTCAATGAAGAGGCTTGTTGAGACTGCAGAGGACTTGATTAGCAACATAAGTTCTTCATGGACTTGCTGGATTTTCGCCGATAAACTTTGAATGATAAAGTGCTGGGATTCTTGGACATCCAGCTTGAGCTGTGCTGTACGTGTCTCGATCTTTTGTAAGATCTTGTTCTGAGAGATCATATTCTCAGATTGCCAATTAAGAGTGGCTTCAGCAGGAGAGACTCGTTTAGTGGATCCATCAGCTTCTCTTGTAGTGGGATTTGCAATCCTTGGTTGATGTGCAATGGTACCATCCTGAGATTGATATGACCGAATTGGTGGAAAGTCCTCATCGTATGGAGAAGAGGAGGAGGGAAGAGATCCCATCATGTAAGCGGGAATAGGAGTCTGATTAGGAGGTAATGGAGGTTCAGGCTTATTGGTTGCAGTGCTCCAACCAGTGGGGTTTGGAACAGGTTTACCAAAGTGGTCAGGGGCAGAATAGGTGACTAGATAGTCAAATTTCCCTGAGATTGTCCAAGAAGTCCTACGGACTGATCACCTTGGAGGTATTTCTGTTTAAGCCTTTTTCCTGAACTTTGCTTTTTAGGGCGACGTGGTTCATAGTGTTCGTTGGGTTTAGAACAATCAGGACAGTCACAAACATCCCAATAACAGTGACCATTATGGGACTGGAAAGCATAGACTGGATCGCCATGGTTGTTAAAGGAGGGGACTTCGGCCATTAAAGGAGGGTGAGAAACATGAGTCATCATGTATTGGGTAGTGAAAAGGCCATGAGAGGAGCTTTCACTTCTGTCAAAGATTATCTCTGTGTTTCCGTCAGCAAGAGTCTTGTATGTTGGTTCCTTCAAGTGCATAAGGGAAGGAACTTGCTGAGCCTTTTCATAGTTTGTGATCCACGAGCTAGGCAGCAACTTCTGGAGTTCGTCAGTGGTGATCTGCCTTGGGATGTGGGTACAAACTGGGACTTGGTCTGAGTCGACCTTGATCATCAACGCATCTGTGGAAGCTGGAAGTGCTAGATCAAGTGCATGATCTTGGAGGCGGTAAGCCATCTGATAGTGGAGAGTAGATCCAATGGAGTTTGGATCCTGGTCAACACCAACGATCTGGACCTGTACTTTGAGAGCATCTAAAAGACGCTTATCCATAAGAGACATGTTGAAATTCGGGAACAGTGTGATAATCACAGTTCCTGCATTGAGGGTGGTCTCAATAGTAGCAATACTTGCTTGTTGGTACTTTCTCAAGCGGGTATCAAGTAAACCAATACGAGCTGAAATTGGTAAACCCTTTCTGGCATGATATGTAAGGGCAAGGCGGATTGCCCCAAAGTGAATATGGGTGTAGCCTTGAGAAATCCAGTGAGGTGGTAGTTCAGATGGAATTTGTAAAGTCACCAGTTGTTCGTGAGAGACAGCTGGGAGTTGACATTGGCTGAACTTAGAGGCTTGAACATACTCTTTAGGAGCTTTGTACGAAGGTCTTATGAGAGCTTTTATGGACTGGGAGAAAGGTTTAGAACTTTTCATGAAGGCATGATAAGGATTTATCAATGGAAGAGATTCAGAATTAATTTTGCTTTCATCAGGGAGATAAGAGATTTCATAGAGAAAGTCTAGCTTTGAAGAGGTGGATTTTCTGAAGGAAGGTACAAGAGGTAAGGAAGAAGAAGTAGAAGAAGAGTTTGAAGATTCTGGGTTCATGATTATGAGAATAAAGATTCAAAAACAGAATGAACAGGGCTCTGATACCAGGTTTAGGAGGAGTGACTTGGAGTCTTTGTCCCGAGAAGATTATCTACCCTTGTCTCGCCCTCTTGGCATTTATAGGGATTTACGACCTGGCTTATCGGATTTGGGACACCGAGGGACTTCTCAGAAATGGACCAAGATCCGTTCATCTCTGGTCTTGAATCTTTATTGAAAGTTTAGAAACTCATGTTTTCAGAAAGAAATGTATATTGCATATGATTTTACAAGAGGAAAGCTTGTCAAAGCTCGATGCCTCTCTTGGTGAGAGGGGTTACATATTTATATCTAGGAGAGCCTAGTGCTCTGAACAGAAAAGAAGAGACCACGTGGTGGTCTTGTTTACAGAGGGTGGAGTACAGCTAGAATACAGCTCACTTAAGATAAGGTTACACTCAAAAGTAAAAGAAAGGACATGTGGTGGTCCTAGCGCACTTATTTTACAAAGTAATGGCAAAGGGGTGGCTCTCTAGTCGGTGTCACAGCTGTCATCACAGTTGTCATCCAGCCAGGAGTTGTTTCGGGCTTCACGTAGTGCTTCGTCGACTTCATCTTCATCCATTGGTGGACACGCGTCATAGCAGGACCACAAAAGCTTTTGTGAAGAGGAGTGAGTGGAAGGTAGAGTGTCAAACAGATAAGAGTCACTCATATAGGGATCTTGCGAATCTTGGAAGGCTGGATTATTGTAATAAAGTACTCCTTCCGTGTCAGTGGGGGTGTAAAGTCGTTTGGTGCTGCTGAGTTGTGTGGGGTCTTCTTTATCAGTGGTGGTACCAGCGAATATTTTTAAGGCCTTTTCAATCTTTTCACCGTAAATGGGGGAAAACTTTTCCCACGGGGCATCTTCGTCTGGTGTGGGCCAAAGGGAATCAGGAATTGTCTGGTTTTTTTCAAATAAAATTTTTTGAATTTCCCTTTGTGTCTTGTCTGGCCCTGAAAGGGGTTCTTCCTTTGCACTGAAAACTTCAATGGACGGATTAGTGGTGATGGTTCCGTCAGGATTGAGTTTGGCAGAGAGGGTGATAAGCAGGATGACATAGCAGTGGAGGGGAATGATTGCTTGGGGATCCTTTGGTTTGTATGGGTACAAAAATGCTTGTCTGGGTCCCTTAAGCTTTTCCCACTCTGAGGTGAGGAGTTGATCCCAATACTCCAGAGGAGCAAACCATTGTAGGACTTGGACCTGAGTTTGGTATGCTTGTTCAAAGTCGTCTTTGTCCTGGTAGGCGCGAATTGTGGTTCGGAGTCCAATGGCTTGGACTTCAATGGCAATGGTGTAGACGCTGGTCAGGTACCAAAAAAGATGTGCCAGTGGTCGTGGCATGTACAGAGCGTCTTTGAAAGGGATAACCTTGGAAAATGGGAAATCAGGGTGTAGGCCAAGGTCATGGTAGATGGTTGGGCCATATTTTTTAATGAGTTGGTTTTGCATGAATATGGCTCGTTTGGTGGCCTTCTCTTTGGTATTTTTTCCTTGTAAAATAACATGGGCATCTCTGGGAAAAAACTGTTGTGGATGAGAAGAGGAATCCATCGTAAAGATGTATGGGATGTGGATGAGATTTGCTGAGTTCTGAGAATGGCCTTTTATAGGTGGTCGAGAGAGGTAGTCAGGGATGATATTGTCTTTTCCTTTTATATGCTTAATGTCGAAGGAAAATTGATCAAACCACACAGCTAACCTGATTAGCTGGGCATTAATGGTTTTGTTGGTCTTGATCTTGATCATTCCTGCTGCAACTGCTGAGTCAGTTTCGACCAGGAAGTGGTGGCCAATGAGGTGGAACTCAAATTTCGAGATTCCATGTTTGATTGCGAGTAGCTCCTTGAAAGTAGAGTGATAATGCTGCTGCGAATCTTTAAAAGATCCGCTTTTATATCCGCATATCCTTCTTGCTTTATTCGTGTCTTCTTCAAGGAGAATGGCCCCCCAGTGAGTGTTGCTGGCATCTGTCTGTACGATCCTTTTTCCATCGGATGGGATAGACAATGGTGGTAGGGTCTGCATGATCTGTTTAAGATTTTTGACAGCTGTAGTATGCCCATTATCCCATGGTGGAGCATCTTTCCTCAAAAGGTGTGTGAGAGGACTGGTCAATTTTGATATCTTCGGCACGAAGTCTCGAAGATAATTGATAATTCCCAAAAACTGTTGGATTTGGACCTTTGAAAAGTCCTTGTCAGGGAATTTGAGTAGCTCTTGGGCTATGTGAGGTTGGGCCTGATAAGTTCCTTCGCAAAGGGTCATGCCAAGAAAATCAATTTTGGGTTGCCCAATAATCATTTTCTTTTCAGAGAGCATGATACCATGGGCTTCAGTAATCTGAACGAACTGGGCCAGTAAATCCAAATGGGTTTTTTGATCAGGGGAAAATAGGAGTATGTCGTCTATGTATATTAAGGCATGATTGAGAATTGGGCCATAAATGCGGGTCATGGTTTTTTGGAAGAGAGATGGGGCGGTCTTAAGCCCAAAGGAAAGAACGGTCCATTGGAAATGGTGGTTTGGGATAGAAAAAGCTGTTTTGGGCCGGTCTTCTGGCTTTATTCCCAGTTGCCAAAAACCTGCTTTTAAGTCAAACTTTGAGAATACCCTGGCATTGGTGAGGTTTGAGAACAAAGTATTTCGGTTGGGAAGAGGAAATTTGTCATCTGCCAAAAATTGGTTTAATGGCTTGTAGTTGATGACTAATCTCTGTTTTCCTCTGACTTGTTCTGCCCGATTGTTGACGTAAAAGGCATGACATGCCCAAGGGGACGACGTTGCTTCAATTAGGCCTTGTTGTTGAAGCTCTTGACATTCTTGAATCGCCATTTGTTGATGCTGTGGATTCATTCCTGGATGACTTGCCTTAGTTGGATTGATATCTTCATTTTGCTTGAAGGGAAGAGAAACAAAGAATTCACTTCGGGTCCACAAAGGATGAGGACATTTGGCAAGAAACTCTGTGTGAGAGGTTGCACAAGAATGTTGAATTAGGCGATCCCTAATTGATTGGAATGGATCTGTGGTGAACTGGAAAAAGTTTGGGATTGATTCCCAACTTCTGAAGTGAGCCTTGTAGGCGAGACCTGTAGGTAGGATTCTCAATCCTTGCATCTTTGTATAGACATCGAAGCCTATGATGAGATCTTTCCCGGGGAGTTTAGATCCAATGACTTGGTGTCGTGTGGAGCATCCTGGGAAGAATTCAAGTGTTATAGGCTTGCTGATTAGGTCTGTTTTGAAAACAGCACTATTAGCAGCATGGAAGAATTGTTGTTTCTGCCGCCAATATTCTGTTGGAAGAATGTCAGGGTTCATCATTGAATAGGAGGCACCGGTGTCGAAGAAGGCAGCAACTTTGATTGGTCGTGCATACTTGGAGGGGAAAATCCTCATGGGAACTATTGGGATAGGTTGAGCTATGTTGGCCGATCCTATCTGATAGTTGAGGGATGATTCTTCGAGTTGTTCAAAGGCGCAAATTGAATCTGCTGATGGTTCATCATCAAGAGAAAAGACAGATTCAATGTCATTGTCAGAAAGAGAGAGTCCAGTAATGTCTTCAATGTGAGTGATGAGTTTGGCGGTTTTGCCATGGGGACATTCTTTAGCAAAGTGACCCCTTTTTCCACATTTGTAGCATTTATCAGTGGATTTTCCGATGTGTCGTTTCTTGCGGAGGAATTTGACAAATCATTTCTTTCGTCGTCGGAAAAGAGGTCTAGAATCTTTGGAAAAGATTTTCCTTCGATAGGCCTTGTAAGATTTCCGAGGATGACAAGAGCATGTCTGATTTTCTGGACATTTGATCTGTAAGTCTTTTTTGTTGCAGACTCGATCAAGGTGCTTCGATTGCTTTAGATATTCCTGGAGGAATTTGTTCTGTGAGCACATCTTATCCAGGGCACGAATTGTCAACTGGTAAAGTTCTCCGAGAGTGGTATTTTGAAGGGTCTTGCCGGACTGAGCAAGGAGACGAGTTGTTTCTTCTCCAAGTGGCTCTGGAATGGAGGAGAGATATGCTTGCTTTAGATTAGGGTCATTGATGCCACCGATTTGGTAGAATCGTTGGGACATCCTTTTGAAGTGTTTTTCCAGGTCTTTTTTATCCATGGAACAACATTTCATCTTGAAGAATTCAGCGCGTAACTTTTCTGTTGTCTGAGTGTCTTGTCCACAGAATTCGTTGTAGACGATGGAGAGTGCTTCTTCAATGTTTTCCAGTTGGAGGAATTGGAGTTGGCGATAATCTCCTAGACTTTTCCACCATTCTTGGAGTATGCCTGTGAATCGAGAGGCAAATCCTAGGAGGACAGTCTTGGTTTCCATTCGTGGCTTTTGTGTTTCGATTAGAAGCCATGCTTTAAATTCCTATCATCCCTGACTACCTCTCTCGACCACCTATAAAAGGCCATTCTCAGAACTCAACAAATCTCATCCACATCCCATACATCTTTACGATGGATTCCTCTTCTCATCCACAACAGTTTTTTCCCAGAGATGCCCATGTTATTTTACAAGGAAAAAATACCAAAGAGAAGGCCACCAAACGAGCCATATTCATGCAAAACCAACTCATTAAAAAATATGGCCCAACCATCTACCATGACCTTGGCCTACACCCTGATTTCCCATTTTCCAAGGTTATCCCTTTCAAAGACGCTCTGTACATGCCACGACCACTGGCACATCTTTTTTGGTACCTGACCAGCGTCTACACCATTGCCATTGAAGTCCAAGCCATTGGACTCCGAACCACAATTCGCGCCTACCAGGACAAAGACGACTTTGAACAAGCATACCAAACTCAGGTCCAAGTCCTACAATGGTTTACTCCAGGCCAAACTCAGGTCCAAGTCCTACAATGGTTTGCTCCTCTGGAGTATTGGGATCAACTCCTCACCTCAGAGTGGGATGATATTGTCTTTTCCTTTTATATGCTTAATGTCGAAGGAAAATTGATCAAACCACACAGCTAACCTGATTAGCTGGGCATTAATGGTTTTGTTGGTCTTGAGTAGCTCTTGGGCTATGTGAGGTTGGGCCTGATAAGTTCCTTCGCAAAGGGTCATGCCAAGAAAATCAATTTTGGGTTGCCCAATAATCATTTTCTTTTCAGAGAGCATGATACCATGGGCTTCAGTAATCTGAACGAACTGGGCCAGTAAATCCAAATGGGTTTTTTGATCAGGGGAAAATAGGAGTATGTCGTCTATGTATATTAAGGCATGATTGAGAATTGGGCCATAAATGCGGGTCATGGTTTTTTGGAAGAGAGATGGGGCGGTCTTAAGCCCAAAGGAAAGAACGGTCCATTGAAAAGGAAACTGAAATGAAAAACCTCAAGCTTCAATATGAAGATCTCCAACGGCAAGAAAGCATAAAAGCCGCAGCTGCAGTCTCAGAAACCACTCCATGGCGATTTACTACTATACCAAAGGATCCACAACCTTTGGTAACATCTAAGCCAGCCTCTTCTTCCATGATGCGTCTAAAACAAATATTAGACGAACAAGACCAGGCAAAGCAGGCGAAACAGAAGAAGGCCAAAGCTAAGATGACAGACCTACCTACCCCACAGTTGATGGCACAACGACCAAAGAATCCATTGTCCCATGCCTTACGCCAACAACCACAAACACCCTCCTCATCTCCCGATCACTCTCCTGATTCAGACTTAACAGATTCCTCTGAAGATGAATCAAGCTCTTCACATTCTTCCACCTTCGAAGAATTTTCATCTGAAGAATCCCTTACTGATGATGATGGTCCCTTACACTTAATGGCCCAAGGTACCAAAGAAGAACAGCCTGAAACCTCTCAGGGCTATCAAGTCGAGGAACAAGAGGACGCCCGTCAAGATAATCATGGTGCGAAATCCTCAAAATTCCACACCTTCACCCTTGATGACATTCCTCCTCATCAATGGCATACTAGGTTCCAGGAATTTAAAGCATGGCTTCTAATCGAAACACAAAAGCCACGAATGGAAACCAAGACTGTCCTCCTAGGATTTGCCTCTCGATTCACAGGCATACTCCAAGAATGGTGGAAAAGTCTAGGAGATTATCGCCAACTCCAATTCCTCCAACTGGAAAACATTGAAGAAGCACTCTCCATCGTCTACAACGAATTCTGTGGACAAGACACTCAGACAACAGAAAAGTTACGCGCTGAATTCTTCAAGATAAAATGTTGTTCCATGGATAAAAAAGACCTGGAAAAACACTTCAAAAGGATGTCCCAACGATTCTACCAAATCGGTGGCATCAATGACCCTAATCTAAAGCAAGCATATCTCTCCTCCATTCCAGAGCCACTTGGAGAAGAAACAACTCGTCTCCTTGCTCAGTCCGGCAAGACCCTTCAAAATACCACTCTCGGAGAACTTTACCAGTTGACAATTCGTGCCCTGGATAAGATGTGCTCACAGAACAAATTCCTCCAGGAATATCTAAAACAATCGAAGCACCTTGATCGAGTCTGCAACAAAAAAGACTTACAGATCAAATGTCCAGAAAATCAGACATGCTCTTGTCATCCTCGGAAATCTTACAAGGCCTATCGAAGGAAAATCTTTTCCAAAGATTCTAGACCTCTTTTCCGACGACGAAAGAAACGATTTGTCAAATTCCTCCGCAAGAAACGACACATCGGAAAATCCACTGATAAATGCTACAAATGTGGAAAAAGGGGTCACTTTGCTAAAGAATGTCCCCATGGCAAAACCGCCAAACTCATCACTCACATTGAAGACATTACTGGACTCTCTCTTTCTGACAATGACATTGAATCTGTCTTTTCTCTTGATGATGAACCATCAGCAGATTCAATTTGCGCCTTTGAACAACTCGAAGAATCATCCCTCAACTATCAGATAGGATCGGCCAACATAGCTCAACCTATCCCAATAGTTCCCATGAGGATTTTCCCCTCCAAGTATGCACGACCAATCAAAGTTGCTGCCTTCTTCGACACCGGTGCCTCCTATTCAATGATGAACCCTGACATTCTTCCAACAGAATATTGGCGGCAGAAACAACAATTCTTCCATGCTGCTAATAGTGCTGTTTTCAAAACAGACCTAATCAGCAAGCCTATAACACTTGAATTCTTCCCAGGATGCTCCACACGACACCAAGTCATTGGATCTAAACTCCCCGGGAAAGATCTCATCATAGGCTTCGATGTCTATACAAAGATGCAAGGATTGAGAATCCTACCTACAGGTCTCGCCTACAAGGCTCACTTCAGAAGTTGGGAATCAATCCCAAACTTTTTCCAGTTCACCACAGATCCATTCCAATCAATTAGGGATCGCCTAATTCAACATTCTTGTGCAACCTCTCACACAGAGTTTCTTGCCAAATGTCCTCATCCTTTGTGGACCCGAAGTGAATTCTTTGTTTCTCTTCCCTTCAAGCAAAATGAAGATATCAATCCAACTAAGGCAAGTCATCCAGGAATGAATCCACAGCATCAACAAATGGCGATTCAAGAATGTCAAGAGCTTCAACAACAAGGCCTAATTGAAGCAACGTCGTCCCCTTGGGCATGTCATGCCTTTTACGTCAACAATCGGGCAGAACAAGTCAGAGGAAAACAGAGATTAGTCATCAACTACAAGCCATTAAACCAATTTTTGGCAGATGACAAATTTCCTCTTCCCAACCGAAATACTTTGTTCTCAAACCTCACCAATGCCAGGGTATTCTCAAAGTTTGACTTAAAAGCAGGTTTTTGGCAACTGGGAATAAAGCCAGAAGACCGGCCCAAAACAGCTTTTTCTATCCCAAACCACCATTTCCAATGGACCGTTCTTTCCTTTGGGCTTAAGACCGCCCCATCTCTCTTCCAAAAAACCATGACCCGCATTTATGGCCCAATTCTCAATCATGCCTTAATATACATAGACGACATACTCCTATTTTCCCCTGATCAAAAAACCCATTTGGATTTACTGGCCCAGTTCGTTCAGATTACTGAAGCCCATGGTATCATGCTCTCTGAAAAGAAAATGATTATTGGGCAACCCAAAATTGATTTTCTTGGCATGACCCTTTGCGAAGGAACTTATCAGGCCCAACCTCACATAGCCCAAGAGCTACTCAAATTCCCTGACAAGGACTTTTCAAAGGTCCAAATCCAACAGTTTTTGGGAATTATCAATTATCTTCGAGACTTCGTGCCGAAGATATCAAAATTGACCAGTCCTCTCACACACCTTTTGAGGAAATATGCTCCACCATGGGATAATGGGCATACTACAGCTGTCAAAAATCTTAAACAGATCATGCAGACCCTACCACCATTGTCTATCCCATCCGATGGAAAAAGGATCGTACAGACAGATGCCAGCAACACTCACTGGGGGGCCATTCTCCTTGACGAAGACACGAATAAAGCAAGAAGAATATGCGGATATAAAAGCGGATCTTTTAAAGATTCGCAGCAGCATTATCACTCTACTTTCAAGGAGCTACTCGCAATCAAACATGGAATCTCAAAATTTGAGTTCCACCTCATTGGCCACCACTTCCTGGTCGAAACTGACTCAGCAGTTGCAGCAGGAATGATCAAGATCAAGACCAACAAAACCATTAATGCCCAGCTAATCAGGTTAGCTGTGTGGTTTGATCAATTTTCCTTCGACATTAAGCATATAAAAGGAAAAAACAATATCATCCCTGACTACCTCTCTCGACCACCTATAAAAGGCCATTCTCAGAACTCAACAAATCTCATCCACATCCCATACATCTTTACGATGGATTCCTCTTCTCATCCACAACAGTTTTTTCCCAGAGATGCCCATGTTATTTTACAAGGAAAAAATACCAAAGAGAAGGCCACCAAACGAGCCATATTCATGCAAAACCAACTCATTAAAAAATATGGCCCAACCATCTACCATGACCTTGGCCTACACCCTGATTTCCCATTTTCCAAGGTTATCCCTTTCAAAGACGCTCTGTACATGCCACGACCACTGGCACATCTTTTTTGGTACCTGACCAGCGTCTACACCATTGCCATTGAAGTCCAAGCCATTGGACTCCGAACCACAATTCGCGCCTACCAGGACAAAGACGACTTTGAACAAGCATACCAAACTCAGGTCCAAGTCCTACAATGGTTTGCTCCTCTGGAGTATTGGGATCAACTCCTCACCTCAGAGTGGGAAAAGCTTAAGGGACCCAGACAAGCATTTTTGTACCCATACAAACCAAAGGATCCCCAAGCAATCATTCCCCTCCACTGCTATGTCATCCTGCTTATCACCCTCTCTGCCAAACTCAATCCTGACGGAACCATCACCACTAATCCGTCCATTGAAGTTTTCAGTGCAAAGGAAGAACCCCTTTCAGGGCCAGGGCCAGACAAGACACAAAGGGAAATTCAAAAAATTTTATTTGAAAAAAACCAGACAATTCCTGATTCCCTTTGGCCCACACCAGACGAAGATGCCCCGTGGGAAAAGTTTTCCCCCATTTACGGTGAAAAGATTGAAAAGGCCTTAAAAATATTCGCTGGTACCACCACTGATAAAGAAGACCCCACACAACTCAGCAGCACCAAACGACTTTACACCCCCACTGACACGGAAGGAGTACTTTATTACAATAATCCAGCCTTCCAAGATTCGCAAGATCCCTATATGAGTGACTCTTATCTGTTTGACACTCTACCTTCCACTCACTCCTCTTCACAAAAGCTTTTGTGGTCCTGCTATGACACGTGTCCACCAATGGATGAAGATGAAGTCGACGAAGCACTACGTAAAGCCCGAAACAACTCCTGGCTGGATGACAACTGTGATGACAGCTGTGACACCGACTAGAGAGCCACCCCTTTGCCATTACTTTGTAAAATAAGTGCGCTAGGACCACCACATGTCCTTTCTTTTACTTTTGAGTGTAACCTTATCTTAAGTGAGCTGTATTCTAGCTGTACTCCACCCTCTGTAAACAAGACCACCACGTGGTCTCTTCTTTTCTGTTCAGAGCACTAGGCTCTCCTAGATATAAATATGTAACCCCTCTCACCAAGAGAGGCATCGAGCTTTGACAAGCTTTCCTCTTGTAAAATCATATGCAATATACATTTCTTTCTGAAAACATGAGTTTCTAAACTTTCAATAAAGATTCAAGATCAGGAATGAACGGATCTTGGTCCATTTCTGAGAAGTCCCTCGGTGTCCCAAATCCGATAAGCCAGGTCGTAAATCCCTATAAATGCCAAGAGGGCGAGACAAGGGTAGATAATCTTCTCGGGACAAAGACTCCAAGTCACTCCTCCTAAACCTGGTATCAGAGCCCTGTTCATTCTGTTTTTGAATCTTTATTCTCATAATCATGAACCCAGAATCTTCAAACTCTTCTTCTACTTCTTCTTCCTTACCTCTTGTACCTTCCTTCAGAAAATCCACCTCTTCAAAGCTAGACTTTCTCTATGAAATCTCTTATCTCCCTGATGAAAGCAAAATTAATTCTGAATCTCTTCCATTGATAAATCCTTATCATGCCTTCATGAAAAGTTCTAAACCTTTCTCCCAGTCCATAAAAGCTCTCATAAGACCTTCGTACAAAGCTCCTAAAGAGTATGTTCAAGCCTCTAAGTTCAGCCAATGTCAACTCCCAGCTGTCTCTCACGAACAACTGGTGACTTTACAAATTCCATCTGAACTACCACCTCACTGGATTTCTCAAGGCTACACCCATATTCACTTTGGGGCAATCCGCCTTGCCCTTACATATCATGCCAGAAAGGGTTTACCAATTTCAGCTCGTATTGGTTTACTTGATACCCGCTTGAGAAAGTACCAACAAGCAAGTATTGCTACTATTGAGACCACCCTCAATGCAGGAACTGTGATTATCACACTGTTCCCGAATTTCAACATGTCTCTTATGGATAAGCGTCTTTTAGATGCTCTCAAAGTACAGGTCCAGATCGTTGGTGTTGACCAGGATCCAAACTCCATTGGATCTACTCTCCACTATCAGATGGCTTACCGCCTCCAAGATCATGCACTTGATCTAGCACTTCCAGCTTCCACAGATGCGTTGATGATCAAGGTCGACTCAGACCAAGTCCCAGTTTGTACCCACATCTCAAGGCAGATCACCACTGACGAACTCCAGAAGTTGCTGCCTAGCTCGTGGATCACAAACTATGAAAAGGCTCAGCAAGTTCCTCCCCTTATGCACTTGAAGGAACCAACATACAAGACTCTTGCTGACGGAAACACAGAGATAATCTTTGACAGAAGTGAAAGCTCCTCTCATGGCCTTTTCACTACCCAATACATGATGACTCATGTTTCTCACCCTCCTTTAATGGCCGAAGTCCCCTCCTTTAACAACCATGGCGATCCAGTCTATGCTTTCCAGTCCCATAATGGTCACTGTTATTGGGATGTTTGTGACTGTCCTGATTGTTCTAAACCCAACGAACACTATGAACCACGTCGCCCTAAAAAGCAAAGTTCGGGGAAAAGGCTTAAACAGAAATACCTCCAAGGTGATCAGTCCGTAGGACTTCTTGGACAATCTTCAGGGAAATTTGACTATCTAGTCACCTATTCTGCCCCTGACCACTTTGGTAAACCTGTCCCAAACCCCACTGGTTGGAGCACTGCAACCAATAAGCCTGAACCTCCATTACCTCCTAATCAGACTCCTATTCCCGCTTACATGATGGGATCTCTTCCCTCCTCCTCTTCTCCATACGATGAGGACTTTCCACCAATTCGGTCATATCAATCTCAAGATGGTACCATTGCACATCAACCAAGGATTGCAAATCCCACTACAAGAGAAGCTGATGGATCCACTAAACGAGTCTCTCCTGCTGAAGCCACTCTTAATTGGCAATCTGAGAATATGATCTCTCAGAACAAGATCTTACAAAAGATCGAGACACGTACAGCACAGCTCAAGCTGGATGTCCAAGAATCCCAGCACTTTATCATTCAAAGTTTATCGACGAAAATCCAGCAAGTCCATGAAGAACTTATGTTGCTAATCAAGTCCTCTGCAGTCTCAACAAGCCTCTTCATTGAAAAGGAAACTGAAATGAAAAACCTCAAGCTTCAATATGAAGATCTCCAACGGCAAGAAAGCATAAAAGCCGCAGCTGCAGTCGCAGAAACCACTCCATGGCGATTTACTACTATACCAAAGGATCCACAACCTTTGGTAACATCTAAGCCAGCCTCTTCTTCCATGATGCGTCTAAAACAAATATTAGACGAACAAGACCAGGCAAAGCAGGCGAAACAGAAGAAGGCCAAAGCTAAGATGACAGACCTACCTACCCCACAGTTGATGGCACAACGACCAAAGAATCCATTGTCCCATGCCTTACGCCAACAACCACAAACACCCTCCTCATCTCCCGATCACTCTCCTGATTCAGACTTAACAGATTCCTCTGAAGATGAATCAAGCTCTTCACATTCTTCCACCTTCGAAGAATTTTCATCTGAAGAATCCCTTACTGATGATGATGGTCCCTTACACTTAATGGCCCAAGGTACCAAAGAAGAACAGCCTGAAACCTCTCAGGGCTATCAAGTCGAGGAACAAGAGGACGCCCGTCAAGATAATCATGGTGCGAAATCCTCAAAATTCCACACCTTCACCCTTGATGACATTCCTCACCAGGTTTAGGAGGAGTGACTTGGAGTCTTTGTCCCGAGAAGATTATCTACCCTTGTCTCGCCCTCTTGGCATTTATAGGGATTTACGACCTGGCTTATCGGATTTGGGACACCGAGGGACTTCTCAGAAATGGACCAAGATCCGTTCATTTCTGATCTTGAATCTTTATTGAAAGTTTAGAAACTCATGTTTTCAGAAAGAAATGTATATTGCATATGATTTTACAAGAGGAAAGCTTGTCAAAGCTCGATGCCTCTCTTGGTGAGAGGGGTTACATATTTATATCTAGGAGAGCCTAGTGCTCTGAACAGAAAAGAAGAGACCACGTGGTGGTCTTGTTTACAGAGGGTGGAGTACAGCTAGAATACAGCTCACTTAAGATAAGGTTACACTCAAAAGTAAAAGAAAGGACATGTGGTGGTCCTAGCGCACTTATTTTACAAAGTAATGGCAAAGGGGTGGCTCTCTAGTCGGTGTCACAGCTGTCATCACAGTTGTCATCCAGCCAGGAGTTGTTTCGGGCTTCACGTAGTGCTTCGTCGACTTCATCTTCATCCATTGGTGGACACGCGTCATAGCAGGACCACAAAAGCTTTTGTGAAGAGGAGTGAGTGGAAGGTAGAGTGTCAAACAGATAAGAGTCACTCATATAGGGATCTTGCGAATCTTGGAAGGCTGGATTATTGTAATAAAGTACTCCTTCCGTGTCAGTGGGGGTGTAAAGTCGTTTGGTGCTGCTGAGTTGTGTGGGGTCTTCTTTATCAGTGGTGGTACCAGCGAATATTTTTAAGGCCTTTTCAATCTTTTCACCGTAAATGGGGGAAAACTTTTCCCACGGGGCATCTTCGTCTGGTGTGGGCCAAAGGGAATCAGGAATTGTCTGGTTTTTTTCAAATAAAATTTTTTGAATTTCCCTTTGTGTCTTGTCTGGCCCTGAAAGGGGTTCTTCCTTTGCACTGAAAACTTCAATGGACGGATTAGTGGTGATGGTTCCGTCAGGATTGAGTTTGGCAGAGAGGGTGATAAGCAGGATGACATAGCAGTGGAGGGGAATGATTGCTTGGGGATCCTTTGGTTTGTATGGGTACAAAAATGCTTGTCTGGGTCCCTTAAGCTTTTCCCACTCTGAGGTGAGGAGTTGATCCCAATACTCCAGAGGAGCAAACCATTGTAGGACTTGGACCTGAGTTTGGTATGCTTGTTCAAAGTCGTCTTTGTCCTGGTAGGCGCGAATTGTGGTTCGGAGTCCAATGGCTTGGACTTCAATGGCAATGGTGTAGACGCTGGTCAGGTACCAAAAAAGATGTGCCAGTGGTCGTGGCATGTACAGAGCGTCTTTGAAAGGGATAACCTTGGAAAATGGGAAATCAGGGTGTAGGCCAAGGTCATGGTAGATGGTTGGGCCATATTTTTTAATGAGTTGGTTTTGCATGAATATGGCTCGTTTGGTGGCCTTCTCTTTGGTATTTTTTCCTTGTAAAATAACATGGGCATCTCTGGGAAAAAACTGTTGTGGATGAGAAGAGGAATCCATCGTAAAGATGTATGGGATGTGGATGAGATTTGCTGAGTTCTGAGAATGGCCTTTTATAGGTGGTCGAGAGAGGTAGTCAGGGATGATATTGTCTTTTCCTTTTATATGCTTAATGTCGAAGGAAAATTGATCAAACCACACAGCTAACCTGATTAGCTGGGCATTAATGGTTTTGTTGGTCTTGATCTTGATCATTCCTGCTGCAACTGCTGAGTCAGTTTCGACCAGGAAGTGGTGGCCAATGAGGTGGAACTCAAATTTCGAGATTCCATGTTTGATTGCGAGTAGCTCCTTGAAAGTAGAGTGATAATGCTGCTGCGAATCTTTAAAAGATCCGCTTTTATATCCGCATATCCTTCTTGCTTTATTCGTGTCTTCTTCAAGGAGAATGGCCCCCCAGTGAGTGTTGCTGGCATCTGTCTGTACGATCCTTTTTCCATCGGATGGGATAGACAATGGTGGTAGGGTCTGCATGATCTGTTTAAGATTTTTGACAGCTGTAGTATGCCCATTATCCCATGGTGGAGCATATTTCCTCAAAAGGTGTGTGAGAGGACTGGTCAATTTTGATATCTTCGGCACGAAGTCTCGAAGATAATTGATAATTCCCAAAAACTGTTGGATTTGGACCTTTGAAAAGTCCTTGTCAGGGAATTTGAGTAGCTCTTGGGCTATGTGAGGTTGGGCCTGATAAGTTCCTTCGCAAAGGGTCATGCCAAGAAAATCAATTTTGGGTTGCCCAATAATCATTTTCTTTTCAGAGAGCATGATACCATGGGCTTCAGTAATCTGAACGAACTGGGCCAGTAAATCCAAATGGGTTTTTTGATCAGGGGAAAATAGGAGTATGTCGTCTATGTATATTAAGGCATGATTGAGAATTGGGCCATAAATGCGGGTCATGGTTTTTTGGAAGAGAGATGGGGCGGTCTTAAGCCCAAAGGAAAGAACGGTCCATTGGAAATGGTGGTTTGGGATAGAAAAAGCTGTTTTGGGCCGGTCTTCTGGCTTTATTCCCAGTTGCCAAAAACCTGCTTTTAAGTCAAACTTTGAGAATACCCTGGCATTGGTGAGGTTTGAGAACAAAGTATTTCGGTTGGGAAGAGGAAATTTGTCATCTGCCAAAAATTGGTTTAATGGCTTGTAGTTGATGACTAATCTCTGTTTTCCTCTGACTTGTTCTGCCCGATTGTTGACGTAAAAGGCATGACATGCCCAAGGGGACGACGTTGCTTCAATTAGGCCTTGTTGTTGAAGCTCTTGACATTCTTGAATCGCCATTTGTTGATGCTGTGGATTCATTCCTGGATGACTTGCCTTAGTTGGATTGATATCTTCATTTTGCTTGAAGGGAAGAGAAACAAAGAATTCACTTCGGGTCCACAAAGGATGAGGACATTTGGCAAGAAACTCTGTGTGAGAGGTTGCACAAGAATGTTGAATTAGGCGATCCCTAATTGATTGGAATGGATCTGTGGTGAACTGGAAAAAGTTTGGGATTGATTCCCAACTTCTGAAGTGAGCCTTGTAGGCGAGACCTGTAGGTAGGATTCTCAATCCTTGCATCTTTGTATAGACATCGAAGCCTATGATGAGATCTTTCCCGGGGAGTTTAGATCCAATGACTTGGTGTCGTGTGGAGCATCCTGGGAAGAATTCAAGTGTTATAGGCTTGCTGATTAGGTCTGTTTTGAAAACAGCACTATTAGCAGCATGGAAGAATTGTTGTTTCTGCCGCCAATATTCTGTTGGAAGAATGTCAGGGTTCATCATTGAATAGGAGGCACCGGTGTCGAAGAAGGCAGCAACTTTGATTGGTCGTGCATACTTGGAGGGGAAAATCCTCATGGGAACTATTGGGATAGGTTGAGCTATGTTGGCCGATCCTATCTGATAGTTGAGGGATGATTCTTCGAGTTGTTCAAAGGCGCAAATTGAATCTGCTGATGGTTCATCATCAAGAGAAAAGACAGATTCAATGTCATTGTCAGAAAGAGAGAGTCCAGTAATGTCTTCAATGTGAGTGATGAGTTTGGCGGTTTTGCCATGGGGACATTCTTTAGCAAAGTGACCCCTTTTTCCACATTTGTAGCATTTATCAGTGGATTTTCCGATGTGTCGTTTCTTGCGGAGGAATTTGACAAATCGTTTCTTTCGTCGTCGGAAAAGAGGTCTAGAATCTTTGGAAAAGATTTTCCTTCGATAGGCCTTGTAAGATTTCCGAGGATGACAAGAGCATGTCTGATTTTCTGGACATTTGATCTGTAAGTCTTTTTTGTTGCAGACTCGATCAAGGTGCTTCGATTGTTTTAGATATTCCTGGAGGAATTTGTTCTGTGAGCACATCTTATCCAGGGCACGAATTGTCAACTGGTAAAGTTCTCCGAGAGTGGTATTTTGAAGGGTCTTGCCGGACTGAGCAAGGAGACGAGTTGTTTCTTCTCCAAGTGGCTCTGGAATGGAGGAGAGATATGCTTGCTTTAGATTAGGGTCATTGATGCCACCGATTTGGTAGAATCGTTGGGACATCCTTTTGAAGTGTTTTTCCAGGTCTTTTTATCCATGGAACAACATTTTATCTTGAAGAATTCAGCGCGTAACTTTTCTGTTGTCTGAGTGTCTTGTCCACAGAATTCGTTGTAGACGATGGAGAGTGCTTCTTCAATGTTTTCCAGTTGGAGGAATTGGAGTTGGCGATAATCTCCTAGACTTTTCCACCATTCTTGGAGTATGCCTGTGAATCGAGAGGCAAATCCTAGGAGGACAGTCTTGGTTTCCATTCGTGGCTTTTGTGTTTCGATTAGAAGCCATGCTTTAAATTCCTGGAACCTAGTATGCCATTGATGAGGAGGAATGTCATCAAGGGTGAAGGTGTGGAATTTTGAGGATTTCGCACCATGATTATCTTGACGGGCGTCCTCTTGTTCCTCGACTTGATAGCCCTGAGAGGTTTCAGGCTGTTCTTCTTTGGTACCTTGGGCCATTAAGTGTAAGGGACCATCATCATCAGTAAGGGATTCTTCAGATGAAAATTCTTCGAAGGTGGAAGAATGTGAAGAGCTTGATTCATCTTCAGAGGAATCTGTTAAGTCTGAATCAGGAGAGTGATCGGGAGATGAGGAGGGTGTTTGTGGTTGTTGGCGTAAGGCATGGGACAATGGATTCTTTGGTCGTTGTGCCATCAACTGTGGGGTAGGTAGGTCTGTCATCTTAGCTTTGGCCTTCTTCTGTTTCGCCTGCTTTGCCTGGTCTTGTTCGTCTAATATTTGTTTTAGACGCATCATGGAAGAAGAGGCTGGCTTAGATGTTACCAAAGGTTGTGGATCCTTTGGTATAGTAGTAAATCGCCATGGAGTGGTTTCTGCGACTGCAGCTGCGGCTTTTATGCTTTCTTGCCGTTGGAGATCTTCATATTGAAGCTTGAGGTTTTTCATTTCAGTTTCCTTTTCAATGAAGAGGCTTGTTGAGACTGCAGAGGACTTGATTAGCAACATAAGTTCTTCATGGACTTGCTGGATTTTCGCCGATAAACTTTGAATGATAAAGTGCTGGGATTCTTGGACATCCAGCTTGAGCTGTGCTGTACGTGTCTCGATCTTTTGTAAGATCTTGTTCTGAGAGATCATATTCTCAGATTGCCAATTAAGAGTGGCTTCAGCAGGAGAGACTCGTTTAGTGGATCCATCAGCTTCTCTTGTAGTGGGATTTGCAATCCTTGGTTGATGTGCAATGGTACCATCCTGAGATTGATATGACCGAATTGGTGGAAAGTCCTCATCGTATGGAGAAGAGGAGGAGGGAAGAGATCCCATCATGTAAGCGGGAATAGGAGTCTGATTAGGAGGTAATGGAGGTTCAGGCTTATTGGTTGCAGTGCTCCAACCAGTGGGGTTTGGAACAGGTTTACCAAAGTGGTCAGGGACAGAATAGGTGACTAGATAGTCAAATTTCCCTGAAGATTGTCCAAGAAGTCCTACGGACTGATCACCTTGGAGGTATTTCTGTTTAAGCCTTTTTCCTGAACTTTGCTTTTTAGGGCGACGTGGTTCATAGTGTTCGTTGGGTTTAGAACAATCAGGACAGTCACAAACATCCCAATAACAGTGACCATTATGGGACTGGAAAGCATAGACTGGATCGCCATGGTTGTTAAAGGAGGGGACTTCGGCCATTAAAGGAGGGTGAGAAACATGAGTCATCATGTATTGGGTAGTGAAAAGGCCATGAGAGGAGCTTTCACTTCTGTCAAAGATTATCTCTGTGTTTCCGTCAGCAAGAGTCTTGTATGTTGGTTCCTTCAAGTGCATAAGGGGAGGAACTTGCTGAGCCTTTTCATAGTTTGTGATCCACGAGCTAGGCAGCAACTTCTGGAGTTCGTCAGTGGTGATCTGCCTTGGGATGTGGGTACAAACTGGGACTTGGTCTGAGTCGACCTTGATCATCAACGCATCTGTGGAAGCTGGAAGTGCTAGATCAAGTGCATGATCTTGGAGGCGGTAAGCCATCTGATAGTGGAGAGTAGATCCAATGGAGTTTGGATCCTGGTCAACACCAACGATCTGGACCTGTACTTTGAGAGCATCTAAAAGACGCTTATCCATAAGAGACATGTTGAAATTCGGGAACAGTGTGATAATCACAGTTCCTGCATTGAGGGTGGTCTCAATAGTAGCAATGCTTGCTTGTTGGTACTTTCTCAAACGGGTATCAAGTAAACCAATACGAGCTGAAATTGGTAAACCCTTTCTGGCATGATATGTAAGGGCAAGGCGGATTGCCCCAAAGTGAATATGGGTGTAGCCTTGAGAAATCCAGTGAGGTGGTAGTTCAGATGGAATTTGTAAAGTCACCAGTTGTTCGTGAGAGACAGCTGGGAGTTGACATTGGCTGAACTTAGAGGCTTGAACATACTCTTTAGGAGCTTTGTACGAAGGTCTTATGAGAGCTTTTATGGACTGGGAGAAAGGTTTAGAACTTTTCATGAAGGCATGATAAGGATTTATCAATGGAAGAGATTCAGAATTAATTTTGCTTTCATCAGGGAGATAAGAGATTTCATAGAGAAAGTCTAGCTTTGAAGAGGTGGATTTTCTGATGAAATCTCTTATCTCCCTGATGAAAGCAAAATTAATTCTGAATCTCTTCCATTGATAAACCCTTATCATGCCTTCATGAAAAGTTCTAAACCTTTCTCCCAGTCCATAAAAGCTCTCATAAGACCTTCGTACAAAGCTCCTAAAGAGTATGTTCAAGCCTCTAAGTTCAGCCAATGTCAACTCCCAGCTGTCTCTCACGAACAACTGGTGACTTTACAAATTCCATCTGAACTACCACCTCACTGGATTTCTCAAGGCTACACCCATATTCACTTTGGGGCAATCCGCCTTGCCCTTACATATCATGCCAGAAAGGGTTTACCAATTTCAGCTCGTATTGGTTTACTTGATACCCGCTTGAGAAAGTACCAACAAGCAAGTATTGCTACTATTGAGACCACCCTCAATGCAGGAACTGTGATTATCACACTGTTCCCGAATTTCAACATGTCTCTTATGGATAAGCGTCTTTTAGATGCTCTCAAAGTACAGGTCCAGATCGTTGGTGTTGACCAGGATCCAAACTCCATTGGATCTACTCTCCACTATCAGATGGCTTACCGCCTCCAAGATCATGCACTTGATCTAGCACTTCCAGCTTCCACAGATGCGTTGATGATCAAGGTCGACTCAGACCAAGTCCCAGTTTGTACCCACATCCCAAGGCAGATCACCACTGACGAACTCCAGAAGTTGCTGCCTAGCTCGTGGATCACAAACTATGAAAAGGCTCAGCAAGTTCCTCCCCTTATGCACTTGAAGGAACCAACATACAAGACTCTTGCTGACGGAAACACAGAGATAATCTTTGACAGAAGTGAAAGCTCCTCTCATGGCCTTTTCACTACCCAATACATGATGACTCATGTTTCTCACCCTCCTTTAATGGCCGAAGTCCCCTCCTTTAACAACCATGGCGATCCAGTCTATGCTTTCCAGTCCCATAATGGTCACTGTTATTGGGATGTTTGTGACTGTCCTGATTGTTCTAAACCCAACGAACACTATGAACCACGTCGCCCTAAAAAGCAAAGTTTGGGGAAAAGGCTTAAACAGAAATACCTCCAAGGTGATCAGTCCGTAGGACTTCTTGGACAATCTTCAGGGAAATTTGACTATCTAGTCACCTATTCTGCCCCTGACCACTTTGGTAAACCTGTTCCAAACCCCACTGGTTGGAGCACTGCAACCAATAAGCCTGAACCTCCATTACCTCCTAATCAGACTCCTATTCCCGCTTACATGATGGGATCTCTTCCCTCCTCCTCTTCTCCATATGATGAGGACTTTCCACCAATTCGGTCATATCAATCTCAGGATGGTACCATTGCACATCAACCAAGGATTGCAAATCCCACTACAAGAGAAGCTGATGGATCTACTAAACGAGTCTCTCCTGCTGAAGCCACTCTTAATTGGCAGTCTGAGAATATGATCTCTCAGAACAAGATCTTACAAAAGATTGAGACACGTACAGCACAGCTCAAGCTGGATGTCCAAGAATCCCAGCACTTTATCATTCAAAGTTTATCGGCGAAAATCCAGCAAGTCCATGAAGAACTTATGTTGCTAATCAAGTCCTCTGCAGTCTCAACAAGCCTCTTCATTGAAAAGGAAACAGAAATGAAAAACCTCAAGCTTCAATATGAAGATCTCCAACGGCAAGAAAGCATAAAAGCCGCAGCTGCAGTCGCAGAAACCACTCCATGGCGTTTTACTACTATGCCAAAGGATCCACAACCTTTGGTAACATCTAAGCCAGCCTCTTCTTCCATGATGCGTCTAAAACAAATATTAGACGAACAAGACCAGGCAAAGCAGGCGAAACAGAAGAAGGCCAAAGCTAAGATGACAGACCTACCTACCCCACAGTTGATGGCACAACGACCAAAGAATCCATTGTCCCATGCCTTACGCCAACAACCACAAACACCCTCCTCATCTCCCGATCACTCTCCTGATTCAGACTTAACAGATTCCTCTGAAGATGAATCAAGCTCTTCACATTCTTCCACCTTCGAAGAATTTTCATCTGAAGAATCCCTTACTGATGATGATGGTCCCTTACACTTAATGGCCCAAGGTACCAAAGAAGAACAGCCTGAAACCTCTCAGGGCTATCAAGTCGAGGAACAAGAGGACGCCCGTCAAGATAATCATGGTGCGAAATCCTCAAAATTCCACACCTTCACCCTTGATGACATTCCTCCTCATCAATGGCATACTAGGTTCCAGGAATTTAAAGCATGGCTTCTAATCGAAACACAAAAGCCACGAATGGAAACCAAGACTGTCCTCCTAGGATTTGCCTCTCGATTCACAGGCATACTCCAAGAATGGTGGAAAAGTCTAGGAGATTATCGCCAACTCCAATTCCTCCAACTGGAAAACATTGAAGAAGCACTCTCCATCGTCTACAACGAATTCTGTGGACAAGACACTCAGACAACAGAAAAGTTACGCGCTGAATTCTTCAAGATAAAATGTTGTTCCATGGATAAAAAAGACCTGGAAAAACACTTCAAAAGGATGTCCCAACGATTCTACCAAATCGGTGGCATCAATGACCCTAATCTAAAGCAAGCATATCTCTCCTCCATTCCAGAGCCACTTGGAGAAGAAACAACTCGTCTCCTTGCTCAGTCCGGCAAGACCCTTCAAAATACCACTCTCGGAGAACTTTACCAGTTGACAATTCGTGCCCTGGATAAGATGTGCTCACAGAACAAATTCCTCCAGGAATATCTAAAGCAATCGAAGCACCTTGATCGAGTCTGCAACAAAAAAGACTTACAGATCAAATGTCCAGAAAATCAGACATGCTCTTGTCATCCTCGGAAATCTTACAAGGCCTATCGAAGGAAAATCTTTTCCAAAGATTCTAGACCTCTTTTCCGACGACGAAAGAAACGATTTGTCAAATTCCTCCGCAAGAAACGACACATCGGAAAATCCACTGATAAATGCTACAAATGTGGAAAAAGGGGTCACTTTGCTAAAGAATGTCCCCATGGCAAAACCGCCAAACTCATCACTCACATTGAAGACATTACTGGACTCTCTCTTTCTGACAATGACATTGAATCTGTCTTTTCTCTTGATGATGAACCATCAGCAGATTCAATTTGCGCCTTTGAACAACTCGAAGAATCATCCCTCAACTATCAGATAGGATCGGCCAACATAGCTCAACCTATCCCAATAGTTCCCATGAGGATTTTCCCCTCCAAGTATGCACGACCAATCAAAGTTGCTGCCTTCTTCGACACCGGTGCCTCCTATTCAATGATGAACCCTGACATTCTTCCAACAGAATATTGGCGGCAGAAACAACAATTCTTCCATGCTGCTAATAGTGCTGTTTTCAAAACAGACCTAATCAGCAAGCCTATAACACTTGAATTCTTCCCAGGATGCTCCACACGACACCAAGTCATTGGATCTAAACTCCCCGGGAAAGATCTCATCATAGGCTTCGATGTCTATACAAAGATGCAAGGATTGAGAATCCTACCTACAGGTCTCGCCTACAAGGCTCACTTCAGAAGTTGGGAATCAATCCCAAACTTTTTCCAGTTCACCACAGATCCATTCCAATCAATTAGGGATCGCCTAATTCAACATTCTTGTGCAACCTCTCACACAGAGTTTCTTGCCAAATGTCCTCATCCTTTGTGGACCCGAAGTGAATTCTTTGTTTCTCTTCCCTTCAAGCAAAATGAAGATATCAATCCAACTAAGGCAAGTCATCCAGGAATGAATCCACAGCATCAACAAATGGCGATTCAAGAATGTCAAGAGCTTCAACAACAAGGCCTAATTGAAGCAACGTCGTCCCCTTGGGCATGTCATGCCTTTTACGTCAACAATCGGGCAGAACAAGTCAGAGGAAAACAGAGATTAGTCATCAACTACAAGCCATTAAACCAATTTTTGGCAGATGACAAATTTCCTCTTCCCAACCGAAATACTTTGTTCTCAAACCTCACCAATGCCAGGGTATTCTCAAAGTTTGACTTAAAAGCAGGTTTTTGGCAACTGGGAATAAAGCCAGAAGACCGGCCCAAAACAGCTTTTTCTATCCCAAACCACCATTTCCAATGGACCGTTCTTTCCTTTGGGCTTAAGACCGCCCCATCTCTCTTCCAAAAAACCATGACCCGCATTTATGGCCCAATTCTCAATCATGCCTTAATATACATAGACGACATACTCCTATTTTCCCCTGATCAAAAAACCCATTTGGATTTACTGGCCCAGTTCGTTCAGATTACTGAAGCCCATGGTATCATGCTCTCTGAAAAGAAAATGATTATTGGGCAACCCAAAATTGATTTTCTTGGCATGACCCTTTGCGAAGGAACTTATCAGGCCCAACCTCACATAGCCCAAGAGCTACTCAAATTCCCTGACAAGGACTTTTCAAAGGTCCAAATCCAACAGTTTTTGGGAATTATCAATTATCTTCGAGACTTCGTGCCGAAGATATCAAAATTGACCAGTCCTCTCACACACCTTTTGAGGAAAGATGCTCCACCATGGGATAATGGGCATACTACAGCTGTCAAAAATCTTAAACAGATCATGCAGACCCTACCACCATTGTCTATCCCATCCGATGGAAAAAGGATCGTACAGACAGATGCCAGCAACACTCACTGGGGGGCCATTCTCCTTGAAGAAGACACGAATAAAGCAAGAAGGATATGCGGATATAAAAGCGGATCTTTTAAAGATTCGCAGCAGCATTATCACTCTACTTTCAAGGAGCTACTCGCAATCAAACATGGAATCTCGAAATTTGAGTTCCACCTCATTGGCCACCACTTCCTGGTCGAAACTGACTCAGCAGTTGCAGCAGGAATGATCAAGATCAAGACCAACAAAACCATTAATGCCCAGCTAATCAGGTTAGCTGTGTGGTTTGATCAATTTTCCTTCGACATTAAGCATATAAAAGGAAAAGACAATATCATCCCTGACTACCTCTCTCGACCACCTATAAAAGGCCATTCTCAGAACTCAGCAAATCTCATCCACATCCCATACATCTTTACGATGGATTCCTCTTCTCATCCACAACAGTTTTTTCCCAGAGATGCCCATGTTATTTTACAAGGAAAAAATACCAAAGAGAAGGCCACCAAACGAGCCATATTCATGCAAAACCAACTCATTAAAAAATATGGCCCAACCATCTACCATGACCTTGGCCTACACCCTGATTTCCCATTTTCCAAGGTTATCCCTTTCAAAGACGCTCTGTACATGCCACGACCACTGGCACATCTTTTTTGGTACCTGACCAGCGTCTACACCATTGCCATTGAAGTCCAAGCCATTGGACTCCGAACCACAATTCGCGCCTACCAGGACAAAGACGACTTTGAACAAGCATACCAAACTCAGGTCCAAGTCCTACAATGGTTTGCTCCTCTGGAGTATTGGGATCAACTCCTCACCTCAGAGTGGGAAAAGCTTAAGGGACCCAGACAAGCATTTTTGTACCCATACAAACCAAAGGATCCCCAAGCAATCATTCCCCTCCACTGCTATGTCATCCTGCTTATCACCCTCTCTGCCAAACTCAATCCTGACGGAACCATCACCACTAATCCGTCCATTGAAGTTTTCAGTGCAAAGGAAGAACCCCTTTCAGGGCCAGACAAGACACAAAGGGAAATTCAAAAAATTTTATTTGAAAAAAACCAGACAATTCCTGATTCCCTTTGGCCCACACCAGACGAAGATGCCCCGTGGGAAAAGTTTTCCCCCATTTACGGTGAAAAGATTGAAAAGGCCTTAAAAATATTCGCTGGTACCACCACTGATAAAGAAGACCCCACACAACTCAGCAGCACCAAACGACTTTACACCCCCACTGACACGGAAGGAGTACTTTATTACAATAATCCAGCCTTCCAAGATTCGCAAGATCCCTATATGAGTGACTCTTATCTGCTTGACACTCTACCTTCCACTCACTCCTCTTCACAAAAGCTTTTGTGGTCCTGCTATGACACGTGTCCACCAATGGATGAAGATGAAGTCGACGAAGCACTACGTGAAGCCCGAAACAACTCCTGGCTGGATGACAACTGTGATGACAGCTGTGACACCGACTAGAGAGCCACCCCTTTGCCATTACTTTGTAAAATAAGTGCGCTAGGACCACCACATGTCCTTTCTTTTACTTTTGAGTGTAACCTTATCTTAAGTGAGCTGTATTCTAGCTGTACTCCACCCTCTGTAAACAAGACCACCACGTGGTCTCTTCTTTTCTGTTCAGAGCACTAGGCTCTCCTAGATATAAATATGTAACCCCTCTCACCAAGAGAGGCATCGAGCTTTGACAAGCTTTCCTCTTGTAAAATCATATGCAATATACATTTCTTTCTGAAAACATGAGTTTCTAAACTTTCAATAAAGATTCAAGATCAGGAATGAACGGATCTTGGTCCATTTCTGAGAAGTCCCTCGGTGTCCCAAATCCGATAAGCCAGGTCGTAAATCCCTATAAATGCCAAGAGGGCGAGACAAGGGTAGGTGGCTCTCTAGTCGGTGTCACAGCTGTCATCACAGTTGTCATCCAGCCAGGAGTTGTTTCGGGCTTCACGTAGTGCTTCGTCGACTTCATCTTTATCCATTGGTGGACACGCGTCATAGCAGGACCAGGTTTAGGAGGAGTGACTTGGAGTCTTTGTCCCGAGAAGATTATCTACCCTTGTCTCGCCCTCTTGGCATTTATAGGGATTTACGACCTGGCTTATCGGATTTGGGACACCGAGGGACTTCTCAGAAATGGACCAAGATCCGTTCATTCCTGATCTTGAATCTTTATTGAAAGTTTAGAAACTCATGTTTTCAGAAAGAAATGTATATTGCATATGATTTTACAAGAGGAAAGCTTGTCAAAGCTCGATGCCTCTCTTGGTGAGAGGGGTTACATATTTATATCTAGGAGAGCCTAGTGCTCTGAACAGAAAAGAAGAGACCACGTGGTGGTCTTGTTTACAGAGGGTGGAGTACAGCTAGAATACAGCTCACTTAAGATAAGGTTACACTCAAAAGTAAAAGAAAGGACATGTGGTGGTCCTAGCGCACTTATTTTACAAAGTAATGGCAAAGGGGTGGCTCTCTAGTCGGTGTCACAGCTGTCATCACAGTTGTCATCCAGCCAGGAGTTGTTTCGGGCTTCACGTAGTGCTTCGTCGACTTCATCTTCATCCATTGGTGGACACGTGTCATAGCAGGACCACAAAAGCTTTTGTGAAGAGGAGTGAGTGGAAGGTAGAGTGTCAAGCAGATAAGAGTCACTCATATAGGGATCTTGCGAATCTTGGAAGGCTGGATTATTGTAATAAAGTACTCCTTCCGTGTCAGTGGGGGTGTAAAGTCGTTTGGTGCTGCTGAGTTGTGTGGGGTCTTCTTTATCAGTGGTGGTACCAGCGAATATTTTTAAGGCCTTTTCAATCTTTTCACCGTAAATGGGGGAAAACTTTTCCCACGGGGCATCTTCGTCTGGTGTGGGCCAAAGGGAATCAGGAATTGTCTGGTTTTTTTCAAATAAAATTTTTTGAATTTCCCTTTGTGTCTTGTCTGGCCCTGAAAGGGGTTCTTCCTTTGCACTGAAAACTTCAATGGACGGATTAGTGGTGATGGTTCCGTCAGGATTGAGTTTGGCAGAGAGGGTGATAAGCAGGATGACATAGCAGTGGAGGGGAATGATTGCTTGGGGATCCTTTGGTTTGTATGGGTACAAAAATGCTTGTCTGGGTCCCTTAAGCTTTTCCCACTCTGAGGTGAGGAGTTGATCCCAATACTCCAGAGGAGCAAACCATTGTAGGACTTGGACCTGAGTTTGGTATGCTTGTTCAAAGTCGTCTTTGTCCTGGTAGGCGCGAATTGTGGTTCGGAGTCCAATGGCTTGGACTTCAATGGCAATGGTGTAGACGCTGGTCAGGTACCAAAAAAGATGTGCCAGTGGTCGTGGCATGTACAGAGCGTCTTTGAAAGGGATAACCTTGGAAAATGGGAAATCAGGGTGTAGGCCAAGGTCATGGTAGATGGTTGGGCCATATTTTTTAATGAGTTGGTTTTGCATGAATATGGCTCGTTTGGTGGCCTTCTCTTTGGTATTTTTTCCTTGTAAAATAACATGGGCATCTCTGGGAAAAAACTGTTGTGGATGAGAAGAGGAATCCATCGTAAAGATGTATGGGATGTGGATGAGATTTGCTGAGTTCTGAGAATGGCCTTTTATAGGTGGTCGAGAGAGGTAGTCAGGGATGATATTGTCTTTTCCTTTTATATGCTTAATGTCGAAGGAAAATTGATCAAACCACACAGCTAACCTGATTAGCTGGGCATTAATGGTTTTGTTGGTCTTGATCTTGATCATTCCTGCTGCAACTGCTGAGTCAGTTTCGACCAGGAAGTGGTGGCCAATGAGGTGGAACTCAAATTTCGAGATTCCATGTTTGATTGCGAGTAGCTCCTTGAAAGTAGAGTGATAATGCTGCTGCGAATCTTTAAAAGATCCGCTTTTATATCCGCATATCCTTCTTGCTTTATTCGTGTCTTCTTCAAGGAGAATGGCCCCCCAGTGAGTGTTGCTGGCATCTGTCTGTACGATCCTTTTTCCATCGGATGGGATAGACAATGGTGGTAGGGTCTGCATGATCTGTTTAAGATTTTTGACAGCTGTAGTATGCCCATTATCCCATGGTGGAGCATCTTTCCTCAAAAGGTGTGTGAGAGGACTGGTCAATTTTGATATCTTCGGCACGAAGTCTCGAAGATAATTGATAATTCCCAAAAACTGTTGGATTTGGACCTTTGAAAAGTCCTTGTCAGGGAATTTGAGTAGCTCTTGGGCTATGTGAGGTTGGGCCTGATAAGTTCCTTCGCAAAGGGTCATGCCAAGAAAATCAATTTTGGGTTGCCCAATAATCATTTTCTTTTCAGAGAGCATGATACCATGGGCTTCAGTAATCTGAACGAACTGGGCCAGTAAATCCAAATGGGTTTTTTGATCAGGGGAAAATAGGAGTATGTCGTCTATGTATATTAAGGCATGATTGAGAATTGGGCCATAAATGCGGGTCATGGTTTTTTGGAAGAGAGATGGGGCGGTCTTAAGCCCAAAGGAAAGAACGGTCCATTGGAAATGGTGGTTTGGGATAGAAAAAGCTGTTTTGGGCCGGTCTTCTGGCTTTATTCCCAGTTGCCAAAAACCTGCTTTTAAGTCAAACTTTGAGAATACCCTGGCATTGGTGAGGTTTGAGAACAAAGTATTTCGGTTGGGAAGAGGAAATTTGTCATCTGCCAAAAATTGGTTTAATGGCTTGTAGTTGATGACTAATCTCTGTTTTCCTCTGACTTGTTCTGCCCGATTGTTGACGTAAAAGGCATGACATGCCCAAGGGGACGACGTTGCTTCAATTAGGCCTTGTTGTTGAAGCTCTTGACATTCTTGAATCGCCATTTGTTGATGCTGTGGATTCATTCCTGGATGACTTGCCTTAGTTGGATTGATATCTTCATTTTGCTTGAAGGGAAGAGAAACAAAGAATTCACTTCGGGTCCACAAAGGATGAGGACATTTGGCAAGAAACTCTGTGTGAGAGGTTGCACAAGAATGTTGAATTAGGCGATCCCTAATTGATTGGAATGGATCTGTGGTGAACTGGAAAAAGTTTGGGATTGATTCCCAACTTCTGAAGTGAGCCTTGTAGGCGAGACCTGTAGGTAGGATTCTCAATCCTTGCATCTTTGTATAGACATCGAAGCCTATGATGAGATCTTTCCCGGGGAGTTTAGATCCAATGACTTGGTGTCGTGTGGAGCATCCTGGGAAGAATTCAAGTGTTATAGGCTTGCTGATTAGGTCTGTTTTGAAAACAGCACTATTAGCAGCATGGAAGAATTGTTGTTTCTGCCGCCAATATTCTGTTGGAAGAATGTCAGGGTTCATCATTGAATAGGAGGCACCGGTGTCGAAGAAGGCAGCAACTTTGATTGGTCGTGCATACTTGGAGGGGAAAATCCTCATGGGAACTATTGGGATAGGTTGAGCTATGTTGGCCGATCCTATCTGATAGTTGAGGGATGATTCTTCGAGTTGTTCAAAGGCGCAAATTGAATCTGCTGATGGTTCATCATCAAGAGAAAAGACAGATTCAATGTCATTGTCAGAAAGAGAGAGTCCAGTAATGTCTTCAATGTGAGTGATGAGTTTGGCGGTTTTGCCATGGGGACATTCTTTAGCAAAGTGACCCCTTTTTCCACATTTGTAGCATTTATCAGTGGATTTTCCGATGTGTCGTTTCTTGCGGAGGAATTTGACAAATCGTTTCTTTCGTCGTCGGAAAAGAGGTCTAGAATCTTTGGAAAAGATTTTCCTTCGATAGGCCTTGTAAGATTTCCGAGGATGACAAGAGCATGTCTGATTTTCTGGACATTTGATCTGTAAGTCTTTTTTGTTGCAGACTCGATCAAGGTGCTTCGATTGTTTTAGATATTCCTGGAGGAATTTGTTCTGTGAGCACATCTTATCCAGGGCACGAATTGTCAACTGGTAAAGTTCTCCGAGAGTGGTATTTTGAAGGGTCTTGCCGGACTGAGCAAGGAGACGAGTTGTTTCTTCTCCAAGTGGCTCTGGAATGGAGGAGAGATATGCTTGCTTTAGATTAGGGTCATTGATGCCACCGATTTGGTAGAATCGTTGGGACATCCTTTTGAAGTGTTTTTCCAGGTCTTTTTTATCCATGGAACAACATTTTATCTTGAAGAATTCAGCGCGTAACTTTTCTGTTGTCTGAGTGTCTTGTCCACAGAATTCGTTGTAGACGATGGAGAGTGCTTCTTCAATGTTTTCCAGTTGGAGGAATTGGAGTTGGCGATAATCTCCTAGACTTTTCCACCATTCTTGGAGTATGCCTGTGAATCGAGAGGCAAATCCTAGGAGGACAGTCTTGGTTTCCATTCGTGGCTTTTGTGTTTCGATTAGAAGCCATGCTTTAAATTCCTGGAACCTAGTATGCCATTGATGAGGAGGAATGTCATCAAGGGTGAAGGTGTGGAATTTTGAGGATTTCGCACCATGATTATCTTGACGGGCGTCCTCTTGTTCCTCGACTTGATAGCCCTGAGAGGTTTCAGGCTGTTCTTCTTTGGTACCTTGGGCCATTAAGTGTAAGGGACCATCATCATCAGTAAGGGATTCTTCAGATGAAAATTCTTCGAAGGTGGAAGAATGTGAAGAGCTTGATTCATCTTCAGAGGAATCTGTTAAGTCTGAATCAGGAGAGTGATCGGGAGATGAGGAGGGTGTTTGTGGTTGTTGGCGTAAGGCATGGGACAATGGATTCTTTGGTCGTTGTGCCATCAACTGTGGGGTAGGTAGGTCTGTCATCTTAGCTTTGGCCTTCTTCTGTTTCGCCTGCTTTGCCTGGTCTTGTTCGTCTAATATTTGTTTTAGACGCATCATGGAAGAAGAGGCTGGCTTAGATGTTACCAAAGGTTGTGGATCCTTTGGTATAGTAGTAAATCGCCATGGAGTGGTTTCTGCGACTGCAGCTGCGGCTTTTATGCTTTCTTGCCGTTGGAGATCTTCATATTGAAGCTTGAGGTTTTTCATTTCAGTTTCCTTTTCAATGAAGAGGCTTGTTGAGACTGCAGAGGACTTGATTAGCAACATAAGTTCTTCATGGACTTGCTGGATTTTCGCCGATAAACTTTGAATGATAAAGTGCTGGGATTCTTGGACATCCAGCTTGAGCTGTGCTGTACGTGTCTCGATCTTTTGTAAGATCTTGTTCTGAGAGATCATATTCTCAGATTGCCAATTAAGAGTGGCTTCAGCAGGAGAGACTCGTTTAGTGGATCCATCAGCTTCTCTTGTAGTGGGATTTGCAATCCTTGGTTGATGTGCAATGGTACCATCCTGAGATTGATATGACCGAATTGGTGGAAAGTCCTCATCGTATGGAGAAGAGGAGGAGGGAAGAGATCCCATCATGTAAGCGGGAATAGGGGTCTGATCAGGAGGTAATGGAGGTTCAGGCTTATTGGTTGCAGTGCTCCAACCAGTGGGGTTTGGAACAGGTTTACCAAAGTGGTCAGGGGCAGAATAGGTGACTAGATAGTCAAATTTCCCTGAAGATTGTCCAAGAAGTCCTACGGACTGATCACCTTGGAGGTATTTCTGTTTAAGCCTTTTTCCTGAACTTTTCTTTTTAGGGCGACGTGGTTCATAGTGTTTGTTGGGTTTAGAACAATCAGGACAGTCACAAACATCCCAATAACAGTGACCATTATGGGACTGGAAAGCATAGACTGGATCGCCATGGTTGTTAAAGGAGGGGACTTCGGCCATTAAAGGAGGGTGAGAAACATGAGTCATCATGTATTGGGTAGTGAAAAGGCCATGAGAGGAGCTTTCACTTCTGTCAAAGATTATCTCTGTGTTTCCGTCAGCAAGAGTCTTGTATGTTGGTTCCTTCAAGTGCATAAGGGGAGGAACTTGCTGAGCCTTTTCATAGTTTGTGATCCACGAGCTAGGCAGCAACTTCTGGAGTTCGTCAGTGGTGATCTGCCTTGGGATGTGGGTACAAACTGGGACTTGGTCTGAGTCGACCTTGATCATCAACGCATCTGTGGAAGCTGGAAGTGCTAGATCAAGTGCATGATCTTGGAGGCGGTAAGCCATCTGATAGTGGAGAGTAGATCCAATGGAGTTTGGATCCTGGTCAACACCAACGATCTGGACCTGTACTTTGAGAGCATCTAAAAGACGCTTATCCATAAGAGACATGTTGAAATTCGGGAACAGTGTGATAATCACAGTTCCTGCATTGAGGGTGGTCTCAATAGTAGCAATACTTGCTTGTTGGTACTTTCTCAAGCGGGTATCAAGTAAACCAATACGAGCTGAAATTGGTAAACCCTTTCTGGCATGATATGTAAGGGCAAGGCGGATTGCCCCAAAGTGAATATGGGTGTAGCCTTGAGAAATCCAGTGAGGTGGTAGTTCAGATGGAATTTGTAAAGTCACCAGTTGTTCGTGAGAGACAGCTGGGAGTTGACATTGGCTGAACTTAGAGGCTTGAACATACTCTTTAGGAGCTTTGTACGAAGGTCTTATGAGAGCTTTTATGGACTGGGAGAAAGGTTTAGAACTTTTCATGAAGGCATGATAAGGATTTATCAATGGAAGAGATTCAGAATTAATTTTGCTTTCATCAGGGAGATAAGAGATTTCATAGAGAAAGTCTAGCTTTGAAGAGGTGGATTTTCTGAAGGAAGGTACAAGAGGTAAGGAAGAAGAAGTAGAAGAAGAGTTTGAAGATTCTGGGTTCATGATTATGAGAATAAAGATTCAAAAACAGAATGAACAGGGCTCTGATACCAGGTTTAGGAGGAGTGACTTGGAGTCTTTGTCCCGAGAAGATTATCTACCCTTGTCTCGCCCTCTTGGCATTTATAGGGATTTACGACCTGGCTTATCGGATTTGGGACACCGAGGGACTTCTCAGAAATGGACCAAGATCCGTTCATTCCTGATCTTGAATCTTTATTGAAAGTTTAGAAGAGATTTCATAGAGAAAGTCTAGCTTTGAAGAGGTGGATTTTCTGAAGGAAGGTACAAGAGGTAAGGAAGAAGAAGTAGAAGAAGAGTTTGAAGATTCTGGGTTCATGATTATGAGAATAAAGATTCAAAAACAGAATGATCAGTGTAGTCGCATTCCTCTAATTATCCAAAGAAAAGTTAATGTATATATATATATATATATATATATATATATATATATATATATGATCCATTATTAATTAAGTCGAGGGTGATAATGATAGTGGTAAAACGTAAGAGGCATATAAGTGCAATATAAAATTAACAAGAAGAAGAAATAATGGGAAAAGACTAGTGAAATTACGTAGTATATATATGTAGTGGTGGTTCGTGATGTAATGCCAATTGTGATTTTTTATTTGAAAGGATGAGAGGATGATGGCGGCAACGAAGAACATCATTGGGGGGTTGTCAATTATGCCACTGCTAGTGATAAAGGCTTAAACGATTGTGAACGGTGACGTAAAGCAGGAAGCTATAAACAAATATTACTTGAAAAAGAGAATAGACACTAGACAAGTAAGCTTTTGTATTGTGAATTGGATTTTCATCATTTATATCGTACCAAGAAAAATAACTTTTTTCAATTGGAAAAAAATCGAGAGTAGGAGAATGAAACTTATCTCAGCGTTAATATAGTAGAAGTTAGGAAGAAAATAACAACTTCCTTGTAATTTATACGGAAAAAATATATAGTGTAATTTCCTTAATAATTCCTGTAATTGTACATTCAAATTTTTTCGAGGATATGCTTTCCTTTTATCAATGTGATAAATAAGCAAATCTCTAATAGTGCCAATTGCTAGAAGGATTAAAATTGTTATGGCCAATGGTTTAGTACTTTTGATGGTAATTTCATACTTAAATCCAACGTTTACCTCCCTCTATTTTGAAATAAAGAAATATACATACATACATATATATATATATATATATATATATATATTACATATACAACACATCCATGTACCTCATTATAGGCTCATTGAAGAGGCATAAAAGCTATAGATTTTCAATTAATATTTGGAACTATATTTTTAAAAGATCTTAAAATAAATAAAGTATGTTAGATTTTTTAACAAGTAATAAAAATGTTATATTGAAGTTTATAGTATTATTAAAACTCTGATATAAGTTTCAAACTTTATTTCAAAAGTATTTTTTTGAAAAGTCATGTTTTATACATTTGACATTAAACACTTCTACAAAACCAAAAATACTTTTGATAGATCATCTAAACACTTTCAGTTTTAAACTTAGAAAATCAAAAGTTGCTTTTAAGAAGCCCTCCTAAACATACCTATGTGTTTAGCATTTAAAGAAGACAAAAAAAAAAAAAAATTACAACTTTACGTATAAATGCTATATACAAAACGTCCCCTACGTTTTTTTAGGGAAAAAAAAGGTCCCCGAGGATCATGGCATTTAAATCAGAATAATATATATTAAGTTACATGAATAATATTTTTAATTAATTTCGTGGGACGACTGACTTATTATTCTTACCAAAGCCATAAAAAAGCATCCCTTATCCGTTTAAAAATAAGAAATTGAATGCTTGCAAATCAATGAACAACGATATCGGATATCTTTGTCATTTGCCATATACTTTGATTATCCTATATCTGTGCCAAAGAGTCAAAAGAAAATTTCGACTTTGCAACCACTTTTTGATTGAACTTTACTAATTTACCAGTATTTTTCTCGTGCTTTACTTCTAAGGTGATGGAATTTTTATTTTTTTGGTAACAACTTGAAACTTCTAAGAACTTGCTAATGAAGCATCTGAGCTTGTCTCCTTTTGGTCCAGAGGCAGATTCATTGTTTATAATTTGCCTATCAACCACTAGATTGGATGTAATTGATATTATATGGCCTATAATGCCGAGGTTTATTGTTGTGATTGGTCAACTTTGCATTTCTTTCTTTAATTTATTCTCTTTTGAATTTCTCTTTTGATTGAATAATAGGATTATCGTTTCTTCTTTTTCATTCTTCTTTCTTTTCTTTTATCTTCCTTTTTTTTTTTTTTGATTTTCTCTGGTTAATGATCAAGGCTTTAGCGATCTTATGGGGACTACAAATCCAGAACTCAAATCCATTCCGTGCATCAAGATCAATAAAAGTCCCATCCACTAGGAGATTGTTTCGTTGAAACTTGACGGTCCATATGTACAAAAAGTAATTTCTATAATGTTATGCTGCTTTTTTCCTCCTTTTTCTTTTTAAGACATCTAGCATGCATGATATGCTATACAAACCAATTTATTATAGTCTTTGATGATACCTACTACTTTTGTCACCACAAGATCCAGCTTTTGTCATATAAAAGCTGTTTGGAAATTTCTAGTAATTTACAGAAGTATTTTCATTTGCTTAATTTGGATGTTCCTAGGATGATACGTACGAAGGGCAAGTTCGTAGATTGGTTTTGAGGAAGAGGATCAGCACCAACCCAAACCGTGGAAAATTGGGTCGAGTTAGGCGGGTCATATAGTGATTTTATAGGGGGTTTGGAATTGGTTCTAACCAGATAGTGAAAAGTTCTCATATGTCATAACAAAAAGCAAAAAAGTTGATACAGTGTAAAGCTCTTACATATTATAATATTTTTAATAGATTGTTTGATATATAGGTGTAAAACCGTTTAAGCCAGTTCAAATCATAAGGGCAGTTTATACTAGCATTTGGTGGAGTAAAATGAGGCCAATTCAAACCATGGAAATAATTTTAAACTAGCTAAAACTTTCAAGATTCAAGCTTTGGCTCCCTTAAGTTTACACAGTTTGAACCATTTTTAATAGTAAAAATCATTCTCATTCTCGTTTTTCTTTCATAAATCACCAATTTTCGTTTTAAACTTGATGTGATATTTAATAATTGTTTTAAATCTTTACGTTCCTAAAGTCAGTTCAAAGCTACTGTTTAAACCACAATTTAAAACATACAGTGCAAACTATAAAGTTTAAAACCACATTATTCCGAATCTATGCACCAAACAAACCCTAAAATTAGTTTCAACCATTAGTTTTAAACACACTTTCCTAACACCTTTTAAGTTATTTTGGGTAAACAAGCATACAAAGGATCCAAATTTTTTGTAACATGCATGCTTCATTTGTATCAAATAATAGTAACAATAAAAAACATGCAAGTATCATTATAATTAGATTATTTAACTCATGTATTATTGTTGCATCATTCAATTTACAAATTATTTTGTTAATAAAGTAATTTGTACTGCACTTTGAACTGTCATTTGCGATTTATAAGGTGTTTGGCAGGGTGGTTAAAACCGTTAATTAGAACTGTTTTTACTGTAGCATGTGAAAGTTTCACACTGTAACAATTTTTTTATTGTTACTGTAACATGTGAAAGTTCAACATTATTTATAATTGAGAAAGTGAGTCTGAACCGACCTGTCAAACACCCTTTAGGCTTTATATTTTCAATTTTGATATTTAGTACCTTACATTCGACAATTCCTAGCAGTCTAGGCAAACGTCAATTAATAAACAAAAATAAGGGTCACACAAAATCGAAAAGTTTAGTTTAACTTACTAACAAGGGAAAAGTTCATTTTGCATCTTATGCAAGAATTATGGGGCATTTTGTCCACTTGACTAATGTTTGTTTCCTATTATATATACCGCATGTTATAGTAGATTTTAAATTATTGGTCTCGTCATGAATTTGAAAGTTCATGGTGCAAGTTCCAAATACTTTATAAGTTCAAAGTAGTGACAGGTTACTAAACTTAGATTATTTTTATTTTTATACTTTGTATTTTGAGATTGTCATAATTCTATATCTTCTATTTTGAACTTCAATATTATTATATACCTTCACATTTAAAATTCATGTTAAACTTTGATTGTGTAAAATAATTGAATGTCCTTCGTATTTTGAAAATTTTGGGTTTATTTTTAATTATAAAACAAAGCAAAATATAACAAAAGACTAAAGAGAAGAAGAAAGAAAATACAAGAGGAAATAAGAGACGATATCTTTTTATTCTTTCCCTTGTGAGGGATTCAATGGTGAGATAATGTGGTCTAAATGTGAATTGTAAATTTGCAATAAAACTTTTGGATGTAACTCATGGAATACTGAGAGGTGGCATCCACACACACAGTTGATTCACAACATTTCTCAAAATTTTTAATGAATTTTTTAGTTTTTTCTTCAAGGGTGTTTAAGTTTTTTTGTAGTTAAAATTAACTGTTGACTGAGAAAATATAAGAATTTAGCATAAATTTAAAATGTAAAGGTATAAAAAGTTAAAGTTTAAATTATAAGGTATGATTTTTTAATAACTTTAAAATGTAAGGTATAAAAAAAAATATATCCCTACTAAACTTTTAAGTTTATGCTAATTTGGTCTTGAACTAATTTATAGGCAAAAATCTCCAAATTAACATTATAAGTAGCAATGGCGATCCCAGTGGTTGCACTTTGTTAAACTTTAAATAGAATGCATACCATGTGCATTGCATATGATAGTCTTTTAATGAACCATTACAAAAATACCCTATAATCACCCCAAAAATAACAACAAAATTTTTTAAAAGAATCTCAGTCGTTGATCAAATATCATATATATTAATCTCAACCACTTATTACATCCCTAAATTCTTTTGAAACCCTACAATCCTCCCACAATCGAGAGCTACAACCACATTTGGAACACCGGCGCCAAACCCACCCACATATGCACCCCCACCACTTGCCTCTCTAGCGAATCGTTTTTGCAAACCACATTCTTCCATTCTAGCAATCCCAAACATGAAGGCTACACTTCGGTGATCCCTTTTTTGCACCTCACCTGTGCCCCCGCCTCTCACAACGAAGCGAGTTATTCCCTGCCTCCACACTCGATGTGGGTTCCATCTAAGTCTTTCTATTCTTTGGCGAGAAACTCCTATCTTTCAACTCAAAAAATAAGTTTAAACACTGTAAACGGTTCAAAATCATAACTAAACACAAGTTAAAAACACAAACACAAAAAAAAAATAATAATAATAAATAAAATAAAATGACACTTGCTATTTTTGCCCTTAAAAAGAGTGTGTCACAAGCAGTTTTCCATCTGATTTTGACAGATTTTAATGGCTCGAACTATCGTTGCTATTAAAAACTAATTCAAGGAGATTTTTGCCTATAAAAGTAGATCGGCCAGGGACCATATTATCACAAACAAAAAAGTTCAGGGACTTGTGTATACCCAAAAAGAAAAAAAGACCTAGTTAATAATATACTTTTTATTCTATAAACTTTTGAAGATATTTGTGTTATCTCTTGATCCCAGAAAGACAATCAAGAGGCACACAAAAATCGCGTGTAAAATCATACACGTGTAGGGTTCCAAAAACTCTTAACAATATTGATCTTAACTCGTCAAACCATCTTAGCATGTAAAAAAGGTGGAAGAAAACTACGTAGCTTGTCTGACTGCAGGACCAATAGTCTTCCTGCCATAGCTTTACCAAGCAGCTAACATTACCAAGTTGAAATTACTTTGCCACGGTAAGAAGGACAACTAAGTTGACAAGTGACAAGCCGACTCCCCAACTTTTTATCTATTAGACATTTTCATGCGAACACCAATCAGACACACCTCAAGAAATTAACAAAGGAAGAAAACGACGACATGCTAATTTCTTCATAGGCATGCGTTGAGGGTACAGAAAGAAACCAGTACATATCCAACTTTGGATTGATAGAAATGTTAGCACAAATTGAGAATCTTCTTTAGAATATCTATCTTTTACCAAAGTGTTACTTCTCTTCCCCGAATCTCAGTTGTATCAATATCCATACAAACAGTTGGAGACCCTCCATTTGGCAAGTCCATGTGATGTGTTTCAACAGTTTTATTTTATCATATCTCAAAGTATAGTTGCTTCCAGTACATTAGATAAAGACTCGTTGTTCTTAGCTTAACAGTTGGAAAGCGATTTTTTTTTTTTTTTTTAGTTCTATCGGTTCTTTTTTGTGACAGTGAAAGTTTAAACCACAATTCAAACTTTCATGTGTATTTCCTCACAAAATTTAGATATTTATGCTACTTTTTTTGTCCAAAACTATGAACCAAACAGATAATACTTTCTACAGGCACTTATATATGATTTCTATGAGATAAATTAGGTTGCCGACAAGTACTTTTAATTTCAAGATAATGCATAGTAAAAAGCCATTGACAATTAAGTAATTAAAAGAAGTAGGAAACTTGTTTTCTTTATTAGTGACGTCGTTCTTTACTTTAATTCCTGATAGATATATAAAGAGATTAGAGCTTTAATGCAAACCAAGACTACATTGTTTGACGAGCAAGAAACTCTCATTCTCATTTCCCATTAGATCAGGGTTTCAGAGAGTCGTACCTAGTTGGAAGAAGTTTGTCCCTATACGATAGGAACGAGCGCGCGCGCGTGTGTATATAGAGTATGCATGGAATGATGCATATTAATGTACGCCTCGGAATGAAATATATATATATATATATATATCTGGGCCGAAACTATAAGGACGAGGGAGGGTGGCCATTTTCTGAACTATTTTATATATAATTTTGCATATGAAATTGTATAAAAATTGTATTCCCTCTTTAAAATTACATACTGCTCTTTCTTAAATTGTATTTTATCCTCCTTAAAATCAATCTCCTTAAAATCAATCTCGGCCCCCATTTTATTAGTTCGTCATATATCCACCTTTTTTCTTAATTTTTTTTGGCTGCGCCTATATATATATATTTATTTATCCATTTGGCTCTTACTAATAATAAACCGTTATCTTGGTCTTATTATGATTCTATTTCTGACGAACAAGTAATTTTTTTTTGTTTTCATGATCAAATTAACTTCGCAACGCCTATATTATGTGCATCCCAATAAATAGTAGCTAGCTTCATATGATTAATTGTTTAGTTTAGTTACTGTGCTTGTTACGAGTTACGAGAGATATTGACCAGCTGGCAGCTGCATGTAGTGTGTCATATAACTATAGGGTGTTTGAAAATGTGGTGGGAACCGTTAGTTAAAATTACTTTTATTGTAGTATGTGAAAGCTTTACACTGTAGTGATTTTTTTATTATTACTATAGCATGTGAAAACTTTACACTATTTATAATTGAAAATGTGATAAAAACTACGGTTCTTATCACCCTTTCAAACACCTGGTAATTTATCAAGTCGAGTCAAAGATTGAGTTGTGAACAAAATTGCCAAGGCCTTCTAATATATATATTCGAATCTCATAAAGAAAGTTCCTTCCACTAATTTATTCCAACGAAAGTAATTAATTAGAAGAAATAAGTAAAAATATTAACTGTTTAATTTAATTAAAGCGAAACATTAGCCGCAATTGCGCTGATAAAGCATTTATAAGTAATACTTCAAGAATTACGCGTCAATCTTTTAGGTCGGTGTTGTCTTTTCGTCGGTCCTAATTATTTAGCAGTAATTAATCTGTGACTCCAATTAAATTTGAAGTGTTTATTATAATTTCGTACCATGATACTTTTTTGAAGATTGTTTTTTCTTTGGTGGTGTGGAGAACGCTGAAGCATTTTTTATAAGGTATTTACGAGAAGATTTTTGACTCTAGAATTTGAATTGTATATTATATTATAATTATAACATATTTTTGTCTTACATTATAACATATATGAGTTTTACATAATTTGTTGTTTAAATTTTAGACTTTGAACTACTCCTCCAAACACCTTATTATTTAAAATATGCAATATTCTTACAAAACATATATAAACAATACATTCAGGATAATACATGATATAAGACAAGTAAAAAGTAAACAGTATTAGGTAATTATTGAGCATATGCATTTCTATATATTCAAAGAAGCAACTTGCAACTTGCAACTTGCAACTAGCAACTAGATGTATATAAAGTTGACACCATCGTGACAACAGTAGCACCAGCAGCAGCACTACTACTACTTGAACTAAAGCTTTCTATAAATTAACCATGACACTTGCAAAAGTTACACATGCACCAAGACGGGGAAAAAAGAAGGGATCTCCGACAGTACCAAAAGCAATAGCTATTAATTATAGTCCATTCACAAAGCAATAAACATTAAACAACATGTGTGTTTGTTTGTGCACAAAAACGAAAGAGAGGCTTAATTAAGAAATGAACGGTGGAGAAACAAACACATATATTATAATAATTGCATTAATCAACAATTCGGCCAAAAAAAAAAAAGAAAAATATTTACATGAAAAAAGAAAACGGAGACTAAACTAGGTCATTATATATTTATGACATGTTTTCTAATCTGATCTTTAAGCTCTCTAAACAGGTATTGATCAAGTGGGGCCTAACTTGTTCAGCAGCAAAACACGTACACAAAGCTGCTAGTAAAGAAAGGGGATCTCTAACTTGACCAAGACAAAGCAAAAACTCTCTCCAAATCTTTTACACGGCAACGTGGGGCTCGCTCTCTCTTAAGACACCACCTGCTTTTTGCCAGCTGCGACGTCAGTGTCAGCGCCCCAACAATGGACCCCACATGTCGTAAACCCACGCTCCAGGCTCATTGGTCTAGCTGGCTTATAGCTAGAATAATTAGACTGTGTTCGTGCTAGATTAAAAGAGAGGGTGAGCTCAAATTGCCCTAATTAAGTTTAATTAGAGCTTTTATTAAAGAGATCACGCATAATTTAATTTATGAGATCATCGTACGTCGTGATCATGATCACGTGCATGGGAATGGGATTATTGTTGTGATTGCATGGCAACCAAAATCCGGCATAGACCCGACAGTCTGGAACGTAGGGAAAGGAATTCGGAACTCAAACGGTCATTTTCACTCCACGCCACGTGGCAGCTGTGGGAGACTAGGGCCAGCCGGTTCTTGAGCTCCCGGTTCTCTAGTTTCAACCGGTTCACCTGCTCCGTCAGGTCCTCTAGGTGCCTCTTCTTTCGCCAGCGGGATCGCCGGGCCGACTCGCGGTTCGATATCATTCGGCGGCGCTTCCTCTCGTCAACTGAGTAGACCCGGCTCGAGCCCTCCGAACCGGAGTTCTGGTTCGTGTTGTTGGGGTCTCCCGGTACTTGGAGCGATGACAAGAGTTCCTCGACCGTCAGACCTGATTCGGAAACCGGACAGTGGAACTGGACCGCTTCTTGATCTTCTTGGGAGAAAAACATGGCTCACAACAAAAGATTTTAGCAACTTCTTTTACAGTGAACCAGAGGGAGGAGAGGAGGAGAAAAGGGAAGGAACGAGGTTCGGGGGGTTGGTATTTATAGTCGAGTCGAAGGGATACGTGGGGTCCACCGCAGCAAAGGATCTTGGAGTAGTAAGGGTATTTTCGTCCAAAAAAAGTATTTTAAAGAATCCCATATTATAAAAAACTATATTTTAATTTTCGACTTTTCTAAAAAAATAATTATTTTTATTGTCTTTTGCATTACGTGCAGCTTTTGTGTCGGGTGTGGCATATAATGGCAGCGGGTGGGGTTATTTGCTTTTTAAAAAAAATTAAAAAGAAAAAATTAAAGGGTGCGAGATGGTGGGGTCATTGAGCTGATCTGCTTAGCTTAATCACGAAGAATCATAGACGTACGCATATACATCAATTACTGTATAGTACTGTGATCAAAGGGTGAAAATTACACCGAAAACTTCGCAATTAGCCACTATATATATATATATACATGTATAAAAAAATTACAATGAAATTGAAACTAATACTAAATTATTCTTGAGATCACACCGAAGTCGCATGGAATACGCACTTAATTATGACATAATTAATTACATTAAGGAAAAAAAATGAATGAGAAGAGGAAGTTAGAGGTGGATTAATGAACTAATGAACGTTGACACGTGGATACGGTCTGCGTTTGCAAAACTCCAAAATGATATTCACATGTATTGCAGTATAGGCCCAAGTTTCAATAGCGAGTGCGCTGAGCTAAGGAGAGGTGTTTTTTTGCTAAACCAACAGAACACGGCGGCAAAGCTTGGAAGCGGATTCACTTCCTCTCTTTCATAAAATTTCCTTCCTTTTTCTTATGTAAAAAGTATATTTAACAGAAATTTATCTCTCAAGTGATGTCCTTTTTCTTAACTCTCCCAAGTCCTGCAGAAAATATATATATATATATATATATATATGCATATATTGAGTTCATAATATGGGTCAATGCGGTGGAAACTTATAGGTTGTTTAGGTGCATTGACTAAAACTGATATTAGTTGAAAGCATTATAGTATGTAAGAGCTTTATATTATAACACACTTTTTCTTAACACTACAAAACCATGTTTTCTTTCCATTTAAGAAAAATAATAGGCAATTTAAAAATGTAGTTTAAATTAAGCTTCATTTGGTAACAGCATTCTAAATATATAGTTACAACTGCTACAATATAAAATAAACATAAGCTATAGTGTAAAGCCCTCATATGTTACAATAAATTCGTTTTAACTATTAGTTTTAACTACGTTATCGAACATAAGTTACACTTCAAATCAACTTTGATCTAAACTCTTGGTTTGAATACACATCCTCAAACTACCTATAAATGAATTAAAAAAGATGTGCGTAAAAACAGTGATGGAGAACTCATGACCAAGAAAATAATAAAATCCATCCCAAGAATATGCTGGGGCAGTTTTCTTAGTTAGCCAATATTCTCGGTAGTTTTTTAGTTGGAAGTTAGCATTCGTCTTGGAGTGGTATAGCTTTAGCAAAAGTACAAGGCCATTATGAGTGGAGGCGAACATGCACACGTTCCCTATTTATTTAAACCTCAAAACCTTAATATGCGAACACTAAACCGAATCTAAGCATCCTTCGTCTTGCTTTTAAGCGTGTCAGTTTGTTTTCTCCAAATCCATAGTAGCCTTCATGTGCTGCTGCGACGAATTTTATAAACAAGTACTGCCCTTTTTTTCCACCTGCTTTCATTATATATATATATATATAATATGCTCTCTCTTCTGCTCTGCAACCGCACGTTGGTTTTGTTTTCTTTTGCCGCCCCTCGTGATCTGTTTCACGTAATATTGAATTGGCAACTTATACATCATATTACCAGATTTCAAGCAAATTGAGCTGCTGCTTGGTTACAAATATAAGAGCAACATTTTTTGGTTTTCAAATATTCATGGACGACCATGATGTCTAGCATGACCTGTGAATTTTACATTTAATCTTAGATGATTCTCTACTTTATACCTTGCATTTTGAGTTTGTCAAAAATAAGCTATATTTTAGATTTTCACAAAACTATACTTTCGAATTCCAAATTCATGTCAATGGTTTACCTTTAAAGGTATGGTATTTGATCTTGATCTTCAAAATTGAGAAGGTTTAACCTTTGTAGTTTGTAGCTTATAGAATATCTTGTAACCAAAAATGAATTATGCCTAATGTTTAAAGAAAGATCATAGAAAACGGTATTTTCCACCTAAGTTATAAAGGGTAATTTTATCGATTAGTGTTTTATTACAAGTTTATCTATAAAACACGGTAAATTTGTCAAATTCAGAGTTCGAAATCAACTATTGATCTAAACAAGGTACAATTTTGATATGGTTTTGAAATTCCAACATGAAGTTTTGAAAACATCTAGAACATTTAAGGTTGCTTTTTTGATAAACATAAAAATGGAGGCTATAAAATCAGAAATCTTCCTTTTCTCTTTTTCGCCTTTCCTTCTGGTCATGGGACTCGCGTATAAAGAACAAGCAACAAACTAGCGAAATAATGCCAACCTACTTAATTAGGTACATTCTTCTTTCAATAAACACTTCAAAAAGCACCGTCCAAACTCTCTGATGCTCTAGTTTATTGTCGTTTTCGAAGAGTGCTTTTGTAAGTAACTATAAAAGTCGTCGATTATAGTAAGTAGTCCACCGAGTTCTACATATTTAAAAGATCATTCAACCATGCAATTAACAATTCAATTTCGGTTAAAATGCAGTTTTTTGTTTGTACAAATAAGTGCAACCTTGCACCTAGAATACATTTGCGTGTAATCAACTCTTGAAGCTTCTTTTATTTATTTAAAACAAAATTCTAACGAGAATCCAACATTAATTTGGATTCAAAATAGCCAAACAAATTCTTCAAATTAAAAAAAAAAATCGCCAAACAAACAAAAGGCACAATCTACTAAAGGCTAGCCTATGAGAATCACACCCTTCAAATGCACAATAGACCATCTCATCTCAAGTCTCAACGCATCAGAAAAGCGTATATAGCTGAAGGGCCTTTATGTTTATCCATATTAAAAAATAAATTAAATAAAATTAAAATGAAAAACTGAATATTATAATTCGAGCCTTAATTTGAATATATGCCTTCGCAATAAAAAACTTGACGACTATATTCAACATGGAAATACAGCTGAAGTACACCGCTAACGTCTTGCAACATATTTTCACAAACCCGTAACGTATTTGTTTGAGTCATTGGGGCAGGTAAACCCGCAAGAAAAGGAACTCAAAAAAATCAAGAACACAACAAAAACCCACATGCAGAGGAAGATTGAGAGACAGCCTTTTTCAAAAGAGACCAGGAAAGTCACCTTATGACCTTGCAAGTGGTTCCCCACACATCTAATACTCTAAGCCCACGCTTTCTCTGCCAAGTTGAGTTATGTCTGATTTTCAGCCAATGGAAACAGAAGATGCCTACAAGTTCACTGGAGGACTTGCCTGTGTTTTGCAGACGGTAATACAAAATAAGTAACCTTCCATCATGAAATGAGCGATCATTAAATAAATTTGCCACTTTCATAATAAAAAATCGAATGCAAAAGAAAAGGATTGGAAGTCCTAACGTCTCTTGCACAAATCCAACAAGCATAGTTGAGATTAATTGTACTACACGGCATGTTAAACGGATAATTGGGAATAAAGCCAAAAAGGGAAACCAAATATACTACATTTGACAATCGGGAACAAGAAGTAACAACCTTACCTTGAACAAAAGATCGTTAGCAATATGCTCCCAGGGTAATGATATGGACATTAAGCAGCACTTAAGAGGGACCATCTCTTCATCAAAACTTGAGCTGGCAGCGGCTGCTGCGTAGGCATGCTTTGCTGCCACAGTTGCAACAGCTGCTGCTTTGCGAACAATTGAGCCAATCCCGAATCCCCGTTTTGATACAACAGGCGAAAAAGGACCGGAATCTTGATGACTTTGATCTAATATCATGAACCCAAAAAAAAATCAATATTTAACACAAAAAATACTAGTGATAATAATAGCACCTAGGTCAAACAAGACATTAACTGCTAAGTATGTTTGTTAAATGATTCATAAGAGAGTTTGCAAATCTAGATCATACAGAAAATAAGGTCCTTACCTGCAACACCAGAAACCGCTACTTCAACTTCCCCACGACCTCCAGGACCTCTCATGTAAAGTCTGTCTGTTTTGCCAGGGGAATTACCAAGTGCAAGAAGGCTTCCAAACCGAGACTTGCCAGCTTTTACAGAGAAAAGGAGAGAAATAGAACTCAGTAAAGCAGTTTGTGGTAATAAAGCATCAGATAGACTTTATTCTGCAGCGCAGCTTCTTCTCCCCCACCACCCCCCCCCCCCCCCCCACAACAAAAAACGAATAAACAAAAATAAATCCGTTTCCTGATTGAAGATCTTTTAACAAGAAAGCAGAAACTCCAAAATTCTGTAAAACTTGACCAAGTTGTAGATCGAGAAGTGCCTAATTGCACACAAAACCATTTGCACAAAGGAGCTTAACACTAGGTAACTAAAAATAACGCTATTAAGATCATGCCTTCCAAACAGCTCATCACAAGGAATACTTGGCTTCAAGAAAATAAGAAAAGTTACTTGGAGAGGAATATACCATCATATGCATCTCGAACCATTTGATAACTAACAAATCCCGAGAAAAGGGTAAGCTGCAATCAAATCCACAAGTAAATCAGAGAACTCATTCAGATTACCAGCATCCACAATGGGGACCATGCAGCATGCCCTGAAAGTTAGTAGACACTAGTCATTTTTGTAAAAAGAACAGAATAAAACCACTTTTTCTTGAGGGAAATGAAATCTGCTCAACTTCTACCAAAGGAAAATAAATAAATAAATATAAATCTGCAAAAATTTTAAAAATGTATCTCTAATATTCATGCACAAAAGATGTACACTTGACTGTAATGAAAACAGCAGAACCAAAGCAACTCTTAATAAGGAAAGCATGGCAATTGAGTTGACAGTTTTCCAGATTGCAGAGCTAATTCCAGTAGCTGGGCAGTCAAAAACCTTGGTATTTTTACTATTTTCACTATTAGTGTCCACTCTCCTAGAGGAGCTATCACTAGAACTGGAATCATCTTGCTCATTGTCAATAGGAAATGCTGCACCACCATCTGCATTCAGAAGTACGCAGTAGCAATGGTCTGTCGCTGTCAAGACCTGCAAAGGATGAGTGAAACAAATTACTTGATATAGAGGTTACTGAGCTGTAAACAATATAAGGCTTCCACCTGAACTATAGGACACAAACTATTCATGTCTAATTGACTCAAACAAATTCCAAAGAAAAAACAAAAATTATCTCAAAAACAAGGATAAGCTTTTAGAAAACAAAATAAACAACGTTTCTACAAAATACAAAATGTGATGCTTACACAATACGGATTTCATGGTATGCTAATCAAAGTAGCATTACCAGGGGGAGAAGGGGAAACAGGAAGAAGGCTATTCGCCATTGATTACTTCATAAGATGTCTTACATAAAGCTACTAAAATGGTAAGAATACGGATAAACCAGACTAAAGAAATTGTTTAATTATTCTCACTGAATATCGCATGGCATGCCTAAAAGAAAAGACAGAAATAGGGGCTAGCCATCCGTTAGCAATAACATCAACCGATACAGCATATAGAGTTGACCAAAATTGACAAACTTTATTAAACAAAGAAAACTTATAATACCACAGCACCAAAAGTGGAGTCAAAGTCGTCAACTGCAAAACAAATGTCTGGATAAGCAGGTTTTGTCTCAGCTTCCTGAATATATGTTAGAGTCAGCATCAGAATGAAGTGCAAGATTAGACTAAGGTTAACCATATTTTTTTACACTAAATAAATTAACCTTCTTTGAATCCAAATGAAAATTGACCCGGCTAGGAGATGCATAAACAGTTTTCACAACCTGAAAAGACACAATGACCGATGCGGCAAGTTAAATAATCACCTAAAAAGTGTTCAACTACATCATTGGAAACAATAGTTGAGCAAAAATGAAGTTCAGAGTACAAGCTTCTCCCCATAAGCTTAGTTTCAGACGTCATCAGAATTGATAAGCTTCTGGCAAAGTCAATAAGAGAACTAGTAATATATGAATAAATCTAGCGGTAGTCATGTTACTTAAAACCAAACTCAGGCTGAAAATACCTTATATATGGGAGATAATGGTGTATTTCTGGCAGCTTGATGATTAAGAAGTTCCTGGTGACTGAAAACTAGACTTGATTCAGTTAAGTCTATGAGAAGACTTCAAAGTAAAAAATTCTATAAGTCCCTACCTTAGGTGGTGTAAGTTTACTGGTTATTTTATAAAACACAATAACCAAACATATATTCTGTTTAACTTGATCAAAATAGAGGAGAACTAACCTGCAAATAGCCACTGTAACAGTAAAGGAAGTATGAGCAATCAAGTTCAAGTAAAATGAGCGCCTCCAATCCACATCATTTGAGCTTTCACCAATTACATTATCCAACTGGTTGACAGAAGTGTTGAATGTTATCTTGATGTGAAAGCAGTAGACATTGCAGTTTTATTATGTTTATTAACTAAAAACATCTATGAAATGACATGCATGTGGAAAAAAACAAAACCCAATTCTCCATGTTAATTAAAATTTGTATCCAGACCATGATCATTACAAGTGATTTTTATTACTTCACCAATCTTCTTCTGACATGTTAAAGCAGTAGCTCAAAGAAGAGGGAACAAAGGGTGCTAAATTAAGTTGTAATACTGCCAACACCTCACTGGATTAGGCATCTTGAATGTACATATATTGTGTTACGAGAATAGGTTAACAGGAAAACAACCCAAATATACTAGATATCAAACTAGATTTATGTGTGCTTTTTACCTTAGGTGCCCACCTGCGTACAAAGTAAGGAGAAACATATTCCTTGTCATCATTGAAACCATATCCTTGGGAGCCCTGTCGAGTGATCAGTAGAAACATAAAAATTCTTGTACATTTCCAATAAAAGAAACACAGAAAAGGCAATAAAAGTGGCAAAATATAACCTACGAAACTGCAAATTGCGTACCAACTTTCTGACTAGAAATACAAGATCGTCGTCTTGTCGCCTCCTAGATTCCTTACCACTGAAAAAATACAAATCCAGCACGTCATGCCAGAACCGCGGATCCATTTCAACATCTGAAGTGTCTTCCTCATCAAGTACAGTTTTCCCTAATAATTTTGAGTTTCTCTTCACCATTCTCAGTAATTCAGACCTACCCAAAAAAAAATTATCATCTATAATCCAAGATTTTCAAAGTCCAAAATCTCGTTGACTCTAGCTTAAAAAAAATGATCAAGGCAGTATTGCAGTGAAAACAAGAAATGAAATTTCCTTCAAAAGCTTCGCAATTTTCATCGAATTCCCCCTTTGCATCGTTTTCTCTCCAAATTCTTCCCAAGAAAAGATCTCCGAACCCTGAGAACTCCAATTTCAAAGCAATCCACAATGTCTGGGACTCCAATGCATAAATAGATCTCAAATTTGCAACATGAATGAACAAATCACATCATCGCGGAACCCGGTAAACGAACTCAAATCCCTGATTGGAAAACGTGAAATCGAGACATACCTTGAAGGAGTTTCCTCGCCATCTCCGAGCATCTTCTTCTGCGTCGCCGTCAATATCTTTGTTTACTTTCACTCTTCCCTTTTTTGCCTCTGAATTCAAAACTTAGGGTTTGTGAAACGAATGTTGAGGACAAATAAGGGTTTGCAAAAAGCCCAATCAAATTCGAGGAAGAGCAAAGTGGCGCGAGTTCTCTGCGATCTGGCGCCAGGAACTGTAACTTCCTTGTCTTCTCTAACACAAGAAGAGAGAGATATCAGCACCGCGTACATTTGGGGCAACGTTCAAATGTTCCTTTTCGCATGGGTAAATATAGGTATGATCCAAACCAATAAAAATTAAGCAACTTATCATCTAAGGGCTTTTGTGTAATTTCGTATTATTTAGACGACCTGCCAACCATTAGATAAGACAGCTGTGCTATGAAGGACAGCTGTCTATTTGAGGGCTCTTGTGTAATTTCATAATGAAAACGACATTCGGTAATTAGAAATTGTGTGCTTTTTTTTTTTTTTTTTTAAAGCAGAAAATTACGTTTTGGGTTGGAGTTTTTTTAAGGCCGTACAAAAATCGTCCCGCACCCGCCAACCGTCCGTGTCCGCCCCTGCTCATTTCAAAAAAAGTAGGTTTATGTTAGTAATCCACTGGTAGGTGGGTTTGGTTTTAAGTTTTTGAGGGCGGGTTTAACCCGCAACCGTCTGCCTATATATTTTTTTAAAAAAACTTATCATTTATTTGATTTTGTTCTTATTTTATAGATGATTGAACAATCCAACACTTCAAGCATGGGCTCGGCTGCCTCTTGACATATTAGAAATTGGAAATTCTCTTATTATATTGTGAAGTGATCAAAATTCAAATCAAGTAAATTAGTAGAGAAAGCCCTAAAAGAAAAAAAACACTTGACTTTGTTCATCATTTCATTTGTAGCATTCTATTATTTTCGAACCCAGTAAATAAGCTTTAATTTTTATGGACTTTTGACTTTATTTATCACTTTATATGTAGTTGATGTTTCTTGTTGCAGTGAATGATTATGTTTTTTAATTTGTATTTTTGAATATGGTCACTGTCTTTAACAATCAAACTTGTTGGGAATGCTTTATGTATTATCATCTTATATTTTCTACAAATTTTCTTCACTTTCTAAAAAAAAGGTCCAAAAAATTACATTGGGCAATAGCATAGATCTAAACCGCCTCAACCCGCCCACACCCGCCCGCAACCACCTAAAACCAAACCAAAACCGTCCCCCATGTGGTGGGCGGTTTACGGGTTGGTTAATCACCAACCCGCCATCCAAAAAAACCGCACCGCACCCGCTTAAAAACCATTAAACCGCCCGCCGTTCACCCCTAAGTTTTTTACTCTACCACCTCCTCCTTTTTTCCCTTTTTTTATTTTAGATTTTTGCTCTAGTTTTAAGTCATTGACGTTCATTTTCCGCTTGTTATACGTTATACGGTTTTTACCATTTACGTCGTTATTAGGTCATCATGGTTTTAATATTCTCGTCGTTTCTCGAGTTGTCACCTTTTAAGTTTACGTCGCTCATCAAGATATTGTCGTTTTCTCTGTTTATTCATTTTTGATCTGTGTTCCTTTTATGCTTTTTTGTTGCTTGATAATGTTGTATTCTTCTAGTTGGTAGTTGTGCCCACTCTGTCGTTTTCGGTTTTACATGCCATTTTTAATGTTTTCTTTCCCATGTGTGTCGTTTTTCTAGTTCATACATCATTTAATTAAGCTATTGCCGTTTTGAGTTTTTCTTCAATTAGGTTTTGAGATTATTTTAGTTTTTTTTTAAGGAAAATCATTTTAGTTTTGGATTACCTTTTAAAGCATTAAAAAAGAAAATAAGTATTTTATATATAGCATGGTTGTAATTAATTTTTTTGTGACAACTGAGACGATACCTTGAGTAGTTATAAAATGTACTATTAATAGTTACTATAATTACCACAGAATCCAATGTAACATTCACTCTGAAACACAATGATGTTCTTGAAATATTTTATTTTTGAGTGCCTTCCATTCATTTTTCTGTTTTTTTGTCGTTTTCGAACTTGTTGTAGATTTTTAAGGGACTCTCTCTTTCGTTATGTTTTTTTGTTTTCCCATTTATGACGTTTTTCGTTTGTGTAATTTATGAGATACTGTTGTTTTTAGATTAGGTTGCTTTTGCTATTTGTGTCGTTTTTCCGGTGCCGTCGTTTTTATTAATTGCTGTATACCGTCGTTTTTGTTATATTGTGTCGCTTTTATGTTATTTTCGCTTTTTCAGCTGCTAATTTCCTGTTATTGTCGTTTTGACGTGGACAACCTTTAGTGCCATCATTTTTCCCCTTTGGTCCCTCTCTAAAGTGAATGTCACTTTCTAATGCTGCAATAATAGACATAAACGCGGCACTGAAAAGCAAATTTGTCATTCATAAAGCCTCCCCCATAGATTCAATAAATAATAATAAACCTCCCTCGATTAAAGCAATATTAAGAACGGTCGTACGAAAACGACAAGAAAATTTTGATCGAGCCAAGGAAGCGTGGATTGAGGGAGCAAAAGACCACAGTCCGCGTGATATGGTTCATATGGCTGAGGTTTTTCAGTTCGCTGCCGTGGCACAAGGAACCCTCACACGTTAATCCAATTTCCACAAAATGCCGTCCAACATGAGCCTTCTCAGTGGTCGTCGTTCTTCATTCTATTGTCGTTTTTTAATTTTTATATCCCTTTACTGTGTTTATGTTGTTTTTCTTGGTCATATTCATCGCTTTCACCCCTCTTTTTTTCACTTATGTGATTTCTATTCATCTCGTTTTAAGATCGTTATTGTTTTTCTGGTTGGTGACGCTTCCCAATTCATTGTGGATTTTTAGTTCTTGTTTTCTTATTGTCTTTTAATTTGTTTCTTTTCATGCTTTCGCAATGTTGGCCTTTTTTTTTAATGCATTGCTTTTGGTCGTTTTTCTAGTTGGTGTCAATTTTTTCCCCCTAATCTAGTCTTTTTTTGTGTCGTTTCTCCTCTTCTAGTCGTTTTTTAATTGGTTTCATTGTAATTTTGAGACTCCTGTTATTTTTTTAGCTGCGCTGTTTTTAGATTGTCGTCGTTTATATTAGTTGGGGTTGTTCAAAATTATTTTATCGTTTTCCATCAATATCGTTTTTCCCGTTTATCTAGTTTAAAGTTGATCTAGTTTTTAAATCTATCGTCGATCCCAATTGTACTGCTGTTTTTGTGGGTATTGGTCGTCAAGCTATTCCGTTTTTATGTGGTGTCGTACCAAGTTGGTTTTGGTTTCCGGCTAATTTCTAATTCAAGGAGAGAAAGAATGCGGAATCAAAACAGATTTTGAATCAACTCTGTCAAACTAAGAAAAATATATTGAAGAAAATTATGAGGTATCAAAGACAAAAAAATTTAAAAATTGTCGTTTGAATACTGATTCGTGACAATGTTTTTTTTCTTAGTTAGATTACACAACCACATATCAAAAGCTATTTCATTTATCATCTCTCTTCTCCATATTCATTCCACAAAATAAAAATCAAAAATAAAAAATGGCTAATTAATTGTGAAACAAAACATCAAAAGGATGATTGGCTAAGGTTCTCACCACAAACTTAGTTATGAACAGTATAATGCTCTCACATGCTACAGTAACAATAAAAAAATTACTATAGTATAAAACTCTCATATACTACCATAAAAAATGGTTCTAACCAACGGTTCCCACCAACCTGTCAAACACCACATAAAAAAACACACCAATATGCCCGACGGGGTTATCATCCACCAGTGGGCCTGCCTCTTGTCTCTTACGAGGCCATAACCCTATTGGGTTATAGTGTTGCTCAGCATAAAATCCCCCTCAATTAAAAAGGAAAACAAGACATGCATGGAAATTATTCGCTGGCATACATGCCTCTTCTCTCCGAACGTATTATTATTCCTCAAGAAGAAATGATTTTTGTGAGTGTTTCCAAAATACGTACTTGGGACCCGGTTTAATTTCAACATTTGACATCATATATATCAAAGAACCCTATCCAATCTCACTATTGGTAGAGCTAGGAATAAAGTTTACAAGAAAAAGAAACTCTAAAACTACTTTCCTCACTAACTAGCTAGTTGAACGAACTTTATTGTTGACATGACATGCTTAGCTAGCTAGTTATGATATACTAGATGGTGAAAATAATTATTGAATATAGCCAATAATGTGCGCCAAATTCCATAAAGCGAACCTTTTTCATTTTTTTACCCAAGGAAAGAAAATTTATTGTGTGTATCGAATATTAATTTGCTTTTACAAAAGTCATTGTTTAAAGCACTTTAGACAGGAGATCGATCATAAAAGTATATCACGAGGTCCATGCGCGGCAAAGTTAATAATGTCTGGGTCGTATGACTAGCACGGGGGGGCCAAGCATTATTACTTTATGCCCCATCAACGCTAATAATTTTGCACACAGAAATCAATTAACCAACTCCGCTTAAGGGTAAATTCAATCTCTCCCATGTCAAGTTAAAAAAAAAAAAAGAAATCAATTTTGGAAAAGAAAAAAATCAATTTGAAAAAAAAACTAACACAATAACGTCTCTTAATTATTTGTGTGTATGTGTGTGTGTATATATATATATTGTTATTGCTTTTTCATTTTTTTAGTTGGAGAAATAGAGATAGGTTGTCTCTTTCCAGAAATCCCGTCTCCCTAGCGAGTTGGTGAGTCATTATAAATAGTAGTGTTTTGTCTTTATTATTTTATTATTTAATAAGATATTTAACGGGTGATAAAAATTATTAATTAAAACTGTTTTCATTATAATAAGTAAGAGTTTTATATTATAATATATAAAAATTACATTATTTATAATTAAAAAAATAATATACATCGAACACAACATAAATATCTTAAAAGGCAACAAGGATTTAGATTTTTTTTTTGGCGCGTGCGCGTTAAGCATGCAGGTTAATTTGCCTTTGGATTCCCTAGTACTATATTTTCTTTCTATCCTTTTTTCTTCCTCTTTTTTTATTTTTCAAAGAATGAAAAAGAAATTAACAGTGGGTTTTGGTTGTTATTGGGGAAAGAGCAAGGCCAAGTTAAAAAAGAAAAAGAAAACTTTGCCAGATGAAACAACATGATAACCGAAATGACAGCATAATTACTCAAAATCGTGGAGCAGAGCTTCTTTAAATATCTAAAGTATCTTTAGCTGCCGCTTTACTTTCCAACATTTATACATGTTTTTTATTGAAGTGAATTATATACGGTTTTCACTGCAGGACATGCACTGGTAATTTTTTAAAAACTATTATTGAAATACTATTTTTGATTATTAGATCAACATCAAGTTGGAGATCCAAAGTTGAATCAATGAATCATATTTTTTTTTTTTTTAATTTTCAGCGGAGAAAAACTATTAAAATAAATGTCATAAAAAATGCGAAATAAATATATATGTCCTCATTTTTTGATTCAGAAAATTCTCCTTTCAAAAATACCGAATCGTTTATTTCATTTTCCAGCTCATAATGGTACCTCAGAAAAACCCAAAAGTTAGCACACGGTAAATTACATTGCAGATCTGTACCGCCCACAAAATTCTTGCATTCTTTTTTCAAAAACACTATCATTTCCAAGTTTAATTCCCTGATCATCAAGATGCAAACTAAACCTTTAAGCGTAACCCCATATTGAAGAGATTAATGAGAGCATATACCTAAAAATAACCCAAAAAAATGGACGCTGTTGTATATATAGACATACAGAAGATGCATAAAATTGGAAAATATGTACTTATTGCAATTTATTTTTTTTAATATTCATAAGAAAGTAAGGAGTAAATCAACATAAGTTTTCTTTGTTTGATATTCATCATATTTCCAACTTTAATCCCGAAAACCATAACCATTAACAAACTTCACAAAGTACCCCCAGAACCCCACATGAATTTAATTTCACTTACCATAAAAAAAGGAGACAATAACATATTTTGCTTGTCACATGATCATCAATAGTACTAATGATCCTCATCAACAAGTGTTGCTCCGCCACCCTTCTTTCCTTTCCCCATCCTCCTCCGGCTGACGGTGCCGCCGCTGCCGCCATTGTGCCGAAGGTTTCCGTCGTTGAAGATCAACGGCAAGTCGTTGGCGTCGTCGCCGTCGTCTACGGTGGCTATGCGGATGCAAGAGCATCTCTCCAACGACGCAAAGAAAGCGGCCGTGACGCTGTTGATGAGCCACATCGCCACCCCGTCCACCTTTCCGCACCCCGGTGCCGCCGAGCTGTGGCCCGAGGAGGACCGGACTTTGGGATCCACCGAATTCGATCGTAGATTGAAGAAGCCGGTGCAACTACTGGAGGTTGCGGCTGCCATGGAATTGGATGAGCTAGCAAGTGAAAGAAAGAGGCAGAGATGAAAGCTTTCTTAAAGAGACCTAATCTTATATGTTACAGCTCGCTCTTGAAGTTTGATTCGTAGCCAAAAAAATCAAAATTCCAATGCTGCCCTTTTCTGGCTAGGAAATTACCTACATTTCGTCAAGTGTGAATTTTTTGACTTAAACAAAAAAAAAAGCTTTAAAATTTTAGAAATATTTACCCAAAAAAAAGAAAAAGAAAAAGAAAAAGAAAACGCTCACCTAATTTGCATAATATAAAGTATATAGACTATTTTTTTGTCCCAAAAAAGTGTCACTAATTGGGTCATGTATGGTAACGTGACAATCCATTCATTAGTCATTGGGAAATTTTGTGTTAAAATAAAAACTAACTTGTACAATTTTACAAGATTATTGTTAAATTTTTTTAAATTGCCAGTAGGGTATTTTTTTTACCTTACTTTAAAAATTCTGAATATGTTTATATATTTTTTTTTCTAGACTGAATCCCTCCTTTTTTTCCTCCAAATTTTTGACACGTTTGTATGTTCTTGTGTTGACGAAGTAAAAGGAGATTTCAAGTAAAAAGAAATTAATTATAATATATAATAGATCCTTGTCATTGAAATTAGAAAGAGAGCCATATTTAGTAATTTAAGCTAAATGTTTCATAAAGTGGATGAAAAGCCGATATCAATCAGATAAATAATGCTCAATCAACTTCAAATTATACACCAGCACATAATAATAATAATAATAATAATAATAATAACCAAAGACAAAGAGAAAAGGTGGGAGGTTGTTGCAACGGGTAAAAATGTCAAAAAATGTAGTTATGCAATCACCAGCAAAAAAAATACATGGTTAACGAATATCCAAAGCAAAAAAGGTGGGAGGCTCTTGTAACGGGCAAAATTGTCATCACAACATTATTCTTAATTATGCAATCAGCATATTCTCAATAATATAATGAATGAATAGAAGAAAAAATTAAAAAAAAAATTTTGAAAAGATTGCCGCATAATAACGAAAATAATTTGTTGTAATGCAAGGTTAGGGGAAGTGATTGCAATATATAATTACGCTCACCTCAAAAAAATATAATATATATATATATATATATATATTTAATTACGCAAATCGGTAGGAATAGTAGGAAGACAATGATTAGACACAGAGAGGTGAAAGTGGGTCTCATTATCAAAGGTTACCCACCCACCGCCCACACACCAATGTCGTTCCGTTCATCTCTCATTACCCATCTCTAACCAAATTATGACCATACAAATACATAAATTTATTTATTAATACGCAAAGTGTTAGAACATCAGTGATAAATACTTCGTGTCAATATTAACTTTGTTCACCAATCATGGATAGCAATTGATTTGATAATTTTTTGCTTAGTGTAAACTTTGACATGTAAATATGGCATATGAAATAATGAAATGTAAGTATGGCATATGAAATAATAAAAGTTGGGGTTAATTGTATAATCTTACCTTTGAATTTTAATTTTTGTTCATTTTATTTTCTAGTTTTTAAAAACTACAAAAATATTATTTAAATTTAAATTTTTTTTTAATTTTATCACTTGTAGGCTTTGGAAAAAAAATGAAGATAAGAGAAAGATTAGCTTAAATAAACTGAATCTTTTTTTATTTTTAAAAATATTTTAGCATTTACAAAGCCATAAAACTTAAGATCTTTTTTTAATTTTATACTTTGTTTTAGAATTTTTTTATGTTTCTAAATTAATAGGATATCTTTTTTAATTATTTAAAGGTAATTATGTTATTTTGTCTATTATTTTTTCTATTCATGTAGATGAAATTGAAATAAGTTTTTTAAATTTAAAAGATTAGTGTCCTTTCGAGGACATTTGATAAATTCAAATGATATTTTTATAGTTTTTAAAAACAAAAGGTTAGCTTAAAAATTTGTTAAAACTAAAAGGCATAATTATATAATTAACTCTAAAATTTATTCTCTAACAATTGTCTTCAATCCAGAGAACTAATTAAGATTAGCTGACTCTAAAATTTATTCTTTAACAATTCTTTTGGCTAGAGAATGAGTTGGAGTTTAGAGGTGTTCTCCATACACAATCTGCGTGAATTTTTTATTATGACTTTTTTTTTTTCCTGATAAACAATAATGGGCAGAGATGTATAAACCAAGAAATATGTTGTTTAGCAACAATTTGATGCAGCAATTAGAAGACTACTTGGTGACACTTTTTCTTTCTGAAATGATGACAATGAAGAAGGCTAATGATCCGTTATCTATATTATTTTTCTTTAATAGGTCATTTGAAACTTCAGTTAGAACTGAAATTTTAAGTTTAAGAACCGTAACATATAAAAACTTTACACTGTAGCAATTTACTATAGCGTCACTATTTATTGGTTAGAACTACGTTTTGAACTAGGTTTTCAAATAACACATAAAATATGGTTTCGTTTCAGGTTAATAATGTCGTTTTTTGGGCTAGCGTCGTGTTTCAATCTGCTGTTGTTTATAATGTAGTCGTTTTTATGTTCCCCTCAACGTTTCCCGTTGATGTCGTCTTCTAATGAGTGTCGTTTGTATGTCGTTTACCCTTTTTCTAGTTGGCGCTCTTGTCATTTTTATTTTGCCTTTTTGCATTCATTCATAATCCATTATTCCAGTTTCAGTCATTTATGAAATTGCATTGTTGTTTCTCAAGTCGTGTCCTTCCTCTTCCGTCGTTTTTAAGTCAAGCCTTGTTTTTAAAATTTGTTGTTTTTTCTGATTGGTGTTATTTTTCCCGCTCGCCTTGTATTTTAGTTTGTGTCCTTTTTAAGTTATTGTTGTCATTTTCCTTGTTAGTGGCGTTTTTAGTGCCATGCCACTGTTTTTTCTCCGTTACGTTCGCCCTTCCTCCCTTTTTTCCCCTCCTTCTTTGTAAGGTTTTTGTCGCTTTGAGTTTCATATCGGTTTCCGCCTAACCATTCTGTCAAAGCTATTGTCGTTTTCATGTTGTGTCGTTTTTTTAGTTGGGTTGTAATTTATTGTTATGCTGAGGTTGTTTTGTCGTTTTTCCGACGTTAGACATGAATAGAAACCGAGAGATAACGGCTAGATGCAAATATAAATATAGCAAGCCTTCCCCTACTCAAACGACTGTCGAGAACGGCGATTAGGAGAGTGTTTAGGAGCCAATTCTAATTACCATAGTATAAAGCTTTTATATGCTATATTGTAAAATAAAAATATGTTACAGTGTAAATTTTTCATATATTATAGTATTTAAGTTTTAATTTGTTACAATATAAAGTTTTCATATGTTACAGTATTTAAATTTCAACTTTAAGTTCTAACTTGGTTCTCAAATACACTCTAGATGTTTAGCGTACACACACTCAAGTGGGCTGAAATTTCTCATCACCTATTTCCAATTGAGACCCTACAAATGGTCAAAATCTTGATTAATAAGACAAGTATTGGAAAATTAGAAATCAATTACGTAGTCCCCATATTTATTTACCAATAATTTGCAGGTTTATATCATAATTATTTTTCCACCACATGGCACAAGCTATTCGTATCTGGTATTAGACACGTCAATATCCAATATGAAATTTACGTCTTCCACAATCGTCTTCAATAGACTGAAAATTAGCTTTATCCCTTTCTCCTTTTTGCTAAACACAAATATATTAAAATTTTCGAGACTAAGCTATAGGTTACGATTGAGGTGGAGAGGTGTTTTTCTTTTAAATTTTCGTTAACTATTTTATTGTTATGTTGAGATTTTTTTTTTTTTTTGAAGGAGTTATGTTGAGATTTTTGTGTCGGTTTTTCTTTCAATATTTTAGTTCTACTTATGTCTCTTCTTGAAAAAATTATGTTCATTGTAAACTAATGTTAAAAGGAAAAAGATTTCAATTTTTTTTTTAAGAAAAAGGCATAAATTTTTATGCCTTTTCCCCAAAGGGACCTTTCTCTTGCTCCATCGTTTATAGAGCAGCTATCACTCAAGAAATTAAGATTATAACCTAATTTGCACATAAAGTTGTGGAAGTTTGAAGACATAACAAAGAGTTGTTTCTCTAAATCACCTTAATTTTGTGATGTAAATTAGACTGGATAAACCTTTGAAGTTTAGTTGTTCACATATACCAATTTTATGTGTAAATCGCGCTCAAATAATTGAAAAATGATTTACTCAAATATCAACCCTCTAAAAGTGTTTATCCCTATAATTCACCCATTATCCCTCTAATGCACCCATTAATTGTGGCACATTGGCCCACTGGGGCTCAATGTATTAGGCTATAGCGTCTCTAAGATCTAACATTCCGTTTGACAAACCAGTTCAAATAAAACAACAGTGTAAAGTCTCAAATATTATAATACAAAATACTCAAATGTTACAACTTTTAAACTAAGAGTCATGTAACTATGTAGTGACATAAAACTTTGCGGCATGTACGAGCCTTTTATCTGATGGCATGTTGAGAGAGGTTGGAGAGGAATTTAGGTTAGGGTTATAGTTTTAGTTTTATTTATAATTTTTAGTGTTTATTTGACAAAAGTGGATTAGAGTAATTTTTTATAGTTACTGATACTTTTGCTGCATTATTTTTTTAACAAAATTCAAACAAAGAAGGTTCAAATTATAAAAACAGTTAGAAACTGCTTTTCCAGACGGACACTGAGTTATAACAAATGCTATATATATAAAAGCTTTGCGGCACACTTGTTATTCAGAAATTGGTCAATTGTATCAGTCGAGGTTGCCCAGTTGGCTTTACTCGAGGTGTTGTTGTTTGCTATTGTCCTTTCTAGTTTTCTTACTGGGAGATCAAACCTTCAACTGTGAAGGGTATTAAAAAAAAAGAAAAAAAAAGGAAAAAAGGGTCAATTTTTAACCTCAGGGAGTGTGCAATTGCGTGCATTGATCAGCTAAGAACACTGAACACGGATAAAAGACAAGAAGAAAAAATATATAAAAAACCAAAAGTCCACGAACACAAAAGTTGGTCAAGACAACTGAAGATCAACGCCTTGAAACGAGGGAAAGAAGACAGAAGAAAAAAAGGGCAAAACGTACACTGCCGCACACAAAATGGGTCCTTCCTAAAACTGCATGGCAGCGTGCTCCCTGAAATTAAAGTTACCCCACAGTACTGTTTTAGAAGCAGTTAATTAAAAAGATTCGTTGATATATGGGTCTTTTTTTGGGTGTAGACCCTATATCTGTATTTTTTTTCTTTTTAAATCTAACCATTAGTTGAAGACATAAATAAATTATAGGTTTCTTTTCCGACAGTCATTGTAGTATGAAAAATCCGTTTAACAAAGTAATTAGAGTAAAAAGTTAAAACAAACTTATTATTACATGTAAAAATTTTATACTATAATATATTTTTATTTTATACTGTTTTATACTATAATAATTTAAACTATACGATTGAAATGACGTTGTTAAACGAAGCCAAGTATATCATACGTTCTGATTTCTCATTGCCCAAACTGGGCTAAAGGGGTGTAGTGCTGATTGTTGACTTGACAATAAAATTAAAAGGTCTCTTTTAAGTGAAACCGTTTCATTATTTCTACAGTTTCAAAGAAAAAGAATTGAAACCAATTTAATTTGTTGCATTATTGGCCTCATATTTATGTCCATTAAAACCAGCTTGGTAACTGAATTTTCTGAAGCAGTATAAAGATTGCTTGATGGAAGCAATGGCTGTACAGAAAAAAATTATTTTGTTCGTGCATTGAACAGAATATTGGGTCCTCAAGTTCCAAAAATTCTCTAAAGTATCAACACCATCAATTGAGTTTTTGTGAGAACTTTGAAGCATCCCAAGGAGCAGCAGCCATGCTAAAAGCAGGACACCGTTTGACTGCACAAAACAGAGGCAATGGCAGGAGTTATATAAAATCTTTCACGCTTCCGTTTAATTCTATATGCATAAAGATTTAAGCTGAGAATCGTTTTATGTTTTACATTAAGTTCATTGAAGGGTACAATTCTTGCTAAGCCAATTCTTATTAGTATTTCTTTTATTCGTACCAATTTGCATAGCCTTAAAATTCTTCTCAGCTTCATTGATTTCATATTACTTTTGTTTCAGCAATATATATATATATAGATTGATTGACCTTCCTTAAAAAAATGAGAATAACAAATGTGGTCGACGCTTTTGTAGCAAAAGATTGATGCGAAATGGACGTGCTGTTTTGCAGCTTTGACCGTTGCTTTGCTTATATGTAAAGAACAGTTCACGCTTATCTATAAAAAGATTAGCGATCCATGCATGAAAATTCTGATGAATAACCACTTTATAAGAGAGATTGACACACGCAATCTAAGATTGCGTGATGAACCTAAGGATTTACAATATTGTTAGATATGTATGAGGTTTTATATTATTAGATATGTATTAGGTTCTGTTAATTTTGCATATTGTTTAGTTTGACTATATTTAACATCCACAAACATGCATTATAATAGAATACTTCAACTGTAAAAAGCTTCAAATTTAGTGTACCAGGAAGACATTCTGCAGCAAAATATACAATTTGCTTAATTCACTTTGGCACATTAATTATTAATTATTGGCTACCCGAAAGAAACAGAAAGTTATAAGTAAAATGGAAAATTAAAATATATTTGTTCTATATTAAAGAAAATTAAATTTGACTTTCCTTAATTCTGTTATATACAGAAAACTTTCCAAAATAAAGGACAAAATTATTTATTTTTATCAAAACCCTTTAAAAATAAGTTAGACTTTTTCTAATTTACGGATAACATTTTCAACCCAAAATATGATTCACCACAAAGATTGGACTTCATCAGCAACATTAATTTTAGTCATTGATCTTTCTAGAACTTATAATTTTGTGCTGGTTTTTGTTCATTTTTGTGTCTGAGGAAATCTATCTTCTTCTATATCTCTTTTCTTTTCGTAAAAATTAAAGAGAGAGAGAGAGAGAGAGAGAGGGGGGAAAGCATTGTCTCCTTTAGCATTTCTTTAATAAATGCCAATGTATTTTGCATGCAAAGCTGAAATATTACAAAAGGAAAAAAAGGCTGTATGTTTTTCAGGACTGTAGGATAGCTGTTGGTTAAGTCGTTGAAATCTCTTGGTTTCACACGTACTCATTGCCGACACACAAAAGATAGATTTAATTATATGTATATTAAAAAAAAGAAAATAAAATCATTTATAACAGAGAATTCAAACTAGATTTCCTTCTATGTTTATCACTGATTATTTGCAAATGTACGCGCTCTATTTGTGGTCAATAATAATTCTAAAAAAGCAACCCAAAATCTATATCATAAGTAACTGCACTCAAATTATCTGTCAAATTTTAGTGTCTTAAACGATGTCCAATTAATCATATTATGATACATCGTTTAATAAAAATATATACAAATTAATTAAACATTATTTCTAACATTTTAAATAACATGTAACAATATAATTGGTTAGACACCATTTGAGACATCAAAATTGCACTAAATATTTGCATACTAAATAGCAATAGCAAATCTTCATAAATTAATATATAATTGGAGCAACAACTTTGCCATATCCATCACCATTTTAAGGGATATGATGCCATTTATAGTGCTCTAATCACCGGATCTCACCCCCCCAAATTTCCCTTTTTTAATGGGCAGAACCAAAAACAGATGGAACAGAACTTATTACAGGGACTAAAAATAGAAGAATTGGATCCCCTAAAAAAGAGATGAAAAGACATGGACCAAAATTACATTAATGACCCAAGAATTTAAAAAAAAAAAAGGGGAAAGATTACGTGTTCTCCTGCTTATATAGTTTATCCTGTGGCAGTTTCCACTTGTCTCCTGGTTTCCACTCCTCTATATAAATTCTCTCCATTTCACCCCATTCTCCACAATCTTGAACACCTATTTTCATTGAAAGCTAATTAGAAAGCTCAAAACATGGCCAAGTTCATCACCTTCTTCATGTTGACCCTTCTCCTGAGCTCTGCTCTTGTCTTCGCCGGTCGCCCCAACCCTGAGCCCCACGTTGCAGGCCAACAAGTATGTCTTTTTTATTCTTCTTTTATTATTATTATTTTTTTACAATCGTGCGAATTTTTTAACAAACTTGTTGTAGCATACAAATATAATATCATTCGGTTATACGTATCAAAAGATCACTATCTTGTGGGTTTTATAGAAATCAAAACACACATTTTCTCTTTCTTTTCATTTTTCTCGTTTTTAAACAATGAATCAATATAATAGTAAAAAGAATTAGTTGTAATTCTTAATGGGTTAAATTCTTTGATAGTGCTATTTAATTGCGTGTCAATTTTTGGCAGAATCTTGAGGCAGGTAAAGTGGTGGATGAAACATGTGAGGGAATCGAGGAAGGGGAGTGCTTGATGAGAAGGACGCTTGATGCTCATCTGGATTACATCTATACACAGGAGCAACATGAATAATTTAACTATATATTCTATGTTATGATCATTTATTCTCTATTTGCTAGTCATTTCACCAGAAGGAAAATGTAATAACAATAAATAAAATGATTATCTATTTATTGATAATCCTATAATTTTGTGCCTTTTTTTTTTGTCTCTGAATTATTTTGTGGTGTATATCTATAGTACTACAAAAAAAGTCTTTTCCAATGGCTACAACCTACAACCCAAGGACATGGCTTTGTTTTTTTTTTCCCTTCCAGCAAGAGCATAGACGGTCGCTGTAGCCTGTGGGCAATGATAAATATATGGAATAAAAGCCAAACAGTAAAGGAATGTCATATAAAAGGTAATAGGATTGAAAAATAAAGTAAAATAATAAGAATAACCCTAATTGGTTTTTATTTAAAAAAAATACTAATGAGTCAATGTCATAGCGCTTCATCAAGGAATTTGATTACATACATCCAAATCTTAAGGATACCTTGAAATCGGCAGAGAAAAATAGACAATGTTGCCCAAGCACTGATAAGTGAGAAGTGAATTGCCATCCACCATGTTCAGCAACGAATTATATCAAAGATTGGTGGAGAAAAAGGTTTTGATTCATTCTATACCTTTTGTGATTAATTAAAGTCATTGAAAAGAATTAATTGCATGCATACATATATACATACATACATAGTAGAAATAAAATTAAATAAATGAAAGGGTGACCTAAGAGGCTAAGACCACTTGCAATACTATAGGGTCTGTTTGTTTCGAGCATTATTTAGACTCAATGGACTTAAATTTAGATTCGAGTATCAAGAATCCTTTGAATAAGTATTTGGTTCTCCCCAAATCAGAATCCTTTAAGTAAGAATCCAACTTTTCGAAGTTCAAGTTCTCATATCGGATATCTTTGTTACAGTAAAAATTAAAATTCTCTCTATTGTATTTGAGGGAAAAAATAATTTCTTCATTTGATATTCAATTGAGATGATTCATTTTTCATTGCCTTCCTAATAAAGAGATGAATAAATTAAGATCTATATTGTATTTTTTTAAGATCATTAACCTTAAGAATTTATTAGATTTATTAATAAATCAAAAACTATTTTCACTACCTCTCCAAATACAAATTTTAATTTTATTTCATAATCAGATTAAAACCTAAATGCACATCCAAACACCAATTCAAATAACAATTCAAATCACTAACTCAAATCATAATTCAAATCACACTAACTTAAATTAGATCACTAATTCGAATCCATTTACCAAATAGACCCATAATGTCAATGTTTATAGATACTAAAAGAAATGTAACAATGACATATTTGATATTCTATTTTATTTTCTTTTAAACGTTATATCTATTTTTTGAAACTTATAAAGTAAGCTTTTAATTTTAAAATAGTTGTTCAACAAATGTCAAAATTTAACATATGTCAACTGTTAAATTTGACATTATATTAGAGAAAGTTTACATATCGACTTAGTGCTTATTGGAGCCGCTCTAAATCAACCACTAACGTATAGTGACATTAGTTGGACATTTATGGAGTACTGCTAAAACTCAGTTTCATTTAGTTCAAGCATCTCAAACCAACATCTCATTCTTCTTCCATAACTAAAGAGATTTAAATTGGAAGAAAGAGTGTCAATTGCGGCTGCGATGACCTTGACTTGTCATCACGCTGACGCTTGTATAGTGATCGTACCAAAGGGATTAGAACAAGTAACCAATGTGTCATTATCACCAAAGAGGACTCATGAAGTCAAATGCATCCGGGTTTGATTGCTGCTTTTGAGAAGAGTATACGACAAGTGCACTTTAAACGACACGTTTGAATTTTGTGCCAGCTTTTACCAAAGCATGCATATCGGATCATGCAGGGTTGTGAGAGTCAAAAATTAACCACAATTTCTTGACAACTAGATCGACCTTACAAAGGAATGCTACTGCAACAACCATGGAAGACTTGCCCAATTAGTGACCAAAGATTAAAACGGCACAACCCTTCCAATGAATGAATTTTAATTATTTTACCAGATCGGTCAAAGCTTAAGGAGTACTTTTAAGAACAACAACTATTGTAGCATATAAGAATATTATATCGTAGTTATTTTTTTTTACATTATAACGTATGAGAACATTACACTGTATCAACCGAGTGTTTTGATTGAAAGCAAACAGGCCAAACACTAATTTAAAATGTCAAATCAATGGTATAACTCAAACTCAAAATACATTGCTAAACAGTGATTCAAGTGAAATTTTTGGTTCAAACCACGTAAACCATCAAACAAAAGGCAAGTCAATTTCACTCTATAATCTGCATAACTGTTTTTAAGCCGCAAATTATTCAATTATGTTTTATCACTCGGTAAACGCCAAAACCAAATAGCCACACGTTCAAAAACAGGGACTGTATAGTGACATGGTCAGGTAAAGAGGCCTAATTTAAAGCATGGATGAAGCAAAATACTAATATCTAAAGAATAGGCGGGTAATCAATTTATTAATCAACTCTATCGGATCATCTAGTGTGACAATGAACCTAGTGCCAAACTTCTGAATGCAGGTTGCTGCAATAAGAAATTAAAGAATTAGTGCGCTTGACGGTTAGCCACCTGAAAGTGGGTCCTTCAGCCATTTACTTCAAATAACTCACAGACATTGGACGACCCAAAATCCACTGTCACAGATATCGTCACTAATTTATAAAATTCTACAACAAAATTTCTTCCAGGAAACTAAAAATCAGCAATTCGTCTTAGAATTAGCCCAACCGATTTGAAGAAGGCACACTCAATTGGATAACCTCCAGAGAATGGCCTTCCACTACAAGGGTAACAGGGCACTCCTCGATCATTCACAGAAGTGAACCACGGTGATTTAGCTTACCATTTTTACCAACATTACATGTCCTCTCTGCAATTCCCACTGTGCTGCAAAATCAGCAAACAGTCATCTGACTTTTTTCACGCTTTCTACCTCTTTATTAATTCATAATTATCACAAAAACGCTTAAATTCGCTTCATAATCATGCAATGAGAAGGAATAAAGAAGAAAATATGTAAGAGGGGAAAGAAAAGAGGAGAATTTCATTTGAAATCTTGTCTGGGATACATGACTACATCCTGTCAAAAGATAATATGAACCACAATGATTCATTTGGCCCGAAAACAATGCTTTATTACTTAAACCAATAGCTAAGAACTTCTTAACAGCAGGAACAATTAAGACAAGACAACACATACATACAACCCCCAATGGCATGCCATGAATTAAGCAGGAAGGAGCACTCTAGTACTACCAGCGATATGTAAATACAAAGCAAGACAAATTGTAACAATTACAGAAGACTTGGCACCAAAATATCTGACCACCACCAATCCCCTGTCCACAGCCTCCTCATGGACAGCACTGAAACTTCTCTTTAAACAGTCTATTACCCTACACAACATGAATTCGGCAACCGATCGTACTGTCTCGAATGTCACCCTTCCGGTTACATCAAGCACGAATTTCTGATTGCTTGGAACCGCCATTGTAGAGGAGACCACGCCAACCCAACTGCTGTTCTGAATCTTATAAACTGAGCTCCCCTTTTCAACACCCTCATCACTTGTTCCACTTGGACCTTCACTCTGATCAACAATTGAGCAAGGATGGATACTAATATCCGAGTTCAAGTCCATGTTCGTGTTCGTGTTCGTGTTCGATTTCGAACTCGAACTCAGTACTCGGTGAGATGTTTTGATGAGTGTTTCCACAGCTCCATTACATACAGAGACCAGAATGTCCCTCACTTTGTCTTTATGTTTTGGATTTGTCAATCCGGTGAATACGTCGTCATAGAAATTGATATCCATTGTCTTGTCTAGATAAACTGCCACGGCAGTGCTGACGAAGACCCTTATGCAATCCGCCATTAATTCCCTGCTTTTAGAGCTACAAATAAAGTTCAACCATTCAGGCATGTCCGAAAAATTGGACGCACCAGGTCGGTCAACGGATTGCCGACCCGAGTAAAATCCCATAACCAAGTTCCTCGCGAAGCTTCCCACCACAACCGAGACGAAACCAGTCCCGGCCGTGGAGAAAATCCTGTCCATAACCGTATCGGAAAAGCTCGAATTCGTCGCCGATTCACTCCGATTCTTAGCCTCCGACTCAAACCCTCGCAGGACCCCAATCGTCAACGCCTCGGTCAACCCACTCAACGATTGGCAGAACTCCTCCGACCTTGCGATCTTCGAAATTTGTTTCAGACTTTTGGGGATTTCATCCGAATCGGATGTCAGAAACTCCTTCAAATCCCTAGAGACGATTCCGATCGTCTCGGCGGAATCGGAGACCAATTCGGCCATGGAAATTATGGCTGCAACAAGCTTCATCAGCCTCTTCCGTTTCCTCACCACCGACGGCAAATTATAAACCGTGTAAACGCCGTAGCTCGACACGCCAAGAGCTGCGAGAATCAAAAGCCATTTTCTTCTCCTTCCTGAGAAATTGAAGCTTTTCTTCACCAGCCCGAGCTCCATTAATCCGATCACTAAAAAGGTCCCAACCTTCACAAAGGAAACCGAATTGCGACGATTGATGTAATCGAGGGAATCTGATTTCGAAATAGTTGAGATTCCGATTCCCAATGGAGTGAATTAGATTTGTCGGAGAAAAGGATCAGAAATTAAATTGGATTTGCAGAAGATTCGTGAACGGGGTGAAAATGCTGCGGGGACCAACCCTAGAGGCGCAGCGAATAACGAGAGAGGAAGGGGAAGGAAAGTAGATTCCGAGAATTTGGGAATTTGGGGTAAATTTTTCCGAATTCGAGGGTCGCAGACACTAGCATGGCTTGCATACAGCACGATAACGCTTATAGATATTTATCTTCTGTGGAAGTTGTCTTAAAAATATAAAGAAAAAAAAAATCGAAGTCAATTTCGTGCTCTCTGTTTACTCTAAAAGAAAATAATTAAAAAAAAGAATTATTTTCTTTTCCTAAGGATTTTTTTTTCTTCTGTCTAAAGTCAGTTATCGACTTTGCGTGTTTGAGTAAAAAGAAAAAAAAAAAAAAAAGAGAAGAGGTTTATTAAAAAAAAAAAGAGGTCAATTATTTGGTTGAAAAATAAACCTTGGCTAGCTTTAAAAAAAAGAAAAAAAGGAACATAAATGCAAAATAATAATAATAATAATAATAAATTTTATAAATTCTTTTTGAGTTATATTATTTGTGCCAATATACCTTTAAACTTTAAAAAGTACATGTTGTATCCCTTGAACTATAATATTACTATTTATTGATCCCTTAAACTTTAGAACGTGTTGTTTTTTCGACAAAATAATAATTATTACGTTCAATAATTTGATAAATTCATCACTTTACTCAAAACCTTTAAAGAACCAACTTGAATTACGATACATTCTACACTTTCTTCTCTTTTTTTCTCACTTTTAAGTAGATACTTTAAAGACAATATACGAGAATTTGATACTCAACTAATTCATTAAAGTGAAACAAAAAAATTCATACTAACCCTTTAAGTATCTTACTAATCTTAAATCAAATAAAAATTTGACAATTCTATTCAATAACTAATATGTGTCAAAGTTTAAGGTAAATCTAAAAAAGTATTATAGTTCAAGAGTATAACATATATGTTTTAAAGTTTGTGGTGTATTAATACAAGTAAAATAGTTGAGGAGGAATTTATAAAATTTATGCTAATAATAATTTTCTCCAACACCTTGATGACGTGTTGTTTTCACGTGGAAAATTTTCATGCTAGGAATATGTGGAAAGTTGGATCCTCGTTTAGTGAGAAAAATTGAAGGACATCCGGGTGGTTCAATGTTTTAAACGACAATGCACGTAGGCGTGACCGACATGTTGATTTTATGTGAAAAGTTGATTGTCATCCGGCAGTTATTAAAAAATATATATATAATAAATAAATAAACGACATCCTTTTTCGTCTTCCGTCGAAAGAGACAATGTACTGATGAGCTTTTGGACTTTGTTTTCAATTCTGAAAGTATGGTCACACGAGAAACGACATTTCACTTTTTATGTGTAAATGTCTAGCTCTTGAAACTGCATCTCGTTTCCATCACGTCTCTTTTGGAGAAACGACATACCTGATTAAAAAAAGGTAAGAAAAGTTTGTTGTCCTTCAAGTTCCGATCTATAGCTTAAGTGTCGTTTTTGATATAGAAGCTACGTATTTCATGTAAAAGTGCAAAGTTTATTGTCGTTTTTGCAAATTAAAAGACACTTGTGTAAAGTAAATTCTATTGTCGTTTAGTTATAAACTACCAGCGGCTCATATTGCTGTTGTCCTTCACACGAAAATAACCATTGTTGTGGAGTTTGCTGTTGGATACTAAAAATAAAGATGTTTATTTGCCTAAAATATGTTGTCCGTGAGATTCCGACGACATTTTGTTCGTGCTCCCAATCCTAAATCCTGCTTCAGATATCATCTTTTGTTGTAACCTAACTTACATATCCTTTGGTGTATCTCAACGTCGTGTATTACAAAAACAACATGTAATTTTTGTTTAAATTATAGAAAAGGTCATATTTGATTATATGCTTATATTTCATACTTATTTTTAGAGAAGTGATTGAGGGGTGTGTCTCAAATTGGTGTGTGTTTAGAAATATAGTTGGAACTAAAACATTGCAATTATGTAAGAGCTTTATATTATAGTATATTTTTGCTTTATACTATAGCACGTGAGGGCTTTACATCATAAAGGTTTGAACTAACGAGTTAAAACGGTGTTGGCAAACACACTCTTAGTTTTTTTTTAATCTACATACAGATGATTCAACAGAATTAACTTTCTGTCCAATTTTCTTTTCTTAAACAAGGCAATAGGAATCTGTATACAATAAAAAACGTGGAAAGATTTGTAGTTGAAGGTATAATCTTACAGTAAATCCACATCTTTACCCATAATATTGAGGTTTAGAGTTCAAATCTACTGCGCCTACATAATCCACGTGTGTGAGTATGTGTTGGGGGACCAAGAATTGCAAAATTGTATTTATTGCTTCCATGGTAATAATACATTTAACAGCACAACTGTTTTGAAAATTTAATGAATCCGACTCAATTAATAGATGTAAAAACCTTTTTCCTTGTTTCCCTCTTTCCCCTTTAAATCACTATTGTTGTAATTACACGGCTACCAGAACCAATCAAATCAATCATTGCTCTATAGAAACACCAACAACAATACATAATGTACAAAATGCTTCAAGAGAAACACACAATCACCATGCACAAGTACAATGCTCCAGTAGAAGTGTAGAGCAGTTCTCAAGTCTTGGGGTCCTTCCTCCAAAAGATTCATCAGATGAAAATTCCGTTCAATCTTCTGTCCAGCGAGTACGGCTGGCACATGCAACATTTTCACCGATTATTCGTTGACGTTTCACATTCCTTCGAGACAACTTTAAACTTTGTGGGCGCAAAATCATCATCCTCAAGATCACTGAAAGATATGTCCTCTTCATTTCCCACAGGAATAGAAGTTCTACTGTAATCGTTCAATTCAAAATCTTCCTCTGTCCAATCATAGTCATCATCTTCATGGTTCTTGAGTGGAATGTTAGAGGATGAACAAACTGTTAAATCCTCAGACTTGAAAATTGGCTTTTCTTCAATAACAGACTTGTCAATGAATTGCAGCTCGGAACTTTCAAGTGGGTGCTTCTCGGTCTCAATAGCTGATGGAAAAGAGAATGCTGTTTGTCGAAAGGGAAAAGCTTGTAGAGCCATTTCTCCACTACGAGCACTAAAGGGTGAGATAGGAACATGATCTTCATGCAGGGAATCGGAATCGTCTTGTAAATATGAAGTACTGCTTCCGAACCATTCTGATTCCGATGCAGTTTGATTTTGGAGTTCCTGCATCCACTTTGCTCTGGCTGCCATTACCTGCTAGCAGTATGTTCGAAACAATGCATCAACCGAGACATTTTTCACATGAAACCAGTTAGTTGCGCTTTATTAGTCTGACAAATAATTCTAAATACATTCAGAAACATCTATTTGATTAAAAAATGCTCTAACTTTTAGCAACTAGAGAGCAACAATTAGAAAAGAGATGCATAATTAAAAATCTTCCAAATTCATTGATTACATCGTCAGACTTTTGTCATATGTAATGTGCATAAACAAACATCAAGAATCACCAAGAGGCAGGCCGACATGAAGTAATAGGCAGTATGACTCAACTAACCACTAGCATCCGGCCAAAATAGGCTGTCAATAGACCTAAGCTTGGTCTCACATAAAACTAAACAAATAAGAAGCTGCAACTATAAAAATGGCAGGGAAAAAGAGCAGGAGGCTCTGTTGTATCACAATGTCTTGCTGTGAATCCTAAACTTCAAAATGAAATTGTACTTCAAAAGCAGTTGAAAATTCATATAGAGGAGGTTTTGCGGAATTTAAAGCAATGATGATAACCCGATGGTAAAATTTGTTTGCATAAAACAGTAAATGAATCTCAGAGACAGGTACTTTTGTTGGCCTCGTACAAAGAAAAAGGGTAGCTTACCTGCATTGTAGACAAGACTTCAGCATCCTTTTTATTAAGTCTCGAATGCAGAAGAACAAAATAAACTTTCCAAAAGTAACCCTCACTCATATGACAGGGGCAAAGTTCAATTCTCAAAGCCATTAATCTAGGAGCAAGACGTTCAATCGCCAAGGCATGCTCTTGTTGGGCATCAGACATGTCAAAATCTAAAGGAAGAAAGGGGCATAAATTAGCCGTCAATCTTAGAACCTGATGCTCCTAAATTACCTCTAAAAAACAAGAAAAGGGAGCAAAATTGATTTCCAACAAAATCCAAGAACAAAACCTTTTATTTCGAATATAATCTAATTCCTCATTGACTTTTGTATGGTCTCAAAGTTTGAAACCTAAGTAAAATATATCTACAAATCTTAGCTAATCAATCGCCACAATTCTTTATTGCAACACGGAGAAAACAAGCAGAGTTTAACATAATAATAATAATAATAATAATAATAAGTTGATCTTTTTTCCCCTAAAGGAGTAACGACGGCTAATTTAAGTCATGGTTTTTACACCTGCTAGCTTATCCTATGTACGAAATGAATTGCTTCCATTAATTATGAGACATAAAAAGGGTCTAAAAATCGCAATGTACCTAAAAGCAATGACATTCATATACACATAATAAAGAAAGAAAAAAACTGAATCTAACTCGAGAAGAATAACCATATTCAAAGAGTAGCTCAAAAATGTGAATCAGTAAAATCAAGAGTGCGTAAAATAAGATGAAAATTTAAATGCTGTTAAAGTATGGTAATTCAAATTCAGTTTGACCCGATCCGTAATTTTTTCTATCTTGGTTTTCACGTAAATGTGTTCTTGTTTTTTGTTTCTATCGTATTATTTTCGTAAGAAATACGTTCCTATTGTTGCAGAAATTGAAGCATCAAATTGGATGCATAATTCACTTATCTCTTCCACAGTGGTTCTAATTGAGTTGAGAGACGAAACCAAATCAAAGAACAACACTTTATGTTCAATCATATTATTTAAACAAAAATCAATAAATAAATGAACCAAAATAACAGATTTTGCTTCATTAGCTAAGAGCCCAACACGTTACACATACCATCCGAGTCGTCTTCCTCATCGATTGGAAAGTCCAGCCACGTCTCCGGATGCATCGCGATGTTCCTCGCGAAAGCCAAGACCTCTTCAGTGATCCCCACAGCACACTCTTCCTCTTCCTCTTCCTCTCTCTCCCGAGCCATCTCCGGAGCCGGATCGGATCGATCCCACGGCTCAGATCGATCCCAATTGGGGTCCGATTCGCAACGAGCACGGGATGGCGTCGACGGCTGCGACGGCGGAGGCGCGAGAAACGAGGCGACGCCCCAGAATTGGCGGGTCAACACTTGCTTGATCTCGGAGAGGTCCTCTTTGACCCCTCTGGTTAGTGCATCTTCTTCTTCTTCTTCGATCCTCTCTCGTTGGATTCTTCGATCGTATTCTTGTTGTCGTTGGAGGTGGGGCTTGGTGGGTGAGGATGACGACGGATCACCAGACGACAGGTTGTTCGAAACGACAACGTTGTCCTCGTCGTCGTCGTCGCCGCCGTCGGCGTCATCGTCGACGTCGTCGTCGATTCGGAGGGAGTTTGCGAGAGAGCGAGCCAACCATGACATGGTTTTTTATTTTTGTCTTTCGGTGGACAGTGATCGTTGCGAAGTCATTCTTGATTGGAAAAAAATGGGTCGTTTTTAAATTTTAAAAGCCGTTGTAAATGACAAAAGATGTGTGTAATCCAAGTGCGCGCTAAGTGAAGTTATACAATTCACGTGGTTTATGAACTACGGTGGTCTCTCTTGGATCAGATGTTTGGGCTCTTGTAGATTCGTGCCACGTAAGCATTAATGATTTTTCAAATAAAATAGAAATAAAATGGCCTGGGAACACCGACGTTGGATCCAAACATCTCAGCTGGTAGACTTTTAACAAATTCGAAAAGAAAAGAAAAAAGAAAAAAAATTTGCCATCAAGATCAAAAATGAAAAACGACAAAAGAAGAAAAGCCACTTTGAGGTTAAAAACGATTATTACCATCATGATCAAGGTAATTTCTGTAATGGAATAAGAAAAGATACCTATCTACCTTAGGTATCTCGAGGGAAAAAAAATGATTTTGATGAAATCTAAACGATTTTAAAATGTATATTATCGGTTAAAAAAGTCCCTTGTGATCAAACAACAATGTTGAAAGAAAATTTTTTTCACTCTCCAAAGGTTAAAATCTTATTTGCTTACAAAAACTTATAAAATTATAGATCCTAATTTAATATGTAGCATACATTTTAAACTGACATATGCTCGTTTATTGATAACAAGTTTTTAGCCCATATGGTCAAATAAAATTGCTCACGTTAAACAACATCTATTTAATAGCCACAATGCAGGCATACAACGACCATAGCTTTTCTAAACGAGGTGCACAAGAAACGACAACAATCTAAAAATACAATAAAAGTTTGAAATGGCAATAAAGACGACACCAACGTAAAGATCGATCATCAATCACAAATTACGATTCAAAACCTTAAAAAGACAGCAAATAAAATAAACGACGACCACACGAAAACGACAACAGTTCTGAGCTACAATCCCTTTGTAGGCTATAAAGATAAAACGACAAAACTCATCAAGAATGACAATAAGCGGCAAAAAAGACAAAAACATAAAAAACGACAAAAACCATCGGACAAGAATTCGAAATCACAATAGTCGTAGGCCTTGTTTGTTACATGGGATTGGGACTAGGACTAGGATAAATTATCTTAGTCCAATGTTTGGTGAGAACTTTGGATTGGATAACTAATCAAAAGATGCCGAAATAGTCATACTTTGATGGGATTAATAATCCTCCTGGGATAAACGTTTTTTTTCCCTTAAACCCATTACCCACCAACGTGTATCAGCCTCTCTAACGCTAGCGACCCTTCAACTCTAGTGACGGCGAATGGAGCAAGCGACCCTACAACTCCAGAGACAGTGATGACACCCTCAACACCGATAGCGACTTCCACCCCCTCATTTTGCCCTGCGATGACAATTGTGGCTGAACTCCACTTCCCTTGTGCCAGAGACCAAACTCCACTACCCCACGAAGATAATGGCGACCAAGATTCGCTTCCTTCACGATGACAACGGCAAATGAACTTCCCCTCCCCTGCGTCTGCGAGCTCTGTTTCCTCTATGACGGCAACCAAGCTTCGCTTCCTGCCATGGTGACCAAGCTCCGCCTCTCCCTCATGATGTTGAGGGAGGAAGCAGAGCTCGCCAATCCAAGTTTGATTAGATTACTCAAAGAAAATATGTACTAGTGACCAAATGTAGATCAAGTTATGAATACAGGCTAAAAGGAACTTACACGTCTTCCACCCAAAAGCAAGACTTGTATAAAATCTCAAGCTCTACTCCACGATCTCCAGTTACAAAAGTACAATATTAGTGTAAATATATATATAGACATATTACAAGTTATAACTATTCTTCGAGAGAATAATTGGAGAGTTATTAAGAGCTTTAAATCAGCATGAGAATAAGAGCATTTGAAGAGGAGACGAGAAGAGGAGCGGAAGCTATGCCGAGAGAAGCATGACATGGCTTACAATAAGCTCTAACAAGGGTTTCCAAGAGCTCTGAAACAAACTCAAAATATGGTAGACTTGTTGGGATGGGGTGGATGGAGGGAGGGAGGGGGAGAGAGAGAGCAAAACTGTGAATGTTGGTCGCCTCTCTATTCTGCAGCCATCCCTTGCCCAAATCCAAGCTCAAGCACTAGGGGTCAATAAGACCTCCTCTAATTCAAAGTTTTTTAAAAAAAAATTTGTTGTGATTTTTTTTTTAACAAAAGAAACTTAGAACATGGTTTATTTTTAATTTACATAATTTGTTAATTAGTTTTTCTTTGCTAAGTAATTTAATAATTAGATTAATAAAATTAATTTTATAAAACAAACTTTATAATTTAGTCCAATCTGATGATGCATCAAACACATGATAAGATTCAACATAATCCTATCTAGTCCAATCCAATCCAATCCTAACTCTGTAATCTAATCCAATCCGGTGCACCAAACGAGGCCTTAAAGAACACCATGTTTGCAGAGAGGACAATGTTAACAATGACAAACAACAATAATATTAGCATAAAAAAGAAGTTAGTTGAGAAGAAAAAGGGATGAAATTTGTCAAAAGGAACACACAACAACAAAAGAGCAAAAACCGGAATAAAATGCAATGGGCGAAAAAGCAAGACGACAAAGATAAACGATGGTGACCGTAAACGACAGGCTTTTTTTTTGGCTAGCTAGAAAACGACAAGCATTTAAAACTAAAATATAATAACCTAGAGCTATGGGAATAAAGAGGAAAACAACAAGAATGCAAACGATACGATCATACATAAGAACTAGGAAAAAAAGTCTACACAACATGAAACGACAGACTATGCACAAAACTCTTAAAGAAACGACCAAGATCTTCAGTTTACAAGTTTTTTTTTTTTTTAGAAAAAGGGAATGATCAGCACAAATCCACCTAAAAAATTACTACAAAATTTTCAGGAAAAAAAGGACAATATAGCCAATGTTCCCAAGAATGAGATATTGAGATCGGAAGGTATAGAAAAGTATACATCAAAACAAATTAATAATCAAATTGCCTTATTGCACAATGCATGACCCTGTTGTTAAAATAAAATTGTGATGAAAACCATCATCACCCAAGATCGTTCATGTCAAATCATCAAGAATATTAATAAGATGCAAAAACTAACCTAAATCCATGGATTGAATGTGATTCTTGAGTCTGTAGGTTAAGGATCTTCCAAGTCTAGTATGTAAATCCTCCTTTTTAGAATGCTCTGTATTTTTTCTATAGATGGGAAGCAGAAAAATAACGTTCGACTGACTTGGGGACCACAGCTCCTTTATATAATTGCTAAACCAGAACAATTATCCTTAATTACCAATTTAGCATATCATAAAATTAGTAATTATATTTTTTGGTCTCTATACATAGGAGGCCTATACTTAATGATGCATTAAAAGCCCAAAACCAAATTGATCACTTTTAATGGGCAATCTTATCTGATAGCCTTTAATTCACGTTTATTAAATATATTAGCCCATATATTGGACTTTGATCCAACAATCTCCCACTTGGGCTATATATATAAAACTTTGTAAATGTGAATTATACCTTATGAGCTCATAAATTTTGCTATCAAAACCTTATGCACCTCAACAATCTTGTTCATTAACCATATCAATATAGGACCAAAGTGACCTTCGTTACATATGTCGTAACTAGACCCATCAATGATTACATATACCAATACAACTAATGACAAGATCAAGCATGGATGTGTAGCATGAAAAATTCATGCAATGTGATCTTAACATGCCTATTTCCAACTGGTCCACCTTAATACCTTAGTGAGATCAAACCATACCAAAATCAGAGTGTGAATAAATTGAATTTTTTTTTTTTGCAGAAAATAACCTTAAAATATCTATAAACTAAAATAATTGAAAACTGTCTATATTATAAGAGCATTTAAAATTACAAACTCCCACTAAACTAAATACCCTGAAATGATATGACACCCATATGAGCAGTGTACTCATGAAACATTTTAGATGGCAATCCCTTAGTAAGCGGATTCGCAATCATGGAGTTTTATGCCGATGTGCTCTATAAACAACTGTACACTCTGAACCCTTTCTTTCACAACCAGGAACTTGATCTCTATATGCTTTTACTTCGTTGAGCTTCTGTTGTTGTTGGAATACAAAACTGCTGACTTATTGTCACAAAATAACTTGAGTGGTCTTTGAATACTGTCCACTATACGCAGTTCCGTGATAAAATTTTGCAGCTGTATTCTATGATTGAACGCCTCATAACACACTATGAACTCTGTTGCCATCGTAGAAGATGCTATAAGAGACTGTTTAGCACTCTTCCAAAAGACAACACCTCCAGCCAGAAGGTAGACATAGCCCGATGTAGATTTCATACTATCTTGGCATCCAGTATAATCAGAGTCAGTATACCCAATGATCTCAAGCTGTTCTGACCTCCGATACATGAGCATGTAGTCCTTTGCTCTCTGTAAATACCTCAAGACTCGTTTGGCTGCTATCCAGTGATCCTTTCCAGGATTGCTTAAGTTCCTGCCCAACATCCCTGTAACGTACGCAATATCCAAATGCGTATAAACTTGAGCATACATTAGACTCCCTACTGCTGACGCATAAGGAATCTTTTGCATTTTCTTAACCTCAAAATCATTCTTAGGGCACTGATTAAGACTAAACTTGTCGCTCTTAGCCACAGGGGTATCACCTGGTTTACAATCCTGCATGCCATATCTCTTAAGAACCTTTTCGATATAGCCCTTTTGTGATAATCCTAAAATACCCCGAGAGTGATCCCGGTGTATCTGTATACCCAACACAAAAGAGGCGTCACCAAAATCCTTCATCTTAAATTTCTTTGATAGAAATCTTTTGATTTCGTGCAATAAGCCTATATCGTTGCTGGCAAGCAAAATGTCATCGACATATAAAACCAGAAAAATATACTTACTCCCACTAAACTTATGATATATACAATTATCCACCAAATTCATCTCAAAACCGAACGAGATGATAACCTGATGAAATTTGTAATACCATTGACGAGAAGCTTGCTTAAGCCTATAGATGGATTTCTTTAATTTGTAAACCATATTCTTTGCGTCTCCCGACACAAAGTTTTCTGGTTGCACCATATAGATTGTTTCATCAATGTCACCATTGAGAAATGCAGTCTTAACATCGATCTGATGAAGCTCAAGATCAAAATATGCCACTAATGCCATTATAATCCTGAAAGAGTCTTTCAAAGAAACCAAAGAGAAAGTCTCTTTATAGTCGATGCCTTCTTTCTGTGTAAAGCCTTTAGCAACAAGACGAGCCTTATATCTCTCTACACTGCCTTTCGAATCCCTCTTGGTCTTAAATATCCATTTGCAACTAATGGGTTTCACACCTTTAGGCAATGGGACAAGATCCCAAACATCATTGTCCTTCATAGATTTTATCTCTTCATTCATGGCATCAATCCACTCTTGAGATCTAGAACTTTCCATGGCTTGACGGAAGTTGATTGGATCATCTTCCACTATACCAATGTCATACTCATGTTTTTAGAGAAATACAATGTAATCATCTGGCACCGTACTTCTCCTTTCTCTAGTGGATCTCCTTCATGACATAGGTTCTTGAGGTGGTTGAGTTTGTTCTTCTGGAACAATTTATGAAATGGGAGGTTCTCTGACATTGTATTGATTTGAGTCTACTTCTTGAACGATGTTAGGAATAGGAACCTGATCAATGTCAATAATAGCTGTAGGAATATCAACATATTCTTCTTCAAAAACAAAGTCCCTAACCATATCTCCCCCCGCAAACTTGACATCCTTAAAGAACCTGGCATTTTTCGTCTCAAATATCGATTTGGTCTTGGGATCATAAAACTTGTACCCCTTGGATCTTTTAGAGTATCCAATAAAATAACAACTAACCGTCCTTGAGTCCAGTTTCTTTTCATTAGGTCTATAAGGCCTTGCCTGAGCTGGACATCCTAAACATGCAGATGCTTTAGACTAGGCTTCTTGCCCGTCTAAAGTTCGTATGGGGTTTTGACAGTTGCTTTAGTTGGAATCCTGTTAAGGATATATGCTACAGTCTTAAGTGCTTCTCCGTAGAGTATTTCTGGTAAGGTAGAATGAGAAATCATACTCCTCACCATGTTCTTAAGTGTCCTGTTTCGTCTTTCAGTAACACCATTCATAGTGGGCAAATCCGGCATAGTGTACTGTAGGACGATACCGCTTTTCTCTAGGAATATAGCAAACGGTCTTGGACGTTGTTCACTTGAACTGTCATATCTACCATAGTATTCACCACTACGGTCAAATCTGATGCTTTTAATCCTTTTGCTGAGTTGATTTTTAACTTTAGCCTTATAATTTTTTAACACATCAGCGACTGTGACTTTTCATGAATGAGATATATGTAGCCATATCTGAAAAAATTGTCTATGAACGTTATAAAATATTGTTGACCATTCCAAGAAGCCATAGGGAATGGCCCACAAATGTCTGTATGTATAAGTTCTAAGACGTCTAAAGTCCTGTTGGCTTCAAATCTCCTTTTATTGGTTTGATTCCCCTTAATACAGTTAACACATATATCAAAATCTGTAAAGTCTAAGGAGTCGAGAATTTCGTCTGACACAAGTCTCTCTATTCTCCTTCTAGAGATGTGACCTAATCTCTTGTGCCATAACGTAACTGAATTCTCATTGGTTAATTTTCTCTTTATACCTCGTGTACTTAATTGCAATGATTCATTAAATAAAGCAATTGTATCAAGTAAATAAAGATTATTGTAACCTGATAAAGAACCAGAACCAACTAATTTTGAATCATGAAACAAACTAAATTTTCCATTTCTAAATGAACAAGAATAACCAGATTTGTCCAAAGCTGAAATAGAAATCAAATTTCGTCTAAAAGACGATACAATAAATGTTTTATCAAGATCCAAATAAAATCCAGTCTTTAACAATAATCTAAATTTTTATATTGCTTCAACTTCAACTTTCTTGTCATCACCCACGTAGACGTATCTTTCACCATCATTTGGCTTTCGGCATCTTAGGCATCCCTACATAGACACATTGATGTGAGTGGTTGCACCAAAATCCATCCATCAAGTGTGTTCAGGTATCGAAGTTAAATTAACTTTAGAACAAACCAAAGTAAGAAGTATACCTTTTCTGGCATGCTAAGGGTAATAATTGGTGCAATGCTTCTTTTTATGTCCTGCAGCTCCACAGAAGAAACAACCCGTACCTTCCAGATCAACGGGTCTCTTTTGTTGCTTCTTTTGAGATGCCGTAACTGTAGCTTCCTTATCCTTCTTCCTTTTTTTCCCGTTGTCCTTAGAAGTATTAGCCAAGTGAGCACTCTGTCTTTTCTTACTTCAACCTTTCCTCTTCTTGCACACAATGTGAGATGAGCTCATTAAGAGACCAAGTCTCTTTTTGGCAGTTATAGCTCACCTTAAACTGACTGAAATGTGCAGGAAGAGATATAAGAACTAAATGCACTAGCAAGTCCTCAAAAAGTTTAAGCTTAAGTTTTCTTAATTTTGAAGCAAGATGAGACATCTCCATGATATACTCCCTAATGTTCCCCTTACCTTTGTATCTCATTGAGATGAGGTTTTCCAAAAGTACACTTGTTTTAGCCTTTTCATTTTTGGCAAATCTCTTCTCAATGTCCTCAAGGAACTCTTTGGCTGTCTTTATTGTTTCTGATATAGTGCCCCTAAATGCTTCTGGAATGGCCTTCTTCATTATCATCATACACATGTGATTTGACTTCTTCCACCTTTCCATGTCCCTCTTTTCATCAGAGGAACTCTTATCTATAAGAGGTGCTAGAGAAGGAACCCTTAACGTAAGGTCGAGATCTATGACTCTGAGAACAATTAGGAGGTTCTCTTACGATGATTTGAAGTTGCTACCATTCAACATAGGAATTGAATTGATGTTGGCAGTAATATTAGAGGCAAAACTAGCAGCTAAAACAGAGAACAAAACAAACAAACCAAAACAAGCTCACATAAGAGTCCATAATAACAATAATAAATCCAAATAAAGGAAACATCATTTTAAGATATCAGGCACTCCATTAATATTTAATCTTTAGACAGAAATATGAACTTGTAAGTGATATCTTGGTGTAGTAATCAAACACTGACAATAAGAACATGTCAAACAATAAATCTTCCTTTGGGCCGATTTATTGTTTACATGTAAAAATCGAATAATCATCACGTGTTTATCACCACAGATGTATATGCAATTCTGTCAGATATTGCCTTCCTTTAGGCCAATCAATATTCACAAAAGTTGCATGAACACAACCTTTTATATTTCAAAACAAATTAATTTCTACAAGAGAGGCCATTTTGGTGACATTTTGCTTCAATTAATTCATCTCAAAATATATATAAAATACCAATATTTAACTTTAAAATTGCACCAAAAATAACCAAAATTAAAATAATAAAATAAAATTTTTTTTGGTCAAAGTCAACCTGGTCAAAGTCAACATTGACTGGGTCGGGGTTGGATTGAGTCGAGAGAACCCAACCCGGATCCTAACCCAACCCCCCCTTTATTTCCTTTATTTTTATTTTTATTTTTATTTCGGGTCACCCAGGGGTTGAACCTTTGGTGACTGTTCGGTCATGGGCCCAACCCATGTATGGCGGCCTTTTTTCCAGTCATGGGCCAAGCTGGGCCCGTTTATGCTTGTCCCTTTTTTTTTTAAGATCTGGTAACCCAGGGGTTAAACCCCTGGGTCATAATCGGCCACGGGCCCAACTGGGCCCGTGTAAAGAAGCTCATTTGGGTCTGGGCTTCGGCCCAGACCCTCCCCAAAGGAAACCCTAGGGGTCTATCGACCCTTGGGTGAGATTTCAGGCGGCCTGACGGCTGCCGCCCCTGTGCTGTGGCCCCTGTTTCACCAGCTGACGACTTAGCGGCAGCCTCCAGAAGGGGCCGACGCCTGCGGTGGGAGGGTCAGCCATCGACGAAATGATCCCCTTTGTCCTTTTTTTTTTTTAATGCTGGCCGCCGCTTTCATTCCTGTGCCTCGACAACAGAGTCGTATACGGGCAGAAAAGAAAAAAAAAATTGTTTATGTATAAGGAATCCAAAACCGAATCAGAGGGATCTTTCCCACTATTTCATCAAGCGCATCTTCATCTTTCAATATTGACGTGTGAGAATCCCCACGAACCTTGATCATTTTAAGTGTTTGATAGGTCTTCATCAAGAGCACGGCCCCACAAGTATTCAAGAGCCAACAAGCTCACCATATTCACCTTTCAATCTCCATCCCCACAAACAATCTCCGGTCGCTCATCGAAATTACCATTTTCCCCATGCGACAAAGTCTCTGGCGTCTTAACCCCACTTCCAATCCACACAAGTAATGGGAACCCCAGGAGGCGATAATTGATCCATCAGAGTACGTGGAATTAGGGGGATCAACATCGCCTTTTCATGACCAAAAATGTTGGTGTTAGGCATTAGGCACAAGTTGCTCTCCGAGCTCCTTTGTTTTTGCCTCACAAGCAATGGATCAACTAGAGGAACTCCGACCGTATTCCCCGAAGCAAACGTGAGCATCCCGTCGACCGTGCCGCCCCACGGGCGGAGAGCGCGAAACAACAACAACACAACTACATTTTTGCTTTTCCCTCCATGAGATAAGCCCATTGCATTGGACCGATGGATAAGAGAACTGACTGAGCTGGCCTAAAAAGCGCTTAGGCGCTCTACGTGCCATGTAGTAGACTCCATCAGATGCATATCGATTTCTTTCCGATGGATCAAGAATAAATAGTTGTCTCATCAATAGATAGAAACAGGGGATTTCCCCACAACTACTTTCTTGTTCGTTCGATAAAGGTCTTATCTATTGTGGAGGCTGTTTTTTTTTTTTTTTCTTTTTTTTAATAATTTAGGGATATTGTTATGTATGTGTTTTGTTGCTGAAGGAGAAAACGTAGGCACTTTTGCAACTTGTGGAGGAGAATGCATAGGATCCTTGTAGAAGAAGCAAAGTGGCTCCCTATCCATGAACCTCCCTTTGGAGAATGATCGTGGGTCGAAAGAAGTTGCAATGGCCCAAACACATGAGCAAGCCCATGTTGTTGCTATTGCTGCTGTACAATTATTTATGTTAACGACACAACTAACCCAATTATAATTATTGAATTAAAATATGACTTAAATTCATAAAAATTTGATAAATGTCTTAAAATAATATAATTAAAGCTATTATTATGTAATTATATATTACAATATACAATATCATTAAAATAATTACTATATTATTGAAAATATTTTTAACATATTTTAAATATTATGTTAAATTTTAATTTTATAACAATCATCTGGTTGCATGTTATAATTTTTTTAATTCTTTTTGGTCGGGTCGGGCCATGAAAATACGACTTATATAAGAAAGAATATGTTGACCCATAATTAGCATCTGGGATCTACTGCAAAAGTTTGATGTTCATTATGTTTCCGGCAGATTTTATTATTATTATGTTTTAAAATATTCAGTTTAAAGTCAGGGCATCAGGCAAAGTTATGACTAATACTATAGTGGGGCTGGTGGTTGTGCACTAGAAGGAACTAGCATATTGATACTAATTTATCACATAAAAGGACTGAAAAAATTTGACTGGCTTTTTTAAATTTTACATGTTTTAGAATATTTTAACCGAATTTTTGGTTTGCTTGAAGTTATTCAACCGGGAATTGATGGTAAGCAAAGGCATATATGACTCAAACACTCAATCTATGGTTAGGGATAAAAAAACTTACAACTAGGTTATCCTCTCTCATCAATAAAGTCCATGTTTCCCCGCTATTATTTTTTACCCATTTTATATTTAGTACCAGTTCAATGAAGGCAATCTTTGAATAATATTAAGGCCCGTTTGTTTCGAGTATTTGAGTAGAGTATTTGAATGAAGATTTAAATTTTTATGAAAGAAAATACTGTAACAAAATAATTCAAACTGTGATTCAAATATTCAACCAAACGGCTCTTAGTATACTCTCAAAGCAATTTAAGCCATGTTTTCCCCTTATCAAAAGAAAAAGGAGGTTTTGACCATTGTTTTCCAATTATTCAAAAGGGAACTTTTATTAAAAAACACATCATCATGTAACCGTTGTTTATTAAAAGAAACGAGCCCATAGTAATTGGTCGCCTTCAAAATTTCTCTCTAAATACTCCTATTTGCAGCTTCACTTTCCTTCCACCCTCTGCCTATATTGTTGTGGTGTTTGACAAACTCAATTTTAACTCAAATCATATAAAGTTTTTACATATTATAGTATAAAAGTAAAAATATACTATATTATAAAGCTCTCACATACTACAATTTTTTCAATTCTAACTTTTAATTTCAACTTATTTCTCAAACACCATATTAATTTGTTCGCACAGTTTCTCTTTCCAGCCCAAGCACGTTTCTTTGATGGTACTTAACAAAGATAGGAACTCGTTGAAAACGAAATCATACTTGCCATGCGTTTTGTCTTCATCAATAACACCAACTCTCTATATTCGCCCAACATTTTACACTGGCATTCTTGGAGGCCATTTGAAATTTGCTACTAAATCCAATGACTGAGACCAAACATTTCTTGAGTAGCTCGCTCAAAGACCACAACACTGACTCTTATCCCCTTTTTGTTTTTTGTTAATCAATTGACAAATTAAAGTTCAGAGGAGATTAATTTTAATTTTTCTAATTAGAATCATATATATATATTAAAAAGAAAGAGGATTAATCAGCCGTCTGAAAAAAAAAAAAAACCCTTCCTAGGTAATAACAAAACTTTGGAATAATTGAGTTATAGAATTTTACCAATCAAACTTGGGACCCTGCCAAAACCAAAGTATGTACTACTCCACTATAATGGAGTGCTTGTGTGCCAATCATAGTGCTAAATTCTATATTATTTCTATCTTTTTCTACAATAATGATTACATTTTTTAGTTTGTATAAAAGTTTATAATTGCTGTCACCCAAAACATATTTTCCGCCTTTTCAGATTTTCATGAGGAAGAGGCGTAAGCAATAGGCAGGCTTTGAATTTGGCGTGTGTTAAAGTTGAACCAGCAACAAATTAAAGAGATGACTCAGTACTCAGCAGAAGTGGACAGTGGGAAAATTCAAAAAGTCAAATGTTGAAAAGCCCCTGAAGTCAACATTGCCCTTCTCTTCCCAATTAATTTCCATCATGGCGTCTTTTTTTTATATAATTATTGTTTTGGTTTATTCAATTTCAATTATTGTAGTGATCACGACTCTTATTTTAAAAGCCCATTTTAAAAGCCCAAAAAGTCTACTTTCGCGTAAATATCCAATCAGCCCCTCCTCCGTCCTTGTCCCTGGTTTTGGTTTTTCTATTCCGGCATGCTTTGAAAAAGTCCCAAAACCACGTCCTCCTCCTCCTTCCATAATAATCTTCCTTAAAAGCCCCCCCATTTTTGCTCATCTCCAATTTTTCTCATCATCATCATCATCAAAATCAAAACCTCAATCTTCAACAGCTTAGAGACCCATACAAAAACAAGAAAAAAAAAAAAAAGAAGAAGATGAAGGCCAAAGCTAAAAGCCCAAACACGTTCATGAGAATCATCACTATTCCCATAAGAGGCTTGATAAAGGCGAGGGACATGTACGTTCGGGGTATGGTTTCCATGGAGAGAATGAGCTGCGCGAGAGTGCCCGTGGGAGGCGGGTCCGGCGGTCTGCCGAAGAGCTACAGCGTGGCGTCGTCGCGGACAAACGACAACGACGACTACGCGGATCTTGTGAGAGCAGCCTCCGCCAGGGACTATGGTGGTAGGTTTGATCTGGATGCGCTTCTGAAGCAGCAGTTGAGGGAAGAGCTAGAGAAAACGACAACGACAACGACAACGAAAGCGACAGGAGCCAAGGGCTTGCCGAAGTGTAGCAGCGTTGGGATGGGTAAAATCGACGAAGACCAGCCTTACGAGCTTAGCGACGATGGTAAAACTGGTTATAATAATAAGAAGGCTGATTTCTTGTACCCCAGAAGCAAAAGTTACGCTGTCTCGAAGAGCAGTGCTGTTGTGTTCTAATCAAGTTTTCGATTGGACGACAGAAATTTTTTTGTCGGTAGTAAACCATATATTAGTATTAGATTTGGCTTTTAGCTATGTTGTTAATTTCACTTCTTGTTGTGTGTTGTTGTTCTTTCAAGTGTTTTGTAAAAAAAAAAGGTGTTTGATTCCCAAATTAAGCCGATGGATTTGAAATTGTAATCTCATTGTTGAAAAAAAAAAAAAAAAACAGATGACAATAGACTTTGAAATTTCCTATATCTGCATTTATTCTTTGGCCATGGATTCATTAATGAATAAAATAGCCAGAGTTGAATAGAAAAGTCCCTGGCAAAGGAACGTGACAAGAAGTGAGCATAAGAATCTGTCTAGAAATCAGGCTGCTTGGCGGTCTGCGTTGGAACCGACATTCAATCATTATTTTTTGCAATATTTTCTTTTGCACGTTAAAGGATTTTAGTTTTAACTCATGGGATCTTACTTCTAACTCATTTTAGCAACTTAAATTATTATAATAATTTTATAAAAATTACAGTAACAGAATTAATTTGAATCAAAATTTTTTAGTTTAAATTATATTCTTAGACAAGTTCAAGATTCCGGCTGAGGACCTAATTTTGTAAACACAATTGCTGTTTGACTTTTTTTTTGGTAAGTGGTAGCGATCAAACAACTGTCTGCGCACGCGTTATGCAAGAATAAGTCCACGTGCAAAAAGTTAAGATTAGTAATCTCTTCATATAATTAAGAATTTTTTTTTTTTTTCATCGGCTGTGGTCCGGCCTTCTCAATAGGTGGGCTCCACCTGGTGGGTCCCACAGTGAGACCCATTAGGTAGGCTTGGGACCACCGAGTGGAGCCTATCCCACTGAAAAGGTCGGACCACAGCTCAATCAAAATATATAACAGTAGTATCTATCGGGTGAAGCCCACTTTACTAAAAAGGCTAGACTATAGCCCGATCGAGATATATAACAGTGCCCAACAATTAATCACTCTCTATAGCTGTCCCAAAAGCAAAGAGAATGAAATACACTAGTCAAATAAGTTAATAATATCTGTTCTCCTGTCTATGCTTTTTCCCCACTCTTGCCACTTGCAATAAAAGAGTCACGATTGTCAAAATTAAAGCATCCATTCCTTGAAAATAATAAAATAAATTAAATAAAGCATCTAATAGATATTTTGCATAATTGCAGGCCACTTTAACTTCTTTTTCGAGCTCTAAAGATGAAAATGATTTCAATCAAAATGACATGCATACTATTAATGAAGAGTTGTTTTCTAATCGGTGCTGTTTTGTTCACTATATTATTCCATTTTAACGGTGGGACATGATTCCACCTTGGCGATAAAGTTTAGGATAAGAATGCAATCTCTTGTGTTGTCGCAAAAGAAATCATGAGACTTATCCAAGGAGAAAAAGAAACAAAAAAAAAAAAAGGAAAGAAAATCATGAGACGGTTTTATGGCCCTTGAGTTTACAATAACCTTTCGTAAAAATTGCATGTTTTAGCCATAAAACATACTCCAATAATTTAAATGGGTTGACTTTATATGATTGTCAATCACAGCTACATTTCTCATTTAATATTTAAACCACACCAATTTTATCCATATTTTTTTTATACAAAAAGAGAGAGAATGCTATTATTTTGAGTGGGGTTAAGTGTGATTCGAACACTCAACTTATGATCAGAGTAGAGGGACTTACAACCAACTAAGCTGCCTTTACTTGTCCATATTTTTTTTTATGTGCATACCAATTTTGATCTTGTAAGAAAATGGAGTCCCTTTTTTAATATCTTATTGATTTCCTTGATTATTGTCCCCAAATTATTTACTTGTTTATTTCCTCAGATCCGTTTCAAATTCCAACCTTGTGAATTATATAAGGATTAACTTCTTTCCCTCTTGTTTGCTCTTTTTGCATTGCCTCCTAAAAAAAATCCAGTGCCAAACGTCAATGATTTGCAACATATAATTGTCCTTTATTCTTGTAACGAGAGGTTTTAAAAGGTAAGTTGATAAATTCCCACCATAGAGCATGTAACGGCCATTTATAGGGTTAACAGTTTTTAATAAAATAAAATAAAAATTAAAAATAAAAGTAAAACCTTAAAAATAAAGTTGCTCGGGGCTTAAATGAAAACTCTCAAATCAAAAATAAAAATATAAACGACAATTAAACCACAGTTTAATGTAGCACCTTAAATTTAATAATATAAATTGTCGTCATCATCATTTTAACCCTCAAAGCATTTTAATACAGTCACAGAAAGTAACAATTATTGCTTACATTATCATGAAGAACATTATTAACAATTGAAGCAGTCCCAATGTAATATAGCTACATAGCTTCCTCAACTATTTTTTTCGTAGCCACCTCACACTTAGTGAATCCTGAAAAGATGAAAATATAAGGGAATGAGCAACAATATGCTCAGTAGAGAAAACCATTACTTATCTTTAGGTTTTATCATTACCACATTAAAACCTGCATGGTTAGTTAATACTCATCATTATCCAAATTATGAGATTTATTATAATCATATTTCTTGGATATCAGTAGTTAATCATTACCGAGTTTCATACATATACATATATACAAATATTATAGTTCATCATTATTCCTAGGTACCCACGTTCAATAGAGTATCACTCAACTCATCGAAACCCAAATGGACACGCTTGATCACCCTCTAAATATTCTAAGGGTGTTCCGGTGAGGGGACATCAAGCCCCGAGTCCTCATCAAGTCGATTCCTGTACAGTGTGTTCTGGGACTTTCAACCCAAGGAAGCGTCATCACCTTCCCCTATTTTACCTTTTAGGGTATTCATGCCCAAGGACGTAACCGCCGCTCTCTTCACGTCTCACTATTTCTCTATATTCAATCATTATTAATAGAGTCAGGTTTTCCTAACCATGCTTTTCAATTTGTAACATGTATCAATTCATTATGTTCATCGCCGTACAATACAAGATGAGTCCATGTCATAGTTTCATATGTGATACTCATATAATTTCAGTTCAACATAGATATATATATATCTTGCGGTAAAACAATCAATTTTAATTCCATAAAAACCTCACAAAAGATGAGTAATAGAATCCCTACCTTTCAAGCTTATCAACAATCTTTTAATCCTGTAATCAATTAACGTTAGCTCTAGACTCCCTTGATCTTAAGGCATACATAAGGACAATTAAAACTAAAGCACAACATACAACTACATTCATAAATAAATCATGTGTAAATCTATCTTACTAGTATGCCATTAAAGCTTTTATGCTAATCTCTTTTGAATACCACAGTAAACAATTTTTGTCTTAACACAATATAAAATTAAACAAGTAATCTATATCTTTTAGTTCCTAATAAAATTCATCAATCACTTAGGATAATATTGGAAAGGTTCCAAGACATTAAGGAATTAGGTGGTGAGCAAAGCTAGGTTCTTGGTTCAGGTTAGCAGCCGGTATACCATAACAAACTGACAGGTTTACTAGTTTCCAATCCAAAAATTGAATAATTCATAGAAAATAAAATACAACTCTGATTTAGGTTTATGATAGCTCGTTAGAAAGCTTAGGATGTTTACTTTTTAAATATTCAAACCTATTTACAAAATTTATTTTTATTTAATCCCATAATTTCAAGAAAGAGCCACTGCCCATAGAGGTATTACAAAGTTTAACAATATAATTTTTTTGTCTACAGCGTATACACTTAGACTTTATACATATGCTTAGGTTTAAGAACACAAATTTGAATAATCCTTGAGTATAAACAAAAAAAATTATAAATGAAAGTCTAAATTTGTTCATACAATTCTAACCTCAGATTATGGCTAGTTGGAAGCTTGAAATGGCTTCAAAACAGGTTCCTTGACTTCAGTATAGCTGAAATTCTTGCTCAAATGGAGGGTGATGGTGGCTGATTTTTATGGCTGTCTTGAAGAAGTTCTCTAGTTATTTTGCTTCAGCAAAGAAATGAGAAGAAGAGTGTGGGAACCGTGGAAGAAAAAGGAAGAACAGATGAAGTCCTTGAAGAGAAGTGATAGAAGCAATTATGGAGGAGACATGTTGAAGCATGTCACGGAGGAAATAAAGAAAATGAGGGTCAAGAGTAGTTGGAAAAGATATCCTTATGTCTCATTTGGAGACTTTAATGCACATAATGCCAATATGACATTTTTTTGATTGATACACTAAAAATTAATTTAATTACCTTAAAACCAGTTAGGAGAATAACGGGTGTCACAGAGCAGTTTACGTTAATGACTGCTATTGTTGATATAATTAGCCAAGAGTCATTTAATATATAGTCCGTTTTCAAGTCTAAGCGCTATAAATTTTTCATTGAAAATTGCATGAATTTTAAGGAAGTTCATGTATGACCTGGCTTGGAAACTCACTAGTACATGTTTTAATGACCACTTTTACATGGTAATTACTTAATGGTCAATAAATAGATGAGTGTTTCTATTGACATATGCTATTTTATTTTTCACACTTAATTTTTTCAACCACCTCATATTTTATTTCTTACACCCTTTGTAAATACCAAAAAAAGTCCTTATACTTAAATAGTATTATTGATTTTTCTTTTTCCACCCATCCACCAAATAAACCTACAATTTTTTCCCAAACATTTTCTTTTTCAATTTGTATATTAACTAATAATTTTTTCTTAATTAATTTATATATGAATCGAACAAATTGTATTTTCTTTACTTAAAAACAAGAAGGGAAGCGTAGTTTTTCTATATCACGTTCTTTATATCAAATAAAAGTGTAGTTCTTTTTTTTTACTAGAGCATACAGATGGTAGTTATTTATGAATTAAACAATTTGCAATGATAATTATAATTAATATATATAAAACAACCATAAAAATAATAATTTTGAAAAAGAAATAAACCATGCATATTTTTTTATGGGAGACTCTTTCATGTTAAACTCCATCTCTATTCTTTTGGAAAAAAAATAAGGCACTTTTTAGAAGGGAATACATATATATATATATATATATGTTTATATATTTAAGATAAGGAATGTAATGATCGTATTTTTCTAAAACACTTTTGTCCTTAAGAGTAATTTATTAATAGGCAATATAACAATATATAAATCTTATTAAATAGAAGTGTGTGAAAAGTAGAATAGAGGACGTCAATAGATGCATCCTAAATAGGTAGACCACTCCAGTCATTAGAAAATATAAACTAAATGATTCTGGGCTATAGTCATTAAAGCAAAAACCTTATGAGCTAGTCATTTAGAACTACTACTTTAATCATTAAAAAATTGGGAAAAAAAAAAGTCATTACGAAAACAATCAATACAGCAACCAGAAACAACGTTATAACATAGAACCGACTTAAATTCTGGTCATGCTTAATATTAATAATTCATCATTAAATTTTTGGGTTACTAAATTGAATTAAAGGTGATGACCTTTTTTATATAGGGTTCTTATGGTTCTTACAACTAAATAAATTCCTAGTTTTGGTTACTATTGAATATAGTTTTAAAGAAGGCCTTTTTAGTTTTCTACCACTAACGTTTGGCTATATGTGTCCTTAACCCTGTCTTCGTATTGGCTTTATTTAAACCGGTTTGGTATTCCAAGTACCTTCAGACCTCCTATAAGCTACGTATATAAATATTTCATCTTGCATAAAACTCAATACATGGTACATGTGTTATGTTGCCATTTAACTATTTTAATAAAAGTGTTGATTACTGGCAGGTCATTTCAACCTGGAGTGTAAAAGTTATTAGTTCTAGCTTCTTGTAGTAAATCGTAAAATTCAGAGGTTAGATGTTATGTGTGCATTTGGTTAATTTTTATTTCTATTTTAGCATTCTAACTTGCACATGTTAAGATGTCATGATATGCTTCATTGAAATGAGAAATTATTTTTCTTTTTCCTTTTTCCTTTTTTTTTTTTTGCCTTTTATGCCAGTAATATGAAGAATGTATTATATGTTGGCGGTAATTTCTACATCATGATTTGTTATTGCGTTTATGTGATACAAAGGTACTAAAAAACTGATTTGCTTAGTGTCTGTGCTAAAGTAGTGGGTAGTGGATATTCTTAATTAATATTGTATACAATTATAAATCGCTTAATGTTTTACTTTTACTTTTGTAATAGTGCTTATCATAGTGGCTTTATAGGACATAATAAGACTTGTCATACAAATATATAAATAGTACAGAGGCTTGTTTTGTTGTTTAGATGCTTTATTTTCTTACTATTAAATATTTTCCAGCTATAGCTTGGCCCTTTATGAAATTGTTGTTATTTTGACTGTTTGTTAGTAGAGTAAAGAGCAGGACTTCCAGTTGTTTTGTATTTGAGAAAACGTGCATTCTAAGTCTTCTACATTGTGATTGTGATAAATGGTTTCAATCAATATTTTAATTATTTTTCTTGAACAGACCTTGAGATTCATCTAAGCATTTTTTTAACAATTTTGAGAATGCTTAAATTTGATGCAAGCACGTATTTGTCACCTGTAATTGGTTAGGATAATTTCTTCTCGCGATAAATTACCACTTCAGCAGAATATTGTGGTCCTTTTCCACCTTATCATCCACATTCTAATTGGGTAGAGATGATCATCTGTCATGCCCTGAAGTACGGGAAGTGATATGACGGGTTAATTAAGCTAATTAATGATAATTTAGTGAAAACATAAGTTTAAGTATTTAAATTAATTGTGAAAATATGGATAATTTTAAATCCCCTTTTTGAACAAGCATTTGTAATAATTAAACAAAGAAGAATAACAAAGTAAATGATAAGAAAGTGCAAAGAAATAAAAGAAACTGAAAATGGGTCATACTGACCTACGTCTTGTGCACACACATAGTACTGACAATAGTTATATTACAACCACAGTCCAGGTAAAGAGAAAGTTAAAATGTTACATGCCTTGATTTTATAACTTAAATAACCTACTAGGTTCTTCTACTGCTCCTGTGTGCTGTCTGTGGACTCCTCTCCAAACCTAAACTGAAATCCACCTAGAGGAGGGAAAGGTTTGAAAACAAATAAAATGTGAGCGAGAGTCTCAGTAGGACTATATTTTAAGAAACATTAAATTTTAAAAGGAAATTTCATTATTCAAGAAATTACTTAAGAAAAAAACTTGAATAAATAAAATTAAACAAAGTCAGTCTTACCTAAAACAGTTTATTGGTCGACCATAAAGAACATCATTTTCTTTTTCTGGACAAACCATATGTATAATACCACCGTAGTGCCCTAGCTGATTTTAGGACCTACCCCTAAGGTCGCACGCTACACGACCTGGCCTCTGATATGTCATCATGCCCTTATATTCATTTCTATCATTATTTAAAACTCATTTACTAGGTATTTTCATTTACATTCGTTATGGAGTTCATTATGAAATTCACCTCAATCCACAGTTTATAAAAATAACCAATAAAATTTCATTTTTTCAATCAACCATTGAAAATATTTTAATAAAAACCCTTTTTAAGGGTAAAATCATTTGAAACTGGATTACCAAGAAAAAAAGGTAGAAGTCCTACCTCAATACTCATGCCGGTGTCCCACACCGTAATCCGGGTCTGCTATACGTTACTCCGTGAAACCCCGAACGACCTTTAATAGAAACTAGATCTATTAGTATCTAGTTTAAGATATTCTACGTTGCTAAACTATTTCATGGTGTCCTAGTGTGCCATTTGTATTTGTAAAATTATTTTATAAAGTTTGAATTTCAATCGAGATTCAAACTAGTAAAAACGGATGAAAAATCACAAAATCTCATCATGCCCGGTCGGCCTGCCAATCACCCTGGTTCGACCGGCCAAACTGTGCGGTTCAGCCTGCCGGAAGACCAGGTCCGGTCAGCCAAACTTTTCCAGGTTTGGCCTATCGGACGTATGAATCTGGCCGGCCGAACATGAAGTTCAGCTTGTCGAATTGGAAAATTCTAGAATTTTTCAAGCATAGGTTCTCGGCCTCCCGAGCCCCAATCTTCATTTCATCCTTATTTTTCTCAGTTCTCAGGCATGGAAATCAATCATAGATGATAGAAAAACATAATAGGACACTTTTAAACTCATTTAAACAAGATTTGCACACAAAAATCCAAGAAAATCCAAAGATAGAGAAAAATGAAAAATCTTGATTTGAATTCGTTTTTCTTCAAACAAAGCTCAAATCCTAGTTGTTCTAGGTTTCCCTAACTTAGATCAAAGGTTTTCTAAGTTCAAATAAGCTTAAATTTTAAAATGCAAGAAAAATTGAAAAAGTTTTGAAAATTTAAAAACTAATCTTGGATTAAGCTTTGAATCGTGTTTTTGGTCGTCCAATCGAGCTCCCGAGCTTCCAATCTACTAAGTACCGAAGCTTGGGCGTGATTTGGAATCAAAAATTTGGAGAGAGATTGAGAGAGAAAGAGAGACAGAAAGAGAGAGAGAGAGACAAGCAAGAGGGAGAGTGAGAGAGAATGATGAGAGTGAGGGAGAGAAAATAAGAGAGGAGGGATTAAATAGAGGAAAAATGGACGGTTTTACTGTGTAAAAACCGTGTACCATCTACGTTTTTGTAAAACGGGATATATTTGACTCCTGACAAATGGTTTTGTTTCATATATTCAAAACGACAATTAAAACAATTAGAAATAACTAAAAATCATTAAAATAATCAAGGCAACTTTAAATTCAAAAATTTCACCAAATGATCAAATTAAGTTTAAAATATTCATTATAACACACTAATCCACCATTTTATATTATAATATCACTTAATTAATTTCAAGGTGTTACATCATCTTTACCTATTTTTGTGTTTAATTTGAAGGGTATCCTTCTGTACGATTCCAATATATGATTTTCTTTTGCTAGACAAGGCATGAGACCTACATGTCCTTAAGACAGATACATTTCAAGATCCTGCTTCAGAGTGATGAATTTTTTCTTGTGTGTTTTCTGGATTTTATTTTCTCTTTGGGTCGGTAAAGTAAAATTTGTGCATAAATTTAGAAATGTTAGCTATTAACATAATGTTTCATTTATACTTTCGTCCATGTTCTGTTACGAATTTGGTTAGCATCTCAAATTTCCTTGAGTGGTGGTGGTCTCTCAATATTAAGAAAAAAAATATATATATATATACATATACATATATATATATATATTTGTAATTTTATCTATTTGGATAAGGATATTTTTGCAATCTTGTCTCTCTCCCTCTCTCCCTCTCTCTTTGCTTTTCTCAAATTATTTTGTTAGGTTAAAGGTTGGGAAGCCGAATCAAAGATAGGTTTCCACGCATTTCTTATTAATTTCAATCTCCATGTACGCTATAATTTTTGTTAAATTCTTTTGATTTGATTTGTGCAATCAAGAATATGCTTGATGGTATTTTTCGCCTCCTTATTCCCCTGAAATTACGAGTATTTTTATGTGATTGGTCATGGTTGTACTTTTTGATTATTATTATTATTATTTGTGAGCAATCACACGTTGCATTTTTAAGACTCAAAAAACAAGACGCTATTAAAATCTTATTCGACACCATCTGACAACAAGAATTTTTGAGGCCGTAATAGAAATGTTGATTCTAAGGAAACTCTACCAACCTACATGGGCTAAATAAGTTGGCTAACTATTTCTTTCTTTTATTTGCCAAGATTTACTCCATATTTATTTATTTATTACATTCAACTTTATTGGAGTCTTACGATACTATTTGTAAAAGGTGTCAGCAAATTTTTGTGATATTCATACTTTGGAGTGGTTTTTGAGTTTCATTTTTTAAAAAAAAAAAAATCTGAAAGAACACACAATCTATTCCCAACTCTTTCCTCTCATTTCCGTCTTCACAAACACCTCGGTTTCTTTTATAAATGGTATAGTAAGACTCCAATAAAAATATAGTCTTACGATACTTAGTCTAACTTCCGGCAATTAAATTGATAAAATCAAGAGCTCAATATTCATTCTAATGGATATTTGACTTTTGCATCATGTCTTGCAGTAGAACTGAACATTTTCAAGTAAATGGTTGCTTTTCTCTTTATAAATATTTTTAAGGTGTGACTTTTGTTCTAACTTCCGGCAATTAAATTGATAAAATCAAGAGCTCAATATTCATTCTAATGGATTCTAATGGATTTTTGACTTTTGCATCATGTCTTGTAGTAGAACTGAACATTTTCAAGTAAATAGTTGCTTTTCTCTTTATTAATGTTTTTAAGGTGTGACTTTTGTTCAAATAAACAGCAGGATGTATAATTTATGACTGTTAAAACTTTGAACTTAATTTTTTAATCTTGCATAAAAGATTGGTTGCCTAAAGTGATTTGTAGGTTCTAACCTTCTTTGCACTTGCTTACCCATTAATATGTGAAGAGCTCTTTTTTTCCCTCTTTTCTTTTCAGTTCTTGACTTCTTTCCCTCCCTTATACATGTTTGTTTGTTTGTTTTGTTTTGTTTTTTTTTTTAAATAAAAGTAAAAAGTTCTGCATGTAATTTCTCTGATTGTTAGTCATTTGGTTTTCTCACGTAACGATGTCATAAAATATGTTATTCATCACATGGTAATACATTAATGTTTTGTTAAAGTATTCTGGATATTGTCGATCTTGTACTTTATCAACTTTTGTTGGTTTTTCTTCCTTTTCTCTGCCTGCAGTGCAATCATTTTTTTTTTTAGGAACTTCTCACTTATCCGGTGTTTGAAAGGATTATAAAGATGGATGATTAAAATTATTTTTATTATAGCATAAAAAATTTTAATCATAATATTTTTTTTATTTATTGTTATAATATGTGAAAATTTTATATTGTTTACAACTAAAAAAAATAAAAACCACTCTTGTTAAACATAAAATTAGTCTCAATAGTACTTTACTACATTAATATTGATGGAAAGTTGTGATAGGGAATTTTAATGACGTACCTTAAATCGTAATATTAAAATATCTATTTTTTGTTTAATTGTTTGTTACTTTCGTGGGAAACTTTTGGAATATATATTTCTTAAAATATTTTCACAAAAGATCAAATATAGACAAGCGCAAATATTTGAGAATTGAAGTCAAGCATAATTATGTAACGTCTTAAAATTAATTTAATAATATTAGAATGTAAAATGATAGATTAGTGTATCAAAATGAACGTTTTAAACTTAATTTGATCATTTGGTAAAATTGGGAGTTTAAAGTTATTTATCTTGTTTTGATGATTTCTTATTGTTTTAAAATGTTATTTTGAGTTTTTAAAACAAACAATGTGTCAAATATCAAATATGTTTTGTTTTATAAAACCGTGGGCAGCACACGATTTTTGCACAGTAAAACCGTCCACTTTTTCCTCTATTTATTCTCTCACCTCTCCCTCTCTTTCACTCACTCACTCACACTCTCTCTCTCATTCTCCCTCTCACGCTTGTCTCTCTCTTCCTTCTACCTCTCTCTTTCTCTCCATTTTCCCTCAAAATTTTTGAATCAAATCGAGCCTCAAGCTTTGGGTTAGTGGATTGGAGGCTCAGGAACGTGATTGATCAACAAAAAATGTGGTTTAAAGCTTCAATTCAATGTTAGTTTTCAAATTTCAAAACTTTTTTAATTTTTTAATTTTTCTTGCATCTTTAGATTTAAGCTCATTTAAGCTTAGAGAACCTTCGATCTAAGTTAGAGAGACTCAGAATAACTAGAATCTAAGCTTTGTTTGAATAAAAATAGATTCGATTTAAGATTTTTTATTTTTCTTCCTTTTTTCTCTATTTTTGGATTTTCTTGGATTTTGTGTGCAAATCTTGTTTAAATGAGTTCAAAAGTGTCATATTATATTTTTCTATCATCTATGATTGTTTTTCATGTCTGAGAATTGAGAAAAATAGGTTGAAATCAAGATTTGGGGTTTAAGAGACCCAAAACTCGTGCCTGAAATTTCTGAAAATTTTATAGATCGGCAGGTCGAACTTCATGTTCGGCAGGCTGGATTCATCCGTCTAGCAGGCCGAACCTGAAAAATGTTCGGCCGACCGGACCTGTACTCCGGCAGGCCGAACTGGACAGTTTGGCCGGCCAAACAGAGGAGACCGGCAAGCCGACCGAACAATGGCAGATTTTGTGATTTTCATTCGTTTCCACTGTTTTGAACCCCAATTGAAATCCCAACTTTATAAAATGAATTTAAAGATACAAATGGTACACTAGGACATCATGAAAAGGTTTAGCAACGTAGGATATCTTAAATTAGATACTGATAGACCTAGTTTATATTTAGGGTCGTTTGTGGTTCTGCAGAGTTAACGTACAGCGGACCAAGATTACGGTATGGGGCACCGGTACGAGTACCGAGGTAGGACTTCTACTCTTTTTTTGGTAACCCAGTTTCAAATGATTTTGGTCTCAAAAAGGGTTTTATCAAAATGTTTTAAATGATTGTTTGAAAGATGAGACTTTATCGGTTCTTTTTATAAACCGTTAATTGAAGTGAACTTCATAATCAACTTCATAATGAATGTTAATGAGAACTTCTGGTAAATAGGACTTTGAATAATAATAGAAATGAATATAAGGGCATGATGCCATATCAAAGATCGGGTCGTGTAGCGATCGACCTTAGGGGCAGGTCTCGAAACCCAGCTAGGCCACTACGGTGGTGTTATTCATATGGTTTGCTCAGGAAAGAAAAATGATGATTTTTCTGGTCAACTAATAAACTGTTTTGGGTAAGAATGGTTTTGTTTAAACTTATTGTTCAAGTTTTCTCCTAAATAATTTCCTGAAAAATAATATGTTCCTTTTAAAGTTTATTATTTCTTAAAATATAGTCCTATTGAGCCTTTCACTCATGTTTTATTTGTTTTTAAACTTTTCCCCTCTAGGTGGATTTTCGCTTAGGTTTAGAGAAGATTCTTCGGACAGGACTCAGGAGCAGTAGGGGAATTTAGTAGGTTATTCTTGTTATTAAATCAAGGCATGTAACATTCTAATTTCCTTTCTTGGACTGTGGTTGTATTATTATATTGTCAGTACTATGTGTGTGCACAAGTTGTGGGTCATGAGACCTAATTCGCATTTCTTTCTTTCCTTATTTATACTCTCACTGTTTAACATGCTTTCCATATTTGTTCAGTTATTATAAATGTTTGTTTTAAAAAGGTTTTAAAAATACCACATTTCTATCATCGATTAACCTTTAAAAATTTTCAATTAAAAATTTGGTTTAATTATCCTAATTAACCAGCCACGTCGCCTCCCGTACTTCGAGGTGTGACAAATTATTAGTTGGATTAACAAGCAGGTGTATACCTATAGGTGTACTTTTTTTTATTCAAATTTGGGAAGAATTTTATGTTGATTACTATACTGCAAAAGCATGCATTTTAAAAGCAATCTTTTTATTGATCCTATGATGGGGTTATCAAAACTGATTTTAGTTCAACTAGTTATTTTGTGCAGACGAGAATACATCTAGAATATTGCCATGCGAGATATGTGGAGGATTTGCAAAACTGGACAGCTTATTCCATTGCCATATTTCAATCGAAGTCACATTTTTTAAGTGTCATAGTTGTTAAATTGTCTTCACAACTCTTGCAAATTCTAGAATATTGTTGTTCTTTTTTTCTTTTTTAGTATGAGGTAGAAGATTTGAACTTTGGAGTTGGGTGTTGTTTTATTGTCATGTTATTTAACCACTTTAAAATAGTATCCTTAATCTCAAGTTTTTAGAGTTTTCATCTCCTTTAAACTTTTAATACTCGCATATCTCTACTAAAGTAAAAACTAAAATTATCTCTTTTATATTTGAGAAAAAAAATTTATAACTTATTCATTTGATATCCAATTGACATGATTCTTTTTTATTGTGTTCTTAGTGAAGAGATGAATAAATTAATATCAATATTGCATATTTTTTTAAGAACATTAACATTAAGATTTTTTTAGATTTGTTAATAAATCAAAAACTATTTTTACTGCCTCTCCAAACATAAATTCTAATTTCATTCTATACTCAGATTAAAACCTAAATACACATCCAAATACCAATTCAGTAATAATTTAAATCTGTAACGCCCCTATATGGGGGTTAACAGTTTTTAATGAGATAAAATAAAAAAAAATCAAAATAAAAGTAAAACCTTAAAAATAAAGTTGCTCGGGGCTTAAATAAAAACTCTCAATATCAAAAATAAAAATATAATCGACAAATAATCCACAGTTTAATGTAGCACCTTAAATTTAATATTATAAATTCTAATTTCATTCTATACTCAGATTAAAACCTAAATACATATCCAAATACCAATTCAGTAATAATTTAAATCTGTAACGCCCCTATATGGGGGTTAACAGTTTTTAATGAGATAAAATAAAAAAAATCAAAATAAAAGTAAAACCTTAAAAAAAAGTTACCCGGGGCTTAAATAAAAACTCTCAATATCAAAAATAAAAATATAATCGACAAATAATCCACATTTTAATGTAACACCTTAAATTTAATATTATAAACTGTCGTCATCATCATTTTAACCCTCAACGCATTGTAATACAGTCACAGAAAGTAACAATTGATGCTTACATTATCATGAAGAACATTCTCAACAATTGAAGCAGTCCTAATGTAATATAGCTACATCACTTCCTCAACTATTTTTCTCGTAGCCACCTCACACTTAGTGAGTCCTGAAAAGATAAAAATACAAGGGAATGAGCGACACTATGCTCAGTAGAGAAAACCATTACTCACCTTTAGGTTTTTATCATTACCACATTAAAACCTGCATGGTTAGTTAATAATTATCATTATCCAGATTATGAGATTTATTATAATCATATTCTGTGGATACCATAGTTAATCATTACCGAGTTTCATACATATACATATATACAAATATTATAGTTCATCATTATTCCTAGGTACCCACGTTCAATAGAGTATCACTCAACTCATCGAAACCCAAAATGGCATGCTTGATCACCCTCTAAAAATTCCAAGGGTGTTCCGGTGAGGGGACATCAAGCCCCGAGTCCTCACCAAGTCGATTCCTGTACAGTGTGTTCTGGGACTTTCAACCCAAGGAAGCGTCATCACCTTCCCCCTATTTTACCTTTTAGGGTATTCATGCCCAAGGACGTAACCGCCGCCCTCTTCATGTCTCACCATTTCTCTATATTAAATCATTATTAATAGAGTTAGTTTTCCTAACCATGCTTCTCAATTTATAACATGTGTCAATTCATTATGTTCCTCGCCGTACAATACAAGACTGAGTCCATGTCATAGTTTTATATGTGATACTCATATAATATCAGTTCAACATAGATATATATATATATATATATATATATTGTGGCAAAACAATCAATTTTAATTCTATAAAAACCTCACAAAAGATGAGTAATAGAATCCCTACCTTTCAAGCTTATCAACAATCTTTTAATCCTGGAATCAATTAACGTTAGCTCCATATTCCCTTGATCCTAAGGCGTGCATAAGGACAATTAAAACTAAAGCACAACATACAACTACATTCATAAATAAATCATGTGTAAACCTATCTTACTAGTATGCCATTAAAGCTTTTATGTAAATCTCTTTTGAATACCACAGTAAACAATTTTTGTTTTAACACAATATAAAATGTGAACAAGTAATCTATATGTTTTAGTCCTTAATAAGATTCATCAATCACTTAGGATAATATTGAAAAGGTTGCAAGATATTAAAGAATTAGGTGGTGAGCAAAGATGAGTTCTTGGTTCAGGTTAGTAGCTGGTATACCATAACAAACTGACAGGTTTACTAGTTTTCAATCCGAAAATTGAATAATTCTTAGAAAATAAAATACAACTCCGATTTAGGTTTATGATAGCTCGTTAGAAAGCTTAGGATGCTACTTTTCAAATATGCAAACCAATTCATAAAATTCATTTTAATTTAATCTCAGAATTTCAAGAAATAGCCACTACCCATAGAGGTATTACAAAGTTTAACAATATAAATTTTCTGTCTATGGCATATACACTTAGACTTTATACATATGCTCAAAAATAGCAACAAACATATACTTAGATTTAAGAACGCAAATTTGAATAATCCTTTAGTATAAAAGAAAATTTATAAATGAAAAACTAATTTTTTTCACAAGATTCTAACCTCAGATTATGGTTAGTTGGAAGATTGAAATGGCTTCAAAACAGGTTCCTTTACTTCGGTATGACTGAAATTCTTGCTCAAATGGAGGTGATGGTGGCTGATTTTTATGGCTGCCTTAAAGAAGTTCTCTAAGTATTTTGCTTCAGCAAAGAAATGAGAAGAAGAGTGTGGGAACCTGTGGAAGACAAAAGAAAAAAAGATGAAGTATTTGAAGAGAAGTGATAGAAACAATTATGGAGGAGACATGTTGAAGCATGTCACGGAGGAAATAAAGAAAATGAGAGTCAAGAGTAGTTGGAAAAGATATCCTTATATCTCATCTAGAGACTTTAACGTACATAATGCCAATATGATATTTTTGAGATTTATTAGAAGTTCTAAGGCTTTTCAGTAAACATACTAAATAAATATAAGAGAATTTTAAAAAAATTTAAAAATATATAGAAATAAATATTGTGAAATGAATTTTAAATGGAACAATTTTTTTTATTAGAAGTTCTAAGGCTTATGATATTTTTTTTATTAAAAATTGTGAAATAAATATGATATTTCACAATTTTTTTATTGTGAAATAAATCTATTTTTGAGATTTATTAGAAGCTCTAAGGCTTTTCAGTAAACATACTAAATAAATATAAGAGAATTTTAAAAAAATTTAAAAATATATAGAAATAAATATTGTGAAATGAATTTTAAATGGAACAATTTTTTTTATTGATACACTAAAAATTAATTTAATTACCTTAATACCCGTTAAGAGAATAACAGGTGTCACAAAATCACTAACTTAAATTTTAATTTAAATCATACTAACTTAAATTAAATTATTAATTTAAATCTATTTATTAAACCAACCTTAAATATATTTATAAACACTTTCTTTTGTATTGTAGCGGATTTGTAATTTATTATGTTGCCTAATCTCTAACAAGTATTCTAAAACGAATGCATTCGCGCGGAGCACGTGCTTAAAACTAGTAAAAAAAAACAGAAAAAAAGTAAAGGGATGAAAACAAATAAAAGCGTGTAGAAGCATTAAATATGTGGGGCCCGTTAGGTACTCTGTACATCAGTATTACAAACATCAAACCGCAAATAATATAAATATTCAACAAAAAAAAATTATATACATGCAGTATCAATCGATCACATCGGCAAAAAAAAAAGAAAAAGAAAAAGAAAAAGAAAAATGAAAAATGATATCAATCAATGAAGAGAGAGAAAAAAAGGCTCTTGACCCTGTTTTCAACACCCGGACAAAAATTCCAAAAAAAAAAAAAAAAAAAAAAAACAGACATCAAAATGGGGAAGGAAGGTGCTGCTGCAACGTTGCCAGGCCTTGCAACCAGTCAGGTATTATTATATATTACTACTCAATCAGCAAAAATAAAAAAAATAAAAATAAAATTGTTATTATTCCTCGATCTTCCATATAGAAAAAATTTCATCCATAAGCGACAGACGGGCAGGACAGGGCAAGGCAAAGCAAAGCTGATGAATATGATCTGTGTGTGCTATCATCGCGGGGTTCTTCTCCTTGCACTCGTTTTTGTGGCATATTCTGTACAAGTTCAACTTGCGCTTTCTGCCTCCACGGTTGGATTCCTTCCTGGCTTCTCAGGCCCACTTCCTTTTCAACTCGAAACTGGGTACAGAAAACTGTTTCCTAACACTCTTTCCTTTTAGTTCTCAATAAAAACATTAGTTTTTTTTGTTTAACTATGTATATGAATCAGATACGTGGGACTTGGTGAGTCGGAGGAAGTGCAGCTTTTCTACTACTTTGTCAAATCGGAGAGGAATCCTCAGAAAGACCCTCTCTTGCTTTGGCTAACCGGCGGCCCCGGCTGCTCTGGCTGGCAAACTTTAGTTTTTGAAATTGGTCATCTTCAGATCTCTGCTTTTTAACTTTTTTTTAGTATTTTTTTGGTGATCTTTTACCTGATCTTTTTGTTTTTGTTTTTCACATGATGGTTCGATTTAGCAGCAGCTCTCACATAAGTTGTGTTTGAAAGGCTATGTTTGGAACCTAAATTTGATTATGAAAAAAAATACGAAAGAAAGTGCAAAGAAATAAAAAGATAAAGAAACTAGTGGATTCTCTCATAATTTTAAGGGGAACAAAAGAGATTGTTTCATCAGTTTCTTCTTCCTGTTTGGATGTTCAAAAAAAAAATAAATAAATAAATAAATTTCGCTTGCGCAACACTCTCTCTCCTCGCTTTCTCTCACCGCCTTTTTTCTCACAGCTTTCTTTCACCTCACACTTTCTCTCATCATTTCTCTCCTAACTTTCTCTCTCCTTATTCTCCCATCTTTCTTTCTGTCTTTTCACACTGCCCACGTCACAACCTTTTCTCTCATCAGTGTTAAGAAAAGGAATAGCGTTGAGCTTAACTAGTAGTAATAAGTTTATTAAACATTTTACACAAGGATGACTGTCTAGGCGTTCGGAAAATAAATACATAAAGACGAATACTAGATTTTTGCCAAATGCTAACAAACTTCAGTCTTGCTAAGCCAAAGTCATGCCATCAAAAAAAAAAAAAAACTCTAGTCAAAATTATACAAAAGAGGATGTCCTTGATTCTTTGGTGGAGCTGGTAGGTGTTGATCCGAAGGATCTTGACGCTTTTTACCGTTTTGAGGATCTCTCATAGACTTGAGTCTTGTGTAAGTGACAAATAATAGAACGTCTCAACGGTAATTATTTTGTGTTAGTAAAAAAAGGAGAAAAGAGATCGAAATAAAATGTTCTACTTCAGACTCGTATGGTATCAAGAATCAAATGATATAATGATGTCAAATGTCTAGCCTGTTTAGAAGGGTTTAAACTATGCTAGATCAGTTTAAATCATATAGGCTGTTTTAAATTGGTCAATACATTCAAAATTTAAACTTTATCCTTCTTAAGTTTCTACGTTTGAGTCATGTTTTACAGTAAAAATCATTCAGATTTTTATCTTCTTTTCATAAAGCATAGTTTTTAAAATACCAGTTTTTATTTTAAACATGATGTAATATTTTATTTTCGTTTTAAATTTTTATATTTCAAATGTCAGTAAAAACTATTTTTATTTTTATTTTCCTTTCATAAACCATAGTATTACAAGCACCAATTCTTATATTAAACTTGATTGATGTTTTATTCTTATTTTAAACTTTTATATTTCAAATTTTAGTTCAAAATCATCATTTGAACCATCTATTTTAGGATTCATAATTTAAATCATAAAGTTTTAAGTCACATCATTTTAAACCGTGCACTAAAAAAATCCTAAAGTTGATGCTCAGGATATTTAAGGTAATAATACGCAATTTTATACTTGTGCCTAGCTTACATAAGAGATTTGACTTTATTAGGAAAATTAATAGAGTGTTTAGTAGGGTGGTTAAAACTGTTTTTACTGTAGCATGTGAGAGTTTTATATTTTAATAATTTTTTTATTGTTATTGTAGTATGTAAAAGCTTTACATTATTTGTAACTGATATTATGGTTAAAATCGAGTTTGCTAAACAGGGCATATGATATTTACTTTATTAAGTTTAACAGTAAATTTAGAATTGATTGAAAACAAGAAACAAAATAGAAGATATAGAAGGGAAGCATGGAAACAGAAAAACTTTTTTCATCCCCTTTATATACTTAGCTGAGCCCCCTGTGAGGCCTATCCCACGTGAGGGCCCCGAGTAAGGGTCCGAGGGGCTATATAGAACTGCCCACGGAAAAAATATTGATTGAACAACAATGTGGGCCATCATAATCGTATGTATATTCTATAGCCATGTGAAACCCGCATTAATTCCTAGCCCTGCAGTAGACTGCCAAGAGCTGAATGAAAATGATATCAGACTCTAGTTTGTTGCATACTTTATAGACATCAATGATGAAGCCAAGCTTGTTGTGTCCTTTATTTGTGCTAGCAGAAGTGGTCATCTTAATTAATCTGAAGTGAGAGTGACATATCACAGAGTACTTTAATTTGTTGTTGTGTCTGAACTTTGCAGGTCCCTTGAATTATAGGATTGAACCATATAATGGAACTCTACCCACATTGGTAGTGAATCCATACTCGTGGACAAAGGTGATAACATATTTTTTTTCCCACATCACTCAGACTCACACATCTACGAGAAGTTAATATGCTGCATAAAATTTATTGAAAATACAATATTTCAAAAAGAAAATTATAAGTTATTACGATGAAAGGATTAGCCTGATAATTTGGATAATCTTGACCAAATAACAGATATCCAGCATAATCTTCGTAGATTCCCCTGTTGGCGCTGGATTTTCTTATGCAAAAAATTCATCTGCATACCAGACAGGAGATTTCAAACAGTTGCATTATCTTTTTCAATTCTTCAAGAAGGTGACGTATTTCTCACATAATCTTTTTGTTTCAGAAGTGTTAAAAAAGGGTGTTTGGTTAAATCAGTTTCAATCAAAATTTTTTGTTGATATAATATAAAATTTTCAAATACTATAATAATTAAAAAAAAAAGCTATAATATAAAGCTCTTATATATTATAATTTTCATATTGATATAATATAAAATTTTCAAATACTATAATAATTAAAAAAAATAAGCTATAATATAAAGCTCTTATATATTATAATTTTCAGTTTAAAAATTTTAATCTTAACCACACTTTTTAAGCATCTATTAATAGTTGGTTTGTTTCTATATCTTGTTAGAAAGTACTCTACTATGTTTATCACGAGACTTGACTTAGGGTGCACCATAGCAACCCGAAGGAAAGTACATTTGTTTGCAGATATTGCAGACTTATTCATCCTGTCTTTCTTCTTCTGCTTCTCGAATTTGAATTGTTTTTTCTTCCCTACTTTATATTATTATTAACTTTAAGTTACATATTGCAGTGGTTGATTGGTCATCCAGAATTCATTTCAAATCCGGTATACATTTCTGGAGATTCATACTCCGGAAAAATTCTTCCTGCTCTTGTCCAACAAATTTCAAACGGTATGCAAATAACATATATAATGGCAAAGGGAAAGATTATTATTATTGTTACTATTTTTTTTTAGTTTGGTGTTGGTTATTTGAGATTCAAACTCTACATATAAATATTAGAAGCAATTGTGAATTTGCTCCTAGGATATAGTTCTATAACAACTTTTTTTTAAAAATGCTTGGTCCAATACTATATATAATTAATAGAATGTAGACCCTATATTTAATAGCGCACGTTCTATTAATTTGTGGCATTAGACATTGTTGATATGCTACCCTTATTAGCGTTTTTTAATATTAAAACGACTCTTTTGTAATGAAAACTTGTACCAAGGAACATAAATATATTAAAATAACTTTAGCATACAACCATTTATAAAATAGTTATACGAGGGACGCTAACTAATCTAATCTCAATTTTTATATTAATTCATCATACGTCATTTTTTTCTTGGTAGTTGTTTAAAAGATCATCACATGAAAAGTTTCACTTATCTGTAGATGGCCACTCAAATTTTTTATTTATGATAATCTTATAAATATTTGTGTAATATATTAATGTATAGTAGTCCCCAAAAGATTCAAAAATTAATCATATAGCCTCCATCAAAAATATCTTGTGCAAATTTTTTACTCCATCACCTGCACCTACTAATAGAAAAGGATAACTCTGGTATCATAGCATAAAAGTTAGGATTAGACTTAGTGTTTAGGGCTTGTTTGGTACACCGTATTGTATTGCATTGTATTTACTGTATATAATATAATATAATATAATGCAATGTAATACAATACAATACGATGTGGCAAATATGCCTTTATAGCATTATTCTTTAAAATATAAGCTTAGCTTAGAACCACAATAAACTCACATAAATTAGAATTTTATATACATGTAGCGAGTGCTAACAATAATTCTCTAATTTATGTTGCCATGCAGGAATTGGAGAAGGCATCTTTCCACCTATAAATCTCGAGGTTCTTAAATATGGAACAGTAATTTATTTTTGCTCAAATATAAAATGAAGAAATATGTGGAACAATATTTTCTTATTACATTCATTCAAAAAGTGGTTACAATCGAATACAAAATTATCCAATAAATATTTTTTTAATAAATGGTTTCAGGGTTACACACTTGGGAACCCAGTAACAGATCCATCAGATGACAATTACAAGATCCCATTTGCTCATGGAATGGGACTTATTTCTAACGAACTCTATGAGGTGAATTATTTTTACTTTTTCCCTCTTTTAAAGAAAGCAAGACTAATGAGAGAGCCAAGGATTGGAGGATTTTTTTAATACAGTGCGGGATCGAATTTGCGCCCTCCCAAACTCAAGCCCTACCTTATCCTGTCTGGTATGGTTGACCTGGTCTATGTTTTGTTTAGTCCTTAGAGAAAAGTTGCGGAGGAGAATATTATGGAAACATTGATCCCAAGAACACTGAGTGTTCGAAAGATTTAGAAGCTTATGAGGAGGTAGGCAATTCAAATCAAATCACACCATAGTTCATTTTGATCCTTGTTCATACTTTTCTAATTCTAATAGGCATTGCATTAAAATTTTCAATTAAACAGTGCATTTCAGGAATTTGGCCAGGAAACATTTTGGATCCGAACTGCCCTTCCGCTCTCATGAAACCACAAGAAGATAAAATTCGCCAAAGAAGATCTCTTAATCAAATTTCTGAAGAACTTCCCTGGTTTGGTTGCCGAGTAAGATGAATAGCGATCATTATAAATATCCATATGATTTTTTTTTGGGAAATGAATAATATTAATGGGAAAAATACCCAAAACATCCATTGTTTTGTACCTAAATATCACTTTTGTCCCTTTTTTTTATGCAAATGCCTGAAACAAGCCCTGCATAAAGTCATACTCAAAACTTTGTCCTTCCCATTCTATCTTAAATGTTATTTTAAATATGGTTTAACTAAAAAAATCAAATAAAAAATAATTTAAAATGTTTAATAAATATTTAAATTGAGCAAATATTTCAATTATTTTAAATGTTATTTTATCTTTTAAGATTTATTTTATTTGGTGTTTTGGTTGAATGATATTTTAAATTATATTTTGAGGATTTGCATAACAAGAGAAACCAAAACCATATATAGGCGAGACACAAGTATTGTTTCGAGTATTTTCCCTATTTAATATTACCTACAAACTCTTTAAAAAGATAAAAAGCTGCGTATCGTTAGCAGGCTATGATGACATTGAAACAACATTGCTCTATTGATGTTGACTCCTTTATGGGCCTTCTGCAAAGTTTATTTAAACATATTATTATTTTTTTTTAATACAGTTTTCTTAGGGGAACAAAAAGTGTTCTTTTTAAGATGTTTGGCCATCTTTGTTTTTGTTTTTTTTTTTATTTAAAATTAAAAATGGGTAAAACGAACTTAGTTCATTGTTGATGGTCAGGTCAAAATTGGTGTTCGGAACGAGCCGAAATAGGCGCACCAAATGTTTATTTTCTGATCAAAACTAGAAAGTTATAACTCTATTTGTTAATTTTCTGGGCACGTTTTTGTAGGAATATCCCCACTTACTTGGTGTTTATTGGGCCAACGATCCTAATGTCCGCAAAGCACTTCATGTACAAAAGGTACATACATACATACATATATATATATATACACACGCATACATATATATACATACAAATAAAACATGCTATCAAAACCAAACCATCATATATATATATATATATACATGTATATATATATGTATATGTACATACAAATAAAACATGCTATCAAAACCATAATGTGGAGTTGGAATCCTTCGTCTGTAGACGAAGAAAATGTAGCATGACACGCAAAGAAATTAAACTATATGTGTTGCAGGGAAGTACAGGAGAATGGAAGAGATGCAACTTTAGCATGCCTTATCAATACAATATTGATAGCAGCGTTGAGTATCATGCGAACCTTAGTGCTAAAGGCTACCGATCTCTAATATATAGGTAAATTTTGGATTTAGTTGCGCCCCACTTCTTATAATAAAAATAAGGCTTGAATTTTGAAAAAATTACAATATATGATCAAATTATTGTTATGAAATTAAAATTCGATACAATATTCAAAATATCTTAAAAATGCTCTTAATGACGTAGTAATTATTATAATGATATTATATTTTGTACTATATAATTACATATTAATTATTTTAATGATAATTTAATGATATTATTTTGTAACATATATAGAATATTTACAAACTAGAATCATGTTTTAATTTAATAAACATAATTAGGCCACTTGTCTTATTAACCTTTGAATTTTTTTTGTACTAATAAAAAATCATTTTAAAGGCAAAGATCATAATACTAATTTTAAGTGTTTTTTATGTCATAATTGTCACTTCAATCTTTAGTAGTTAAAATAGTTTTTCAATGTTATGATATTAAAGGATCATATAATTTTTTTGATAGTGCATTATAATTATAATTATAATTATTTTTGTTATGAGAGTGCGTTATATAATTACTCGTTAATAATCATTCTTCCAACACTAACATAATAGCAAATAATAAAAATAGTATTATTCGTTAAATTAATATTTTTATTAGTATTATTTAAAAAAATATATCTAACCCTCTTTCTTCTTTGGTCCTATATATGTATATGAAGTGGAGATCATGATATTATGGTCACGTTCTTGGCGACTCAAGCATGGATAAAATCTCTAAATTACTCGATTGTAAATGACTGGAGGTCATGGGTTGTCCAAGGTCAAGTTGCAGGGTAAGTAATTAAATACACTCAACACCATAGGTTATTAATGTTAAAATCCCATTTAATTTTTGGACTAAGCATCTGATCATGATAACAACTAATTAATAGCATATTTTTAATTTCTGAATTAAATAGGTTCACCAGAACATACTCCAATCGAATGACATTCGCAACCGTCAAGGCAAGAAAGAGCTTTCTGTTTCTGTGTGTTATTTGATTGTGATAATTAATAATGCTCAAGTGATAATTTTTTTTTTATTATTTTCTTTTACAAAGCTATTTTTTTGATTTCATCTTTGGATATACACTTGCAGGGAGCAGGACACACAGCTCCTGAGTACAAGCCTAAAGAATGTTTTGTCATGTTTAAAAGGTGGATCCACTCCGAATCTCTCTAGATATTATTAGACATCCCCAAGATTTTTAAGATTCATATTCAGTTGCAATTTCCTAAGTTAGAACGAAAACACAAGACTCTATTTAAGCTCAACAAGGAAGAAACTTGTCTTCTTTTATTATTCTTCTTTTGTCAAGAGGAACTATTCACTCATATTTCAGCCTCTATGAATAGTTGACGTCCAAGACTTCAAGGAAAGCTAATTCAGATTCGTATTTTCCCTTCGTTTGAAAATGCAATTGAAAATTGCTGTCCATTTTAAAAATAATTTCATTGCAAAAAAGCTAAGAATATGAAGAACAATAGAGAAATTAATTCATGAATTAATATTATTGAATAGGTTAAAATTGAAATCTCGATCGCAAAAAAGCAAAAAATTACTACAATATAAAATTTTTATGTATTACAGTTTTTAAATTAACATATTCAGTTATAACCGTTCTTTCAAACACCAATTTACGAAACTCGTCTGGGAATTATGCTGTAGGTTGCCAAGTGAATATTCTCATTAGCTATTAAGCCAGGTGAACGGTCTTTTGTGTGGACCTCCCATTTGATACCATGAATAAAACGAACGAAACACCATTTTGAAGCCATTTTCAAATGACATCTTCAAAGATGCAAGAAAACTTTTGCAAAATGCTATTGAACGGTCGACAGTTAACGCTTTTTGAAAAAAGAATAAATGAAGAGAGAAATAGAACTTTCACTCAAATTAATTAAAAAAAAAAAAGCAAAATAAAAAGAAGTTCAGAAACCAGTTGCATAGTTAATGAAATAAGAAAATAAAAAATATATAAAGAAACAACCCTGCTTGAGAGGACGAAAAAAACTATAATGAGACATGAGCCAATCTGGCTTTATTTATGCATCTTGAAACCACTCACGCTTCGTGCAAGAAGAGCATGGTCATTTTTTTTTTTTTCCGGTATCAAGGAATATAGTTTTGCCCAACTTTACCAATTTATCTCAGGGCTTTAAAACTACTCAACTTTATTTCTTCACAGAGAGAGACGAAGAGGAAGAGATGATGTGTTTGCAGGTGCCAAGCGTGGTGGTGTCTCCTCCTTTGTGAACACAGCAGCACTGCCTTTCTGACCCCCCTCGAGTCTCAACCTCTCTAGAAAGAGAAAGTGAAGAGAGAGAAATTCAAAGAGAAGAGAGAGAGAGAGATTAGTTGTTGAAGAGGAACGTGACGAGGAAGCTTGAAGCTTGAGGTCTCCTCTTGCCCAGATCTATTGTTTTCAAAGTATACTTTTTTTTTCTTTTGATTTAAGATTTTGTAGCTCGATTTTTGTTTTTTGTTTTGTTTTTAAGAATCATTGCAAAATCTGATATGGTGTTCTGCGTTTGATTATTGCAGAAGAAGCAGAACCTGACGCCGATCAGCTCAAAGATCGCGGTATTTTTGTGACCTTTTTTTTTTTGGTCTTTGCATGCTGAGAATATTGAGGAAAAATGGGTTGGAATGTTGTTATATTAATTTCTATTTACTGAAATTTATGATCTTTTTTGTTGTCAAGGAATTGAATGAATCGAGATCTGAGTTGCTTAATAGGATTCAAGGGCTGAAAAAAAAAAAAAGATTTGTTTAATTTCATCAATTATTTTTCTGAATATATCATTATTTTTTAAAGCAAATATATCATTTATTTTGAGGTGTATACACACTAAATTTTAAAAATTATTTTGAAAAGTAATTTAGTATTTTTATTAAAAAATGATATGTTTCATAGAAAATATGCTTGGGGTATGGCAAACTTCAGAAGAGAAAAATTGAAACTGCAAATATTGTGTTGTTATTATATTTGTTTTTATGACAATAATATTATTACTTTGATTTTAATTTTATTTTGGTTGTGATCTGTTTTTCTTCGTTAGATGTAGCGGTTTGTTTTCTCATTTTTTAATAATATAAAAAATTACATTTCAGTCTTCATTGAATGGTATTACATCAAAGTACGTATTTTTTAACCGGTTTTCAAAAATCTAGTTAGGCCAAGCCGCCCCTGATCTGACCGACCTATTTCTCACAGAAAGACCAGTCATTTGCGGAGTTCATGTCATGCAAGTACCTTTAGTGGCGACACAAGCACAGATAAGATCTTTAAATTAATTATTGTAGACTTGAGGGCGTGGGGTATCAATACATTAGTATTTGTTCAGCAAACAACTTTTCTAGCTCTCTGAATTCTGAGGGACCTTGACAATTTAAAAAACGCTGCCTACGAAGATAAGAGCTAGGCTCATAGAAATTGGGATGATGACTTGTATGTTTATTTATTTTTAGAACAACGAGAGAAATGTCAGGTTTAAGAATGCCAATTAAAATTTACAGTGGGTATGAGATTTAGTACAAAACAAACATATTACATAAATAAAATGGCAAAAATACCCCTTCTCCGTAACAGAATCCATGACCAGCCCAGCCTTGGTCCAGCCTCCATTACGCAACCCAGTCACTGAGCTAGGGGTATTCATCAGTTAGTTTCTGTTGGTTTATGGTCGATTGGTTTCCAATCGATGGCGGTCAATTTTGAGAAATTAGAACCAAGGACTAATCGAATAGACAGATAATCGGTCAGTTTTTGACCGATAGTCATTGGTTTTGTGGCGGTTAATTTTTTACTTAGAGTAACTAGCCAGGAGACTGAAAGTAATCTAGTAATAGTAATAGAAGAGCAATAACATGGTCTTTGTTTAATTCAAATTTCATATATTAGAGAAGCTTAAAGCCTCATCATGAGATAGTAACGAATGAGTTAAATAACCTAACAAACGCTCATTTAAATTAAAAAAAAAATGTTACTTTTTACTTTTAAATTCTAAAGTTTATTATTTTGTTATAATTTATATTAAATGTAATATGCAATTATACACTAAAGGTTTTGAATTTGGGAGGGTCAGTCCATAAAATGGCTTCCGAAAACCAATCGTCAAAACCCATAGGGCGGTCGGTTTTTGCCCCTAACCTGAATTTTTCGGTTTGTTTGGTGGTCGGTTTTTTTGAACAACCCTACATTGAGTTGTCGTCCATCGCGTTGAGGAAATCAAACTCTCACCAGAGACACGTGGATCGCAAGGCTCATCTCGATGTCACTGGCACAGTTGATCATCGTGGATGATCCCAATTGCCGACTTCATAGTTGTTGTTTGATCGTTCCCGTGAGAGCAGGTAAAAGTAGCAGAGGAAAGAAACAGAGGAGAGAGAGAAATGAGGGGGAAAGAGAAAGGAAAAAATGATCTAGAAGCTAGAACCAGAAGACAGAGAGAGGAGAGAGAGAGAGAGAAAAAAAAAATCACATCTGTGAGGGTATTGTAGTTCACACAAGTTAATTAATTTGTGCAACTGACGTTGATTGACATTTGCAAACATCTTAATGTATTTATGACATTTGCTAACAAAAGGTTAGAAAATGTGACATTTCTTATAACTTTTTATTTGTTTATCTATCGGGGGATAGTTTTTACACAAGAGGGACATAAATTTTCACATGATCCATAAATGTAAGAGGCATCCCAATTAAAAAAAAAAAAGAAAGAAAGAAAAGGAAAACCGTATTGATCTATATAATCACAATTAAAAGAAATGCACCTTTCGCCCAATGTTGATTTGTCGTAATGAAGTTTTCTTCGTCAACTTGTTTTGTCTATCATTGGCAACTCTTCAATCCTCTGCCTTTTCATCCAATCTTGCATGGCGATTCATAAATGTCATTAGAGATGAGACGATTTTTTTTTTTTTTTGAAACACAATGATCGATATCACAATTAAAAGAAACGCACCTTTCTTTAGCAATTATAATATTTTTTTGTCTTCGTCATCTCCTTGCTTTGTCCATTATTGGCTCCATGCCGTGTTTGTCAAGTCTTGCATGCATGGCTATCCATAAATGTTATAAAAGGCTTGGGAATTTTCATTTTTTTTAAGTCATTGATCAATATTACAATTATTTTTAGAATAACATATTTTTTTTAAAGTAAGGTGTATAATGAATATTTTTTTTAATATACTTTTGTCTTTGAAAAGTAAATTCATTCAAAGATAATTTAGCAACTAGTAAGAAATTTTATTAAAAAAAGTGTGTGTGAAAAGTAAAATATGTAGGATCTTTGAGCACTAAGTTTGAACTAATGGTTCGAACTGAAAATACTACACCAAATTCAAATTTAATGAGAGAATAATATAGCAAAATTAGTTTGAACCGCGGCTCCCCAACGCTCTATAAACACACCCTTTAATCAAACTAACTAATTAAAAATAATGTGATTCATTAATGACTTATTTGTGAACTTGCCGCTTTACATTTTATCGAGAACACCAAACCATGAGTTGTCAGTGAGAGGACATCTAGTCTCGAATCCTTACCAAGACGTTTCCTGTGCAATCTATTTTGGGACTTTTAACCCAAAGGAGCATCGGTGTCTCCTATTTACCTTTTAAAATATACATGCCCAAGGATATAACCATCACCCTCTTCACGTCTTACCATCCTCTCATATCCTTATCGATATGTGTAGAGTCTGTATTATCCAATCATGCTTTCCAAAGTTGTATTAAAACATGTCAAATCACTTTGACCTTGCTATATGATACAGGAAGGGTCTAGAGTATTGTGTTTCCAATTAATATACTATAATAACATTAACAAAATAACATATAAATTATCTTGCAAAACAATTAATCAATTTTAATTAATTAAAGCCTCACAAAAGTTGAAACAATTAATCAATTTTAATTAATTAAAGCCTCACAAAAGTTGAGTAATAGAATCCTTACCTTTTTGGCAAAATTATATCTTCATATAATTTCTAACTTATTACCACCACCACTTAAGCTCTGAATATGTTCTTGACCTCAGTTCATAAAAAGATTAAAATCTAACTAAAATAGCTACATCAAGAGGTTGAATATATTTTCTGCTTGTAGCTACATCAGTTCATAAAGACGTTGTAGGTTCGAATCTTGGAGAGAACAAGTTTTTGGTTTTATATTTTCTGCTTGACAAAATGAATTTTGAGCTTTTCTCCAAAATCTTCGTTTTCTAACAGCTTTCAAAGCATAAAAACAATGCACAACAATACAATATATAATCATCTTTAAACAATATAAACTCATTTCTATAGATTTCCATACACAAAACATAATCAAAATCTAAGTTTAAAATTTTAAAACCTTACCTCAAATCTTAGCCCAAAAATGATGTCTAGATCTTGAAATCTTTAAGTTTCTTTGATCTATGAGTTCATGGAGCTTTGTTTTTGTGATTTTTGGTAGAAAATAGGTTGGATTTGAGCTTTGGGTTCCTTGGGTTTCCCAGCTTGTGTGGCCTAATGTGGGAAATAAATGACAAAAGGAAGAAGAAGAAAAAACAAGGAGTAGGAGACAAGTGAAGGGAAAGAAAAAGAAATAAAAGAAAGAGAGAGATGGGGAATGTGGAGAACATGAAGGAGGAAATTACAGAGAGTTGTCTCCAGGGGATTCACGCGGGATGTGGGTAGAAAATGCCAACAACGGCATTGTCAAATAAGAAGAATAGTAAGAGGCATTTTCGTAATTTCATAAAATAGTGTAGAAAATTTTTGAAAAATTAAAAATAGGTAAAATAAGGTAGATTTATGCTAAAATAAATTTTTTTATAAAACATTAAATTGGCACACTAATGATTAAATATGACATTATTTACAAACGTTAAAAATAACAGGTGTTATGTCTGATCTTATTTCACAAGAAAAATTATAATTATGACTCACTCATTGAAATTTATAATTATGTATATTTATTTAATAAATTACTATTTTTAGTTTGGGTTATTAATATCAGTGGCCCTTAAACTTTGAGGTCTCCCTCACTACCATACATTTTAAAAATCACCACTTTACCTTATAAACTTTCAAAGCTCTTCATTTTGCCCCTTGAATTTATAATTTTTCATTCATAAAATAAACGAAATTAAGCCCACGTGATTCGCACATGAGTCACCTATAAGGAGCAAAAAAATGAGATTTTATATATTATTCAACAATATCTCATCATCTTTGAATGAAAAATCGAAAGTTCGGGAGGTAAAGTGAGGGACCTTTACCTCAAACCTTAGCCCAAAAACGTTGTTTAAATCTTTAAATTTCCTTGATCTATGACTTAATGGAGCTTTGTGTTTGTGATTTTTGGTAGAAAATAGGTTGGATTTGAGCTTTGGGTTCCTTGGCTTTCCCGGCTTGTGTGGCCTGTCATGGGAAATAAATGAGAAAAGGAGAAAGCAGAAAAACAAGGAGCAAGAGACAAGTGAAGGGAAAGAAAAAGAAAGAAAAGAAAAGAAGAAAAAGAAAGAGAGAAATGGGGAATGTGGACAAGATGGAGGAGGAAGTTACGAAGAGTTGTCTTTAGGGGATTCAAGCGGGATATGGGTAGAAAATGCCAACAACAGCATTTTCAAATAAGAATAATAATAAGGGGCATTTTGGTAATTTCATAAATAGTGTAGAAAATTTTTTAGAAATTAAAAATAGGTAAAATAAGGTAGATTTATACTAAAATAAAATTTTTACAAAAAATTAAATGGGCACACTAATAATTAAATTTGACATTATTTACAGCCATTAAAAATAACGGTGTTACATCTAATCTTAGTTCATAAGAAAATTACAATTATGTCTCATTCACTCATTGAAACGTATGGTTATGTATCTTTATTTAATAAAATACTATTTTTAGTTTGAGTTATTAACATCAATGGCCCCTGAACTTTAAGGTCTCCCTTACTTTACAATTTGAATTTTAAAATCATCACTTTACCTCCAAACTTTCAAAGCTCCTCATTTTTCCCCTTGAATTCCTGATTTTCAGTTCATAAGATAAACGAAATTAAGCCAATGTGATTCACACGTGAGTCACGTATAAAAAGGTAAAAAAAATGAGATTTTATCTATTATTTCATCTATTATTCAACAATATCTCCTCATCTTTAAACGAAAAATCATAAGTTCATGAAGTAAAGTGAAGGAGACTCTAAAGTTTAAGGGTCATTAATGTTAATGATTCTTTTAGTTTTTACGTAGTGTCTAAGAAGAAGTTCTAGTTCCACCACTGGTGAGACGTTGGTCATTTCAAATTACACTTGTCATGCCAATTATTGTTTGTTGGCCGAGTTGCTTCTCTGGCTCTCACATAGCCTACGGTGGTTGGTCGGTTGAGACCGAAATGTTTTTCTTAAATAGCGAACGTATGTAGTATAAAAAGGTTGTCGTATTCACAAGAAGGTAAAAATTTGTTACTTAAGAGATTGTTAAAAATAATCATTCAAAAAGGCAAGCAGTGTTTCAAAACAAAGTTGAAATAAAAGAGATATTTTTGTGATTTTTATTTAAAATTTAAAATATAAAATTAAAACGGTAAAGCTTTGAGAATTTTTTTGTATATTTCATAACTAGTATAAAAATTTAACTCTAATTAATAATTATCCAAATCATTTGATTTATTATATATTTTCTCGTCATTGCAAACACATTTCCTAATTTTATAAGTCAACCGAGAACGACAATATAGCAAGTCATAATACAATAAGGGTTTTTATATAAAAATTAGTAAAATAATCATCTCTCACTAATGATTAGGTGCACTAATTATGAAAATTATAACGGTTATCACTATAATTATAATTAACATAATTTTAAGATAGCAAAGATAATAATAAATTAAAATTAATATATTTTGATAGAATAAATTATTGCGTTAATTCTGGCAACACCTCATCTTATTAAATAGTCTAAGAATACACTATGACATCCTCTGTCAATAATAAATCAAGCATTTACTGTGTCAGTCTATGTCTATAATACAACAGACACTCAACTAAATAAACAAGCATGACTTTAGTATTATTAACATCAATTGTGCTGCACAATTAAATTATATAAAAAAACATGACTGAATTTATGTAAGAATTAAGGAGCATAATAACATTAACAATAATTATTAAAAAGATAAAAATATAACTTACTTCATAAAATATAACATTACAACATAAATATAAAGATAAAATCTATATCAAAATATTATATATATAAAATTATCTTTTTGTCTCAACAAATTCTCTACGTTAATTTAAACATTATAAGATTGAAAAAATACTCTAGTAGCATCTCTTTCTTAGAGGGGAGACTGTTAAGTGAAAGACTCAGCAGTAAAGAGAAAGAAGGATGGGTTACAGAACCGAGGCCTTACAGCCTATAAATTTTACTATTTATACAATTTTTTATAATTTTTTTTACTGTGGAAATTTTGAAATAACGGATCTAAATGATCTATTTTCTTCTCCTTTTTCCACGCTGCTGTGGAAATTTTGAAATAACGGATCTAAATGATCTATTTTCTTCTCCTTTTTCCACGCTGCTGTGCGTTCGTCGGGAGGTGAGAATCTCTTTGAGATTCGCTGCTTCTCAATGGTTGGATGCACTCGTCGACGGGATCTGGACCGTTGAAAACCTGATCTAACGGTCTAGAATTATTCATGATAATGGTCCCAGTAGGGACCACTGGGACCAGGTGGGCCTCAAATGGAGACCGTTAGATCAATATATCTATTCGAATTTGACGGTTACGAAAGAGAGAGCATCTGATAGCCACACCGGATAGCGGAGCCCACCTGACCGCGTCAGCGCTGACGCGTTAAGCGGCTGACGCATGGCAGCGACAGCTGGCGGCTGAGGAAACGGACGGTCGAGATGATTTCTGTGGCCCATCAAGGACGGAATTTCGTCACGTGTCATTCTCTTCGATTTTTAATAATTTTTGAGGTATTTAAGGCCTGATTTTGCCTGTTTTGATGACGTTTTGCTTTTTTTTAGCCAAAATTTAAAATTAAATATAAAAAATTAAAACAAAATTAATTATTTTAAAAACACATTATTAAAAATATTTATTTTACATTAAAATACATAAAATTAATTACAAATTTGTAAAATTTTTAGTTTTTTTCGATTTGATACAAATATTATTTTTAAGACTTAGAAATATTTTTAAAAATTATTAAAAACATGATAAAACATATTTACAAACTTAAAACACGCTATTAAATACATTAAGACTCAAAATAAAATAACAGCTTATTATTTTTATGATTTTAGCTATTTACAAACTAAACTAATATTTAACATACCAAAACAATTCTAAAAATTACAAAAAATATTATTAAACACAAAAACGTACTAAAAGTATATTTTTAAATATATTTTCACACTAAGACACAAAAATACTTATTAACACAAAAATATTATTAATTAGAGAATTTAATAAAAAATAAAAATATAAATAAATAATTTTAGTATTAAAAAATGTATATTTTTATGGTCTGGTCCACGTGAAGATATATAATCTTTGTTTGTGTATAAAAAAATAAAATAAAAATTAATTAATCTATTTGTTTTTTTTTGCCATCCGAGCATCACACTTCTCCTTTATCTTTGCCCTCGTGAACATGACCCGCCATTAGTTTATTACAATTCATTCCAAGACTTCAGATAACCCCATTTCCCATAGACTCCTTATCAACACGTCACCGAGGGGGGGAAAAAAAAAAAGAAACGACAAAAAAAATAGAAACCAAATACTTATAGAATCAATAGGACAATCCGAAACCCCAACCATTTGCAGTAGTGCCGAAGTCACATAGTCATGGCGAGGCTGGTGATGATGATGCGTGTGTGTTATCACCATGCCTTTCTTCTTCTTCTTGCGTTTCTTTTAGCGGCATGCTCTGTACAAGTACAACTTGCTCTTTCTGCCTCCACAGTTGAATCCCTTCCTGGCTTCTCAACATCGCTTCCTTTTCAACTCGAAACTGGGTACAAAAAACTGTTTGGTAACAATCTTTTTAGATCTAAATAAAAAATAATAATAAATTAGTTTTAACTATGTATATAAATCAGATACGTGGGAGTTGGTGAGTCGGAGGAAGTGCAGCTTTTCTACTACTTTGTCAAGTCGGAGAGGAATCCAGAGAAAGACCCTCTATTGATTTGGCTAACCGGGGGCCCCGGTTGCTCTGCCTGGTCCGGTCTCGTCTATGAAATAGGTCATTTGAAATGACTGCGTTTAACCTTTTTATGTTTGTTTGTTTTGATCTGTCTTCTTTTTTTTTTAGTGATTTGTTACCGATTTTATTGTTTTTGTTTTTGTTTTTCACGTTACGGCTCCAAAAGCAGCAGCGTCGCAAAAATTGTGTTTGGAAAAGTGAATAGTGAAGTTTCAGCTTTTTCATAGTCCCTTAAAGTTACAATTAGGAATTTACCCAAAAAAAAAAAAAAGTTACAATTAGGAAACCATTTCATTTAATGCAGAACTATATGGACTTCGTTGATAGTTATTCAAGCCTCTTGTGTCCTTAATTTATTTGAGGGAAAAATACACAAGATACCTTTAAAAAACACTGCTTATTAAAAATGCCGTTTCACTTTTATCTGCTCAAAACTCTCTTTTCTTATTTTATTTTTAAAAATACTGATTATAAATTTACTATATCGTCTATTATTATTCTGAAACCTTAATTTTTCTATCTAGCTTTCTCTCTCCTCTTTTCTTCTTAGCCGCCCAAACTCTCTCTCTCTTCTCTCTTTGCACCTCATCTCTCTCTCTCGGACACAATCTCTCGAGCTTCCCCTACGCTCTGTGTCCTCTCAGCTCGCAAAACAACGATGACTTGTTCAGATCGACGATGAAGTCCGTCCTCTTCTGGTTCTCTGGCGAAGTTTGACCTCTTCTAGTTCGGGTCTTCCTATCCACGTCGCAATCTCCGACAAAGCTCAGCTTTTTTGGTTTTTGGTCATCGGCGCCGCAAATTGCAACGCTCCTTCACCGGTCGAGGGCGACGCCATCCTCGCCGTCGCTCTCACTCTCTGACGTCGTCCTCACCGTCGCGAGACAACTCTCTGATCGGTACTCTGCTTTCAGAAGATGTCGTCTCGAAGGAGGATGACATTACTCGTTTTCCTCCTCTAAGTCTTCCTTTTCCTCGTCCTTGCTGTAAAACTGAATCTCCAAGTAGTCAATCCTCTTGCTCGTCTACTTCCACAAGTGTCAGTGCCGAGGTCGCTGACCTCCGCCGCGTCAGTGAAGCGTGGCAGCCACTTGCATGACTTCATCCTTAAGCTCCTGTGCCGGTTCGAGTTCCTCCGGTTCGCTACTAAGTACCACTGTGCTATCGAGGACGAGGTTTTTACAAAACGATCTTCACTAAATCACTTTCGATCTTTAATTAGATCAGAATTTCTCATGAAAATCTGTTTGAATTCTTGATTTTTATCTGTGAATTTGTGTATTTGTCAGGTGATTTTTCTCGCTCTCGATGTTTATGTGAAGAATGTGGCGAGTATCTACTCGCTTGAGCACAGGAGCATCGACATGATCTTCAATTCAATCTTCTTCTGACTGAATGCGATGTTGGAGGAAAATGATGATGATGATCATTTTTTTTTAAAAAAATTTTTTTGTAGATTTTTTAAATTTTGCTGGTGTTCTAGTTTTTTTTTTTTTTTTTTTTTATTGGCTTTAATGGTTTATTAAGATTTTGGCTAGTTCTAGTGATTGTTTGGGTGGCGAGTTCGAACCTTGTGGGTTCTGGAATCTAGTAGGTTTAAAAAAATATGTTTGGAATATGGTAAGGTTCAAGTTGGTACTTGACAAGTTTTAATCTAGTATCCGCGCCAGCGATCGGTGGTGGTCGGTGCTTCTTTATTTAAGAAAAATATTGAAATCTAGTAGATTCTAAGTTGGTATCTAGTAAGTTTCAATCCGGCACTTATGTCAACTACTGCAGGTGGTCGGTGCTTCTTTGTTTTAAAAAAAAAAATGTTGGAGTCAAGTAAGTTCTAAGTTAAAACCTGACAGGTTTTAATCTAGCACCCGGCTCCGACGAGCGGAGGCGAGTTCCACTCGGAATCTAACAGGTTCAAAGATGAAATCTGACGGGTTTAAAGACAGAATCTAGTGGGTTTCACGATGAAACCTGGACGGTTCTTGGATGGAAACAAGCAGGTTTCATTTCTGGAGGAAGGATAACTTAGTCTTTTAATTAATCCTCAATTTTTAACGAAGGGCATTTTTTATAAATGGTTTGTTGGAGGGTATTTTAAATAAGGTGGTGTATTTGGAGGGCATTTGTGCAAGTTTCTCATTGTTCTAGGATAAGTGGTCCCCTTAATTAGTCCACGATAAAAGTAGAAAAAGTCTTTTCGGCCCAATTGGGCCACAGCCTGGGCCTCTCACAGGCCCAGGTCCCCCACTTTGGGACCCACGTGGTAGGGCCTGGGCCTGTTAGAGGTCCGGGTTGTGGCCCGCTCGTGCCATATAGTGTTGCTCGTGCAAGTATCATTGTCACAAAGTACTTAAATTTGTTGTTGTGTCTGAACTTTGTAGGTCCACTAAATTATAAGATTGAACCATATAATGGAAGTCTACCCACATTGGTATTGAATTCATACTCGTGGACAAAGGTGATAATTCTTTTCTTCCCACATCATTCAGACTCACACATATAATGATGAAGTTAATATACTGCATGAAATTTATAGAAAACGTCGTATTTCAAAAAAAAATTAAATTATTACAATGATAAAAGGATAAATCTAATTATTTGGATAATTTTGACCAAGTACAGGTATCTAGTATAATCTTCATAGATTCTCCAGTTGGTACTGGATTTTCTTATGCAAAAACTTCATCAGCATATAATACAGGAGATCTCGAACAAGTTCAAAACCTCTTTCAATTCTTCAAGAAGGTGACATATATCTACTTCTATTTTTTTATTAGGAATTATTACTATTTACTTTTGTGTTTATATGTTCATCACAAAAGCATATTATCAAGCAATTGCAGACTAAAAAATATGTTCACATTATCTTATCTTTCTTTTTCCACTATACTTATTTGAATTGTTTTTAATTCCCCCAATTTTAATGTTGTTATTTTTACATTATATATTCCAGTGGCTGATTGGTCATCCAGAATTCATCTCAAATCCAATATATATAGCTGGAGATTCGTACTCTGGCATGATTGTCCCTATTCTTGTCCTACAAATTGCAAATGGTATGTAAAATGGAAAAATGGATAGAAAGAAATTTACACATAGAAATATAGGGCTTCTTTTATTATCATTATTTAGAGGTGGGTGAGGATAAAATATTAGGGCAAGTATGCAACAATTTTTCTAGACTACATTTTGTTTGATGGGAAAGGGTGTAACAAGGATCATAAACCTTATCTTTTTTCCCAAAAAAAAAAAAAAAGGAACACAAGTACGTTGTTTGTATTTAAATTAGACCAAAATAACATTAGTTTAGAACCAAATTAAAACTAAGGTTAATATCTCAATTAAAAAAAAAACTAATTTTAGACCAAAATAACACTAGTTTAGAACCAAATTAAAACAGAGGTTAATATCTTACTAAAAAAACCTGATTTTATTTTGACATATTTGTAGATGTGATGTGGTGAGTGATGACAATAATTCTCTAGTTTATGTTGCCATGCAGGAATTGAAGAAGGCATCTTACCACCTGTAAATCTCCAGGTTTTCCTAAACTATGGCACAAGAGAATTATCTTTCTACTACATTTACACAAAAAGTGGAATAAACTAACACAAAATTCTTCATTTAATGAATCAGCTATTTTTTTCCAAATGCTTTTAGGGATATATATTAGGGAACCCAGGAACAGATCCATCAGATGACAATTACAAGATCCCATTTGCTCATGGAATGGGACTTATTTCCGATGAACTCTACAGGGTAAATGATTTTGATTTTTTTCCCCGAATATCAACTACTTGAAACAAACCACTCTCATGAGAAAGAAAATAATAGATTATTGTTGTTGTTGTTGTCGTCATTATGACTATTTTTATTACTAGTACTATTAACATGGAAAACAAAACCATGAGAAAGCCGATGATGATGATGATGATGATTATTATTATTATTATTATTATCCATCTCAAATTTAAACTTCATCCCACCCTATTCATGCCAAACTTAGTGGTCATTAGCATGCCAGTAACTGAAGAAGGATAACACTTATTCAGTCTACACTTTGTTCAGTCCTTGGAGACAAGTTGCGGAGGAGAATATTATGACAACATTGATCCCAGTAACACCAAGTGTCTGAAAGAGTTCCAGGCTTATGAGGAGGTAGGCAATTCAAATTAAATCACACTGTAGATCGTTTTGATCCTTTGCTCATACTTTGTAATTTCAACATGGCATTTCATTGCTTTAAAATTTTCAATCAAACAGTGCATTTCAGGAATTCGGACAGTGCATATTTTGTATCCAGACTGCGCTCGCGCTGTTGCGAAACCACATGAACACAAAAGTAGCAAAAGAAGATTGCTCAATCAAGTTTCTGAAGCATTTCTCCTTTCTGAATCGCCACTTCCCTGGTTTGGTTGCCCAGTAAGATAAAGAAGTGATCAATGTCAATATATATATGTGTGTGTGTGTCTGTGTGTATTTTGAAATATAGACCGTTGTCACAAATCAAGATCTGTTGGAAGGCCATGGGGATATAGAAACCATGTTAGGCCTGTTTGGAATGCCTTGAAATAAACTGTGTTTAGCTTACCAGCACAAAAAAGTTATTGTCAGATATGTTTAAACAGACAAATTGTTTTTATTTTTAGCTTTTATAAAAACTTTTAAAACAAGTTGTCTCTTTGGTGTTTATGAAAAACTTTTTATTTATTTTTTTAACCTTATATTTGTGAATAACAAGTTTTAAATTCTATCTATTTCTTTATATTACATTACTTTTTATAACAATAACAATTTTTGACTTATTTAGCTAAACAAGTTCTTGCTCTATTTCTGTTGTTTAAGGCTCACGTTGTAAGGTTTATTTAACACTTATTTATTCATGATGTTGTTTTTGCTTTTTCTTTTTTATATTTTCCATTGTTCTCATTTTTTTTTTAGTTGAGGAAACAAGAAAAACTTATTTTAAGAATTTTATGTTGATATCATGACAAGTCGAGATTGGGACCGGAAAAAAAAAATAGCACTTTAGAAAATAATAAAAAAAAAAAAGATAGTGATCTGATTATAACTCTCTATTTATTCATTTTCTGGGCATTTGTATGTAGGAATATCCGTACTTGTTGTCTCGTTATTGGGCCAATGACCCTTACGTCCGTAAAGCACTTCATATACAAAAGGTACATACATGTTACACGTGCATATACACTATAAACATGATACATAACATGGAAAAAATGTAGTGTGACACAGATGTATAAATAATAAATTATAATATATGTTTCAGGGAAGCATAGGGGAATGGAGTCGATGCAGCTCTAGCTTATCTTATCAAAGACATGTTCGCAGCAGTGTTGAGTATCATGCGAAGCTTAGTGCTAAGGGCTACCGATCTCTAATATATAGGTAAATTTTGGATGAGTTGCGCCCAAAAAATAATTCTAATAATGAAACGTAGGATTTGTTATAAAATACTCAAAATCGTGTGGCAAAAAAAATTACATGTAATGCCACACTTTTAGAAGTTGTATTTATTTTTGCACACTTAGAAAAGTTTATACCGCACTATTATTCATATTACATGCTTAGTTATACTACAAACAAACATGTATGACATTTATAAAAAGTAAATCTTAAAATACAGTAATTATGAAAATTCCCTAAAAAAAATTTGCGCCCACAAAATAGTTCTGTGTTATTACCTATTTCACAATAACAATAATAATAATAATAATTCTTTTTTCTTTTTTTTTTTTTGCAGCGGAGATCATGATATGGTAATCCCATTCCTAGCGACTCAAGCATGGATAAGATCTTAAATTACTCTATTGTAGATGATTGGAGGTCATGGATTGTCCAAGGTCAAGTTGCAGGGTAAGTAATTAAATACACTTCACAGAATAGCTGATTATTATTAAAATCCCATTTAATTTTTGAATTAATTAGCATCTGATCATGACCATGACTAATATTATAAGTGATTACATGGATTGTATAGGTACACTAGGACATACTCCAATCGGATGACATTTGCAACCGTCAAGGCAAGAAAAAACTCTTTTTTCCACACAAATTGTAACAATTTTTTAATTGGATTTTGATTGTGATAAATTGATAATATTTAGGTTAATTACAACGTTTTCATTAATTTCCTTTGAAAAGGAATAGTAAAAGATCTTGGTTGGTTATGTACATGCAGGGGGCAGGACACACAGCTCCTGAGTACAAGCGTGAAGAATGTTTTGCCATGTTCAAAAGGTGGATCCATTATGAACCTTTATAAATATTATTAGGCGTTGTTCGGGTCTATTGTGAACCTTAATAAAATTATAGGTTGTCCAAGTAATAATAATTGGTGAATCTAAAGTCGATCCTACAAGAAAAAGTTATCGCAACGGTCCAATACATTAGTTATATTATTTTTATTTATTAGTTAAGCAATTTGAAGATTAAAGTTAATTATTTACAATTTACTTATAATATTTACACTTTTTTACTTTTTCTATTCTTAGATTTTTTTTTTGGTGATTTTTAGAATTTTAATAGCAAGAAATATGATTTAATTTAAATGGAAGATGAAACATTAATAATAAGTGCAATTTAATTTAGAAGAAAGAACAATTATAACAGTGTTGAGGATTAAAGGTATTATTTCAGCAATTAAATTAAATATGTTTTAGCTTTTCTAAAATTATTTATTAAAATGATTTAAGTATGCAATATGCCATCTTTTGTTTACAATAAACTAAGTGTTGCCAAGCATTTAATGTGTCAATTCATATCTACAATGCATCAAAAACTTATTTTAACAAATAAGTATGATTTTAAAATTAATTAACTAAAATTACTAAAAAAATTAAAATAAAGCATTTATCTTGTCATTCTCTATCTACGAATAATCAAAGTGTTTCTAAGTACTATCAGTGTTAGCCTATTTCGGTGAAAAATCAAAACTTAATTTTGCAACAAATTCAGATAAGTTAACAAGAAAGTCTTAAGTTTTTTAAAAATGATTTTGATATTATTACCACTTAGTAAACTTTGAAAAACTAAAAATATTTAAAATTAATGTTGCCAAAATTTCCCGAGTCTTTTCAAGTAAAAAGTAAATTAGAAATACATAATGAAAGTAAAAACACAAATTATTAAACATAACTATTTTACAACATAAAAACCAAAAATTTGAAACTAAACTAGAGAGAACTAACCTAAAAGAGAAAGAAAGAGAACTCCAAAATTATAAGGGATATTTACAAGTGAAGAAGTTCTACTATTTACATGATTTTTTACAATTTTTTATTTATTTTATTATTATTTGTATTATTTTATTTAGTTATTTTTAGGTTGCAAATGAGTATGATGGCAAATTGAGGATTTTTTGGGATTTTTTGAATTATTTTTGCCACCCCACAATATTTAGAATCAGATATGTTTTGATTTTTTGATTTTTTTTCTTTTTCCTACGTTTGAAACTGCCCTGAAAAGTACTTAATTTACTGTGTAGTTAGGTATGACGCGTCCAAAAACAAGAAAGAGGAGAGCCACTGATCACGTTGAACGAGACTTGATTTGGCGATTGCAATTGAGTCACTGGGATGAGAGAGTTGGGCCACTGGATGAGTCTTCGCACATAGATTTGACGGTTGTCCTTCTCTCACTGACTGAGAACATGTAAGTGCGGCTACAATGAACCAATGAGGAGATCTGACACTCTAGGGGGACACACAGGCGGCCAAGATTCGTTTGGAGGCACGATCGGACAACTGACAATGCTCTACATGACATTTTTCTAATTTTTATTTTATTTTTCATGCATTAGAGGTTTATTTTTGTCCATTTTTACGCCGTTTTGCTATGATTTTCTTGTACATTTCAAATCTAAAATAGAATAAGCAAACTAAAATTAATTATTTTAAAAACATAATTCTTACAATAACTTTAAAAATATTTATTTTACTTTAAAACACACCAGAAATAAATAAAAACTTCTAAAATTAACTAACTTTAATAATATTATACATATATATTATTTAAGACTCGAGAATATTTTTAAAAAATATTATAAATACTATAAAATATATTACAAAGTAAAAACTTATTTTTAACACTTTAAGACTAAAAATAAAATTACATAGCATTATTTTTACAGTTTTAATTGTTTTTAAACTAATTAATTATTAAAAACACAAAAATGGTTCAAAATATTACTAAAAATATTATTAAACATAAAAACACACTAAAAATACATAATCAAACATATCTTCACACAAACACACTAAAATACTATTTATCACACAATGCCCTAATTAAGGGATTTAATGAGAAATATTAATACCAAATGGTGATATTTAACCTTAAGAAACATGCATTTTCACAGTCTTATCACACCCCAAAAAATAGCTTATTGCTAGTCTTGAGCTATTAAGGCGATAAAAATATTAAAACAAATCAAAGGATTAATTTTTCAACAGCTTATGACTCCTTGCAAAATGTCCCTAAAGGTTGTTATGGATTCATCCTCAAAATTAGGGGTGAACAGGCGGGTAGGTGGGCGGGATTGGTTCTCTTTTTTTAGATGGTGGGTCGGCGGTTAACCAACCTACAGACCGCCTGTGGAACAATAGGCGGTTTCGGTTTATTTTTAGACAAGTGCGGATAAGTTGAGGTGGTTTGAGCTTATACTATTGCCCAATGTAATTTTTTTGGGCTTTTTTAAAAAGAAGTGAAGAAAATTTGTGAAAAAAATAAGGTGATAATATATGAAGCATTTCCAACAAATTTGTAGAAAATATATGAGAAAACCACCAAATTTTGGGCAAAGTATCCGAGAAATCAAACCTCTCACCCATAACAAGTCTTATTGTTGGAACCTGAACTTCAGGAAGCAGTAAATCAATCTTTTGCTTTCATACGAGGAATCTAATATTACAAATTAGGTATAGGGGAAAGGAGGAATGTTAAAAACCCACTGTTCTTTTTGACTAAATCATTAAGCTAAATAAAGTTTCAACATCCGACTGACTTGATTACACAACTATCCCTTGCCACAAGGAAAACGAAAAGCATACTTGTGTACATATGAGTTTACTATACAGTCTGCTTGGAATAAATCCACAATTCCTATAAAGTGGGAGCATTTATACAAGCATTAAACATTAAATTAATATCCAAAAATTTTCCAAGGCAAGAAATTGTAGACAAAGCTTAAAGCAAGCTTACTTGAGAATGCACAGTTATATGAAAAATATGCGCCGCATCAGCGATATTCAAGGCAGTCGTTGCAATCTTTACAATGTCAGCTCCAGTTGCTTGTATTCGTGCTATAAGTTTGCCAAGATCCTCAATAGAGAGTGTAGATTGATAGTTATGAGAAGAAACAATGATCTTTGATTTTTCTGGCTTCTTTCCATATAGGGATTCATTGAATTCATGAGCAACCTTCACATAGAGGTAATTGGATCATTAAAAATTTTAGGGAGTTGAATTATCAAAAATTAATATCGCATACAAATGGACTTTCTAATATCTTGCAAACGACATAACACAGTACGAGTTACTAATAATTGCAACACTACAGAATGTTCAAATAGAAACTCATTGCACCTAATGACATCCAGTACTCAAAAAGCAACTCATTGAAACTAATATACATGTGGGTTTTTTATGTAAGATGCTATCAATTCATTTCTATTTTCTTTTAAAATTTCCTTTTTTTCTTCATTCTTTTACCTTTAATGTTTAAGATTCTGTTATTTTATAGCATTCTAGGCCCCTGTTCAAATTTGATTTTACCCCAACATTCAGAACTTGGAAAACTGCCCACCAGAAGAACAAAAACTCACATAATAAAATCATGCCAACATTGATTGGTTTAAACTTTGTGAATTTATAAGGAAACAACCTGAAGCTCAACATCAATATAATCAGCGCCAAACTCTAGGGCTAGTTGAAGTGCATCCAGTCGCGTTTTTTCATCACCATCATGCTGACTATATAGAGATGGAGATTCTCTGTCACCATTAATCAATTAGTGGAATTTAGAGCCCATTGAATTCAACGGCACAACCTACCAAGCACAAGAGAAGAAAAGCCGAAAGAAGATTGAATTTTGAAGACAACAAAAACTTACGAAGAAGAAAAGAACTAGCCTGCCACTGACGGAAGGGGAAGATAGTCATCGGAGGGGAAGCACTGCACCACTGCCACTAAACTGATTACGAGGAACTAAGAGTGGGAAGAGGAAAAGAAAAGGGGAACTTTGGGAGGTGGCTGCAATGCCAAGTGTTAGGGTAAGGGGGCAAGGAAGTGGCGGGTCGGTTTGAACCCGCCACTTAAATTTCAAAACCGAACCTACCTGCCAACATTTTGAGGCAGGCGAGTCCAACCCACCCATGGGCGGTTTGTTGATGTAGACCTGCTTTTTCAGGTGGGATAGGCGTGGGCGCAGGTGGCCAGCGGGTGTGGGGCAGTTTTTATGTAGCCCTACTCAAAATAAAATATAGATACTATTCAATTTAATGGTTTATTTCAAGAGTATGTCTTATATTTAAGATGGATTTTCCCGTGTGTGAGTGTTATTTTATCACTAATCATTGCATACAAACCAGAAAAATTTACATAATATAAACTAATTTATTTTAATGAAATCTCATAGATTTGTTTTTCGTCCCTCTTTCCACTAATATAGATTAACACTAAATTAATGACCATTAAGACTATCGGCTTGTAACGTAAGGCTAGAGTGAAAAGTTAAGATAAAGGATAAATTTGAAGCATGATTCACGCATAAAATACTTACATTATTCTTGGAACCTTTAAAATGTACATATTAATTCTTAAGTAATAAACTCGAATATGAAGTAAACTTTTAATTGTCATCCATTTCTTTTTCAACTTTTTTTTTAATTTTTTTTTGAGATTTTTTTTGTTGAATTTACAAACTTATAGAATCAACATATTTCCTTTCATAACCCTTCCCATCCTCCCATAACATTAGCATAACACAAAATACATTCAAATCGATCATATGCCTTATGAGTGAAGGGTAAAAAGAAAGGATATCAAATTATTAAAAAGGCTAGGTTAAAAATATATGGGTAACAAAGAAAATAGAATATTAAGCATAACCGGGTAACTAAAGATATAGAATATATATAGGTTAGCTTGAAAGGCTCAAACTATCCAAAGATGGCCTAAATTATGTCTTTAACGTAATATTATCTAAGATTTCACCTCAAGAGGGATTCAATTATAAGATTTTATAAAAATAGACCAAATTATGTTAACAAAAGTAGTCTTTAAATTCGTATAACAAATCAAAGTTTAAGATTAAGTGCTTAAATTTTTGCAAAAATCACAATCTAAATATGAGGCTAACACAAGAATTTAAAATAAACTTAAACAATATCTAAATTTTATAACAAGCTATGATAATAAACAGGGGTTTTTTCATCAAATAAGAGGCACATCAAAGACAAAAACAAAGAAAACAAATATTTACAAAACATTTTTCAAGTTTTTCAAATTTTTTGATTTTTTTAAAGATTTTTCAATTTAGTTTTTTTTATCAGATGCACATATTGACATGCACACAATAGAATGAAATATGTTACAAACTTGATCATGACACATCTTAGGAATACTAAAAATTTCATAACTCAACTATTCTAAACATGCATGCATGCACACAACATGGAGAATATAAGCATGAATGAAAATATATGAACACACAAAAGATTACATTCTCGGACCAAATCAAGATGCGTTTCAAGACTAATACCTTCACTCAGCCATCCCAAAACTAAAATTAGAATCTTAAAATTTACAAATGGCACACCATTTTTTTCATTTTTCAAAATTTTTTTTTATCAATTTTAGGCTTTTTTAACTTTTGGTTTTGGAACAAGTCCCATTTTAGATACAAAACAAACCCAAAATTGAAATATTTTGCTCCTTTTAATCTAAATTAAACATTTTCCTCAATGTTTAATAAGATTGTAAAGAAAGAGAAACAATATCTATACAAGAGCGTTATCATTACACATAAAGAAAAATAAAAATAAATAAACATGTTGTAGGTAAAATTGAAAGATCAAAGAGTTTAGAATGAAAGATCTAAATCTATTTTTTGCTTCTTGCTGAGCTTTAAAGTTGCAGTGTTTGTCTTAGGAGTGATGACTTGTATTTTCTCGAGTAATTCCTCAATAGTAGGAGCAGAGATAAAAATCTTTCTTTCTGACTCTATAAGAAAGTTCTGTTCTACATTATTATCTAAAAAATTTAAAAGACCATAAAAAACTATCAACAATAAGCACACCCATTGGTTTAGTAGGAATGCTTAACAGAATCCAACTAGCCATGACAAACATTTCTACTAGAGTTTCTAGACCTCTTGGTAAGACAATGAAAGCATCTGAGTGACAAATCATGGCTTTAATACAGGTAGGAATATTCTTGACTATAGTTTTGGTTTCTATAGTTTCACCACAAAGATTATCTTGAACAAGAAAAATGAGGGATAATACCTAAGACTCCTTCTATTTTAGCTTCAGCTGCGACAACACCCATTAAACCAAAATTACCCCTTCATACATAAGTTTTATCTTTTTCTTAGCCAAGACTTGCCCTAAATGAGATGTAATATTTAAATAGTCAGTACTCTTTCCTAGATTAGAACCACAAAATACACATATGTTTTTTAAATTTAGAAATGTCTGGGACAAGGGCTCCTTAATAGTTTCTAAGAACAAAAACTCTTTTTCTTAGAATTTTAAGTTCTTTTACTTGAAAATTTCATTTACACCGTTCTGATTAAAAATCTTAACTTATAAATGAGATATAATACATGATTGAGTATGACGAAAGACAAATAGGTAGATGAAGACAGATGAAGAAGATGTAGCATTATTGTAGAACTTTTGAAAATTTTTACCCGATAAGAACTATTCAACTTTTGACAAAAATAAAACATTATTATACAATTTTTGACAAAATGACATACAAAATACCTACCGAATAAAATAATACATCTGACAGATAGAATAAAAATATTAAAAACAAACATGACAAACACAATTATTAAATAAACAACTACTGTAACAATCACACAAAAACAAAAATCTTTTTTGTTTTATTTTTAATTTTTTAAAAAAACTATCCGAGAATGAATGAAAACTAAAGTTCATCAAAACATGTCTCCAGAAAATTTCATTATATGGTTTTAATCCTATCTCAAATAATTTTTGAACAATTTTTTTAAAGAAAAAAACACATAAAAAACTAAATATTTTATGGATTTTGCTTATAACTAGACAAACCAGAAGACTGTTTTATTTTTTTATTTTTTTCTTTTTCCCACGCATTGAAACTGCCCTGATGAGTGCCTGATTTACTGTGTAATCAGATGTGATGTGCATAAAAACCAGACGAAGAAGGGCCACTTATTGCGCTGTTCTAGACTCGATTTGGTGGCTATAATTGAGGAGCTAGAGATGAAAGAGTTGGGCTACTGGATGAGTCATTGCATGGAGATCTGACGGTAGTCCTTCTATTGCTGACCAAAAAGACGTAAGCTCGGCTGCAGAGAAACAGCGAGGAGATCTGACACTCCAAGGGGAAATTCGAACAACCGAGATTTGTTTGGAGACGTGATCGGACGGCTGAAAAGATGCCACGTGTCATTTCTTTTGATTTTGATTTTCTTTTGATTTTCATGCATTTGGGATCCCTTTTGGCCCATTTTCGCGTCTTTTTGCTTATTTTTTCTTGCAAATTTTAAATCTAAAATAAAATAAATAAACTAAAATTAATTATTTTACAAATATAATTCTAACAATAATTTTAAAATATTTATTTTACATTAAAACATACAAAATATACTAAAAATAAATAAAAATTTGTAAAATTAACAAATTGTAATAATTTAACACAGATATATTATTTAAGACTCGGGAATATTTTTAGAAATTTCTAGAAATATTATAATATATATTTACAAACTAAAAACTTATTTTTCAATACTTTAAGACTAAAAATAAAATCACACAACATTATTTTTACGGTTTCAATTATTTTCAAACCAATTAATCATTAAACACACAAAAATAGTTCAAAAAATTACAAAAAATATTATTGAACATAAAAATACACTAAAGACACATAATTAAACATATTCTCACACAAACATACTAAAAATAGTATTTATCACATAAATGCTATAATTAAAGGATTTAATGAGAAATATTAATGCAAAATGATGATATTTAGCCTTAAAAATGTACACTTTAACAGCCTCATTAGACGTCTCTAAAATTTTCAAGATTCATATTAAGTGGCAATTTTCCAAGTTACTAGAGGTTCAACCACAAAAACACAAGGCCCTGTTTAGGCTCAACAAGAAAGAAACTTGTCTTCTTTTATTATTATTGTTTTATCAAGAGGAACTCACTAATATTTCAGCCCTCTATAATTGATGTCTAAGAGTTCAAGGATTTTCTCCAAGTTTGAAAATGCACTTGAATTTCATTGTCCATTTCAATTGCATTGCGAAATTCTAGAATATGCAGTGTTGTTTCTAGAATATGTAGTGTTGTTTCAGTCAACACTATGATAACCTACAAGGTGGCATTGCTACGTCTGTCTGAAATGTTGTAACCTTAAATCTTATGTCTTTTGAGTTGTTTCTAACTGGTAAAACAATTTCTTTAAAAAAAAGATTTTTTGAGTTCATGTTTGGATATACACGTGCAAGGACCAAGACACATAGCTCTTGCACAAGCTTAAAGAATGTTTTGCCATGTTTAAAAGGTGGATCTACTCTGAATCTTTGTTAGTATTACTAGTCATATAATGGCAAAGGAAAATTCATTAATAAAATTTAATATTTAATTAGATTTAATTAGTGAATTTACCCTTATAAATCATTTTTTTAAATTACGATAATGCATAAATGAGCAATATTGATAAGAAATTCTATTGCAGACTCGATACAATGTTGGATATTGCTAAATACAGATTTTATGAGCTTAAATGCTCGAGAATTTGTGAACAATATCCATAAACTGAATTTTATACAGCAATTAATTATAGTATTGTGTTATAAACTAATGAATGATTAAGGTATAAATAAAATAGAATAGCGTGTTAAAACCTTAAAACAGTGTAAGAGGGGTATGATACAGTGTAAGTACACTGCTAAAGTAAAAACACAGATATTAAAATCCTATGTTTGAGGTCCAAAGGTGAACCAAAGAATAAGTAGTATATTTTATACTACTGAATTAAATATTTTTCACTAGTTTTACCCTAACAATATAAGAAAAATACTGTAGGGTAAAAAAATTACACTGTGTAAAGTTAGTACGTCCCACAAGGGGACACTTAAATGGTAGAGATTAGGCCACTACACCCCTAAAGGTGGCCCAATCCCTAATTGCCAATTACCCCTAATCATGATTAGGGTGGTGATTCACTTAGTAAAAAAAAAAAGCTAAAAGCCAAGTAAATAAATTAGTATTAATACCTTTGGTACGAAAGTTTTCTTTCATTTCTCTCACCACCATATTCGGCAGCCCCAAGCTTTACTCACCCATAATGTTGTTCAAAACAATTCCTCACAAAACCCTCTCCAAGCAAGTTTCAAGCTTCAAAGATCAAGGTTTCGCAAACTTTTAAGGTAAAAACTAAACTTTCCCTAAGTCTTTTAGGGTTTTTCCTTGGGTTTGAAGGGGGTTGATGAAGGTTTTTCTTGTTATGGATCATGTCTAGGAAGGTTGACAAATTCAAGGGTGTTGAAGGTGCACAAAATCACCAATTTTCTTTGATAAAGTCTAGCCTCCTATTTTCAAAGTTTATGGTGGTTTTGTTTTGTTGTTTTGATTTTTTTTTTTCAAGTATGGCATTTAATAATTTAAATTAGCTCATGGCATGTTTAAATTATTTTATGGTATGTTATGGTTAGAAATTAGGGGTTGTATGCTTAAGATTTAATTTGGTTTTGAAATTGGGTAAAAATTGCAAACTTTGGGTAATTTCTTAAAGGAATGAAATTTGACATATTCAAGCAAGATTATTTGTTAAAGAGGTTTTAGAACCTGCTCAAACAGTGGGTGTATTGTGTTAAAGCAGGTTTTTTTGTGGAAATTAACAAATGACTAAATTGATAAGATTTTCACAAACTCAACAGTTTTGAAAAATGGCCAAAAACTCCCCTGTACAGTAGGAACTTCAAAAAATTTAAAACACGAAAGTCATAGATCTCGACGAAACTCTTGGGAATCACAAACGGTTCATTGAAATTCGTCACCATTTGTGAGGTACAAATTTTGCAAATTTTATCAAAGTTGAAAAAAATTCCAAGGCGCAAAAATGTCATTTTATAAAAGGAATTTGAGTAAGGAACTTTGGAAAGATTTAATCCTTGCGAAGAATAGAGATTTATGGTTTAAAAAGATTATTTTTGGTTCTAGGGGCAAATCGTCAAAATTTACAAATCTAGGATAAAATTGCAAAGTTTTGTTAAACTTGGATTTTAGCGCAAAATAAGAAACCCGATCCCTTAAGTTATTGTTTTATAGCTAAAAGCAACAATTTTCGCTAAATAGCAAAATCGGGTTTGGGGAATTTAAAAAGACCTACTGAGGGCAAAATCATCTTTTTTGCAAAATGACCCGAACGGACCAAAAACATCCAAAATAGGAAAAAAATGTTATTAGTAAGAATTTTTCTCCTTCCGTTAGAAACGATAAGGTTGAGTGAACTGAGAGGGATTGAATCCTTCATTATCGGAGTTGTTAACTGTAGAGCAACCATTAATCGATGAATGCTTTGTATTGACACATAAAACAAATAGTGATAATTTGGCTAATGATGATATACTTGGCCAAATAGGAAACTAGACGACTAAAGGAGGAACTGAAGTCGGTCTATACAATAACACATACAAGTAAGTACCAACCCCACCTACAATATTGAATAGTTGGTTTTCGGGTATAATATATTTAAATACATGTACCTTGTGTGTATTATACAATTAAAGTAATATATATGTTTTGCACTTCACATGTGAGTATATCGCCATGTATGGTATGATAACCATAATAATTGGACTGGTAAATGAATCACCAGAAAAAAAAAAAAAAAAGAAGAAGAAAAGAAAAGCGTTCAACCAGCTTTTGACTCAAAGGGAGTTATGTTACGGTCTCGGTGTTACGACGACCTATGTGCACATATGGTATGAGTACTTGGGCCATAGTTGAAGATAAGATATGACAAGAATAAAAAATATTCATAAGAAAGCATAAGTGGATCATGCTTACTAGTGGATGATGCATGTAGGCTATGTCTGGACATACTGAGCATAAGCTCACCTAGTTATTTTATGCTGTAGGTAATTTGACTAAAAGGTCAGAATAGATTCAATGATGAGCGGGGCGACAGAGCATGGGCAATGTGTAGACAAAGGCTATGGATACTGCCACTAAAATGTTTCCGCTCTATATGTGTATTAAATTAATTTAGACTTGTTGTAGAGTAAGTATAAAATGTAAAATTATAACATGGTACAAGTAAAACAAAACTCTTTTGAGAAATGATATGTTAAGTATACATATATATATATATATATATATATAAAGGAGGTTTGTATATGCATATGTATGTTATTGTTAAAAAAAATATTCCTAAATTTTTAAAGCTATGTAAGTAAGAAAAGTATTAAAACACGACCCAAAATATGGTGGGTCGTCACAAGTCATCCCCTAGATTTTTAAGATTGATAATTTAGTTGCAATTTCCCAAGTTTGCAATGGAAACACAAGACTGCGCTTAAGACCAATAAGGAAGAGACTTGTCTTCTTTTATTATTTTTCTTTTGTCAAGAGGAACTATTCACTAATATTTCAGCCTCTATGAGTAATTGAAGTCCAAGACTTCAAGGAAATCTATTACAGATTCGCATTCTTTCGCATTCTCTAAGTTGAAAATGCCATTGAAACTTGCCGCCCATTTCAAAAATAATTACATTGCGAAAAAGCTAAGAATATGGCGAACCAAAGAGAAATTATTCATGAATTAACAGGTTAAAGAAAATTTAGCCCATGTTTCACACCTCAATCAAAACAACAGTTTCAATCTCAATTAGAACAACAGTTTCAATCGATAACTAGTATAAAACTTTTAACAGTAATATTAAAAAGTAAAAAATTATTACAATACAAAACTCTTATATGTTACTTATTAAAATTAACATTTTTAGTTTTAATTATCCTTCGGACATAATTTTAAGAAACTTTTTTAGAGTTACGCTGTAAGTTGCCAAGTGGATGGTCTTTTCAGCCGTTACGCGAGGTGAACAGTCTTTTGGGTGGTCCCATGAAAAAAACTAACCGACCGCCATTTTGAACCCGTTTCCAAATGCCACCTCGGAAGATGCGAGAAGACTATTGCAAAATGCTATTAAACAGTCGACAGTTACAGTTTTTGAAAAAAGAATGAATGGAAAGAGAAATAGATCTTTCGCTCAAATTAATTAAAAAGAAAAAAAGCAAAATAAAAAGAACTTCTGAAGCCAGATGCAGAGCTAATGAAACAAGAAAATAAAAAAGTTATAAAGAAACAACCCTGCGTGAGAGGACCAAAAAAAAACTATAATGAGACATGAGCCAATATAGTTTTGCCCAAATTTACCAATTTATCTCAAGACTTTGATACTACTACTAACTTTATTTCTTCATGAGCTCTTACACAATTATCTAGTTTCACCGTTCAAGATCAATGCAAAGTGGAAATCCAGGCAAAGCGTCATAGTTTAATCTTGACGGAATCAAAAGCAATAACTTAATAAACTGACAGCCAATGATCCAATTTAACAATGGCAAATAGTCTTGGGTTCAGTGAAGCCCTTGGTGAAAGGAGCCAGGATCGAACTTTCTCGTGAGACAAGACTATTAAGCTACTTTGAAAGAACGTTTTTAATCAACAGTTTTGCTTTAAGAATTGTAACATGTAAAAGTTTTACACTATAGCTTTTTATTATAGTATATAAGAGCTTTACACAGTTTACAATTATAACTGATGGTTAGAACCGCTTTTTCAAATGACCCATAGATATTAAATAAAATAAACTATGTAAGGACAAATTCTAGATAAGAAAAAAAAAATTAGGGTCCTCTAATATGCTACCAATTCAGTCAACACCAAAGAGATAAGCGTTATAGCATTGTTATTTGCCGTTCATAGAAATGAATGAGATACTCATTAATGACCATGTACCTGTTATGCAAAATTTATATATATATATGTATATTCCTTAACTCCTCCTATAAGAAGAAATCGTTCTCATCCTTATATCTTAAAAAAGAAAAAAAATGATGTCATCCAACACACTTGGATTGAGATGTGTATATATATATATCGGGGGTCCCTCGCATAAATTCTAAAATTGAAAGAGCAGTCAAAGTTAGTCAAACTAAGATACGCCATGGCAAGGATGGGTTCAAACTTTACCCACCATCTATTTGTTTTTATTGTTCTTCTTCTCAAGGCATCCTCCCTATTACAGCTAGCAGTTTCCATAAACTCTGACACAATTCAGTTTCTTCCTGGATTCCATGGACCTCTCCCTTTTCATCTTGAAACCGGGTACCAAAGTTTTTTTTTTTTTTTTAAATGCTCTTTTGATATCATTTTTTTTTAATTTTCATGAGCCTAGAAATTCTATAGTTGTTATTTGTTAATTATTTATTGACAAAATAAAATAAAACCTTATATCTTTATTTCTAACTGCTTTATTCTAATTAGCTACTTGTGTTTATTGAAATTCTAAATTAAAAAAATGTTATTAGGTACATTGGAGTGGGTGAATCAGAGGATGTTCAGCTTTTCTACTACTTTGTTAAGTCAGAGAGGAACCCAGAAAAAGACCCTCTACTGCTTTGGCTTAACGGTGGCCCTGGTTGCTCTGGCTGGTCCGGTCTTGTCTATGAAATAGGTAAAAAAAAAAAAAAAAAAGCTAATGAAGAAATAAAACAGTATCCTTAATTTATTTTTGTGAAGTTAAGTACCATTAATTAGGCTGTGTCACATATAAATTACTATTCCTAATCATAATATATTTGTATGTATGTATAGGTCCTTTGATATATAATCAGAAGATAGAGCAGCACAATGGAACCATAATGCCGGCTTTGGTCTTGAATCCACACTCTTGGACAAAGGTTGCATATTTTCTTTTCTTCCTATAACGTAAACAAGTTTTTTTTCTTTGTATAAACAAATATGAAATAAATGTTTTTTTTTTGCTGGAAATAAATTGACATAAATGATTCTTTTAATTGATTGCTTAATTGTTTTCGCTTTTGGAAATAAAATAGAAAATAAGGAAAAATTAGAGCAATAGCCATGAATTCATACTATAATAAGGGATGGTTTTCCTTAATGGAAGAATTTTTCCTTTTTGTTAGAATTTGTAGTAAATAATAGCTATCTGAAAAACAATTGTAGTAATTAAATAGCAGTTTTTTTACTCTACCAAAGAAAGAAAATTAGAAATTACAGCGATAAAATTTATTAGAAACATGAGGGAGAAAAGAGCCACAGCGGAATAGTGTGTGAAGGAGAAGAGCCGCAAAGAAGTTTTTGAGGATTTTTTATCTTTTTTTTTTTTGTAAAATGTGTGATTAATTCCTGTACAAAAGAATACTATTAAAATGTGCTATTTCCCTCTTTCTCTCCTTTCTAAAATGCACTAATAATGGTTGTGGACTATATTCTGATAATCGAAAGACAGATTTCCAGCATAATATTTATAGATTCCCCAGTTGGTACTGGATTTTCTTATGGGAGAACTCCGGATGCTTCTCAATCCGGAGATTTCAAGCAAGTGCATCACATGCTTCAATTCTTGAGGAAGGTAAAACATCTAATAGAATCATATATTATATAATTCCTAGTATTTATCTATTATCCTAAGTTTTATTGTGGCTTACATTTTAATAAATTAGTTGAATTTTGCTATTGTAGTGGTTGATTAATCATCCAGAATTCATCTCAAATCCATTCTACATCAGTGGGGATTCATACTCTGGCATTCCTATCCCTATCCTTGCTCACCAAATCTCAGATGGTATGTTATCAAGGGATAAATAATGTGTAAATGTAAACCATATATATCATAAACAAAAAATTATATATATATATATATATATATATGAACATTTGTATTTTAACGGTAAAGAATAAAGTACCTAGTAAAAAGGCCAAACATGTCTGAGACATAAAGAGGGCTTTTTATTTTTATTTTTATTTTTTTTGTCCTCCGTGCAGAAAATGAAGCTGGGGTCACACCACTAATAAATCTTCAGGTTCGTAATTGGAGCTCTCTCTCTTGGATTTTTTTTTTTTTTTAAATTAGGGGATTTCCGAGCAACTTGGAAAAAGAATTTTAAAAAAAAGGTAAAAAAAATAAGCTAACCATGGCATTGAAATGAGAAGAAATCTTCTTTTGCTAAGTGCTAATTGAGTGCAAATTTTGTGGTAAAAATTAATGGCTTCAGGGATACGCTCTTGGGAACCCATTAACAAATGTCAAGTCTGATGACAATTTTGAAATCCCATTTGCTCATTCAATGGCACTTATTTCTGATGAACTCTATAAGGTAATTTGATTTCATAAATTTTTCCTTGAAAAGCATTATAATTTTAATTGGAATATTCATTCTAATTATTGGTCTTTTCATTTTGTTCAGTCCTTGAAGAAAAATTGTAGAGGGGAGTATAAGAACATAGATCCCAGCAATACAAAATGTTTGAACGATATGCAAGATTATAAGAAGGTATATATAGACGACTGATATCATATGATATTATTTAACCCTCTCATTTTCTGTGCTTAAGTTATATCATATGTGCAATAATCAAATTCCATGTACGACAGTGCGTTTCAGGACTTCATTTATTACATATTCTGGAGCCGCTCTGCTCACCTGCGTCGCAAATCTTGGAAGAAATAATTTCGGGAAGAAGATCTCCCAACGAGAAGAATTCTGCGCCACAATGCCGTGTAAGATAAGCCAAGACAATAATTATAAGATATCAAAACGACATGCACTAGCACAAACGACAATTAATATTGTATTAAATTGATGGATCTTTTTTTTTTTTTTTATGTGCGTCTTATATATTATGTTAGGAAGATGAGCATTGGTGTTCTCTCTACTGGGCCAATCATCCTGCTGTCCGCAGAGCTCTTGGCGTACGAGAGGTATGTTCGAAAGATGAAGCCAATTATTTAACTAAAATAGACAAAAAAAAATAACTATGTAAAAAATTTACTTGGATATATAAAAAATAGTGTAGTGACATGCTAAATATTGAACATAATGTGCTGCTGTCTAGGGAACTAAAGAAAAATGGCTGCGTTGCGATTTCAACGTACCTTATCACAAAGATGTTGACAATACTGTTCCATATCATTTCAACCTTAGTTCCAAAGGCTATCGGTCTTTAATATACAGGTGGGAAATCTATATATACATAAATAAATATATATATATATATATATGCAGTCTCCCTGATGAAAATATATCGGATCATGTTTTATATAATTGTAGTTCTGATAATGTTTTTTCTTTTCTTTTTTTTTGTTGTTTGAAATAATTAGTGGAGACCATGACATGAGAGTACCATTCTTAGCGACTCAAGCATGGATAAGATCTTTAAATTTCCCCATTGTTGATGATTGGAGGCCATGGATTGTTGATGGCCAAGTCGGAGGGTGAGTAACATGCTTTAGTACTGGACGACAAGACATTAATTACTTTGAACTTATTTCATTAATTTTGATCCTAAAATAACAATATTGCTTAAATTATTATAGAAATAAATATGTATGTATTTTTGCTTCTTTTTTTTTTGCCAAAGATGTTTGACATTTTCCTTTTCACCCATCTATATAATATAACTGAACGGGACTATATTATTTCTTTGGACAGATACACCAGAACTTATTCGAACCGGCTTACATTTGCGACCGTCAAGGCAAGAAAAAAATATTCTGTTGTAGTAAGAGCATTCAATCTGGTTAGTTTATTTGTTCTAATGTTGGTCAATTTTTGTACGTACAGGGTGGAGGGCACACAGCTCCTCAGTACAAGCCTAGAGAAAGTTTTGTCATGTTTAAAAGGTGGATTGATCATGAACTCCTGTGACTTGTCCATTACTATGAGAGGATGAGTGAAATAGCACATGTTGGAAGAGGAATAAAAATTAAGGAGAATGAGGGATATAACATTAGTAGCATATTTTATACACAAATTTAAAAAAAATCCAAAATGCTACCGTGCTTCTCCTTCCAAAATTAATGCCGTCGCGGACGCTCTTTTCTCTCTTATGCTTTTAGTAAATGTCTTATGTACTTTAATTTCTATTTGTTCTTTAGCAGAGTACAAAAAATGATATTTACTACAATGAACTTCCAATTCAGTCATTTGTTACTATTTACTACAAAAAGAAATGCTAAGCTCACTCCTTATTTACTCAAAATTCCGTATATTTAGTTTGGATCCCCACATCTTACAAATCTGTATTTGGCTGGTCTTTCACTTTCTTTCAAATACGCAAACATTACCTTTTTTGTTTTTTTTTTTTTTTTGGTTCATTTTTTCTTAGCTTGGATATCTAATAGCGATTATATTCTCCCTCCGTTTTCAACATTCGTCAATCATCGCATCTCTCAAACCTAGTGTAAAAATTAACAAAAAAATTACTTCTCTGTCCATTTAGTAGTGTTTTCATTTTGGCCTTTGTTTTTCAAAAAATTTGAAAATAAAAATATTTTGAGACATGTGATTGTTTTTGAAATTATGTTTTGTTGTATATGTGGTCATGTATTTTTTAACACAAATTTTTTTTAAAAAAAAAAATTAATATGAATAAGCCTAAATTTAATTTTTAAAAAACTAATTATTAATATATTAATAATTTTTTTAATATATTCTATCAAACAAAGAGGAGAAATCCTCTTCCTCTTCGTTTGCTCTGGTGAGCCTAGGTCACTGGCGATTACCCACCTCGATGGCCCCCGATGCCCCAGCCCCATCCGACCAGCCCAGCCCTTTCCTGTCAAGATCCGCGAGGCCAAGTCGTTGTCATGAACTCTCTCCCGTTGCAAGCTCCCTTCCATCACGAGCTTCCTATCGTTAACAGGCCATGTTGTAGTCGCCGGTGTTGGGGCCGATGAGGGCAAAGGGAGTGGGTAGGTTGCTAGGGTCACCGAAAAGAGGGTGTCCTGGGTTGCGGGAAAAGAGAGGAAGGGGGAGAGAATGGAAAATGAATATTATTTTCTCTTTTTTCTTTGTTTTCATTTTTGCCCACTTTTTTCCCTATTTTAGAATTGTTTTCAAAATATTTTGGGCCCAAAGCATTATTGAACATAGTTTGAAAATCATTCAATTTTTTTGTATCTTTGAAAATGAGAATATATATTTCAAAAAGGGAACCAAACAGCCCCGTTTCGCTCGAATTTTTTATTCTTAGCTTCATGAACAAACGGAATACACTACCAAAAATAATAAATACTAATTAATCCCAAAATGATACGTTAATCAATATACCAACAATAATAAATACTAAACTCAATTAGCAAAGATGGCAAAAACATACGCACATATACAGCTCGGCAGCCTTCTCTCTGCTCTCTCTCTTTTTAAGGTTACATGCTTTTAAGGAAAGGGAAACGAGGGAAAAGGGAAGATGAAAAACGCACGTCCGATTTACAACAAAGTTTGTGTACAATTCTGGAAACTGATGAACTGGAATTTTCTTTTGTATTTATTTGAGACATTTTTACGCAAATGTTTTTTTTTTTTTTTTCCCTTGTTTTGCTAGGCACTTTGGTGGTCTCTTTGTTTATAGCATACATACATTGAGAACAAAAATGCTGAGAAATTATTCAGTAAAACCGGATGCACCACGTCGTCATGCTAGTAATGCACTCGTCCAATATGAAGTTAACAGTTGGGTGATCTGTTCATATTTAACTTATAGGCATACTCTGAACTCATGCAGAGCATCTACGTCCTGTAAATTTAATCTTGGTGATATGCATCAGCATAGACACGAAGCATAATGAATGCACCAATCCTCGTACCTGCGGAAGAGTTCCGAAACTTATGCAAACAAAGATTCTTCCTCGGTGTATATATGTGAGCAAAATTTTGGGGGTCATGACTACATTTGTTACTTGTCACGCACTTCCTTTTTGGGAAGTAAATCAGGCCTTCTGAATCTGAAATTAAATCTCACACCTGGACAAGGAAAAAACCATGAAAATCTTAAGCTATGAAAAAGCGAACATTAACACATTCTATAAGGGTGTGTGCGTAAATTTTTCAATAGATCGTAATAGAGCCTGTTTAGGAGGCATATCTAAAAGCTGCTTTTGGCTTCTTTGAGTCCAAAAGCTGCTTGTAAAAGTGTTTTGATGATCTATTAGACATGCTCCTAATCAAAATAAAAAAAATGGCTTTTCAAAAAAAAAAATTCTAAAATAGACTTTAAAATTTGTGCCAAAGTGTTAATAATATATTTTTAACTTAAATATAATATTTTTGTAACTTATTAAAAAAAATTTAAAGCTATTTTAACTCATATAATCTTTTTTAAAAATATGGTTTTAACCACTTATTAAAAAGCCATAACTTTTGCTTCTTTTTTTCTACAGACTAAAAGCACAAGCAAAAGCTATGCCAAACAGGCCCCATAGATGTTTAAAAACATTATGAATAAATATAATGAACTTTACCACTGGATTTTCTCGAGAAGAACTTTAGCACCTCATCAATGATTATGACCTACAGAAAGCATTAATGGAATGAGCCCAGAATTCTGAATGACAAGTGATGTGCATTTCTTTAGCAATTTATTTACGGTGATTGCATTCAATAAGTTTAATGTCTTTAAACGGCTGAGTTGTAAAGAATACAAAGCACGGTTTCCCTTTCGAGAAAATTTTTCAATTGCATATATTCTCAAAATTTTAATATTTTTAGACACACTCGCGCAAACACAGATACCGGAAATGAAAGATATAGGACAACCGCCCACTCAGACCAAGATAGTGGTGTCACCTGCATCAAGAAACCACCTAGAAATTAACAGAATTCAATTCCTCACGTGTGGAAGGAAAAAAAATAAAGCTAACTATTACTCAGGAGGTAGATCTTCGACGCAGAGAACGACTTACAGAGAAAAGAACAGAAAGCGGATGCACATACAGAATTAGCATGTGAAGGAGCATAGTAAGGATGATTGAAGCAAGGAGCCACAGATTACTCCAGGGACGAATAACACTAGAAAGAGAAACTAAACAATCAGTTATGATGCATAAAACCCTCTTTTCATCAAAGCAGCAATCATTTAACCGTGTACGTAAATAGATACATATTACAAGAAACTAGAACATGCAACAGAAATATTATGCTTCAGTCACTTTTAAGTTCGATTATTACCTAACCAAGACAATTAATTACAATAGAATCACAAATTTTATTTTAGCTAAGATTTACGCGTCAACCATGCATGCTTTCAGATAATGCAAAACTTTATCCAGGACATTAAAACAATCTAATTGGAGACCAAATTTAAATACAACAGTAAGCTCGCACACTTACAGAAGAGATTGGTTTTCACTCAGATTATTCAAAGCATTAAACATTTCAACAACGACAAGCACGGTCATGGACACAGTTGATGGATGCCTATCATCGAAAACACTGCATGGGTAGGTCGTCTCCCTTATTGGGCATGAGTCGAAGTTCATCTGAGATAACAGACATACGATATAGAAAAACGAAGGACATAGTAGAACTGTGTGCAAACTAATAGTAGTAAAGCTAATCTACACAAAAAAAAAAAGCAGTATTCTTCAACCTAAAAAGATGGGTATTTTCAATAGTGCTCAAAATTAGTTTGCCCCATACTCGATACTCAAGAAAATCTTGGTAATTAAATCAATATTCTTTTTTTAGGGTACAATTTAACATTCTAATTACAGCAATATTTAGAATCTTACCAACTCACTATAAGGAAGTTTAGGGCCACTATCAGCATACACAAACCACCATATGAATCCCGCAACTGTGGCAAGGCCAACATAAGCTGCCAAAAAGGTAAAAAAGCAAATGATAAGTTGAACGTTCTCTATAGGAATGGATACAAGTTTAGTAAACAAAGAACAAAACATGAAAACAGTGATTGGCTTACGATTGTCCTTCCATCAATGAAGCATTTAAGGATAGACAGCAAGTATTCTATTGCATAGTTGGAAAAATCTAACTTTAATTTGCATTATAAAAGGTTTTTGTTTTAGTTAGAGACATTGAAGTATTAGGAGAGGCTATAATCCCTTTTGCTGTTAAGCCTGCTATAAACATTTTGTTTCTTATCAATGAAACAACAAAAGAAGAAAATGAAAAAGTCCTAGATAGCTGGCCTTGTAGAAAGATTAGGAATTAATGTCAATTGATGTGAACAGAAAACTGCAACGCCAAAAACAACTAGAACTGTACTTAGTTTATCGTTTCTAAGCTATTATTCACATGTAAAAAATTATTTTGTTTCACTCTTGGACAGATGATTCAGATTTTAATAAGCAAAACTGTGTGAATTGAAATCGAGCATTATTTCTGAAACCAAAATTATAAAAAAGAAGTTTGGTATTTCATTTCAAAACTTTTAAAATCTCTTTAACTCTATTTGGTAATGAATCCTTGCCATTGTGTCTTAATTTTAGGAGTTGAAAAAAATTCTGTAGCTGCTAGGTAAAAGAACACAGCACAAATCATCAGTGTAAGAATGATTAAAACAACATGTTATGAAATTTTCACAACCTCCGATTACTAAATAACGGAAGAACAGCCATCCAGTAACTACTGCTTCGTTCACCTGCAAATTCAATTTGAATTTGAAATGAGATCACAAGAGAAATAAAAGGTTTCTTCTATTATGTATATGAGAACTAAACATATATGATCGATAAGAGGTATAGCTAATAAGACAAAGGGGAAGGTTCAAGGACAAAAACAGACAACTGCTTTGATATGAATCTGCAAGTGTTTCACAATCAAAGGAAAGGACAAGAGTCTATTCTGCAACATGCCCAAGTGTATAAATTTGCCAAGTCTAGGTCAATTTTTTTTTTTTTTAACATCCTTTTTGCAACCAATCATGCATGGAAGACAAGTGCAATGCATAATTCTAGCATTGAGTACCCAACAATTAAAGCCTAGATCATATCATATATATAATACCTTACGCGGTTTAACCTTCATTACATTGGAATCTGGCTTATTAAAACCAATAGCAGTGGCAGGCAAGCCATCAGTGACTAAGTTAACCCATAGCAGTTGGACCTGGGATAAATAATAAAAAGAGATTTTAAAACAAACCCTCAATTTCAGCAGGAAAAGAAAGAGAATATGTGAAAGAGAATACAACATGCAGGATCCCATGAACATTTGTGGACCCATCCCACGGCCAACCCACTTAAGACTAAATTTGATGCATGTAAAAGTTAGTTGGCCATTACAAATCTGAAAACAACTAATAATTTGGAAAATGAGAAAACAAATAGAAAATAGAAAAAAGAGGCAAACTGCTGTTCTCCTGTCAAATGGATAGGTAAGTTGAAACTTGAAAGATCAAATTGAGTAAACTCACAGGAGCAAGAGTATCAGGTATTCCAAGTACAGCTGCTACAAAAATACAAACTACTTCGCCTATGTTGGAAGAAATCATGTATCTGATGAACTGCTTCGTGTTATTATATATAGCCCTCCCCTCAGCAACGGCCTGACAAAAATAAAAATAAAAATAAAAATGCTCATAAATTTGAATGGCTTGCCTTTTCCTTTGAAGTGAACTAAATTTTGCTAGACAAGACTTGTACAAAACATTGACCAAAATATATCCATCAATAGGGGGGGGGGGGTGAATACCGCCACAATAGTTGCAAAATTATCATCAGCCAAAACCATATCTGAAGCACTCTGCAAACCAACAATTATAAGATGTGTGAAGAAGAAGACATTGATAATGTGAAAACTGAATTCATGAGACCCAATTGTATGTATGTTGAAATTTGAATTGCATTGGTGACATGATGACAGTGACTTCGCATTTAAAAAGCAAAAATAATAAGGTATACCTTCGCCACAGCGGTTCCAGAACCCATGGCAATTCCAATATCTGCCTTCTTTAGTGCAGGTGCATCATTGACACCGTCGCCCGTCATTGCAACCTACAAAGTGACTAGTACTTTAAGCTTGCCAGGAGAACAATAAAGCATAGGAACTCAACTTTTAACAACCTTTATTCCAAAAAGACTTGGATTAGCTTGCTTCTATTTACTCATTTATCAGTTAGTAGCATGCTCTTTTTTTTTTTTTTTTGAAGAGGTTAGTAGTATGTTCTACATAGTACGTACATATTCTAAAACATCCAAGACAAAACAGCAAAGTCTGTTCCACCTTCCTACTTATTTGCAGTCTTCTACTAATGTCAAATTTTGAAATAATCTTCGTTACTCACAGTGAAGACCTTTCACCAGAGGATTTTACTTTTCTTATATACTCTAAAAAGTGCCTAGATGTTGAGTCCATATGCAGTAGCATCAATACAAGACCGCCCACATTGGTTTTCTTTTCAAAAATGCTACAACTTATTTGTCTTTCAATTCCACGGGCTACATTACCAACATATGACTGTTTAACTAGGAAAAGGACCAAACATCAAAATCTGCCAAAGGCAAAAAGACGAAGACTATCACCTCAAGTTAATGAATTAATTGCAAAGTCACAAGTATCAAAAAATACATTTCTAAACCAGCAATTAGGACAACATTTTAAAGTTATCTCATGATATAAGTTAAAAAGGGTACCACTTCATTCTGGAGCTGCAAGGCCTCAACCAACATTTTCTTGTGAGAAGGTTCAACCCTAATTGGTCAAGGGAAAAAAATAAATAAATAAACTAAGTGAACAAATGGAACTACATATGTCATTCAACAAGTTCAAAAAAACCTGCAAAATAAAACTCAGGTCCAGTCAGAATACCTGGTAAAGATGGTCATACGCTGCAAAGCCAATGTTTGTTGCAATGCTGGCAATTCTTCAAACTCAGAAGCAGTATAAGAGCGTCCAGCAAGATCTACCAAGTCATCAAAAGCACCTATCTTGCGGCAAAGTGATTCAGCTGTAGACTGAAATCGTGCTATAATTAGTAAAGGCAAATTGCACCCATGTATACATATGAAATAACAACAACAACAACAATAATAATGTCTCTCCATTGGATCTCATCTTTATGCATTATGTGTGCCTAAATGATGCATAATGAAAAACAACGGCACCAAAGGTACATGTTCATGAGTATATGCGTGTGTGTACTTACACACAAACATAAATAAATGACTGCAAATATAACTTCACAAGGACACCAACTTTGACTTACCTTGTTATCCCCTGTTACAACAATGACACGTATGCCAGCGGTCATACATGAAAGCATAGCATTTCTCACTTCTTCCCTTGGTGGATCAAGCATTCCAACCTTCAAGAGCATTATGATAAGCATCATGCAAGAAAGTAGTCTAATGAAACATGTTGAACCTCAAGACTAAATCGAGTAGGAGGCACTTCAAAGACAAACTAAAGTTAATCAAATAAGAATGATGTAAGCTTATAACTGAAAGATAAATAAATAAAAGGGAATGTGATCACTGATTGACACAATAGTCACAAATTTGAAAACAGGAGCAACTAGCAAAAAATTACCTACCTTGAAGTTCAAGTTCAAAAATTAAGGGGAAAAAAAAAGGAAAAGAAAAATTTAGAGTATAGTACTTTGAATTAGAAAGACGTTACATTGAGCAAGATGGCTAGAACTTGATATAGATAGTAAATAAACCTAGCTTTCTATGTTGAGAGAAACAGCGTACCAACCCAATGAATGTCAGGTCCCTCTCATCATCATAGGATATAGTCTGTTGACCAACGGGCATCTGCTTCAAGGCCAGAGCCAAGCATCTTAATGTTTCTTTTCCAGCAAAACTAACCAGAATTTGCACAGTGAATTGTTATGAGAAAAATCAGACGAAGTAAAAAAGTACCTCTTGAATAGGAAGGAATTCAGGTACCAAATAAAGAAATGTTAAACCAAGAAATCAAGCAAAGAAACTTATTGGTCCAAGTTCATTTATACTCCAATGTCATTTTATTTGCTATTAACAAATTAGATGCGTAACGATAATTAGTAGCAAATGACAAACCAATGTGGGATTAACATAGACATATTTCTTTTATCCTTTCAAGCAATGTCAAGGAATTCTATTAAGACAATAAAAAGTACAAAAATAAAAGAATAATGGAGAAGAAGAAATCATCCAGAACAACCTAATCAACTAAACAAATAATAAATGTTCCAACGCCTAGAAGAAAAAGCAAGCAAATTCAACTGATTACAATGAAGGTACACAATATCTGTAACATAGAGAAACAGCAAATCTTTTACTCGAACCCAGAGATAAACACCCCAAAACTTCAAAAATTCTCAAATTTCTGTCAAAACTAATTACACAAACTGCTGTCAATTTATCAACATACCGATACTCATTTACAACATGTGATGCATATGTATGTGACTTATGGAATTTGACTAGAATTCCCAATGAGATGATATGGTGAAAATCCCACATTTAAAGCAAACTTGGTGACTATTTTTTTTTCTTTCATAAACTGAAGATAACTGCAGTGCACTATAAAATTTGTCAAAGCAGGTAACAACACAATGTTTGAAGAATAGAATACAAAAAAATAATTTATCACCTTGCAAAAATGCCACATGAATTTTAGGCATCTAAATTATCAAGAAAACCCACTTTCTCTTTTTGGGGGGAAGAGGAGAAGAAGGCACTGACCTCTGCAACCTCAATTCCAGCTCCGCGCGGGTACTGGCAGTAAGTGGAACAGTCGAACCATCGTCATTGCATAAAACATTGGTGCACCTGGAAATGATGCTCTCTGGAGCACCTTTTGAAAACATTATCTGAAGATGATTTCGGCTACATAGGACACTCATCATTTTCCGGTCACGAGTGAATTCCACTCCAGAAACCTGCAAATAGTAATCTCAGATTTGCCTCAAAGAGCAAATGATAATGGGATCCATTATTCCTTTTCAAGGAAATACTTTACAATAAACAACTTTTTTATGCAGTTCCAGTTCATTGACATACGTGCAGGTTAAGAATAGATACAAAACCTTGCTGTAAGAAATACCAAAGAATTCTGAAGATAGAGAAGAAGCACAAAATATAGACATCATGCTAACCACAAAACTAGTTCTGACCAACAAAATTTTCCTCTTCATTTTTTTTTTTGGCAAGAATAATTTCAAACATTGCCTCAAAAAGTAAGCAAAGACTGCAAGAAAAGATAACAAACAGAACAAGAAAAGACAACAAACAGAAAGTATAGTTATTCATAAGGTTAACATATAATAACATAGAACTGCAACAAAATAAATAATGACAGGACGTTCATGCATATCCGAAGGAAATAAGAAACAAAAGATATAATTCTCAAACATAATGCAAATAATAACCTTTTTGAACTGATCCTCCCAATAGTGATTACAGTAAGATGCACGCTCATGTTTGCTAAGCAAATTCAGAGAAGATGGCATAGAATTAAATCCCGGAAGGCCAACCTGAAACAAAAATAAATAAATAAATGTCTGCACGTTGAGAACTGCATGATAAGAAGTAAATAAAGGAGAATAAAGAAAGAGAAAGGGTCTCAACAATTGTAGAATCAACTAGTTAGATGAGTTTTAATAAAGTAAAAAAAACATCATATCAACCTTTTCTGCCAGTACACGGAGAGCCACTTCAGTTGACTCGCCAATTTTTTCATAATTTCCTTTCTCTGGATTGTATTGTAGAATAGACTCGTTACATAGAGCTGAACACATTGCGATGTGAATAAGACAAGGCAACTGTGCTGGAAAGTCGAGCTGCAAAAAATTAAAGTTGGACAAATGTGGATAGGGTTTCCCGAAGAAACAACAAAACAAAAGAAATCTAGACCTAGACTTGAAGATGTTAAGTGAATTAACAAATACAAAAAGAAATAAAGAAGAAAATCGTTACAATATTGTTTCTTCTTGGTTCTAGGTTAGGCATTAAAACTTTGCACTCAGAGAGTTATATCTGCTCAAATTGAATACTTATCATATTGGAATCGCATATTCCACCTAGGATTGCCATAGACTGAATCCTCACCAGTACCTGCAGTCTAGATAACTACCTGTGTCCCGGCACCGTCAAAGATAATGCCTTCCGGTGCATATGTTGTCCCACTGACGTTGTATTCAGCAATCAGAGGGCTACGTTGTACTGAATGAACCACACAAACCTAGCGAGACAACAGTGAAATAGATGAATATTTACCAGCTCTAGGAGAAATCAGGAAAAGAAAAATTAACGAGGTTCTTAATTCCAGTCCAAAAGCCCTTTGAGATAAATCCATTGCAAAGTTAGGCAGAAAAAGTGTACGTGATTCTTCCCCAGAAATGACTATTAAAGAAGCATAAATTGCCACACTTCACACCACTGCACCTAGACAAGGATGCTCAACCCTCTATTATAATAAGTCATAACTCATAAATTCCCCTCTTTGCAAACATACCATAATGCACGTTATTTAATACCATCCACAATTTTATGTTCAACATCCACTCAAGGCATAACCATTAGATCATTTATCATCAAATTTGATGTTCTGGATACAGCATCTTTTTATTTTTATTTTTTTAACCTACAGCCTGCAGGTTCACATTACACGCATATAACAACGAGAAATCCATCTAATGTCCACTATGATAAACAGACCAATTGGAAAAGAGTACGCACTTCAGTTCCCAAGTACCAATTATTCACTTTGATATTAAAAGTAGACAATATAAAATAATTGTTAAGAAGGAAAACTCGGTTTAAGGCTGCAAAAATGAATCTCTTTTGATTTTGTAGCAAAATAGTGAAAAATAAACATTTGAGAAAGAATGAAAAAAGAGCAAACATTGAAGTATGAAGCAACGTCAAAGAGTTTTCCAGAATAATTTCTGAATACTATAAGCATTTAAGTTTAAAAAACAAAATAAAATAGCACAAAACAAAGTAGATGGGAAATTTGAAAAAGAGTCCAGTCAGTCGAGACTAAGAAAAATACTAAGAAGGCCAAAAAATAATTATCTAGACAAATAGAGGACCAAAAACTTGGTCCTCTATTTTCGTCAAAAAAATCCTTAAAATTTGCAGGTTGATTCACAATCTTCAGTGCATGAGTTTAGTGTTCCTAACATTGCTGGAGGATTAATGTTCATGCAACATAGGTTACTTTCAAGGGTGTTGAAGCAGTCATTCAATAAGAAACGTCTTGAAATTGTCACCTTTGAAACAGACATCATATTGGTGGTCAGAGTCCCAGTTTTGTCACTGCAAATTACTGTGGTGCAACCTAAGGTCTCAACGGATGGCAAAGACCGAACAATGGCATTCAACCGAGCCATCCGCTTTGTCCCCAGAGCTAAACACCTACATTGTAGTCAAGGATGAGATATCTGCCCGCATTGAATAGGCGTTCACAACAAAAAAATAAAAAGATAACTATAGCACTTCAGAGGTGGCTGTGGTTGTTTGATTGATTCACCAAAGTTTAAAAATTGAAAGCACTTACGTTGTAACGACAGCTGGAAGTCCTTCAGGGATTGCTGCAACAGCAAGTGCTACTGCAATCTAAATAGGCACAAGAAAGTAATTTTAGAAATAGGCCACTGAAACATAAATTTCAACCACCAAAATCAAAAGAGGAAAATCTAGATAAAGAAAACTGGAGGGGAGTGGGTGAACAAACTAATAGGGTGTTTGGAAGAGTGGTTAAAACCAATGGTGTGAAATTTTGGTTCAAAACACTAGCTGTCGAGAGCTTTACACTGTATCTACCGAGAGCTTTATACTATGAATGGTTCAAACCGACCGGTTCTAATCGTTGTGCCAAGCACCTATAAGACATTATATGTTCAAAGGAGACATACGTACATATGTGCATTGATATTGTTGCATCATCCACAATGTGTCCCCCAGAATAAAATGTTAAAATGAACATATGACATCATCAAATATCACACATGTAGAAGCTTTACTCATGATGTCAGTCAGCTTAACAGACAAGAGAAAACCTTTTTTTTTTTTTTAACTTCCTTTCATTGATGAATAAAATTATTTACAAGGGAAACAAGGACAAGAAGTCCAAACGATGTGAAAAAAAAAACAGCTGACAGAAAATGAAAGAAAACAAAAGCAACTACTAAAACTGCCACATTCAAGAGAAATTTAAACTTTAAAACTATATAAATTTAAATAAAGAGGTCGTGTACAAAAATTACCTTGAAATAATGAATTGCACCACGCATGAACCCTCCATGAGAAGGATCACGAAAGTGACCAATGTTTACAATCCAGACCAATACGCAAATCCCAGCAATAACCTATGCGCACATAGAAAATGTCATATACATAGTTGGAAGGGCCCACTCAAATATCATGTGAGAATAAAGAAACCTCATGTAGGTTTAAAATGTTTTGTTTCATAGAGCAGTTTCAGGTCACACACGTCAGTCTCTACCCTGTATCCAAAGTAAAACTTACCTTAGCTGATGCTTTCAGGTATGTAGAATAACAGTACAGGTCAAGAATGCTTCTTGTCACAGTTCTTTTTCCAGGTTATTCAAATTTTTACACACTCAATTCAGCTCTGTCCAAATTGAAATTAAGTTTAACTAATCTGATTTCCCATACGTTGCCCACCACCAAAAAACAAATAGATTAAAATATATAGAAACCAGCAAGATGAAAACTCCAGAAACATCATAAATCAGAAAACAACAAATGTTGCACTAATAATTTTTCTCAAATATTTTTAGACAAAAATAGTTTGCAAAAAACAATATAACACCGAGATATGATCCTACTCCTACCATACTATTTCATGGTGAATATCAAAAAGAAAGGGAGACATATGCCCTGACCTTGGCCAGAAAAGTACCAAACTCATCTAGCTTTTTCTTCAGTGGTGTCGCTTCCTGCAGAGATAAAAATTTTGAATAAACCAAATGTAAATGTTACTCACACATGCATTGTAAGGACACCTTGTAAAGACCTTGTGCTCTTTCCTTAATTTGTTTACGCCTTTTAAAACTAATGAAATCATCGAAACGGTAGAAAAATATATGCAAACCCGCCATATTATGTTGCAGAAATGTGGCAATAAGACATGCAGAGAATAAATGAAATTGAAAAATATTGACAAACTGATGATTTACCTCTCTCTCTCTCTCTCTGTCGACATAACAAAGAAACCAAAGATTTAAAATTCTTACATCTTCTGTTCGTAGCATTGAGTCACGTATGCTACCCATGGCAGTGTGAGCCCCAACTCCTACTACAACAGCTCTAGCCCTGCCAGCAACCACTACTGTACCCTAGGCATCAAAATATGTACTTAAACAAGTCAGCGCATCAAGTTAGCATGACATAATTTCAAGGGGACAAGTTAATCTGACATGTGTATAAGACATTGTCTTCAAGAAAGAGACAGAAAGAGGGGGAAAAAAAAAGGAAACCCATCATACATTCTCATATACAATGGAAAACAAATAAAAAGCAAAAGTTAAACTGGCAGGACATAATTTTAATTTTAAACAATGAAATGAAGTGCTGTCCAATGAGATGGGAAATGGAAACACAATCTCAACCACCTATTTCCCATAGAGCACATAATTAAGAAAAGCAGATTCCACAATGCTACAAGGATTGAATTGGTTACCGAGAAGAGAATGTTGGTCTTGTCTTGATACACAGCATTTGTTGCTATCGTGGACTCAAGCTCTTTCTCCACAGAGCAACTCTCACCTACCATCATTGAGTAATATTTACTGAACATACATGTTTTTTGATATGAGGATTGCCAAAGCGAGAGATCAAACCACAACATTATAGAAGTCAAAGATTTGATGATAAACAACACTAATTTAATGCATGTACATGTTCAAAATTAATATGGTTGGATTAAGCCGCCCTTTATCAGCAAAATAGCAACAATAGTATGAACAAGAACTACCTATTCAACATAGCAGATATGATGCAGCAATAGTTAAAGCACCTGTAAGAATTGCCTGATCAACGCGTAATTCATTACTTAGCATCTCTATCATTCTCATATCGGCTGGAACTTTGCATCCCACTACGGATTAAAAATAATGGAAAAACAAAAACCTTTAGATATTGCAATAAACCAATTTGCAAACTCATAGCATTGAGCAACTTACCAGCAACTTCAACTATATCCCCCGGAACAAGCTCTGTGGCTGGAAGTATGGAGAAACAACCTGCAAGAGTCGGACACGAAAAATATTTGAGTTAATTTTAGACCATCAAGCAACGACGAAAAGTTTCTATAAAACCTATCGCTAGATGGTGGTATGTAGAATCATAATACATCTTATGCAAGTGATGTCATCGAACATCAAGAAAGCATGAGAAACGGCATTTTTGCACACAATAGCCCCATCATGTACATTTATGCATATTTTGTTTTCTTTTCTCTCGGGAACAATCAGAATAAGGAAATTGGTCTGTCAGCACACAACCTGATAACATAGATGGAAATATTAGGCAGATGGATAACAACAATAAGCACATTTAGTTACAGAACATGTGAACTGTTGGAGATTCTAACAAAGATCATGGAGAATACCGAAGATCATGGAGAGCAAAGATCATGGAGGATACCAAAGATCATGGAGGATAATACCAAAGATCAGGGGGGATAATATCTTTGTAAATAAATCAATATAGGATTTTTAGGATATTGTTATCTAAAATTAGTTACTTCCTTTTTTGTATTGATTTTCTCCCTAATATTCTGCCGGTTGTAGGTGTATATATGTAAAGCATTATTCATCAGAGAAAATACAAGAGAATATTACCATTTTCTCAATATTTTCTTCATGGTATCAGAGCCACCGAACTGGTGACCTATGACTGACAAAAATCCAGCAATGGCCGAAAAGGAGAATTTGGAGCGCACCGGCGGACAAACCTCCATGCGAGCACTCACTGGATTATCATCTTCCTCATATGACAATCAGTCTCTGCAGATTACTCAACATAAACTAAATGGAGCCAACTTTCGTGAATGGTTCCAATCTGTTATGTTGGTTGTCCGTGGAAGGGGAAAGATTGGATATCTCACAGGAACAACGCCAAAACCAGAAGAAACAGCCCCAAATTTCGGGACATGGGAGGCGGAAAATTCAATTGTTATGGCTTGGCTTATCAATTCAATGGAGCCAGACATAGGAAGGACCTATCTCTTCTGCAAAACAGCGAAGGAGATTTGGGAGTTTGTACAAGAAACCTATTCGGACCTGGAGAATACTTCTCAATGTTTTGAAGTTAGATCAAAGATTCGCAATACTCGACAGGGAAACATGACAGTCACAAAATACTACAATTCCTTGGTAGAGTTGTGGCAGGAGATGGATCTATTTTATGAGGTTGAATGGAATTGTCTGATAGATGCCCAAAAATACAAAAAACTACTCGAAAAAGAACGGGTATTTGATTTCTTACAAGGTCTAAACTCTGACTTAGATGAAGTTCGTGGGAGATTACTTGGATTGAAGCCTCTTCCATCACTCCGAGAGGCGTTTGCAGAAGTCCGGCGAGAAGAAACACGGAAACGTGTTATGCTGCAACCTGTTTTAGATTCTGGTCAAGTTGATGTACAGGGGTCAGCACTGGTTGTTGTAGAAAAATCAGGAGAAAAATCAGGAATTTAGAAAAATCAGGAATTTAGAAAAATCAGGAATTTCCATGGTTTATGGGCTGATTAGTGCTAAATTGTAGATAACATTCATATCCTAAAGTTTAGGGATTTTATTCTATGTTTGTTCCTATTTGTTAGGATTTGTTTCCTCCCTTTTAGGGATAATATCGTGTATATATTGGCTGGTACAGCCTTGTAAATTCATTCAATTCAGAAATATAAAAATTCTGTTCTTTTTATCATGGTATCCGAGCTACAAGGTTAGGGTTTCTGGGAATTTAAATTTTTGGCCTTCATTGCCACCCTTTCGGTTCTTCTTTTCTCGGGTATACAGTTTCCTCTCTTTAGGTTTAGGCCTTAATTGCCATTACAACCAGTTTTTTTTTTCTTTTCTGGCCTTCATTGCCATTTTTTCAACATGACAAAGACAACTATCTCTACACCTAGCACCCCTCGTGAAACCCCAGTTCAGCCCGTCGAAGATGATAGCAAACAGCGGAACTCCAACGAACTCCAGCACATCCAACCTGCATATCGGCTTAATGGCAGAAACTATTTAAAGTGGTCTCAATTGGTTCGGACATTTTTGAAGGGCAAGGGAAAATTGGGACACTTGTTGGGCACTGGACCGAAAGAAGGAGAGGCTGGTTTCGAAATCTGGGATGAGGAGGATTCCATGATCATGTCATGGTTATGGAATTCTATGAACCCAAAGATAAGTGACACCTGCATGTTTCTTCCTACAGCAAAGGCAATCTGGGACGCTTTAAATCAAACCTATTCCAAGGTTCATGATGCAGCACTGATTTATGAAATCAAGACCAAGACAACAGCTGCAAAACAGGGGACTAAAACAGTGACAGAATTTGCTAACTTTCTACAGAATCAGTGGCAAGAATTGGATTATTATCAGACTATTAATCTGAAGTGCAGTGAGTGTGCTGTTGCTGTAAAGAATTTCATTGAACGAGATCGAGTGTACGATTTTTTGGCTGGCTTAAATCCTGATTTCGATCAGGTACGTATTCAGATTTTAGGCAAACCTGAGGTTCCATCTCTTAATGAGACAGTGTCCTTGGTCCGGGCTGAAGAAAGTCGCAGAGGAATAATGTTAGAACCTCAACAAACCGATAGTTCAGCCCTTCTCAGCACTAAAACCCGGAACTTCACCCTGGAAAGACCACCGGCTGTTGAAAACAAGTCAGAACCATCAAAAGGAGTAAATCGAGATGAACTTTGGTGCACTTTTTGTAAAAAACCAAGGCACACTAAAGATCGTTGCTGGAAATTGCATGGGAAGCCTTCCACATCCAACCGTGAGTGGGGAACTAAGGGAGGACAGCAGAAACAAGCTCAAGGACAGGCTCATATGACTTCTCAAGATCAGAAACATAGTCTTGGAGGACTCAACATTGAAGAAATTGAAAAATTAAGGAGCTTATTGGGGTCTCTTGAAAAGCCTTCTCCTTCAACCGAGAGTCATTGTTCCTTAGCACTCTCAGGTAAGTCTCGAACCTTTCTTGGATTACATGTCTCTAATAAAGTGTTTGGGAATTCTTGGATTCTTGACTCCGGTGCCACAGACCATATGACAAATACTTCAAACCAATTTAGAACCTACACACCATGTCCAAGCAATAGAAAAATAACAGTAGCTGATGGTACAACAACCACAGTAGCAGGAATAGGAGATGTTCAAGTTACCCCTAGTCTGGTCCTTAAAGATGTCCTTCATGTCCCTCAATTATCTACTAACCTTGTATCCATACAAAAACTTACACGGGACTTACTTTGTCATGTTACATTTCACCCATCTTATTGTGAATTTCAGGCCAAGGGTTCGGAGAAGAGGATTGGACTTGCTGAAGAGTATAACGGACTCTATTACTTGAATACATCTAATCAACCGAAAGTGATCAAGTCAAATTTATCCACTTCGTTTTTTTCATCATCCAATAAAGATGTCATTTGGTTACATCATTTGCGTCTAGGTCATCCTTCTTTTTCAGCATTAAAAATAATGTTTCCTTCATTGTTTAATGGATTAGATGTTCAAACTTTTCATTGTGATGTTTGTGAATATGCAAAGCACACCCGTGTAACTTTCCCTATCAGCAATAAAAGGTGTTCTTCTCCTTTCTTTTTAATTCATAGTGACATATGGGGGCCTTCAGCTATTCCAAACATTTCGGGAACAAGATGGTTTGTGACCTTTATTGACGATTGTACCAGGGTCTCTTGGATTTTCTTACTCAAAAATAAGTCTGATGTAAGTCACATCTTTCCTAATTTTCACAAAATGGTTCAAAATCAATTTGGTACAAACATAAAGAAATTTCGATCTGATAATGCCCGAGACTATTTCAATCAAGTCCTGTCTCCTTATTTTCAAAAAGAGGGAATTATACATGAATCATCTTGCATCAACACTCCACAACAAAACGGGGTAGCCGAACGAAAAAATCGCCACCTTCTGAACACTACTCGATCTCTCTTGTTCCAAAACAATGTACCAAAACAATACTGGGGGGAGGCAGTTCTTACATCAGCTTATATCATAAATAGACTTCCTTCTCGAGTCCTAGATTCAAAGAGTCCAATGGAAATTCTTTCCCAATTTTATCCCGATCTTCGCCCTTCCTTCAACCTTATTCCTCGGGTGTTTGGGTGTACTTCCTTCGTTCATATTCACAACAATAACCGGGGGAAATTGGATCCTAGGGCCATCAAGTGTGTATTTATAGGATACTCAGCCACTCAAAAAGGGTACAAGTGTTACCATCCTCCCTCCAAGAAATTATATGTCTCTGTTGATGTCACTTTTGTCGAGGGGAAACCATACTTCACCACACCTTATCTTCAGGGGGAGATATCAACAATGGAAGATAAGGATTTCTTACTGCCATCTCTTGATACATCCACCACGCCACATCCACATTTCTACCCCAAATCATCTCCCGAGCCATCTCCCGAGTCTCCCGAGCCATCTCCCGAGTCATTGAACTCAAAAAAATCTGAAACACCTGAGTCACCCACTCCATCTGAACATCCTAGTTCATCCGAATCACAACAAGGGAACAATAAGATTTTTGATCATTTTCGGTTTGACCAAGTGTATGCAAGGAAGCAGGATTCAACTCAAGCACTAAGGCAAGTTCAATCCACCAATCCGACTCCTGGAAATGAGGTAGTAATTTTTGAACCTAACTCACCTCTTACATCTGAAACCGACTTGCCCATAGCAGTGAGAAAAGGAACCCGAGAGTGTACCAAGCGACCACTATATCCCTTATCTCACTTTGTATCCTTTCAAAAATTCTCACCAAACCATAAGAGCTTCCTTTCAACACTAAGCAAAATCCCTATTCCCAACACTTTATCTGAGGCATTATCTAAGGAAGAATGGAGGAGTGCTATGATGGCAGAGATGGATGCGCTGGAAAAAAATGAGACTTGGGAATTGGTTGATTTGCCAAAAGGAAAAAAGGCAGTAGGATGTAAGTGGGTGTTTGCATTGAAGTTTAAGGCAGATGGGTCGTTAGAACGCTACAAAGCAAGACTTGTTGCCAAGGGCTATACTCAGACGTACGGGGTAGATTATCAGGAGACCTTTGCACCTGTAGCAAAAATGAACACTGTGCGAATTTTATTGTCACTAGCTGCTAATTTTAATTGGGAGTTACAGCAATATGATGTGAAGAATGCGTTTCTTCATGGGGAACTAGAAGAAGAAATTTACATGAGTATTCCACCGGGGTTTAGTGGAACAGATAAACACAAGGTTTGCCGTTTAAAAAAGGCTTTGTATGGTTTAAAGCAATCTCCACGTGCTTGGTTTGGAAGATTCACCAAAGTAATGTTGGCAATTGGTTATAAACAAAGTCAAGGAGATCACACACTCTTCATTAAACATTCGGCCTCAGGGGGAGTCACAGCCTTAATAGTCTATGTGGATGATATAATTGTGACTGGAAATGATGAGAAAGAAAAACAAGTATTGAAGCAGTGCCTGATCAAGGAGTTCGAGATAAAAGATCTGGGAAGATTGAAGTATTTCTTAGGGATCGAAGTAGCTCACTCCAAACAGGGAATCTTAATCTCTCAGCAAAAGTACATCACTGATCTCCTTAAAGAAACTGGCATGTCGGCAAGCAAACCTGTTGCAACCCCAATCGAGCAGAATCACAGACTTGGAGAAGCATCAGAAGATAAAGAGGTGGATAGAGAGTTGTACCAACGACTTGTTGGGAAACTCATTTACCTTGCACACACGCGACCAGACATAGCTTACTCAGTTAGTGTTGTCAGTCAGTTCATGCATAATCCTAAGGAAATTCATCTACAGGTAGTGTACAGGATATTGCATTACTTAAAAGCACATGTCGGAAAAGGAATAATGTTCAAACGGAACTCAGAAATCATTCTTGAAGCCTACACAGATGCAGACTATGCAGGATCTTTTGTGGACCGCAGATCAACCTCCGGGTATTGTACGTTCCTCGGAGGAAATCTAATATCATGGCGGAGCAAGAAACAGAATGTGGTGGCTCGGTCAAGCGCAGAAGCAGAATTTAGAGCAATGGCACAAGGAATATGTGAGTTGTTGTGGGTGAAAATCATTTTAGAAGATTTGAAGATCAAATGGAGTAGACCCATGAGACTTTACTGTGATAACAAATCAGCCATTAGCATTGCACATAATCCAGTGCAACATGACCGGACAAAACACATCGAGGTAGACAGACATTTCATCAAAGAAAAGTTGGAGAGTGGTTTAATTTGCACTCCATATGTTCCCACAGGGAGCCAGTTAGCAGATATTCTCACAAAGGGACTTAACAGCAAAATGTTCCAAGAAATCATTGGCAAGCTGGGAATGAAAGATGTATATTCACCAGCTTGAGGGGGAGTGTAGAAAAATCAGGAGAAAAATCAGGAATTTAGAAAAATCAGGAATTTCCATGGTTTATGGGCTGATTAGTGCTAAATTGTAGATAACATTCATATCCTAAAGTTTAGGGATTTTATTCTATGTTTGTTCCTATTTGTTAGGATTTGTTTCCTCCCTTTTAGGGATAATATCGTGTATATATTGGCTGGTACAGCCTTGTAAATTCATTCAATTCAGAAATATAAAAATTCTGTTCTTTTTATCAGTTGTAAATAGGCGTGAAGGTGCTCGTGGTCCACAGCAAAAAGAAAAGCTATGGTGTGACCACTGCCACAAGCCAAATCACACTCGTGATGTTTGCTGGGATCTCCATGGAAGACCTGCCAACAGGAAACAAAAAAATCAGAGAGCACAAATTCGCATTGCACAGGTGGCTGAATCTCAAAATCCAGATGTAAATGGGCTGAGCCTTACAACTGAACAGGTGGAGATGCTTCGCCAATTATTGTCCAAACCGACTGCTGCCTCTAAAATTGATTCACAATGTCCTCCCACGGCTAATGCTGCAGTGACCCAACAAGGTAATACAAGCCACTCTCTTCTATCAACTGTTATGAAAAAAGGGGGCTGGATACTCGATACAGGTGCCTCGGATCATATGACGAGTTCTTATGAAGCATTTAAATCATATGAAAGAAGTGATCAAGCAACAAATGTGTGGGTGGCAGATGGAAACATCTCTCCTGTAGTGGGAAAAGGGACAGTTTGTATTTCAAACTTATCCTTAAAAAATGTGCTACATGTGCCTAATTTGACATGCAATTTGATTTCAGTAAGCAAGTTGGCAAGAGATATGAACTGTGTTGTAACCTTTTTTCCATCTCACTGTGAATTTCAGGACCGATCTTCGGGGAGGACGATTGGCAGTGCTAAGGAGCAAAATGGTCTTTACTGTCTCTCAATAACCGGTGATTCCTCTAAAGTCCAATCATCAAGAAGTTTGTCACTTTCTGTCTTGTCTAATTCAGATGTTATGTTATGGCATAGGCGTCTAGGACATCCTAGTTTTCCTTATTTAAAAACGTTGTATCCACATTTGTTTATCAATAAAAATGGCTCGTTTTTTAAATGTGAACAATGTATTCTTGCCAAACAATCTCGAAAGTGCTATTCCTCTCACTCATATGAACCTTCAAAACCATTTCACCTAATACACAGTGACATTTGGGGGCCATCAAGAGTTGTAACAATGACAGGAACTTGTTGGTTTATTACATTTATAGATGATCACACAAGAGTTTGTTGGGTATACCTTATGAGAGATAAATCTGAAGCTTGTTCTCTATTTCAAAAATTTCATAAATATGTTCAAAATGTCTTCCAGACTTCAATCCAAATTGTTCGTACAGATAATGGGAAAGAATATTTCTCAGATGCATTTACCCAATACCTGTATGACATAGGTATTCATCATCAGAGTTCTTGTGTTTCTACTCCCCAACAAAATGGAATAGCTGAGAGAAAAAATCGCCACCTAGTAGAAACAGCTAGATCACTTATGTTCACAAACTTTGTTCCAAATTCATACTGGGGGGAAGCCATTCTTACATCTTCCTACTTAATCAATCGCTTACCTTCCAAAATTCTGAATTTTAGGACCCCAATGAGTGTTCTTCTTGATCAGTTTCCACACATAAAACTACTCAATTCTCTACCACCTAAAGTGTTTGGCTGTACTGCATATGTAAGAAATCATGATCCAAGTTTGAGTAAACTAGCACCAAGAGCTCTCAAGTGTATATTTATAGGATATTCACCAACACAAAAGGGCTACAAATGCTATTCTCCGAGTCTCAAAAAGTTCTTTGTTTCTTATGATGTTGATTTCTTTGAAAGTCAGTCCTATTACAATTCCTCTCTCCAGGGGGAGAAAGTGAGTGTAGAGAGTCATTGGGATCCGAAAATATCTCTTCCCATTTCACAACCTATTTCCCAAGATTTTGTCTCAATTCCCAGTTCAAGTCAACTCATTCCTGAAAAATCTAATTCCCAAAATCCTCAAGTGACTCTTTCAGGGGAAGAACCGGTGATTGAACTACAACCACTTGAGAAACCTTTGTTGGTTTACTCACGAAGACCTAAAGCTCCTTGGCCTTCTCAAGAGTCCAACCTAGAACCGGTCTTGGAAGAAGCTGCCGGAGTAGAAGACTTGAATATGCCAGTTGCTGTTAGAAAAGGGAAGAGGTCTTGTACCAAGTATCCTATTTATAACTTCTTGACTTATTCTCAGTTGTCTCCAGAATACAAAGCTTTCACAGCAAAGATTGATAGTGGTGAGACACCAAGAAGTATCTATGAAGCACTAGAAGAACCGAGATGGAGAGAAGCTGTTTTGGAAGAAATGAGTGCGTTACTTGAGAATGATACTTGGGAAATAGTGAATCTGCCAGAAAACAGGAAGGTAGTTGGCAGTAAATGGGTATTCACAATTAAGTACAAGGCAAATGGAGACATAGAGCGGTACAAGGCTCGATTGGTCGCACAAGGCTTCACACAAACACCTGGAATAGATTATGAAGAGACATTTGCTCCTGTTGCAAAGTTCAACTCAATCCGGGTATTACTTTCTATTGCAGCAAACCTTGACTGGGATTTACATCAACTTGACATTAAGAATGCATTCCTAAATGGTAAACTTGATGAAGAAGTATATATGAAGATCCCACCTGGGTTTGAGTCAAAAGAAGAATCAGGAAAAGTGTGTAAGTTAAAGAGATCTTTGTATGGGCTTAAGCAGTCTCCAAGGGCTTGGTTCACTAGATTGAGTACCACATTGAGCAGACTAGGCTATAATCAAGGAAAAGCATATCATACCATCTTTATAAAGGTAGGAACTAATGGAAAGAAATCAGTTCTTATTGTGTATGTGGATGATATCATACTCACTGGTGATGACAATGTTGAAATTCAGAACCTCAAATGTCAATTAAAGAAAGAATTTAAAGTCAAAGAATTGGGACACTTGTAGTATTTTCTTGGAATGGAAATTGCTAGAAGTAAAAAAGGCATTTTCATCTCACAACGGAAATATATCATGGATCTTTTGCAGGACACCGGGAAGCTAGGGTGTAAACCGGCTAGCACCCCTCTTGAAAAAAACTGGAAGGGACGGTTTATAGAAGAAGAACCAACTGTAGACAAAGTGAGATATCAACGCTTAGTTGGAAGGTTAATCTACCTATCTCTCACAAGACCTGATATTGCATATGCTGTAAGTGTTGTAAGTCAGTTTATGCATTCTCCAACTAAAAGTCACTTGGAGGCGGTAGATCACATACTAAGATATCTCAAGGGATCACCTGGAAAAGGTCTAATGTTTCAAAAATGCAGCAATCTGTGTATAGAAGGCTATGTGGATGCAGGCTGGGCTGGAAGTGAAGACTGCAAGTCAACCTCAGGATACTGTACGAAGGTATGGGGTAATCTAGTCACCTGGAGGAGCAAAAAACAATCAGTTGTTGCAAGAAGTAGTGCGGAGGCAGAATTTCGGGCGATTGCACAAGGGATTTGTGAAGTAATTTGGCTAGAAAGATTGATGGAAGATTTACAGATCTCATTTACTGGTCCTGCTAAATTATACAGTGATAGTAAATCAGCCATAAGTATAGTACAGAATCCTGTTCAACATGATCGTATGAAACATGTGAGAATTGATCAAAGTTTCATCAAGAATGAAATTGAAAGAGGAGGCATCGACTTGTGCTACATTCCTACTTACTCACAAGAGGCAGACATACTCACAAAGAGTTTGCCAAAGCCGAGTCATGAAAGTATTCTTAGCAAGCTTGGAATGAAGGACATCTATTCCTAAGCTTGAGGGGGAGTGTTGGAGATTCTAACAAAGATCATGGAGAATACCGAAGATCATGGAGAGCAAAGATCATGGAGGATACCAAAGATCATGGAGGATAATACCAAAGATCAGGGGGGATAATATCTTTGTAAATAAATCAATATAGGATTTTTAGGATATTGTTATCTAAAATTAGTTACTTCCTTTTTTGTATTGATTTTCTCCCTAATATTCTGCCGGTTGTAGGTGTATATATGTAAAGCATTATTCATCAGAGTGAATACAAGAGAATATTACCATTTTCTCAATATTTTCTTCATGAACAAAAAGAGCTTAATACACAACAAAACAAAAGCTTCTTTAACAAAGAGATATCTGTCTGCTATTAAAAGATTATCTTTCCTATTCAGATTTTTTACAGTGTTCCTAATCTCCAAAACACTGTTTAAAGATTATTACAAAGGCATCCTTCAAAAAGGCTAACTGTACTAAAGCATATACCAGAGCCAGAGAAAAATAGTTCATCAGCAACTCAACAAGGGGGTAACTCATACAAATATATATGAAAATAGACGCAATTACATGTCCTGACAGGAAAGGAGACAAAAAGTCTGAAACACAAGGCAATTTAACATCTTCGTTCAGGGCCATAAATTGCTTAATAGACATTTGCTTTACCATTTCGCAGCACAGTTGCAACATCAGCTTGATATGCACGTAGCTCCTGCAAGATTAAGGTTATGGGAAAAAAAAATATAAGGAGTTCATCTTTTAATGATGGAAAAGACCTTAAAAATCCCAGGTAAATTGTTCAACCATTACTGATGATGGCAAATTACAGATTAGAATTATAAAAATCAAAGAGACTAAAATGAACTCTACCAGGGAATTGCAAACAAATATCTAATACATTTCCAAACTTTAAGGAAATATGCTAACATAAGTTGGAATTTTGAAACAAAGTCAGCAAGAAGAATTTAAAGAACCGGAACAAGGGTCCAATATAACCCGTATTCTTGCCAAATTTTGATACGTGTTGAAAGCCAATGAATGCATAACCTACCTCAAGGGCCTTTTCGGCATTTGTCTCTGTAATTACTCCTACAGCAGCATTTGCAGCTAATATCAGTAAAATAACCTGTACATATAGTGATGCCCTTAAAAAAATGAAAGAAATAAAGAAAGCAGAAGCCTATAAAGACCGTTTTGAACAGGGGAAAGCCAACATACATCATTGAGCATGCACACTACTGGACAATGCAATCAATTACAAAGTCCATGAATCGTAAATATCATTGATCAAATGCAGAATTATATCACAACATATTAAAAACATTAACCATCTAAGAGATCAGTATTTCAACAATTCTCCTTAAACAAATTGCATCAAAAATTCTTACTTCGCATACTCATGAATCAAGACTTAAACGTGGAAAATAAATGGAAACAGTAATAATAATAGAAATTTGACAAAATTATAATTGAAAGTACCTCACACAACATCTAGATATAAATCGTTAAACTAAAACTGTTCTCTAAGATGAGTATTATTTTTGTTTTTATCAATAGAAGCAATACCTTTTCAACGAACATACTTATTTCAAAAAATCAGATGGAACTTTCCTAATAAAAGAGATGCTCTCATGCAATTCAAACTAGGTAAGCGAAGGAAAAACATAAACATTCACAACTTACAGAAGGCTCAAGAAATGCAGTTAAGCCCGTCTCCCCGTTAATCAAAGCCAAAATAAATGAAATAAGGGCTGCGGCAATCAGTATCTTAACAAGTAAATCATCAAATTGTTTCAAGACCAATTTCCAAAATGGAGCCCCTGCAAATGTGACATAAACATACTTGAGGACAACCAAGATGAAATGAGGACCATATTTACGAAGAAGCTTTAGTGGTGTAAAAAAAATCCGCTAGCTGGTTTCATCCCTAAAGATGATTTAGAGTCTTAGAGACAAGCAATGCCTAAACACAAAATAATTACCCCAAAAGAGTCACAAGCCTTCATCCTGATTATTATCAGCCATCTCCTCTAAAATATCCCACCAAGGCCGTCCATCTTATCCTAAGCAATTTTCAAGCCAAGTCTCCTCTCTTAACTTTCAATTTCCAATGATTCTAAAACAAGACCAGCTTTAAGTCTTGGATAAATGGTCAAATTTTGGGTTTAAGCATTTTATTTATGAAAAAATGAACCATAAAAACCAACATTGGATATAGGCAAAATCTACGAATATATAACTTTCAAGTTTTCTAACCACAAAAGAAATGAGTAACAAATATATATGATAACAAAAACAGAATCTTAGCATCCAAAGCTGTCATTAAGGTGACGCGGAGAGTGAAACCATGTAACACCATCCAGCTCTTATTCTCTCATCCTTTTCTACAACTTGTTGCAAGAAACTTCACGAGAGAACAACTTACGCATGTTCTAATCTTTCATCTACAACTTTAAATTCTTGAAGTAATAGAGACAACTTTCCTAATCCTTCTACACATGTACTTCGCAACTTGATACAACCAAAGAGAAACAAGCAAACTTAGTATATGTAACTTAGAATTAAGAATAAACAACGAAAAAGATGTATAGCAGTGTATACGTACTTCTCTCCTCTGGCAGCACTGCAGATTGTTTTTGAAGCATGCGACCAAAAAGGGCAAAAGGCATTAGACTAATAGAAAATAAAGGAACATCAAATTCCAAAACCCGATAAATGTAGGTGAGTATACAACGCGGAAAGCAATACCGATGAATGCTACCCCAAGAAAACAGAAATACTAGAATGAGGCGTACTGGTACTTATTTGACATCTTAATACGCTACATATACTCAGAACCATGTTATCCTAATAAGGCAGCCAAAAACAAATATAGGGAAACCAACTTGTAAAACAGAAGAAACAGAGGTCAAGTATTTTCTAATTTGGAAAAAACAAGAACAACAAAAAGGCGAATAGAGTACATGGAAAGACAGTAACTAAAACATCCAAATACCCAGGGGCGGAGGGAGCTTAGGCCTATTCCCCCCCTGAATTTTTGATAATTTATACTTTTTCCTATGGTTTTTAAAAACTTTTCATATATGTCCCCCTCTCATTCGTAGAATTTTATACATGCCCCCATCATTAATAAATTTTTTCCTCTATTTTATTCCTATTTTTATATATGTACCTTATTAATCTTTTATTTCTAATTTGCCTCTATTTAAATAATGTTTCTCAAATGTGCCTCCATTTAATTCTCTAAAATAATACAAATTTTTAATAAATATGGTCTTCATAAATACATTTTCCCAATTGTCATACTAAAATAATTTTCTTGATTATGTTTATACTTAAACCACTTTACATGCACCTGTTTTACACTCCATAAATAATTTATTATCAGTTTTGCTTTATCAAAATTATTTTCTCAAAAGTGTTTTGCTCTTTTTTTTACTAAACTAAACTCAAAAAAGAATAACAAATAAAGAAAAAACTAAACTTCAAAGAAAATTTTACATTTTAGTAAAATATTTAACAAATTGAATATGCATCTTCTTCTAACTATTTTATAGCACTGAGAGTTGATGTATTAATAGTTTCTAGAGTTTTTTCAGCTTACGCCCCACTGCAAACACCCAAAAAGGGATTTTTTTTCCTTCTTGATTTTGGCTGTGAATATATGTTCTTGAAAATACAATCTGATCGAATTGTGAAATACATGCACATACCAAGCATTTGAAAATAAGAAACATACCGTTTTTACCGTAAAGCCTAGCATTTTGCGCGACCTGAGCGTCGCTAAGGCCTTTGGTCGGTTCAACGCCAAAGAAATCCAATACCTAGAGCGACAGAACCAAGAAAACACAATTAGCTGGGAACTCCAGAGATGTGATGAAACAGTAGAGCATAGCTCAGGGCAAGAAACTAATGAACAATTTTCACTTTTCTGGCATTTTCTCGGAAACGAAACGGGAAAGCAAACCAAATTTTGGCCTATGCTATTGTGGATTACCTCAGCAACAGATCTAGCAAAAGCGTCCTCCATTTTAGCAGAGACTGGATTGGATCGGAGTAGAGACTAGAGAGCTCCAACCTCAAAGAGGTTTTAATATCGCGTCCTTTCCTTCCGTGTAAAAAAACCAAAAAAAAAAAAAAAAAAAAAAAAACCAACAACAACGACAAAAACTTTACTCGCTTTGCAAAACGAACTGGGCTTTTCGCACCTTTGGGCAGACGTTATAGGGAAGCAACTGTCACGTTGGGCTACCTAGAGCTTTGTGAATTGCAGACCGTTGACTAGCACAATGCCTTCCACGTGAGCCCAATTCTGTATACACGAACTTAATGTAGGCAATTTATCCATTCTAGCTCACCCAAAAAAATAAATGAAAACAAAATAAGCAGAAAAAAAAAATCAAGAAAAACAAAAAAAATATAGATCGAGGCAAATTATTCAAGAAAAAAAATGGTCGCGGTATCGAACTAATACACCCAAAAAAAATATAAAAAAATAATAATTAAAAAATGAATATAATAATAAATAATTAAAAAGATTATAAGAAAAATGAAAAAAAAAAGTAAATAGAAGCAAATTATTCAAGAAAAAGTGGTCGCCGATATCCAACGTTTAATGTAGGCTTCAGTCAATCGCGATACATTCCAGCCCACCCGAAAAAGAAAACAAAAAATGAATAAAAACATAATAAACATAGTAAAAAATTTAAACGAAAATTCCAAGAAAAACAAAAAAACCGTAAATGGAGGCAAATTATTCAAGAAAAGCTGAAAAAGAAAAAAAAAATGGAACGGCCGCCGATATCCACAGACGCACCAACGTTCACCATGAACTTGCATTTATCAAAAAAATGAATAAAAACAAAGTAAACGTAGTGAAACAAATAAAAACGAAAATTTTAAGAAAAACAAAAAAAATGTAAATCGAGGCAAATTATTCAAGAAAAACTCGAAAAAAAAGGGGCGCCGGCAGCTACAAAATGCATCAATGTATCAAAAAAAAACAAACAAACCAACCAACCAACGAACAAAAAAATAGAAGAAAACGAACAAAAAAAATAAAAAAAATACAGAAAACAGTTAAATAAAAGAAAACAAAAAAATGAATAAAAACAAAATTAACATGGCAAACAAAAAATGGAAAAAAAAAAACTTCCAGAACACCCAAAAAAGAAAACAAAAATGAATAAAAACATAATAAACATAGTAAAAAATGCTAAGAAAAACAAAAAAAAAATGTTAATCGATGCAAATTATTCAAGAAAAAACTCTGAAAAGAAAAAAAAATAAAAAAAAGAAGGAACGACCGCCGATATCCAAAAACGCACCAACGTTCACTGTGAACTTGCATCTATCAAAAAAACAAACAAACCAACCAACAAAACGAAAAAATAGAAGAAAACGAACAAAACAAAACAAAATATAAAAAAAAATACGGAAAACAGTTAAATGAAAGAAAACAAAAGAATGAATAAAAACATAAGTAACATGGCAAACAAAAAATGAAAAAAAAAAAAAAAAAAAAACTTCCAGAACACCCGAAAAAGAAAACAAAAGTGAACAAAAACATAATAAACATAGTAAAAAAATGCTACGAAAAACAAAACAATGTTAATCGATGCGTATTATTCAAGAAAAAACTTTGAGAAGAAAAAAAAAGGAACGACCGCCGATATCCGCAAGCGCACCCAACATTCACCATGAACTTGCATCTATAAAAAAAAAACAAAAAAAAAAGAAGCAAAAGATGAATAAAAACATAAACATAGTAAAAAAAGAAAACGAAAATTCTAAGAAAAAACAAAAAAAAAGGTGAAAGCGAATTATTCAAGAGAAACTCCCAAAAAAAAAAAAAGAACGCCCACCGATATCCACAGATGCACCAAATGGTCGCCATGGACTTGCATTTTTCAAAAAAAAAAAAACCAACAAAAAAAGGTAGAAGAAAAAAAAAACAACACAAAAAAATGAAAAAAAAAAAAAAAACCTACAGAAACAGTTATATGAAAGATGATATAAAAAAAAAAAAAAAGAACTCGAAGAGTGACTGCGCTAAATTGAAAGCCGAAACGAAATGAAAAATAAAACCCAAGGGAACGAAAAAAACTTAAATTTGACTAAAATCGGTGAAAAAATAAATAGGATCCCAAATTGGTCATCAGGATTTACCAGAGCGTCTGTATGAGTGTATCGAGAGAATCCAACGGCATAACCAGAATCTAAACTTCGACTTCCCAGTTTCGATTCAATTGTCACTGAAGATCACTTGAAAACCCTAAAAGAGAGCGAATTGATCACTGAGAGAAGAAAGCCAGCAGCTTTTCCAATCCGAAGTAGAAAAACCAGTGAAAGAAGATCAAACCTGTGGTGAGGAGCAAATCGAAAGAATTTCAGAAATTCACCTCCAAACAAAGCCAAATTGAAGTTTCTTCGTCTCGACTATCCCTTTTGGGAACCACAATTTGATCAAAGCCTATTATTTTGATCAGAACATTTCTCTTCCATTGCCGACTATGAGATCTCGAAATCTAATCTTGCAAAATCCTAATTCTATATCTAATCCCAAAGGAGAAAGAAGATACTGGTTTCTCCTTTAGATCAAACTCTAATGGCGAGCCGCATCGCCGAGAAGAAATCTGATCTTTTTTTTTTTTTTGAATTAAAAGAAATCTGATCGTTAAGAAGAGAAGAATTGGCGGTTTCAACTCAAGCGAGCTTAGGGGTTTTAATAGAGTTCATGAATTAAATCTGGGCTAATAGTAATATTCACTTTTTGTAATAAATAATTCCCCCCCTGGCTTACGATTCACGGGGAAAAAAAATAGCCGTTGCCCATGGTAAAACTTGATCACCAAGAAAGGGAAAATTGAACTTCTCATAAACTAAAATAATATAAAATAGAATTTATCAGATAATATAATTTTTGAAAATAATAAGAACTGTTTTTTTAGTTTTTGGATTAATTTTTTAAATGCATGATTTGCGATAATTTATATTAAAAATTTACCCCAAAATTGTTCTTAATCATCATCAAGTTAGACTGTTTATTTTTTGGTAAAGAAAACAATATCTACTGTAAAAAAAAACTCCCGTAATAATCACCTATTCATGGAAAAAATTATAATAATAGTTGTTGCTTTAAACATAAAACAGCCACCGAGAAAATCAAATTAAATATTTTCTCGTGAAATAGATAAATAAAATTAACCTCTTTTTTTTTTCAGAAATGAATGATGAACTCTTAAACATAAAATAAAGTAAATGGCACTTTTTAAAGCTGTTTTTAAATTTATGGCCAAATTTTTTTGAAATTGAGGAGATTGTGAGTGTTGATGTTAATTAATGATATATTAATGTTAAAAGTTCATGTAGTCATATTAGCCAATGATGTATTCGATTACACTAATTAACTTGCTAGTTTATTATTAATTCGTTTTGGGTGTTTCTTTTATATTATTTTGAAATATTCTTTTACGTAAATATATATAGAGTATTGTAAGCCAAATTCAGTATGGCTCGACCTGAAAACTTCGTGGTGTGGCAATTGTAATGAAAAAATAAATATGGGATTTTTTCATGAAATCTGAGATGGTAGCAGTGATCCTGTAACCAACCACTAATCTTGCCAAGAGTGCGAGGCTTCGTCCCCGCGGTATAACCTTTAGCGTTTTTGGCCATTTAGTTTATGTTTTGAGCCCATAGAATTTTGTTTATGCCTATATATAGGATGCTGTAACGCCCCTATGTGGGGGTTAACAGTTTTTAATGAGATAAAATAAAAATAAATAATAAAAGTAAAACCTTAAAAATAAAATTTGCCCGGGACTTAAATGAAAACTCTCAACTCAAAAATAAAAATATAAACGATAAATAAACCACAGTTTTAATGTAGCACCTTAAATTTAATAATATAAACTGTTGTCATCATCATTTTAACCCTCAACACATTGTAATACAGTCACAGAAAGTAACAATTGATGCTTACATTATCATGAAGAACATTCTCAACAATTGAAGCAGTCCCAATGTAATATAGCTACATCACTTCCTCAACTATATTTCTCGTAGCCACCTCACACTTAGTGAGTCCTGAAAAGATATAAACATAAGGGTATGAGCAACACTATGCTCAGTAGAGAAAGCCATTACCCACCTTTAGGTTTTTATCATTACCACATTAAAATCTGCATGGTTAGTAAGTCACATCATATTTCAGATTATGAGGTTTATTATGATCACATCTTATGGATACCGTAGTTAATCATTACCAAGTGTCATAATTACACATTTATACAAATATTACCAATCATCATTGTTCCTAGGTATCCATGTTAAATTGAGTATCACTCAACTCATCGAGACCCAAATGGGCGCACTTGATCACCCTATAAACATTCCAAGGGTGTTCCGGTGAGGGGACATCAAGCCCCGAGTCCTCACCAAATCGATTCCTGTACAGTGTGTTCTGGGACTTTCAACCCAAGGAAGCGTCATCGCCTTCCCCCTACTTTACCTTTTAGGGTATTCATGCCCAAGGACGTAACCGTCGCCCTTTTCATGTCTCACAATTTCTCTATATTAAATCATTATTAATAGAGTTAATTTTCCTAACCATGCTTCTCAATTTATAACATGTGTCAATTCATTATGTTCCTCGCCGTACAATACAAGACGAGTCCATGTCATAGTTTCATATGTGATACACATATAATATCAGTTCAACATAGATATATATATATTGCGGCAAAACAATCAATTTTAATTCTATAAAAACCTCACAAAAGATGAGTAATAGAATCCCTACCTTTTAAGCTTATCAACAGTCTCTTAATCCTGGAATCAATTAACGTTAGCTCCATACTCCCTTGATCCTAAGGCGTGCATAAGGACAATTAAAACTAAAGCACAACATACAACTACATTCATAAAATTTATTTTAATTTAATCTTAGAATTTCAAGAAATAACCACTGCCCATAGAGGTATTATAAAGTTTAACAATATAAATTTTCTGTCTAGGGCATATACACTTAGACTTCATACATATGCTCCAAAATAGCAACAAACGTATACTTAGGTTTAAGAACGCAAATTTGAATAATCCTTTAGTATAAAAGAAAATTTATAAATGAAAGACTAAATTTGTTCATAAGATTCTAACCTCGGATTATGGTTAGTTGGAAGCTTGAAATGGCTTCAAAACAGGTTCCTTTACTTCGGTATGACTGAAATTCTTGCTCAAATGGAGGTGATGGTGGCTGATTTTTATGGCTGCCTTGAAGAAGTTCTCTAAGTATTTTGCTTCAGCAAAGAAATGAGAAGAAGAGTGTGGGAACCGTGGAAGAGAAAGGAAGAAAAGATGAAGTCTTTGAAGAGAAGTGATGGAAACAATTATAGAGGAGACATGTTGAAGCATGTCACGGAGGAAATAAAGAAAATGAGGGTCAAGAGTAGTTGGAAAAGATATCCTTATGTCTCATCTAAAGACTTTAACACACATAATGCCAATATGACATTTTTGAGATTTATTAGAAGTTCTAAGGCTTTTTAGTAATCATACTAAATAAATATAGGAGAATTTTAGAAAACTTAAAAATAGATAAAAATAAATATTATAAAATAAATTTAAATGAAGCAATTTTTTTTTTATACATTAAAAATTAATTTAATTACCTCAATACCCGTTATTACCCGTTAGGAGAATAACAGGTGTCACAGCTCTACCCCCCTTAAAGAAATTTCGTCCTCGAAATTTCAATTCTAGCAATACTAGTAAAAATTTTGATTCCATTATGATTCCAATTCCGAGTCTAAACCGTTAATGTTGTTTATCTTCCAAAGTTAAGTTATCGTATCTCCACTTATTTACTTGCATAATAAATCTTACTCCTAAATCCCTCAATGAGAGTATTTCTGACAAGTTTCAACTTATAACACCGTATAATAGTCTAAGAATCTGATCAGGCATACATATTGACCATACCATGATTCCAGTCCTTCATTGTCCATGGACTGTGATTTACAATCACATTTAAGGAGATTGCCAGAGAAATTTTATATACTTCATCTTTAGGTTCCTTTTCCTTTTTGAGTAAGGAAAAGTCAAATAGATTTGATTTCATACCTCAACTAATAAACTAAAACATAATCATAAAACATATATCACAAACACTTCTATTCAAAACCATACATTAAACTTATTCATAGAGATATTAAGCGGAATCTCTGGTTGCAAACATACCCGACATATTTTTCATTAAACAGCTATCCTCATGACACAAACATTCAACCCAAATAATATACTCATATTTCATATGGAATATCCCCATAACTGACTCTGGTACTTCCACATAATATTAACAGAATATTACACATTACAAACATAATACGGATACGTTTCGAGAGTACAAGGCACTCCGTATACCAGCTATCCATATCATGCATGCTTAGAGGATACAAAAACATCGATAAACAAAAGATCGGACCTTAAGAAGAATGCGTTTCGAGAGCATCAAGTACTCCGTATCCAGCCATCCCGGCATTAGGCTCAATGAATCTAAAAGATTGAACAACAACGTACCACAAGAAACACAGAATACACGGCAAACGGTTATTCGTAACACACGAAATACGGACACACATGCCTACATGCCAAAGATAAAACAAAAAGATTACAGATGGAGATTCAAATCAATTGGCCGCTCCCGGCTTTCCCTTTCCCATTCAAGCTTGGATGTTGCAGTGTCGGATTCTGGATGTATGATTTGCATTTTATCTATCAATTCCTCAGCTGTTGAAGCAGTGACAAAGATTTGTCTCTCCGATTCTGTAGTGATGTTTTCTTCCACAGCGTAATCTAGAAATTTCAAAAGACCGTCATAAAAACCCTTTACGTTCAGCAGACCCAAAGGTTTGGAATAAAAGCCCAACAATTGCCCACAAGCAACTATAAATATTTCCTCAAGAGTACCTAGACCACCAGGTAATGCTATAAAAGCATCAGAATTATAGATTATGTCTTTAAAATTTTTAGGGATACTCCTGACTCCTTCTCCCTTACCTATGGCTTCCTTACAAAGGTTTCCTTCAACTGGAATATGAGGCCAAATTCTTACATCAGTAGCGTCGCTAGACCTAGCTGCTAGTGCCATATTTACCATCATTTTTATACTACCACCCCCATAGATTATGTTAATCTTCTTGTGTGCTAGGACTTGCCCTAAGTGATTTGCAACTTCTAAATAAGCTTTATCTTTTCCAAGGCTGGAACCACAAAAGACACAGACATTCTTTATTTTCTTCGTGGACTGGGAGGTAGACATATTTGGTTTATAGAAGTGGTTGCTTAATGTCTGCTCCACTTAGACTTCGGGTTCTACATGAGATTTTAAAGATGAAAAATATACAAAAAGGGCTAAAGAGATAGACGAGTAGGTAATGAAAAGGTAATCCAAAGATTTAAACAAAATCTTGTGCGGATAAGAAAGTAAGATAAGGTGATTGATAGTTTACAGAAAATCTGATTCACTTTTTGAAAAAGATTAGACTCTAATTGTATAACTTTTGACAATTGAGAACAATTCGACAGAAGACCCTCATGACACAACTGTAGACTTTTTGACAAATATACACCAAGTCGAGAAATTTAATATAAACGACAAATACTGTAGAACTTTTGAAATTTGAGACACAAATCTTGAAATATCTGGATAAGTTTTTCAAAATTCAAACATATTACTGTACCGTATGTAATGTGTCTGATAAGATAATATATTTTATTATATATATATTTAAGAAAATCATAAATTAAATAAGATATTAACACTTACTGTATCAATCTAATAATCACAATTATTTCAAACACAAAAGCAAATATTCTGAGTAAAAGAAAAACACAAACTGTTGAACATCAACTAAAACTGCTTCAAATAAGCAAAGACTAAATAACCTTTATAGTGCGATGACTTATTCCCCATCCAGTTTTCTTATGGCTTGGCAAACAGGATCTAGAAATACCATATTCCTGAGGCGTTGTCTTTCTGTATAAAATTTAGGCCAGAGTTTAAAAATAGCTCCTTGAACATATCCACTAGGGTGACCGTGGAGAGGAGGATGGATGCTATCCAAGTTCTCCTTTGAAAGTCCATCCCTACAAAACCTTATTTTATCCTCTCTATTCGTAGACATATAACCAGGTGAAGTACATTTACCGTTACAATTTTGTCTTCCACATTTGTTACAAGTGACCACGATGGCACGAGCTCTTCTTTTCATTGCACTACGACTGGTACCCGTTCCTGGTAAACCGACATCTTGACTAAAGTCACTCGGACGGATTTTCCCCTCTATTAACATTCTCACATCACAAGGGATACCAAAACGCATAAGAATCCACAACCGAGTAATTCTAGCCTTGTATTTCTTTCTGAGAATCTTTTGGGAGAGTGATGGGAAATACTTTCTCAGATGTTGGTACTTTGGGTCCATGATGAGATGAAAGAAGAGTAAATAGAAAGGAAAAATTAAGATAGTAAATTGCAGAATCCTAGAATTCCTTCTTCTTTTAGAGAAAAAGAAGAATTTCTAATGAAAAAGAAGAGGATTTGCGATTTAGAGAGAAAATAACAAATTAAGAGAGAAAAAGTGAACTCGGAGAAATAAGCTCCTATGCACAGTAAACGTATATGTAAACAATGATTAAACCACTGTATATGACACGTATAGAAACCACGTGGGAGAGACAGTGTGAATCAAACTGATTTAAGATTTGAACTAGGCCCAAATGTTCTTAGTTGAAAATGGTCAGGTTGTTTCGGGCCTTAACACATTTAGAACGAGTTAAATAACAAACATAAAATTGAAAATCAATTTGTATAAATCTTAAACACAATTTAAAGTCCACTATAGATAAGTTAAGTATGAACAACAAATCTAATTTAACGACAACAAGGATCTTCCTGAATGATCCAGCAACTCAAATAATTTTGTTTTAATCAAAACCTTATTGAACAATGCATACACCCATATGTTATTCATAATACTTAACATCTATCAATGGATTCATCATCATTACTACCAAGGGTTTAGAATGCGACTAACCTTGAAATCAATACGATTTACGTCTTTCAACATAGACCATATCAATGAACAAAGACACTTGATGTTACTACTTAAGAACATCTACAATCCCCACAATTCTACTCATACAATATATAATTTCCTCATATAACAAAACCTTAGGTAACCAAAAGATTCACTGATACACTTAAATACAATGTACGTAACGAAATATTCCAATTTTGAGATTCATGCATTCTAGACTTTACACAGTCTCAACAGACCAAAAGTCTAACATTTATCTCTCTCAAGATTCAATACCATGATTCCCAACTTATATCATATTCCTCAAATAAATAGAACTTTTAAGAAAAGTTATTGACACTTATGTGCTCCATCGAATCCACACATAATCATTACTTAGGTTTGAATCAATTACGAAAAATTTGGCATATCTATGTCAAACTTTAAAATCAATAAATCAAGCCTTATATTTCTTATTGTTTTTCACGAGACAAAAGGCTTTTAAATCCTCTTATCTATACGAATTTCTCATCGTTTATACGAATTAAATATGCTTATAGATCCAAATATTATACGAATTTCTCATAAGCATTCTACTTATAAACTCATTCCATATAATTATCATTCTCTTATAACTATTAATACTTTCCTTCTACATAATTATTGTACTCATATAACTATTGATATTTTCATTCTATGGCCTTTCCATGTTACATCCTTTTAGACTGTATAAATCAATGTGAAGGTTCATTTTGATGATGACAATAAAAATTCAGCTTCAAAACCATCTCAAAAATATTTTTTTTAAAGTGGTGCTACACTCCCTAGGTTAACCGAACCTAGGCTCTGATACCAAAAATTCTGTAACGCCCCTATGTGGGGGTTAACAGTTTTTAATGAGATAAAATAAAAATAAATAATAAAAGTAAAACCTTAAAAATAAAATTTGCCCGGGACTTAAATGAAAACTCTCAACTCAAAAATAAAAATATAAACGATAAATAAACCACAGTTTTAATGTAGCACCTTAAATTTAATAATATAAACTGTTGTCATCATCATTTTAACCCTCAACACATTGTAATACAGTCACAGAAAGTAACAATTGATGCTTACATTATCATGAAGAACATTCTCAACAATTGAAGCAGTCCCAATGTAATATAGCTACATCACTTCCTCAACTATATTTCTCGTAGCCACCTCACACTTAGTGAGTCCTGAAAAGATATAAACATAAGGGTATGAGCAACACTATGCTCAGTAGAGAAAGCCATTACCCACCTTTAGGTTTTTATCATTACCACATTAAAATCTGCATGGTTAGTAAGTCACATCATATTTCAGATTATGAGGTTTATTATGATCACATCTTATGGATACCGTAGTTAATCATTACCAAGTGTCATAATTACACATTTATACAAATATTACCAATCATCATTGTTCCTAGGTATCCATGTTAAATTGAGTATCACTCAACTCATCGAGACCCAAATGGGCGCACTTGATCACCCTATAAACATTCCAAGGGTGTTCCGGTGAGGGGACATCAAGCCCCGAGTCCTCACCAAATCGATTCCTGTACAGTGTGTTCTGGGACTTTCAACCCAAGGAAGCGTCATCGCCTTCCCCCTACTTTACCTTTTAGGGTATTCATGCCCAAGGACGTAACCGTCGCCCTTTTCATGTCTCACAATTTCTCTATATTAAATCATTATTAATAGAGTTAATTTTCCTAACCATGCTTCTCAATTTATAACATGTGTCAATTCATTATGTTCCTCGCCGTACAATACAAGACGAGTCCATGTCATAGTTTCATATGTGATACACATATAATATCAGTTCAACATAGATATATATATTGCGGCAAAACAATCAATTTTAATTCTATAAAAACCTCACAAAAGATGAGTAATAGAATCCCTACCTTTTAAGCTTATCAACAGTCTCTTAATCCTGGAATCAATTAACGTTAGCTCCATACTCCCTTGATCCTAAGGCGTGCATAAGGACAATTAAAACTAAAGCACAACATACAACTACATTCATAAAATTTATTTTAATTTAATCTTAGAATTTCAAGAAATAACCACTGCCCATAGAGGTATTATAAAGTTTAACAATATAAATTTTCTGTCTAGGGCATATACACTTAGACTTCATACATATGCTCCAAAATAGCAACAAACGTATACTTAGGTTTAAGAACGCAAATTTGAATAATCCTTTAGTATAAAAGAAAATTTATAAATGAAAGACTAAATTTGTTCATAAGATTCTAACCTCGGATTATGGTTAGTTGGAAGCTTGAAATGGCTTCAAAACAGGTTCCTTTACTTCGGTATGACTGAAATTCTTGCTCAAATGGAGGTGATGGTGGCTGATTTTTATGGCTGCCTTGAAGAAGTTCTCTAAGTATTTTGCTTCAGCAAAGAAATGAGAAGAAGAGTGTGGGAACCGTGGAAGAGAAAGGAAGAAAAGATGAAGTCTTTGAAGAGAAGTGATGGAAACAATTATAGAGGAGACATGTTGAAGCATGTCACGGAGGAAATAAAGAAAATGAGGGTCAAGAGTAGTTGGAAAAGATATCCTTATGTCTCATCTAAAGACTTTAACACACATAATGCCAATATGACATTTTTGAGATTTATTAGAAGTTCTAAGGCTTTTTAGTAATCATACTAAATAAATATAGGAGAATTTTAGAAAACTTAAAAATAGATAAAAATAAATATTATAAAATAAATTTAAATGAAGCAATTTTTTTTTATACATTAAAAATTAATTTAATTACCTCAATACCCGTTATTACCCGTTAGGAGAATAACAGGTGTCACAGATGCATTACGTTAGAGTTTGTGATTATCGACTTTAGCCTGTAACACCCCCTTACGGACGTCATAGATGTCGTTACTTTCATCATTGTTATCATTATTTTTAAGATAAACTATTTAAAATTAAACACAATTTGATAAACATATCCCAAGATCCATGCATACAAATTTTTTTTTAATTTAAAAAAAATATGTTCCAAATATTTCAAATCTTTTTTTTTTATAGTTGATCAATGCCAAATTAACAAGACCATAATTCAAATAAAATTTCAAAACAAACTTTAAAATCTGTTTAAACAGTTTGGTAGTTCAAACTTCTGTAAAATCAAAATAAATGTAAAACAAGTCTTTTTACTTAATAGTGCGAAAATTTAAGCATTCAAAGAAATAAAAACATAGTTTAAATTTTTTCTTTCTTTCTTAGCGTTCTTACGTTTCCAATCTATCATTTTTAGTCCACACGTCCGTCTTCACCCTCCACCTATTCTATGGTCCTTTTACCTTTATCTACAACATGATCATAAACTAAGTAAGCAAAAGCTTAGTAAGTACATTTTTTTTTTATCTCACAACATAAAACATTTTATGAACACTTTTATGAAACATCATAATCATAATCATCATTAACATAATAGTGCACTCGGCACAGTTTCATATAGAACATATCTTTCATTATCATTATCATATTAAAAACTTCATTCATTTTATCTTTGGGGGCCCAAGTGTTGCACCATAAACATCATCATTATAGGCGCGCCGTCATGAGAAGAGAGGGGTAGCTAATCTCAAACCAAACATGACAAGTACAACCTTCGGGACATCATAAACATAAACGTAAACATAGAGTGTGCAACACTTAATTAAATGATACATATATATAGATATATTTTTAACATACCTTGTTATTAAAACATTCGCTAAACTTTCTTGTTGCAACAAGAGTTTTCATAAGAAAAACCATATGTAAAAACAAACTTAAGAATCATCATAAAACATGTTCTCAAAACCTTTTCATAAACTTTTATCATATTGCAGGTGAGAATGTATTTACTTGTCTTGCTTGCTTACTAAACCTTAACTTGGGTAACGTTGTTGTGGTTCTCGGAGTGCTTGCCTTTTGGAGTGTTCATGTCAAATATTCATATTAACCATAAGTCACTAGCAATACTACTAACAATATATAAATATCTCATACTATCATTAAACATCACCTTATCACGTAATAATATCAAAAAGCACAAAATCACAATTTTATGAATCTAGGGCATAATTCCTAAAAGTAGGCAGAATGACCTTTATTCACTTAAAAATTTGTAATAATTTCATCTTAACTCCAAATTAGTCAAAACTAGTAGCATTAGAAATTAGACTCAAAAACAAAGAATTTGATATATCACACTCATATTTTGACAATAATTTGCATGAAAAAAAAGTCCTTGAAATTCAATCTAAATTTCAAGTCTGTGTAAAACTGTACAGCTTTTAGGGTTAATTTTGAAAGATCATAACTATTTAAAGAAAACTCTTATTCAAGCGATTCAAAAGCCAAACGAAAGCTTGAGACGTCTAGTATTTGAGAAAAATACAAGAAAAATATAAACAGGGCAAAACATAATAAAAAATTACTGAAACACGACGGCTGTCAGATGTTTATATGAAAAGCAGACTTAAGGCATAAAAAAAATTCAATACCAATTAATAAGCCAATAAAACCTCAATTAAAATTCTAAACACATAATTAACATGATATCAATTGATAATAAACATATACCTATAAAGATCTACATAATAAAATATGAAAATATATGATATCTCTAATCTAGGGTTTAATGAGAAGTTAATCAAAACAACTAAATCATCAACTCTTTTCAATCACCAATTGACATAAAATAAATACAATAAAAGAATATTTGTGATGATAATAATAATTCTAATACTAACACAATACATAAAAACTATAACATATAAAAAAATTAGCTTCAAAAAAGTTTTCAACAATTCAAAACATGCATTACACTTCAAAGACCAAACAAACTCTAATTACCTAAAGCAGTGAGCAACACACGATCACAAAATTCCAATAATTAAAATAAATTATTTTAACCCTATAATTTTTATGAGAATTTAATAACATATATATACAGCACCACAAAAATTCCTATTAGCAAATAAATTTGTTTAGCCATACAAATAGGTCACAAAAACAAGAAGTATCGAATTCACTGAATAGATAGCCATAAAAACCTATCTCAAAGAAAATTAAAGAACTCATAAAATATTCATCAAATAACCATAAAATCTTCCAGATCATAACTAACATATGCATGAATATCTTTGTAAAATTTTGTTCAAATCAAAGGTCGTTTGCCCCTTAAACATGGGCTATACTTTTGTGCAAAATATCGATCAGCAACAGTTTGGTCATTAGTGGTAGATAATGAAAATTTAACATCTCAGCATAGAAAATTTCAAATAATGTGAAATTTTGAGAAATATCACATAACACATATATAAACATCATACTAAAATTTCAGAACAAACGGAAATTTGTAGACAAATTTATGAGTGTCGGATTACAAAGGAAACAAAATTTCAACAATAGTCTAGAATAAGTTTCTTACCTCCAAAACGATTATTCTCAATTTTCTTGAATTTATCTAAGCCAAAACCCAATATTTCATTCAATTATTTGCAGAAAAATAAAGGGAGAGAAGGGAAGAAAAAGTGGAGAAGAAAGAGAGAGTGTCTAAGAAAATTTTAGAGAGAGAGAATTTTCTTTGGCTATAAATTTAGAGAATAAAGGCTTTGGTAGCTTAGAGGTATATTTATAGGTTTATGAGGGAGAAGGGATTAAATAAGTGTAGAAAACCTTAATCCTAATATAATTCAACTTTTCTTTTTTTTTTTTTGTTTCTTTTTCTCTTTCTTTTTTTTTTTTTCACGGCAGGTTGTCGTTTCCTTCTTAAACATAAGTTATCTTAATATATATATAATATAATATAATTTTATAATATAAACATATTATATTATAAACGTTAAGGGTTTATATAATATAATATATTATACATATATTAAAATATAATATAATATAATTAAGAATATATAATTATTTATACAGGACAATAATATTTACTTTATGACCCAAAAATATTAATACGCATGTAATTATCATGGTATCATTAATATTATAAGAAAATATGTAACAACATTCATGCCATCATCAAGAATTTAACTTTAGGGCATACATAGCTCTAGGACATTATAAACATTATAAATTTAGGGCAAATTAAAACCCAAAAAATATAAATAAATACTTTAAGCTTATTATCACTTTTGACATGAACATCCCGAACGCATCGATCCCACATGGCCGTCACCTGCGACATTACTAAATAAAATATTAATTTACTTAACATAAATAATAATAGCACTAAAATATCACATTCTAACGTTAAATTAACATAAGTGTCCATAGAATAAAATGACAGGCGTTACAGTTGTCACTATCTTGTAATCTTTTTTGAGTTTAGTAATTTTCTTCTCCTTTACTTGTGGTTTTTTTTTTCGCCTTAAGTTTTCAAATAAAATCTGTATATGTTCTTTTTTTTTTATTACTATCGCATTATTTTCATTACAATATATATATTAACATAAATATTCTTCAGGAACAACAAAAACATTTATATAAATATAAATATTCTTCAAAAACGACAAAAACTTTTACATATTTTCCAAATAAAAAAAACTACGAGCAGTACTAGAAAACGACGAAAGCTCAAAACACAGACATATCATCGTCAATGACGTCAACAAAAACAACAAAAAACCATAACCAGAAAACGATAATAGCAAAAAAATTGTTCTAATCTAAAACAAACCACAAACAATTTAAAACAACATTAATAGAGTGTTTAGGATGGTGGTTAGAACTATTGGTTATAATGATTTTTATTGTAGCATATGAGAGTTTTACACTGTAATAATTTTTTTACTGTAGCATATGAGAGTTTTACACGATTCATATCTAATATAATGGTTAAGACTGTCTCTTGTTAAATAGGTTACAAGAAAGAAAAAAGGATTGAAGAGTAGGATATAACCCAGAAATATATAGATCAAAGAAATAAATAATATATTAGTCCACGTCTTATTCATCTCACTCTTTTTTTTTAAAGGATCTAGAAAAATATGCGAAATAATTTGAAACTAGTTATTGTTTATGCTTATTTCATATTAATATTCAATAAAATAAACATGCAAATATTAAGTTTTGTCCAAGAGTATTTATCCATGATTGGATTCAATTTTCATGCCTCAGTGCGCTCTCCGAGGGGAAACGCGAAGTCATGTGTACATTGATATACTTGTTTAGAACCTGGTGAAGGTCTTGGAAAGCCAATATTAAAACGTTATGTTTTGAAAATCAATACAATTTATGAAAATTACTTTTAAGTATGGCTCAATGTGAGTCAAACTCTCAGAGTATGATTGGGGTAGAGGGACTTATAACCAACTAGGCTATCCTCACTTATCACTCAAATTTATTGATAAAATTGATTTTTTGTTGATAATATATTTTAAGGAATTTTGATTTTCTGTCGATATTATACTTTTAGGAATTTTCATAAACATTATTTTACTTTTTATAACTATCACGTTTATTCAAAATCTTATCAAGTCACTAAAAACTTATTCCAATAAATAAGAGAGACGGAGAACAAGAGATTGAAAGAGTTTTATGATTTGTCTATTTGAATTATTTGACAAAAAATGTTTAAACAAATCACACTAATTATTTTTAAGAAATAATATAAGTAGTAATGTGACAAAATTTTTTGAGTCTCTTATAAATAAATATATTTTTTAAAAGTGTGGTATAGCATTAAATTCTATCTAATATAATTTTGTTAAGCAGTGGTACTAAAATTTTGTTGTACGTCTGTTTTTTTTAGAATTTGTATGAAATAAAATTTTTTTAACATTAATGAAAGTGATTAGCATGATTAATTAATATGTTAATAAATAACATTTTTTTAAAATTGTTTTTAAAAGTTTTAGTATTGTAGTTTTTCAATTTTATTATAGATTCAATCAACCCCAATTTAGAAAACCCCCAACCTTAACCCCAAATTAGAAAAACCTCTTTCCTCCCTCTCCCTCTCTCCCAAAGACGAGAGCACTACTCCTCAGGCAATAGTGACAACACCAGCAACGGGTGCTACTTTGGCAATGGCTTCTCAGTTCACTTCGACAATAGCTTTGCTCATTGCATGACTTCTGCGACGACTCTACTCCTTTTTAGAGTGCGACTTCGGTGACAATGCTTGCTCCTTACACGACTACGACAACGGCGTCTGCTCCTCACATGACTCCAGTGATGATGGGTGCAATTGCGACATTAGAAGACAGATGATAGGTGACGACGGTGATACCATCGATGGACTGCTGGAGATAGGGAAAGGAACCTTGCAAGGTATTTTCGGGTTTTTGAAAATTTTGTTGTGAAATATGCTATCAATTTCTGTTATTAATTTTTATTCCTATCCTTTCCCTTCTCCTCCTCCTCCTTTTTTATTTTTCCTTTTTTTTGGTTTATAGAAAATTTGTTGTATGACGAGCCCTAAAGTGGGATTATTGGCCCAAACGAACAAAGGGCCAAGCCCGGTCCAAACGTTGCGTGAAAAAACTTGGGGGGCCATATAAACACCAACACTTCAATCAATCGCGCCGCGCTAAAACCCTCAAAAGCCTAACCTCATACTTCCCAACCGTCTTCTTCACAACGCACACTTCGCTTTTCCACGTTCTTCTTCTTCGGATGCTTCTCTCCCCTCTCTCCTCTCACTTCTCCGCCGCCACAGCACCCCGAATCAGAGTGATTTCCGGCGATTATCGTTAGGCCCTTTCAGACATGTTCGAAATTTACAGAAACAGCTCGATCGATTGGGAGCCGTCTCCTGTAGTAGCCCTAGCTACCAGCGTCGACGACTCTCAGGTCGCCGCTGCTCGCCAGGATGGATCCGTCGAGATTTGGCTCGTCTCTCCCGGTTCCGTTGGCTGGCACTGTCAGCTGGTACCACCGACGACCCAAAATTCTTTTGCGTTTTGTCGCTAGCTATTAGCTTGATGAGAAAAAAAACCGAAACTTTTGCTAATGATTTTTGGGTTGTTTGTGTGTGTTTTGTTTGTTTTTTTGGTTGGTTTAGACCATTCATGGGGACCCCAATTCGACAGTCTCGTCGCTTGCGTGGTGTCGGGCTGGTTCGAAGGGATTGCCTTGTGGCCGGCTTTTATCGTGTAGCATTGACGGCTCAGTTTCCGAGTGGGACATTTTCCACTTGAAGCAAAAGGTTCATTTTCTTCTATGAATTCTTATTTTATTGTTTTAGATTGTATGTTTATGGTTCAAATTGATTGGAAGTTTAAACTATTGTTTGACTTGATTTATTTGCTTTTTCAGAATCTGTTAGAAACACTTGGAGTTTCAATCTGGCAAATGGCCGTGGAACCCTATAATCATCAATACACAGAGCCCAAGCCCCGGATGGGAAACGGGCATTTAAGTAATAATTTGAATGGCGGCAGTCATGGTGAAACTAGTGAAAGTGAAGACGATTCTGATTCTGATTCCGACGAGTTTCGCGGGGAGTCGGTGAACGATAGTCAGCGGGTGGCATTAGCTTGTGACGATGGATGTGTGAGAATATACACTGTGGTTGAAGATGATTTTGTGTACACCAAATCGTTGCCTAGGGTCAGAGGTGAGATATCTGTAATCTTTGGTTTCAGGCTTGCTTTAAGTTTTAGTTCTTAGTTTCTTTGTTTATTGACTTGGTAATGTTGTTGTCTTCAGGACGTACTTTGAGTGTGACGTGGAGTCCTGACGCAAAAATGATATTTTCTGGGAGCAGTGATGGGTAAGTATGAATTTCGAGACCGAAAATTTTGCCATAGCTTTTCTATGTATGGTTAGTAAAGTTCATATATATATATATAGCTTGAGATAACTAACACTAGTCAATGCAATGAAGACAAGCTGTGTTACAAACATTTTGAGCCAGAATATATACATTGACTAGTGTTAGTGTTCTCAAGCTTGTATTGACAGTATCTATTTTCTACTTCTTTTTTCCCTAGGTTAATAAGATGCTGGAATCCTCTTTTGGGTAATGAAATCTATCGGATTACAGTTGGATTAGGAGGTTTGGGTAGCGGATCCGAGCTTTGTGTATGGTCTTTACTTTCTCTAAGGTATCTATCTAGCTACATATTTTTTTGGTAATCATGGTCAGCTTTATATTGCTTATGATATGATGGGTTTTATGTTCATGCCAGGTCGGGGACACTTGTAAGTGCAGATAGTACTGGTAGTGTTCAATTTTGGGACAGTAAGCATGGAACTCTTCTGCAGGGGCATTCTTATCACAAAGGTGATGCCAATGCTCTGGCAGCTGCTCCTGGACACAACAGGGTGTTTTCTGCTGGTTCAGATGGTCAGGTATAATTAGTTGGAAAAAAGTGCATGTTCAAGTTCAACCATTAGTCCACGTTTGTCAATTATTTCATGGTTGAAAGTTGGTCAATAAATTAGTTGTCAGGAGACGAACTTCAACAGTTTTGATCATCGCATTGAAAGCCATAATTTGTACTAATTTATAATTTCTTTTTGAAATTGTTACCTATATTTTCAAATTCACCAAGAAAACAGTAATGGCATCCAAGAATTTTAATTATCTGGGTTGTCTAATGCATATAACTTCTGGACTGATGATGACCCTAGGATTGTAAAAGTCTGCTGTTGTCAAAGTTATATTGTTTATCGTTCCATCACTTTAGGGCATGCTTACTTGTCATGAATGGTAAAGGAAAGTGAAGGAATGTTTCTCTTTCCCGCTAATTCATGTGTTTACTTGCAAATTGAGGCATGCTAATTTGGCGAGGCTCACATGATGTAGGGAATGAGAAAAGGAGAAGGCATTCCTAAGTTACTTAATGGTATTGTTTTCCTCTCACTTGGAATAAACCACAGTAATAACCTTACTAAATTTTGACTGGTTATTTTTTGCATAAGGACATATTAGTACCAAAGCTAATAGGATTTCTATTCATAGAGTTGATCACTTTTTTCAATTCCATTTGCTAATACGTAAAAAAACACTGGAAAGGTTCCACTTTCTTCTCTTTCATTGCCGACACCTTCCCTTTTCAATTACATTTCATTATAAGTCAGTAAACATGCTCTTAATTCATTGACTTGTATTAGTCATGAAGTTTGATCACAAACTGAAATTTGAAGCCAAGCTTTGTGTTAAAAGTTAGCACAAACTTACTTTTTTATAATTAGTTTGCTTGTGAGGTTGTTTCCTCACTGTTTCGTAAATTGAGTCCAGGTCAATTGGTGTTTCGGGCGTGTGAGTTGTTTCAACGTATTGAGTCCTGGGTTTAACTCTTGGGGGATAACATTTTTTTTTTCTTTTTCATTACAATTTCAGTCTCTTTCTCTCTCCTTTTTTTTTTGGGTGTATTCTTACCTTTATACCACTCTTGTATTAATGTCAATCTACCTGCTTTTACTTGTAGGTTATTCTTTATAAGCTATCTAGCGAAACAACACAATCCACCAATGGTGAATCTTCTAACGTAGTGAAGAAATGGATTTATGTTGATCGTGTAAGAAAACATACTCATGATGTCAGGGCTTTGACAGTGGCTGTGCCTATTGTCCGGGAAGGTTGTCCACAATTTAATGATTTGTTTACTTTTTCTTGTTCTTTTTTTTTTCCTGGTCACAAATACTGTCTTTTATATCCTTCTATCACACTGGATCTATATATTTTATTGTCCGTCTATTTACTGGTTTCTGACATCTTAAATTGCATTATTATAATTGCAGATCCCTTGCCAGATCAAAAGGTGAAACGAATTCGTAGTAAGAAGAAGCCTATTGAGTTGAATTATCATAAATGGGCGCATTCAGGTGTTCCCATGCTTATTTCTGCTGGTGATGACACAAAGCTCTATGCTTACTCAGCCAAGGAATTCACAGCGTTTGCTCCACATGATATCTGCCCTGCACCTCAGAGAGTACCTATTCAGCTGGTGCTGAATGCTGTATTCAATCAATCGCTTTTACTTCTCGTTCAAGCTTCTTGTTGGTTGGATATCTTGTGTGTTCGGACAAAGAATGGTGCATGTCCTTTCTCAGCTTCTGGCCCTGGCCCTTCTGGCGGCATAGTGGCTACTGATCTGCTGTGTCGAGTTAAGAGTAAGGCATCCCGGAGAATTATTTGCAGCACCATTTCTAATTCAGGAATGGTTTTTGCTTATTCTGACCATGCGAAACCCATCCTATACGAGTTAAATCGTAAAGGTGCCAAAAACACTTGGACTGTTGATAAAAGACAACTTCCTTCAAAACTACCCTATGCCCATTCCATGGTTTTTAGTTTTGATTCTTCTCGGTTGATGATAGCTGGGAACGATAGAAGGATTTATGTAAGCTGTATTTTTTATTCTGATGTTTTGTCTGCCTTGTTTATTTGATCCATCTTTTTGTTGTAAATAATTGGACCTCAGAAGACCTGATATATTGACCATGGATTCATCTATTTTCCTACAGGTTGTGGATGTGGTCAGCTCAGATACAATACATGTGTTCAACCCTTGCAAGGAGTTGCATGATGAGGAACTACCAGCTAGTGAGCCTCCAATCACAAAAATGTTTACCAGTTCTGATGGGCAGTGGTTAGCTACCATCAACTGCTTTGGAGATGTATACATTTTCAACCTGGAGACATGGAGGTATGGAGTTTTTCCCATCATCCGTGTGTTGATGATAACATTGTGTTAGGTTGAGGGGACGTATTTTGTGTCTCAAGACTCTGTGCTTTTGGTCCAGTGTGAATTTTTGAAGTAACAAAAATCTCAACAATATTTGTGTCATTTTTCCCTTGTGAAACAGACAGCACTGGTTTATCTCAAGGTTGGATGGTGCCTCCATTACAGCCGGGGGGTTTTCGCCACGGAATAACAACGTGCTTATAGTCACCACCTCTTCGAATCAGGTCTATGCATTGGATGTGGAGGACAAGAAGTTGGGGGATTGGTCAAGGCGACACACCGATGTTCTGCCTAGGAGATTCCAAGAATTTCCTGGAGAAGTCATTGGTCTTTCTTTTCCCCCCTCATCAAGCTCCTTATCATCCGTTATTGTTTACAGTGCCAGGTGCTCCTCTTTCCTTGGTTAAATGTGCAATTTCATTGGAGGCTAGTTATGAGCTCGTAACGTTTGAAGTTCCCAGCAGGATAGGCAATAAACCCTGGAAAACAAAAGGCATCTAGGAGGGTTTAGGTAGTAATTGCAGATACACGTACGTGATAGCTGGAAAGCTATTTCTAGAACATGGATCAATTATCATAACATACCTTTAGCGTCGCTAAACATTTCTGGTTAGATCCAAGGGATCACTGGTAAAGCTCAGTGGGTTATGTTTTCAGACAAAGGCATTCTGGGCCTACTTCTGACATTATGCTGTTTTATTTTGTTTATGTTTGTTTTAAGTCTAGACTGAGAGTCACATACTTCTAAGATAATTCTATATCCCAGCATTTGTTTGACAAAATTTAGCTTCAGATTTAATTGTCTGACATTTTTTTTTGTATGCTTTAGTGCGCTTTGCTGGATTGACTTCGGGATGCCAGTCGATCAAGAGGATGAAAGTTGCTTGATGAATGGTGAGGATGCAGCGGTGAGGAATTTAGAAGGTGCTCATGTTAGCAGGAAGCTGAAACGTAAATTACAAGACTATCAAACTAAAATAATTGGCAGAAAGAATTTTGAGTTTGTTAATAACGGCAAAGCGCCCATTTTATTTGTCGGATACCTTTCCAAAAATTCTATTTTGATCATGGAAAAACCGTGGAAGGAAGTTATTAAAACGTTCGAAGCCCCACCAGTAGACAGACATATTTTTGGGACGTGACTGTTGGACGATGAAATGGCATTTTTCAGCCTTAGAGGAAGATACAGAATCTGTCGATCAATCTTCTGTACTGGTGGACGTCACACTTGCTACAGCGTCTTGGGGTTCTGAAGCAGTTGTGCACTGTAATGTATCACAATTTTCCTGTTAACCAATATCAGAAAAAAATTTTGCTGTTAACGTGTTAAAAAATAGCTTACTTTTTTTTTTTTTTTTGGTCTTCCATGATTCTTTTTTGGGTTAGTTTCCATGCTTGTTTGTATACATCAGTTGATTATTTTCTTAGTAAAATTTTGTCCTTTTGCATTTAAACAAAACTCCTGTCGATAAACTTCTATAAGAATCCCAGGTTTTAATTATTATTATTATTATTATTATTATTTTAGGATTCTAGTTCTACAACGCTGTAATCGGAGTAAAAGAAATAAAATTGGAACTTAATTTACCACTATCATTTTACCTTTTAACTCTAAGGTGTTTAAACTCTAAGGTGTTTAGAAGGGCGGTGGAATAGTTGATATAGTATGATAGCTGATATCATTAAAATAATTATTATGTCATTAAAAATATTTTTAAGATATTTTAAATATTGTGTTAAAGTTTAATTTTATTACAATAATTTGGATATGTATTATAAATTTTTTCTTAAAAAGCAAAGCATTTTGTATGATAACACAACGAATGAAAATGATTCTAAATATTTATTTGGTTAAAATTTTGTGAAAAATAAAAATGAATCTTTTTTAAAAGAGCCAAAATTTCTTCAGCTTTGAAAACAAAAAAAAAAAGTGTTTTTAAAATTTTCTCCACTCTCAACCAAGCTTGTCTCACACTCCCTCAATCTAGACCCAAAGACCGGCGACGCCAGAGACCCGTCCTCGCCGGAGCAGCCCACCCCAATTCATTGCTAGAGCAACCCAGCCTAGCATATCCTGCCGCTGTGGTCATAGGAGTAGTCCCTGATCGCTATGATCGTCACTTGAGTTCGCCCAACCTCTATCCACCGTCAAATCTTGTCATTACCCAGCCATTGAAGTTCGTTGGAGCGTGATGACCAGTGGCTTGCTCATCTGCCGCACGATCTCTTCGTTGCCCAACCACTGCATGTAGTTGGAAGGCGATCTTAACTATTGACGTTTGGGCCTGATCTCCACTGTTGGGGCTTGGTCGTCGGGGGCTGTCGGTGGTGGGGCTAGGGCTGTCCACGGTAGCCTGTCAGGGGGTAGTTGGGCATTGGAGGGTGGGAGGCTGAGCAGAGGAAGAGGATCTAATCCTCTAGATTTTTCATTCCAATTAATGTTATTAATTAGTATTATTAAAATTAAATTTGGTTTTGTTGATATTAACAATTTTTTATTAAAAAATGTTTTGTTTTTAAAAACATACCACCTTATACAATCAAACATAATTTTAAAAACTATTTCAGCCTGTTTTTTAAAACATTTTCAATTTTAGATTTTTTCAAAAGCACCAATTAAAGTAAAAATACTACCAAACAGCTTCATAGTATTCTAAAAAATTATAAAAAAAAAAAATAAACTCCTGGAAAGAAAGTCAATATACAAGATATATGAGAATAACCAATCTAAACTCATTACAATAATGAACATTTTTTTTTCCCCTTTAAACTACGGCCAATTGTCAACTCCATATAGTGAACATGTAATTCCCTTAAAAATTGAGCGCAGCTGAGGACTTAAAAATTTGAGAAACAGTGGCTTGGTCATTAATCTTCAGTAGCGTTATTTCATCTGCTTGAACGACAGGATGAGAATGCCCATTTTTCTCAACACATGTTAGCTTTCGACGATTTTTTTGGCAGCAACATTTGAACTCTTTCGCAATGAGACGCAACAATTGAGAACTTCCGTTCAGAAAAATCCTAAATTCTCAGCACCGCAAAAAATAAACAGAAACTCACATGGATCTTAAATTTCAAAGTGTCTCAATCGCCACTTGATGAACATTGAATACGACGAAAAATACATGTTACCTTTTTTTTTTTTTTTTTTCTTTTGGATCTTTATCTTCCATTCCTTCACCATCACTCTATTCCCTAAAGAATACGCAAATTGCATATGGAATAGATATATATATAATTTTCAACGTGTGGTTTGGTGTCTGGTTGTTCGTACCAGCCCTGAATTTTGCCTGCTGAGTGACAAGCAAAACGCATCTTAACTTTGACATTCGCTTCATGTCTATCTGATAAAAAGGTCTTCAATTCTCCCTTTAACCATTCCATATTATTGGTACTATGATAATAATATTATTATCATTATTATCATAGAGTAGTGCAAGAAAAGAGGACTGGACATGCCAGACAAAGAGGGTGGACTTGTCCTTTTCCTAAAATCTAGGTCCTATGAGAGCCCCCTTATTCAATAAAAAAGATTTTTTAAGACACCAGATTCATAGAAAATCCAATAAAATTTTGATAATTATCGCACCCAGTTTCACGTATGGATCGCATTCTTTGTGGGTTGCTTTCAAGGAGGTGGTAGGGTGCTGTTTTTGGTCCTTTTGGTTGAAAAACTGTAGCTCTAATTTTTTTTTTTGTTCCATCAGAGAGAAAAAAAAAAGAAAAAAGAATAAAATTGTTCTTTTTTGAGCATTGGATTGGCTTTACAAAGCCAAAATTTCACCCACCTCATTGTTGTAAGCTAGGCTGGCAGTAGTTGAAGAAGAAGGAAAAAAAAAAAAAAAAAAAGGTGGGTCACTTGTTGCCTCCCTTGGCATAGGTATGCTTTGATTATGGCCTTCCTTTCCCTTTCCACTCATTCTCTCTCTCTCTCTCTCTCTCTTCTTTGTAGTTGGTGTATATTGCAGAGATCCTATTTTTCTGAAAGCAAAAGATTTTATTTTATTTTATTTTTCTAAATTGCCCTTTATTCGTTTTACTATCTATGTCCACTCGTTTGTTTTTTGTAGCATTCTCTAATATAATTGAAACAAAATGCATGTTCTTTTAGCACTATAATGAGCAGGACTAATACTACTCATGTCAATTAGTTTTTCTTTTCCTACAATATTGGGTTACTTAAAATGTTTCATTTTTTCCTTGATGGGCATTTTTTGTTGAACGAGATTAAGTCAATATTCTTCAAAAAGCAAGGATCACATCATATCTTAGGGAAGGTTATATATTGGGTTACATTGGGTGATAACAAGGTACCAAAGACCGGGAAATTTATTTATATTTTATGTTCATAGGTTGTTTCCCACTGCATTGACAAGAACAAATAAGAAGGATCGAAATTGAAAAAGAAGATAAAACAAAAAGAAAGTAAAGAAAGAAAAAAGAAGAAAAGAACAAGATCTATTTTCGATTTAAAGCGTAATTTACGGCTTTCACATTCTTTTCCATGTTCTTCTTCTATTTGCAGCAGCAGAAATTAGACGTTTTGACCATTTTAAAGTCAGTTCCTATTTCCTCCTTGGAAATCACCTGGATATAAAAAAGTTCATTAGAAAAAAAAATCAAATGTTTGTTTCCTTATATGAACTTCAGAACAAAGAAATAATATAAATAGAGCATTATACAGTGCTTGACCTGGCTTTTGTGAAGCTGAACTCTTGGCTATAGAGGACTGAATCACACCAAAATGATTATCCATTGCAGATTCTCCCTGCAAGTTATCAGAAGCATAATCATAAGAGACAATAGCCAAGAGATTTGAATGAGAAAATCAATTCATTCCAGAGAAGTAGAATGAATAGATACCTTAAAATGTGTTGCAGAAAAACCTTGGGAATAGTCCAATATGTTGTTCTCCATGGAATCTTCACTCCTTGATAAGGTGGACTTTTTCTGTAAAATTGGAACCAAAAACACATTAATATAAAAAATGAATAAAATGGTATGTGAATGCAGTAGTGTAAGTTAAATAAGAAAAAAAATAAAAATATATATATATATCTAATAATCTTGCCTTGGAGACAGGGGAGCTAGCTGTGTCATCTAGACATGAATGGTGTTCATTTTTACACTCTTCTTTCATCATCATCATCTTCTTCTTCTCTCTATCCTTCTTTGCTGAATTGTTATTGTTGTAAGCCCAATTAGAAGCTGAAAAAGAAGACCCGTTTTCGCAGTAGCAATCTTCATGGTAATGTGGAGGACCAGAAGAAGCATCAGATACCATGGACAAATCTTCCTCTTCTTCTTCTTCTTCTTTTTCATCATCAAGTTCTCGGACCCCTTTTCCTCCACATTCAGCAATACTATTATTGCTATTTTTGTTATCTCTCTGGAATTCACTTTCTGGGATATATGATTGGTCTAGGTAGAGAGTCCAACCAGATTCACACCCACTACTCAATTTTTTATTTTTTCTGGAATGAAACCCACTACTCAATTTTGATGCTGATATATTCATCTTCTTCTTTTTCCTCCTGAAAGGGTGTCTATATTAGTGTTATGATATTCTCTAGACTCTCAACTTTCTCTCTCTGTATATGACCTCTCTCTTTTTCATATAAATAAGGGGAAAAAAGAGGAGGGAGAATGAAAAAAAGGACCAAGCAAATCACATTCAAATCCTAGACTACATTTGTCCTTTTCCTACATCCTTTTGGCCTAATTATTTCATCGCTTTGTGAATGAATCAAAACTGCCAGTTGGCTTTATGTATTCCTGCGTGTAAGTGGGGGAGAGAGAGATAACAAGGACAACAGCAGCAGCAACAATCAGAGATTAAAATATAAAACTTAGGTATGTGTTTTCTTTTGTAACAATCTGATAATCGCATGATTAATAAAACTGATAGTGTTGAAAAGAAGAATTCTTACTGTAGATTTTGAAGTTTAAACTACATACTATAAACATGTAATAGCTTTATATCATAACATATTTTTGTTTTATACTATAGCACGTAAAAGCTGAACGCTGTGGCTCTCCCAAACACCTTATGATTTATGAATCAATATAATTTGTGATACACAGTGATTAATGTTTTTACAATGGTTGTCTCATTGTGGCTAGAGTTGGAGCAAGTGGACTTCTCTTTCCGTGAAGAATTGAAGTAATATCCAGCTCTTTGTCCTTCCAAGGTGCTGTCCTTTCAAAGATAGTGAATGTCATGGTACGTGTGGCAAAATTTTTTTTATTTTTAAATTAAAGTTTTATTTTTAACATGGCCATAATTGAATATGGGTTGTACAAAAGCTGGCCGTCCCAATTAGCCTCCACAGCCTCGTATTTTTCTTCCAGTACACACAATAATCTGACAAATTTTATTTTTTATTTTTATTTTTTTTTGGTTTGGTTGTTAAAAGAGGGATTTCCAGGTCATGTGGCAAAGCCTTATAGTTAGGCCGAATTCACAAAGTTAAAAGATGGGATAAAGCTTTCATTTGTCTGTATTTGGCAAAACCATAATTGGTGAATAAACGAAGCTTATATAGGTAAAAATGGACAAAAATTGCCCACAATTGTCTAAGCAAATAATAAATAAAATAAAAGGAAATACTTCTCTTCTCTCCCTTTCTCTCTAAGTTAAAGTAAGCAAATTTTACCTTTAAAAGAATCTAATCTAATAGTAAGACATCCACATGTTTGTGCTCAACTCAGAATAGGACCTCCACAGTTTAAATATTTATTTACAAGAGGGTGGGGGACATTCCTTAAAGAGTTAGGCATATGTTTCTTCTTTCATTTTATGCAACAACTTCTGGAAGTTTAACATGACAGTTACCCAATAATGACAAAAACTTTCATTCAATCAGTAAATAATTATTACAATCTAAAATCTAAATTGATTGACCTCCTAACAACTGGAGATTTTATATATGAGGATTTTATTTTGAAAAATGTACACTTTATCAAAGTAAGTGACACTATAAATTATTAAAATCTTTGGCGCTAATTTCACCTGTAGTAATTGAATAAAAACAAATAATTACAATATTTTGATTGGATTGTCCTATTGGCTCATCAATTTTCACTTGTTGGAATCTTTACCATAAGTCTACACTCTACAGAATCAATTTGTTAGATTATTTATGCTGATCATGATCTAGTTGATGATGCACGTATGACGAAGCTACACATAGATGAGAATAAATAGCCGTTCTCATTAAACTTTTTTTAGTATATATAAAATTTTATAAAAATGTTACTTTGTCGTTTTAATATTATACTCTACTTCCTCCGAAATTACTTTTCATCTTTCTTAAAGTTTTATATCTTTTTTCATTTCGTTTTTAATGTTAAAATATACTTTGCCCTTCCTGATTAATTTTTCTGGCTCCACTTGATTGGTAATAAGCAGATTGAAACTAAAAACTGTATTGCTCTTGCCATGCATAGTTGGATAAAGTTAGAATTATAAAAATTGAGTAGTCACCATTTTCTCACTTAAAATTGACTCTTTAGGCAGCTGTGGAGACTAGGTCTTCCTCAATTGTCTTTAGTGCGAGACCCTTTTGTGCTTGACAAGAAGTCCTCATGACTTTAAGATTTAAACCAAACCCACAACAGATTTTTTTTTTTAAGTTGTTGAAGTGGAGACTTAATTAATTATTAATTAATTATAAGTATCTCTCTTTATTATCATTATTATCTTGTGTTAAGCATTTTCATTCGTACAACTTACCATTTTATAAGTATTTTGTTACGCGACATCTTCAAAAGCCAACAATACTAATGAACAAAAGAAAACAAAGCAAAAAAAAACAAAAAGATATTATTCATCAATTTGCTAAATTTGCCTCGCGACAAAAAAACTTTTTCTCCATTTAAAATTAGAAAATCCTTTCCACTTGACCCGATATATCCTTTCCTGGGTCCCTCCTCATAGTGGCTTTCTTCTTATTGTTATCGTTTTCCATTATTTATATTTATTCTTCTTATTATTATCATTTTCCATTATTTATATTTGCTTTTTTCCATCAATAATAATCACCATCTTCTCCTGGAGTAAAATATTGTTCAGAACAAGAAATAGATCTCTCTTTATTTTCAAAAGTTTTCTGATATTTTTTTAGTTTTTCATAACCAGATAAACAACCCAAAATTATGTTATTGACTTCCTGAAATAATAATATCATAGTAATTGAACAAGAATATGAACTGTTTGAACTGTGTGGTACTAAAAATCAGAATTCATCACCAGAAGAATTAATTCATCTTTCCACTTTTTACTGCAGAGAAAATGGTCGTAAAAAACGACAACAAAGTTTGGTCCTGGACTTTTACTCTATGCGAAAAGCCATGGCCAAATATGAAATCAAATTAACTGATTACGACATAAAAAGCGTATAGTAAGCAGAGAGGGAGGGAGGGGGCCAGGAGGCTTTGGGCCCCCCTAGAATTTTTCTTTTTTTATTTTAATATAGTTTTTTTTTTCTTTTGTATATTTTTTTCTTTAACAACAACAACAATAATAATATAATAACAGCACAAGTCTAGTGTCCAATACAATAGGTAGCACACTGTCATATATTATCTATAAGTCTTATCACTTGTATCAAAGCTCAAATTTTTTAAGCTTCCTTTCTCTCTAAAATTCTCCCTTCTCTTTAAAATTCTCTCTCTCTAAAATTTGAAGCTTGCTCTTAATTTTTCAAATCTTCTCTATTATTTCTTCTCATAAACTCGAATCTCAACCACAATCTCATCCATTTACGTTCTTTCTTTCTTTCTTTATTTCTTTGTTTCTTGTTTTTCATAGATCCAAATTATATAACCTGAGAAAATACTTCCCATCACTATCCTAGAAGGTTCTCAAGTAGAAATACAAGTCTAGAGTTACTCGACCGTAGATTCTCATGCGTTTTGAAATTCTTGGTGATATAAGGATGTTGATGAAAGGAAAAATTCGTCCGAGTGACTTCAATTAGAGGTCTAGATATGGGTACAAGTTGTAGTGTGATGAGAAGAATATCTCGTGCCATCAAGTCTAGATGTAACAAATGTTGGCGATAGATTTGAAAGGGTAAGTATCGTTCACCTGGAATTGTGTCCTTGAATAGGGAGGCTAAAATCTATATCTACAAAATGGCCTTTCTAAAAAGAATTTGGATGATCTCCATACTTTTCTTCAGAAATATCCGAATAGATATTCCAAGGTGTTATTTCTAATCTTTGAAGCTTGCTCTTAATTTTTCAAATCTTCTCTATTATTTCTTCTCATAAACTCGAATCTCAACCACAATCTCATCCATTTACGTTCTTTCTTTCTTTCTTTCTTTCTTTGTATCTTGTTTTTCATAGATCCAAATTATATAACCTGAGAAAATACTTCCTATCACTATCCTAGAAGGTTCTCAAGTAGAAATACAAGTCTAAAGTTACTCGACTGTAGATTCTCATGCGTTTTGAAATCCTTGGTGATGTAAGGATGCTGATGAAAGGAAAAATTCATCCGAGTGACTTCAATTAGAGGTCTAGATATGGGTACAAGTTGTAGTGTGATGAGAAGAATATCTCGTGCCATCAAGTCTAGATGTAACAAATGTTGGCGATAGATTTGGAAGGGTAAGTATCGTTCACCTGGAATTGTGTCCTTGAATAGGGAGGCTAAAATCTATATGTACAAAATGGCATTTCTAAAAAGAATTTGGATGATCTCCATACTTTTCTTCAAAAATATCCGAATAGATATTCCAAGGTGTTATTTCTAATCTTTGGCCCAAATTCTATACAGAAAGACAACGCCTAAGGAATCTAGCATTTAAAGACCCTGTTTGTTAGTTTGTAAGAAAATTAGATGGAGAGTAAATTCTTAATCCATGGAGATCGTTTGAGTGTTTCTGCAAGTGTTTGGTTGTTTTTAGATTGTCAAGGTATGTATTAAAGAATATATGTTTTTATTTTATTGTTATAGTAGTTGTTAAATATCTGTATTTGTTTTATTTAAAAAATGTTATCTTGCCATATGCATCACATGTTTATTTCTGTTGTTAGTTTGAAATTTTTAGATCCTAAATGATTTTTTAGATTCGTGTTGTTTTTATCAAAAGGTTTGTAGTATGTCATGTGTCTTTTACTGACTTTCTAGATTCGTGTTGTTTTTATCAAAAGGTTTACAATATGTCTATGTCTTTTACTTTTCTAGATTCGTGTTTATTTTGTCAAAAAGTGTACAGTTAAATGTGTCGGGTTTTGTTTGTTTGTTTGTAAATTGTCAAAATTTGTATATTTAGAGCCTCGTTTGTCAAAAATCGATCTGATTGCTTGTTTATTTTTCAAAATCTAAATTGATTTGATCTTAATTTTTCTAACATGTACATCAGCTACCTATCATAAGTCCCTAGTCCCTTTGCATTTCCATCTTCTTTAAGATCTCATTCGGGACTCATAGTTTAAGTAGAGCGGACTTAAGACAAAAACCTAAAAACAATGAATAGTAAAAAAAAAGCCAGTCTGTTTTAGAAATCAAACATATCTTCCTCCCATTTATCTAGGAAAATCGAAACCATCCATGTTTTTTATGGTTCCAGTCTTGGTAAAGGTAGAGTCTACTTAAAAGTTGCAAAACACTTAGTACAAGTCTTGGCACGTAGGAAGATTAACCTGATTGATAGGGGAGGTAACTTAAGGTTAATGGAGAATGTAGCAACAGCAGCACATTCTAGAGGTAGCCATGTCGTAGGGAATTATACCTCATCTTCTAGCTGAGGGAAACCTCTATGGAACCATAGGTAAGAAAGAGAGAGTTTTAAACATCTCTAAGTTGAAGACATGATCCATAACTCTGATGCTTTTATTGCATTACCTAGTGGTTTAGATACACCTGAAGAGTTATTCGTAGTTGCTAGTAGGAATTTGTTAGGCATTCACTCTAGACCAGTAAGTCTTTTGAATGTAAATGGTTTTTATGACGATCTTTTAAAGTTTTTAGATTATACTGTAGAACAAAACTTCATTGTAGAGTCGAAGAGATAAATCTATGTTATTGCTTCAAAAGCTGAAGACCTGCTTGACAAAATACAAGTTATTCATCCAAGTCTGACACTACAACGTCCTAGCTTGATTGGAATAAAAAAAAGCAAGAAGCGACCATTGAATTTAAACCTCCACCTGTAATCCTTTGGTTTTACCCACATCATGTTCGTCTGTATTTTTGTGTCCTGAATAACTACTCTCCTCCGTATCTTATATTTTTTGTGACATGTTGTTATTAAGACCTTCAGATTCATTGAATCATCGCTAATGAATTGGTCCTATGTACATCAAAATGGGGTTATATAATTTGAACCTCCTTTTATTGTCCTTTTTACATGTAAATTTTCTTCTTCCACTGTACTTTTCCTTCTATCCCATGAGGTTTTTCCATGTGTACTTAAAAATGTTTTAAGTCAATTTTTTCCACTAGTTACAAGATCAATATCTTTGGTGCTCTTTTTTTTTTTTTAATTATCATTAACGCAAAGCTAACTTATCCGTTTACAGTACGGGCGATATAGGCTTGGCCTGCAATTATTGAGCTTGCTATATATGATGGTCCCCCTATAACTATGGAAGAAAGGTAAAACGTTACTACTAGCTAGTACTATAACTATAGGTATATATACAGTACCATTTTGTGATTGTAATATTGTAGACAGTAGACACCACCAATCAACATTTCTAACCATTTTTTAAACTTCACAATTCCAGTGTTCTTATTATTTAATTTTATTATCCTTATGAACGTTTAACAACGTAGTTTAAGAGTCTGAATTAAAATTGATTTTAAATTTAAATTTTACAAGAAAAAACACAACCAATATTTTGTGGTTTAAACCAGTTGTCGAAACATCCAATTAACTTCTTTTTTTTTTTTTGGGTAACTTTAATATCCTCGAAACGAACATTTCACTTTCATGGCTCGGACCAAGTATCCAACATCTCATGTGTCTGAGAGTCAAACGGCCCCTCTCCTTTATGGCTTTTGTCGTTCCGAAGAAAATCCAGAATGCTATCAAAAGAATCATTGGCAATATGCCTTTATTACGGTGGGTCTCTTTGACCACGACCATTTTGCTTCTGATACGACACGTATCAGTCCCTGTCAACAATAATATTAAGCGGCTTCATTAATTAATCTGGTGGAAGAGAGGAGCATGATTTCTTGATTAATACTCAAATTTGTTGTTAGAAAATAAGGAAAAATAGGCAATAAAACAGAGAGATATACATGAAAAATCCTAAAAGAAAAAACCATAGGCAAATGTAAAAACAAATCCGCTATCTCAAAAAATTGATACAAAAGAGTATTTAAAAATATACATATAAGCCTAAGAAACCCTAATAGATCCATGCCGTACTGCCTCCACACCTCCAAACGTGATCAGTAATGATAGCGGAAAGATCGGGTATTTTTCACCACAAAACACCACATCGCAAACTTTTAGGCCGGACCAAAACGAAATTCGGATCACCGTCCTCTAACATCTATAACTCCATAACTAATCTCGGGATTTCAATGTTTTCATGAAGCCAGCATCCACGTAGAGTTGCCAATAGAGGAATGCAAAGTTCAAAAACCATGTGCAATCATAAAAGAAAAACCCAAAACAAAATATGAAATCATTTGGGGTGCTCTCAGAATTCAAAAATTTGAGCCCCACGCACGAGAGAGTATCTAATAATTTCACGAATTCCATAATACAAGAACCTTGTTATAAGGGCATGCCCTTAAACTTATACCAATAGATATGTGTGTGTGTGTAATATGTATATGACGCTTTACATGTCAGCATGCAAGACAAAGAAAATTATCAGAGTTATGTGCGCATGGAAAAAGCTGGGAAAGCTATCCACGGTTTTGATATGCTGACAAACGCCAATGATCCCACATTGTGTCTTTCGCTAAATTTGTTGGTTTATTTAAATTTTTTTTTCATTTTGTATTTTTGGGTTGTCAGAGAATTGGGGTCTGCTTGTTTAGCTGTTGTTAGGATTGACAATTTATATTTTTGGATTTTGGATGGCTCAGTTTTTTGTAAGAGACGTTATGACTGACAAAAACCAGCTAAAAATTTGGACCATAATTAAAATCAATAAAAAATTAAGTGAGGACAAACATGTTATGTGAAAGTTTTATTTGATCATGAGAGCAAATGTCAAGCTTCTCAAAAATTGGATTCTGACAAGATCATCATGTGTCAGAGAAGGAGATATGAACAGAATCAACCACATCAACCTGATGATCAACAACCACGTGGTCAGAAGAGAAGACTAGAGACCACATAACTCTTTGTACTAATTTGAGTTAAATTCAAACAGATCCAAAGAAGTCCTCTACTGTATAACCCCGTTTTCGGATGTTCTCCAGCTAATTCAAATCCTCGGCGAACAGTTTTGGTGTGGGCCAGCACATGACAGAAAATCTCTCAAAACGTGAAAAGTGCAAGTGACTTGGGAGCGTTTTACCTGATCGTTGTTTCGTAAATTATTCACTCGTATCACTTTTATGTCTTAATTAACTTATATGGTGAGTGATATATGATATATTTAGTTCAAACTTTTAATTTCAACTTATTTCTCCATTGACCTTTATTTCTCAGTAAAATCAGACTACGTGGAAATAAAAAAGCAATTTTTATGTATTTTTTGTCTCTTGGCCTTGTTTAATAGAAGGGCAAAATGGATGGAGAGTAGAGGTGGGAGGATTTATATATCAAAAAGTGTGGAGTCAAATTTAATGCCTTTTAGTGTACCACCTCACCCAAAGGAGAGAGCCAAATCATTCACGAGATGAAATGTCGCGTAGCCGTGCAAGAAAAGCACACGGCCACGCGTGTCGGCGAGCTGGCATTTTGTGTTTTTAGGAGGTTTGTTGCCCATTATTTGTAAGCTTATAAATCCATAGGTTGAGTTATTTTCTTTGTAGTATGTGAAATTTGGAATTTGAGTGAGAGAGAGACTTGAGAAAAATCTAGAAAGAGCATGTGTTATTTTCTCTTGTAAACTTATTCATGACTATAGTGAATTATTCTGTAACGGCTGAAAGTGGTTATAACTCTCACATCGAAGATGAACTACTATAAATTTTGTGTATTCTTATTTATGTTTTGTTTGCATATTTTTCATTCTCGATAGAATTAAAACTTCTAATTCGCAACATTTTGATGGACTCTGAGATTTATGATTGTTTGGTAAGAAAGATTAGAGGAAGATATGGATTAACTGAGGGATTTAAAACCACAGGAGTCAAATTTAATTCTTCCAAAGTTCGTAGGCTTGGAGGGAGTTTATACCAAACACAATAAGAGAAAGGCCCGCATTTCCTTCCATTCTTCTCAACCAGGTGTAATACATTTCCTTTATATTTTCTTCTCTCTTACCAAACAAGTATGTTGGCTTTTCCCATGTCCCACGATCTACTTGCTAGTGTTTTTGACGTAAATGCTGTAGCAGAAAAAAAAAAAAAAAAAAAGAATGGAAACCTTAAAATTTTCAAGACCAAACTAGTTAGCCAAGTAAAAAGAGATGATAAATACAGATAATATAGAAGTATGCAACAGTCAAGAAAAAACTAGTTTCTGAAAAATAATGCACGAAATGTCTCAGAAACATTACAGAAACTAACTTCATTTTTTCATCACAAACTCAAGTTTCAACTCTTAACAGCCTTGCAATGTTAGTTGGCTTATAACATTCATAACAATTTGAACTCATAAAAGCGCAAGCAAATGAATCGCATAATACCTCATGCCATTGACGACTACTTTGCAAATTCGGCCCAACACCGATGATGTTTTCAACATTGTGTTTGGGTTTCTGAGCACTAACAAAACCCTCACTTGATGGTGTAGTAATTTTTCTTTTCAGTTTTTGTATGCCCAAGAACCCAAAAACCAAATACTGCCTCTTATAACTGTGACCGTCACATGGTTGCAAGGCAGTTTTTGTGCCTGAAAACAGCACACGTGTCTCGTGCAGTTGATGGCGGTTATTGTTCATCTTGAGTGTTCCATGTGGGCCAATTATATGAGATCCTTGGACGTTCAAGGATCTAACATTCTCTCACTTGGCCCATACATTCTATCAACTATTACAATGAGAAACAAAATACATGAATCATGGTGATAGGTCCTCTAAATGACGAGTATTATCTTCCATGTATTACAATATATCTTGTCTCTCAAGATTTGCCTATGCAACTTAATTAACAAACCCTATGTTTATTCTAGGTTCAAACTTTAGTGATATTTCTCATAAATAAATTTGTGCACGTAACTGAAGATGAAATGAGAAAATATCATAAATATAGAGTTTCATTACAAAAGTACAACCAAATTACATAAGGGAACCAAGTCCCATTCTGTCCACATGATCCCTAAATTTGACTAGTGGCATGTCTTTAGTCAAGGGATCGACAATCATCAATTCAGTGCTAATGTGCTCGATGACCACTACTTTATCCTTAATACGCTCCCTTATGGCTAGATACTTAATGTCGATGTGTTTGCTTTGACTACCACTCTTGTTATTTTTAGCCCTAAAAACAGCAGCTGAATTATCACAAAATATTCTCAATGGCCTAGAGATAGAATCCACAATCCTACTTAATGTCGATGTGTTTGCTTCGACTACCGCTCTTGTTGTTTTTAGCCATAAAAACAGGATCTGAATTGTCATAAAATATTCTCAATGACCTAGAGATAGAATCCACAATCCTAAGCCCAGAAACGAAACTCTTGATCCATACACCATGTGAGGTAGCCTCAAAACAAGATACGAACTCGACTTCCATTGTAGAAGTAGCAGTCAAGGTTTGCTTAGCACTCGTCCATGAAACAGCTCCACCAACTAGCATGAAAATGTATCTAAAAGTTGATTTTCGTAAATCAATGCAGCCAGCAAAGTCAGAGTCAAAGTAGCCAATGACCTCTAAGTTGTCAGTCATTCTATATATAAGCATATAGTCTTTGGTTCCTTATAGGTACCTCATCACCTTTTTTGCAGCCTTTCAGTTGTCTGATCCTAGATTACTCTGATATCTGCCCAACATTCATATAGCGAATGCAATGTCAGGTCTTGTGCAAACCTGAGCATATATAAGGCTTCCAACAGCTGAAGCATATGGAATGTTGCGCACCTATTCTCTTTCAATGTCATTTTTCAGACACTGATTCAAATTAAACCTATCACCTTTCACAATGGGAGCTATACTTGGTGAACAATCTTTCATCCAAATCTCTCCAAAACTTTGTTGATATATGTCTCTGGAGATAGATCCAAAATACCTTTATATCTGTCTCTATGTATCTTAATGCCTATAACGAAGGATGCATCACCCATATCCTTTATATCAAGGTTTTTAGAGAGAAATTGTTTCACCTCATGTAGCATACCCTTGTCATTGGTTGCAAGTTGAATGTCATCAACATATAGGACAAGGAAACAAATTTTACTCCTACTGACCTTGTGGTATATGCATTGATCCATGATGTTTTCTACAAATCCAAATGAAGAGATGATGTCATGGAATTTTAAATACCACTGACGAGAGGCTTGCTTCAACCTATATATGGATTTCTTAAGCTTACACACCAATTGCTCACCATTACTAGAGGAGAATCCTTCTGGTTGTTTCATATAAACCTTTTCCTCTAGATCACCATTGGGAAATGCTGTTTTCACATCCATTTGTTGCAGCTCTAAGTCAAAATGAGCAACGAGTGCCAAGATGATGCGGAGATAATCTTTCTTGGATGCAGGAGAAAAGGTCTCCTTATAGTCGATTCCTTCCTTTTGAGTGAATACTTTAGCGACGAGTCTTGCCTTATATCTTTCGATGTTGTCTAATAAGTCTTTCTTCGTTTTATAAACCCATTTACACCCTATGGCTTTTGCACCATCAAGCAACTCAACAAGATCCCAGACTCCATTAGATGCCATAGAATTCATCTCATCCTTCATAGCATCATACCAAAGTTTTGATTCTTGGCAACTCATGGCTTGTGAAAACAATTTAGGATCATTTTTGGCTCCAATATTGTAGTTCAATTCTTGTAGATACACAACATAATCACTAGAAATTGTGGATTTCCTCTCTCTAGTAGATCGTCTTAATGTTGATCCAACATTTTCCTGAGGAATCTATTGTTCAACTTGTTGCTCAACTATTTTCAGTGGTTCTTGAGCAACTGGACACTCTAGATTTATTATCAGCAGTTTGTGGAACTTCAACGATCGGTTGCATAACTCTCGGCTGAACTATAGGAGTGTTATGAACAATAATCAACCTATCACTTGATGTAGATGGTTGAGCGTCAGTATAATCTCTTTCAAAAACTATGTTCTGAAATTGATCGCTCCCACTAATCAAGTAATTTTCAAGAAACTTGGCATTCCTTGATTCCACAAATCTAGTGTTGTGAGTTGGACAGTAGAATCTATATCCTTTGGACCTCTCAGCATATCCAACGAAATACCCGCTAATGGTCATCATATCTAGCTTCTTTTCTTATGGGTTATACACTCTTACTTCAAACGGACATCCCCAAACGTATATATGCCGCAAACTCGGTTTCCAACATTTCCATAACTCAAATGGTGTCTTTGGGACAGCCTTGGTCGGAACTCGATTTAATATATATACAACCATCTTAAGAGCTTCAGTCCAAAAGGACTTAGGAGGATTGGAGCTATTCTGCATACTCTGTACCATGTCCATCAATATTAGGTTTCTTTTCTCTACCATACCATTCTAATCTGGGGAACCAGGCATGGTGTATTGGGCAACTATCCCATGCTCTTGAAGAAACTTCGCAAATGGACCTTGAGCTTGTCCATCCTTAGTGTATCTACCGTAGTATTCTCCACCTCTATCTGTCCTCATGATCTTAATTTGGTTTTCACATTATTTCTCTACTTCAGCCTTAAAAACCTGAAAGGCGTCCAATGCTTCGTCCTTTGTATGAAGCAAGTAGAGATACATGTATCGCGAGTAATCATCTATGAAAGAGATGAAGTATTTCAGACCATATGAGTCCATGTCTGGACTACAAATATTTGAATGTATGATCTCTAATATTTTTGAACTCCTCTTGGAACATTTCTTAGACTTGTTGGTTAGTTTCCCCTTAATATAATCCACACAAGTATCGAAGTCAGTAAAATCCAAAGTACTGAGCACTCTGTCGTTTACTAACCTTTTGATTTTCTTAATGAAGATATGTCCCAATCTTCGATGCCACAATATAGAGGAATCCTCACTTATAACACAATGTTTAGTGCCAGATTAAACATGCATAGCAGTATAAGATGGTTATTTTTGCAAATTAATTGAGAAAAGACCATCAAACCAAATATCATTCCTAACAAGATCATATTTATAAAATAAAGTGAAGGATTTTTCTAAAAAAGTAAAGGAATCTCCTAAAGGTGCAAGTATTGATAAATAAATTAGGTTCCTAGAAAAGTTTGGAACATAAAATGTCTTATCCAATTCTAAAGTAAAACTACTGCTTAAAACTAAAGTGCATGTTCCAATAGCCTCCACATGTGAACGCATCTTGTTTCCTGAAAAGATGCTTAACTCACTTCTCACTGGCTTCCTTAGGTTTCGCATACCCTGCAAGGTATTCGCAATATGGATTGTAGATCTAGAATCAATCCATCATGTGTTATAAACAACATCAACCAATTAGATTCAAAACAAATAAATGAGACTGGATTACCTTTCATCTCAAACCAATTCTGAAACTTCCTCCAATACTTTTTCATGTGCCCCTTCTTTTTACAAAAGAAACACTTGGATTCTTTCTTAATGGCAGCTTTGGGAGGTATTTTACCTTTCCCCTTATCCTTGGCTTAATTCTGGTCCTGATTTTGATTCTTTCCCTTGGTTGTTGTCAGTGCAATTTCACCTATTTCTATTATTAGCCGCCCTTCTTCTTGAGTACATATGGTCAGTAGTTCATTGATTGACCATTTATCTTTATGTGTGTTGTAAGAAATTTCACCCATATGGCTTTGAAAGGGTGTTCAAAATGAAGTGCACCAGAAAAGACTCAAACATATCGACTTCAAGGTTCTTAAGTTGAGCCGCTATGTCCCTCATCTCCATGATGTGCTCACGCACACCTCTCACACTAGTGAGCCTTAAGGACGAAAATCTCATGATTAGAGTGCTGGCAAGTGCCTTATCTAAAGTTTTAAACTACTCATTAATGGCCTTCAGTATTGCCCGGACATTGTCATATTGTTCGACAAAACCACGTATGCCAGCAGAGATCTTGGTCTTTATGAACATGACGCTAAGGCGATTAGATCGCTCCTAGCTTTCATAAAGAGTAATCTTATCCTGAGTGCTGGTTGTAGTAATTACATGCTCGTCTTTCCTTATAACATAATCAATGTCTATCCACCCCAAGTGAAGGAGAATTCTCTCATTCCAGACCTTATAGTTATCCCCTTTCAGCTCAAGGATATCACATCGAACATCAGAGAAATTCACAGGTTATATGACTGTATAATTAAAACAAACATACTTATGATCCAAAATATTGAGACTAATAGACAAAAATCATGCTTTACCAATATAAATCATGCATAAAATCATGAATCAAGTGACATAAAACTTGCCTGTGGGCTAAAGTTCTAATTCAATTAGATTCATTTTACTGTATGATAAAACTATCATATTATTTTCCCTTTTTCTAATTTCTGTGGATAAATTAGAAAATATAATCTGATATTTTATCCCAATCAGTTATACTAATATAATAAAAATTCCTGTAGGATAAAGTTTATTATATTAAGTATAACTAATTACAATAAATGTCCTTTAACTAAATGTGATCCTTGACTAATTACTATATGATTTTGCATAATTAGAGGTGTTGTGGCTAAGCTCTAACTATTCAAAATCATATGGATCACTAAGACATTTGATTTTGTTCATCAAAATTATTCATGTAAAATTGCATATTCCATTGGCAATATAAATAATTGTGAACAAAATCTAAATTTGTGCTTAACTTAACTTAATAATATGCATAATAAAACACAGATTATACAAATAACAATAAATTACCACATTAATTATGCATAACATATTTCCCAATAAAACATTCATCAATATAGAACTAATATCTAAATAACATGCATAATTAATTCCATAATTTATGCATTAAAATATATTTCTAAAATTATTCCACAATGACAACAACAAAATTTTGCACATAAAATAAATATTTAGCACATAATGAACAAATTAATTTCCCATGAAATAATTGCCTTTTTTTTTTTTTTTTACTCTCTGGCGCCCATGAAACGACATGTCGTTTTTACCGTGTAGGGGGCACCCCTTCCCTAGACCAAATGACGTGTCGTTTTCTTGTCTGAAATGGCAAAATGACCTATCGTTTGGGTCATCTTTTTCCTCCAACCGAGTCGTCTCACCCAGTTTCAACCCGAACGAAAATCCAACGATTTCCAACGATTCCAACGTCGCATTCAGTCGTTTTAAATCGCAAAATGCTCATAAATCAATAATTTGATGATTTGTGAATTTAAAACACATAATCAATGAAGAATTTATATTGATCAAAAAATGCTTCTCACGGCCAAAACTTTGAAACTTCACAGATCATCAATGGTGGCCAAATTTAATGGTTCTCATCACAGAACATTAAGAAAACAATAAACTAAGAGTTTTCTTGCATCAAGGATCAAAAATTCTAGAGGAAAATTAAAATTCATGTCACGGCCATGTATGTCGTGAATTTTTTTTTTTTTCAAAATTAAACACATCAAGGCAGAGGTTTTAAAGGCTCTAATGCCAAATGTTAGTTGGCTTAAAACATTCAGAACAATTTGAACTCATAAAAGCAGAAGCAAATGAATTGCATAATACCTCCTGCCATTGACGACTGCTCTGCAAATTCGGCCCAACACCGACGATGTTTTCAACACTATGTTTGGGTTTCTGAGCACTAACAAAATCCTTACTTGATGGTGTAGTACTTTTTCTTTTCGGTTTTTGTATGCCCAGGGACCCAAAAACCAAATACTGCCTGTGACACCCGTTATTCTCCTAAGGGGTATTGAGGTAATTAAATTAATTTTTAATGTATAAAAAAAAATTGCTTCATTTAAATTTATTTTATAATATTTATTTTTATCTATTTTTAAGTTTTCTAAAATTCTCCTATATTTATTTAGTATGATTACTAAAAAGCCTTAGAACTTCTAATAAATCTCAAAAATGTCATATTGGCATTATATGTGTTAAAGTCTTTAGATGAGACATAAGGATATCTTTTCCAACTACTCTTGACCCTCATTTTCTTTATTTCCTCCGTGACATGCTTTAACATGTCTCCTCTATAATTGTTTCTATCACTTCTCTTCAAAGACTTCATCTTTTCTTCCTTTCTCTTCCACGGTTCCCACACTCTTCTTCTCATTTCTTTGCTGAAGCAAAATACTTAGAGAACTTCTTCAAGGCAGCCATAAAAATCAGCCACCATCACCTCCATTTGAGCAAGAATTTCAGTCATACCGAAGTAAAGGAACCTGTTTTGAAGCCATTTCAAGCTTCCAACTAACCATAATCCGAGGTTAGAATCTTATGAACAAATTTAGTCTTTCATTTATAAATTTTCTTTTATACTAAAGGATTATTCAAATTTGCGTTCTTAAACCTAAGTATATGTTTGTTGCTATTTTGGAGCATATGTATGAAGTCTAAGTGTATATGCCCTAGACAGAAAATTTATATTGTTAAACTTTGTAATACCTCTATGGGCAGTGGTTATTTCTTGAAATTCTAAGATTAAATTAAAATGAATTTTATGAATTGGTTTGCATATTTGAAAAGTAGCATCCTAGGCTTTCTAACGAGCTATCATAAACCTAAATCGGAGTTGTATTTTATTTTCTAAGAATTATTCAATTTTTGTATTGGAAACTAGTAAATCTGCCAGTTTGTTATGGTATACCAACTACTAACCTGAACCAAGAACCCATCTTTGCTCACCACCTAATTCTTTAATGTCTTGCAACCTTTCCAATATTATCCTAAGTGATTGATGAATCTTATTAGGGACTAAAACATATAGATTACTTGTTCACATTTTATATTGTGTTAAGACAAAAATTGTTTACTGTGGTATTCAAAAGAGATTTATATAAAAGCTTTAATGGCATACTAGTAAGATAGGTTTACACATGATTTATTTATAAATGTAGTTGTATGTTGTGCTTTAGTTTTAATTGTCCTTATGCACGCCTTAGGATCAAGGGAGTATGGAGCTAACGTTAATTGATTCCAGGATTAAGAGACTGTTGATAAGCTTAAAAGGTAGGGATTCTATTACTCATCTTTTGTGAGGTTTTTATAGAATTAAAATTGATTGTTTTGCCGCAATATATATATATCTATGTTGAACTGATATTATATGTGTATCACATATGAAACTATGACATGGACTCGTCTTGTATTGTACGGCGAGAAAAATAATGAATTGACACATGTTATAAATTGAGAAGCATGGTTAGGAAAATTAACTCTATTAATAATGATTTAATATAGAGAAATTGTGAGACATGAAAAGGGCGACGGTTACGTCCTTGGGCATGAATACCCTAAAAGGTAAAGTAGGGGGAAGGCGATGACGCTTCCTTGGGTTGAAAGTCCCAAAACACACTGTACAGGAATCGACTTGGTGAGGACTCGGGGCTTGATGTCCCCTCACCGGAACACCCTTGGAATGTTTATAGGGTGATCAAGTGCGCCCATTTGGGTTTCGATGAGTTGAGTGATACTCAATTTAACATGGATACCTAGGAACAATGATGATTGGTAATATTTGTATAAATGTGTAATTATGACACTTGGTAATGATTAACTACGGTATCCATAAGATGTGATCATAATAAACCTTATAATCTGGAATATGATGTAACCTACTAATCATGCAGATTTTAATGTGGTAATGATAAAAACCTAAAGGTGAGTAATGGCTTTCTCTACTGAGCATAGTGTTGCTCATACCCTTATGTTTATATCTTTTCAGGACTCACTAAGTGTGAGGTGGCTACGAGAAATATAGTTGAGGAAGCGATGTAACTATATTACATTGGGACTGCTCAATTGTAAAGAATGTTCTTCATGATAATGTAAGCATCAATTGTTACTTTCTGTGACTGTATTACAATGTGTTGAGGGTTAAAATGATGATGACAACAGTTTATATTATTAAATTTAAGGTGCTACATTAAAACTGTGGTTTATTTGTCGTTTATATTTTTATTTTTGAGTTGAGAGTTTTCATTTAAGTCCCGGGCAAATTTTATTTTTAAGGTTTTACTTTTATTATTTATTTTTATTTTATCTCATTAAAAACTGTTAACCCCCATATAGGGGCGTTACAGAATTTTTGGTATCAGAGCCTAGGTTCGGTTAACCTAGGGAGTGTAGCACCACTTTAAAAAAAATATATTTTTGAGATGGTTTTGAAGCTGAATTTTCATTGTCATCATCAAAATAAACCTTCACATTGATTTATACAGTCTAGAAGGATGTAACATGGAAAGGCCATAAAATGAAAATACTAATGGTTATATGAGTACAATAATTACATAGAAGGAAAGTATTAATAGTTATGAGGGAATGATAATTATATGGAATGAGTTTATAAGTAGAATGCTTATGAGAGATTCGTATAATATTTGGATCTCTAAGCATATTTAATTCGTATAAACGATGAGAAATTCGTATAGATACGAGGATTTAAGAGCCTTTTGTCTCTTGAAAAACAATAAGAAATATAAGGCTTGATTTATTGATTTTAAAGTTTGACATAGATATGCCAAATTTTTCGTAATTGATTCAAACCTAAGTAATGATTATGTGTGGATTCGATGGAGCACATAAGTGTCAATGTCTTTTCTTAAAAGTTCTATATATTTGAGGAATATGATATAAGTTGAGAATCATGGTATTGAATCTTGAGAGAGATAAATGTTAGACTTTTGGTCTGTTGAGACTGTGTAAAGTCTAGAATGCATGAATCTCAAAATTGGAATATTTCGTTACATACATTGTATTTAAGTGTATCAGTGAATCTTTTGGTTACCTAAGGTTTTGTTATATGAGGAAATTATATATTGTATAAGTAGAATTGTGGGGATTGTAGATGTTCTTAAGTAGTAACATCAAGTGTCTTTGTTCATTTATATGGTCTACGTTGAAAGACGTAAATCGTATTGATTTCAAGGTTAGTCACATTCTAAACCCTTGGTAGCAATGATGATGAATCCATTGATAGATGTTGAGTATTATCAATAACATATGGGTGTATGCATTGTTCAATAAGGTTTTGATTAAAACAAAATTATTCGAGTTGCTGGAAGATTATGTTGTTATGAAATGATTTTAAATATCATTCAGGAAGATCCTTGTTGTCGTTAAATTAGATTTGTTGTTCATAATTAACTTTATCTATAGTGGACTTTGAATTGGGTTTAAGATTTATACAAATTGGTTTTCAATTTTATGTTTGTTATTTAACTCGTTCCAAATGTGTTAAGGCCCGAAACAACCTGACCATTTTCAACTTAGAACATTTGGGCCTAGTTCAAATCTTAAATCAGTTTGATTCACACTGTCTCTCCCACGTGGTTTCTATACGTGTCATATACAGTGGTTTAATCATTGTTTACATATACGTTTACTGTGCATAGGAGCTTATTTCTCCGAGTTCACTTTTTCTCTCTTAATTTGTTATTTTCTCTCTAAATCGCAAATCCTCTTCTTTTTCATTAAAAATTCTTCTTTTTCTCTAAAAGAAGAAGGAATTCTAGGATTCTGCAATTTACTATCTTAATTTTTCCTTTCTATTTACTCTTCTTTCATCTCATCATGGACCCAAAGTACCAACACCTGAGAAAGTATTTCCCATCACTCTCCCAAAAGATTCTCAGAAAGAAATACAAGACTAGAATTACTCGGTTGTGGATTCTTATGCGTTTTGGTATCACTTGTGATGTGAGAATGTTGATAGAGGGGAAAATCCGTCCGAGTGACTTTAGTCAAGATGTCGGTTTACCAGGAACAGGTACCAGTCGTAGTGCAATGAAAAGAAGAGCTCGTGCCATCGTGGTCACTTGTAACAAATGTGGAAGACAAAATTGTAACGGTAAATGTACTTCACCTGGTTATATGTCTACGAATAGAGAGGATAAAATAAGGTTTTGTAGGGATGGACTTTCAAAGGAGAACTTGGATAGCATCCATCCTCCTCTCCATGGTCACCCTAGTGGATATGTTCAAGGAGCTATTTTTAAACTCTGGCCTAAATTTTATACAGAAAGACAACGCCTCAGGAATATGGTATTTCTAGATCCTGTTTGTCAAGCCATAAGAAAACTGGATGGGGAATAAGTCATCGCTCTATAAAGGTTATTTAGTCTTTACTTATTTGAAGCAGTTTTAGCTTATGTTCAACAGTTTGTGTTTTTCTTTTACTCAAAATATTTGCTTTTGTGTTTGAAATAATTGTGATTATTAGATTGATACAGTAAGTGTTAATATCTTATTTAATTTATGATTTTCTTAAATATATATATAATAAAATATATTATCTTATCAGACACGTCACATACGGTACAGTAATATGTTTGAATTTTGAAAAGCTTATCCAGATATTTCAAGATTTGTGTCTCAAATTTCAAAAGTTCTACAGTATTTGTCGTTTATATTAAATTTCTAGACTTGGTGTATATTTGTCAAAAAGTCTACAGTTGTGTCATGAGGGTCTTCTGTCAAATTGTTCTCAATTGTCAAAAGTTATACAATTAGAGTCTAATCTTTTTCAAAAAGTGAATCAGATTTTCTGTAAACTATCAATCACCTTATCTTACTTTCTTATCCGCACAAGATTTTGTTTAAATCTTTGGATTACTTTTTCATTACCTACTCGTCTATCTCTTTAGCCCTTTTTGTATATTTCTCATCTTTAAAAACTCATGTAGAACCCGAAGTCTAAGTGGAGCAGACATTAAGCAACCACTTCTATAAACCAAATATGTCTACCTCCCAGTCCACGAAGAAAATAAAGAATGTCTGTGTCTTTTGTGGTTCCAGCCTTGGAAAAGATAAAGCTTATTTAGAAGCTGCAAATCACTTAGGGCAAGTCCTAGCACACAAGAAGATTAACATAATCTATGGGGGTGGTAGTATAAAAATGATGGTAAATATGGCACTAGCAGCTAGGTCTAGTGACGCTACTGATGTAAGAATTTGGCCTCATATTCCAGTTGAAGGAAACCTTTGTAAGGAAGCCATAGGTAAGGGAGAAGGAGTCAGGAGTATCCCTAAAAATTTTAAAGACATAATCTATAATTCTGATGCTTTTATAGCATTACCTGGTGGTCTAGGTACTCTTGAGGAAATATTTATAGTTGCTTGTGGGCAATTGTTGGGCTTTTATTCCAAACCTTTGGGACTGCTGAACGTAAAGGGTTTTTATGACGGTCTTTTGAAATTTCTAGATTACGCTGTGGAAGAAAACATCACTACAGAATCGGAGAGACAAATCTTTGTCACTGCTTCAACAGCTGAGGAATTGATAGATAAAATGCAAATCATACATCCAGAATCCGACACTGCAACATCCAAGCTTGAATGGGAAAGGGAAAGCCGGGAGCGGCCAATTGATTTGAATCTCCATCTGTAATCTTTTTGTTTTATCTTTGGCATGTAGGCATGTGTGTCCGTATTTCGTGTGTTACGAATAACCGTTTGCCTTGTATTCTGTGTTTCTTGTGGTACGTTGTTGTTCAATCTTTTAGATTCATTGAGCCTAATGCCGGGATGGCTGGATACGGAGTACTTGATGCTCTCGAAACGCATCCTTCTTAAGGTCCGATCTTTTGTTTATCGATGTTTTTGTATCCTCTAAGCATGCATGATATGGATAGCTGGTATACGGAGTGCCTTGTACTCTCGAAACGTATCCGTATCATGTTTGTAATGTGTAATATTCTGTTAATATTATGTGGAAGTACCAAAGTCAGTTATGGGAATATTCCATATGAAATATGAGTATATTATTTGGGTTGAATGTTTGTGTCATGAGGATAGCTGTTTAATGAAAAATATGCTGGGTATGTTTGCAACTCTGAGATTCCGTTTAATATCTCTATGAGTAAGTTTAATGTATAGTTTTGAATAAAAGTGTTTGTGATATATATTTTATGATTATGTTTTAGTTTATTAGTTAAGGTATGAAATCAAATATATTTGACTTTTTCCTTACTCAAAAAGGAAAAGGAACTTAAAGATGAAGTATATAAAATTTCTCTGGCAATCTCCTTAAATGTGATTGTAAATCACAGTCCATGGACAATGAAGGACTGGAATCATGATATGGTCAATATGTAGGCCTGATCAGATTCTTAGACTATTATACGGTGTTATAAGTTGAAACTTGTCAGAAATACTCTCATTGAGGGATTTAGGAGTAAGATTTATTATGCAAGTAAATAAGTGGAGATACGATAACTTAAATTTGGAGGACAAACAACATTAACGGTTTAGACTCAGAATTGGAATCATAGTGGAATCATAATTTTTACTAGTATTGCTAGAATTGAAATTTCGAGGACGAAATTTCTTTAAGGGGGGTAGAGCTGTGACACCCGTTATTCTCCTAAGGGGTATTGAGGTAATTAAATTAATTTTTAATGTATAAAAAAAAATTGCTTCATTTAAATTTATTTTATAATATTTATTTTTTATCTATTTTTAAGTTTTCTAAAATTCTCCTATATTTATTTAGTATGATTACTAAAAAGCCTTAGAACTTCTAATAAATCTCAAAAATGTCATATTGGCATTATATGTGTTAAAGTCTTTAGATGAGACATAAGGATATCTTTTCCAACTACTCTTGACCCTCATTTTCTTTATTTCCTCCGTGACATGCTTTAACATGTCTCCTCTATAATTGTTTCTATCACTTCTCTTCAAAGACTTCATCTTTTCTTCCTTTCTCTTCCACGGTTCCCACACTCTTCTTCTCATTTCTTTGCTGAAGCAAAATACTTAGAGAACTTCTTCAAGGCAGCCATAAAAATCAGCCACCATCACCTCCATTTGAGCAAGAATTTCAGTCATACCGAAGTAAAGGAACCTGTTTTGAAGCCATTTCAAGCTTCCAACTAACCATAATCCGAGGTTAGAATCTTATGAACAAATTTAGTCTTTCATTTATAAATTTTCTTTTATACTAAAGGATTATTCAAATTTGCGTTCTTAAACCTAAGTATATGTTTGTTGCTATTTTGGAGCATATGTATGAAGTCTAAGTGTATATGCCCTAGACAGAAAATTTATATTGTTAAACTTTGTAATACCTCTATGGGCAGTGGTTATTTCTTGAAATTCTAAGATTAAATTAAAATGAATTTTATGAATTGGTTTGCATATTTGAAAAGTAGCATCCTAGGCTTTCTAACGAGCTATCATAAACCTAAATCGGAGTTGTATTTTATTTTCTAAGAATTATTCAATTTTTGTATTGGAAACTAGTAAATCTGCCAGTTTGTTATGGTATACCAACTACTAACCTGAACCAAGAACCCATCTTTGCTCACCACCTAATTCTTTAATGTCTTGCAACCTTTCCAATATTATCCTAAGTGATTGATGAATCTTATTAGGGACTAAAACATATAGATTACTTGTTCACATTTTATATTGTGTTAAGACAAAAATTGTTTACTGTGGTATTCAAAAGAGATTTATATAAAAGCTTTAATGGCATACTAGTAAGATAGGTTTACACATGATTTATTTATAAATGTAGTTGTATGTTGTGCTTTAGTTTTAATTGTCCTTATGCACGCCTTAGGATCAAGGGAGTATGGAGCTAACGTTAATTGATTCCAGGATTAAGAGACTGTTGATAAGCTTAAAAGGTAGGGATTCTATTACTCATCTTTTGTGAGGTTTTTATAGAATTAAAATTGATTGTTTTGCCGCAATATATATATATCTATGTTGAACTGATATTATATGTGTATCACATATGAAACTATGACATGGACTCGTCTTGTATTGTACGGCGAGTAAAATAATGAATTGACACATGTTATAAATTGAGAAGCATGGTTAGGAAAATTAACTCTATTAATAATGATTTAATATAGAGAAATTGTGAGACATGAAAAGGGCGACGGTTACGTCCTTGGGCATGAATACCCTAAAAGGTAAAGTAGGGGGAAGGCGATGACGCTTCCTTGGGTTGAAAGTCCCAAAACACACTGTACAGGAATCGACTTGGTGAGGACTCGGGGCTTGATGTCCCCTCACCGGAACACCCTTGGAATGTTTATAGGGTGATCAAGTGCGCCCATTTGGGTTTCGATGAGTTGAGTGATACTCAATTTAACATGGATACCTAGGAACAATGATGATTGGTAATATTTGTATAAATGTGTAATTATGACACTTGGTAATGATTAACTACGGTATCCATAAGATGTGATCATAATAAACCTCATAATCTGGAATATGATGTAACCTACTAATCATGCAGATTTTAATGTGGTAATGATAAAAACCTAAAGGTGAGTAATGGCTTTCTCTACTGAGCATAGTGTTGCTCATTCCCTTATGTTTATATCTTTTCAGGACTCACTAAGTGTGAGGTGGCTACGAGAAATATAGTTGAGGAAGCGATGTAACTATATTACATTGGGACTGCTCAATTGTAAAGAATGTTCTTCATGATAATGTAAGCATCAATTGTTACTTTCTGTGACTGTATTACAATGTGTTGAGGGTTAAAATGATGATGACAACAGTTTATATTATTAAATTTAAGGTGCTACATTAAAACTGTGGTTTATTTGTCGTTTATATTTTTATTTTTGAGTTGAGAGTTTTCATTTAAGTCCCGGGCAAATTTTATTTTTAAGGTTTTACTTTTATTATTTATTTTTATTTTATCTCATTAAAAACTGTTAACCCCCATATAGGGGCGTTACATTGCCTCTTATAACTGTGACCATCACACAGTTGCAAGGCAGTTTTTGTGCCTGAAAACAACACACATGTCTCGTGCAGTTGATGGCAGTTATTGTTCATCTTGAGTGTTCCACGTGGGCCAATTATATGAGATCCTTGGACATTCAAGGATCTAACATGCAAGTCCCTCCGTTGGAGGTAGACAAGCCCTGCGTGATAGTGCGTGTAATCTCCCGCCACAACCAAGACATGAAAAAGCTGATGACTGTGGCCAGCAATGTCAAATTTGCCAGGCCTCCATCGTTCTGGTATTCTAGTGGCGCAAACCGAAGCTCCCAAACCATAGAAAACCCCCATCGACACCTCATAGAGAGTAGTTTGGAGGGCCTCTTTCTGGTTCTTGTACAAGATCAGCGTGTGATCTATTGGTGCCACACCCAAAATTCCCATGCCAAGGAAGAGAAAGGCTCTAAACCTGCAAAACTCAGGCTTTTGGAAAAAAAAAAAAAAGGAGCAGAGAGAAAACAATGGTGGTGAGTGCTAGTAGCGATATCGAAGCCAAGTAGAGGCTGCAGAAGAAGGGGCTCCAAATGGAGTAATAGACAGGAGGGTAAAAGGACATGGAGATGAGTGCTGCGATGCCTGGATAATCAATTCGTAACATGATGTAAGAAAGGCGCTCCGAGTGGCAATAGAGGAGATGACATATGCTGCTTGCTAGCAAGCAGAACATACTTAAGAGGGCAAAGAATGGCAACCTTGAGATTGGGGAGAACGGCTACCATGTTGCAAAAACAAAATGGAGAGAAAAGACAACTCATTAGGCAAACGAACAAAAGGCATGGGGAAAAAGGTTCATTTGATATAGAAGAGAATTTTGTTTTGCAGGCATGTAGAACTTGTTGGCTATGGATGTGGATATTCTGGAGTTGATACGATCCATAACAGGTTCTTGGTTGAAGAATAAATCAATTTGCGTGGACTTGACAGAAATCTTTACAATAAAAGCACAAGGTAGAGTAAAAAATAAACTTCTAGAAGCAGAGTTCAATGTTACTAGGATAACGAATGCCTATAGGAAGTGCAGCCATGATTGTGTGAAAGTTCTGTTAGGAGTTGAAAGCCTAAATCCTACTATTAGATAGCAATAAGGAGTTAAAAAAACGAAAATAGGGGAAGAAAAGTTGCTACTGCAGAATATTGCTCTTGCCGGGTTGTTGCGAAAATAGTGCAATAGAAACAAAGAACAAAAACATACAAAGATTTAAATAGAGACGAAAGACGGGAAAAAATCATGGGCAGAGGAGAAGAAAATCACTAAATTTAAAATAGATTACAAGATAGAGACGATTAAGGAGGCTAATGATAATACCAAACCCTAACACAGTACATCATATATATATATATATATAGGCAAAAACAAAATCCTATGAGCCCAAAACATAAACTAATCGGCCCAAAATACAAAGTCTGTACCCTTTGCTACTACCACAAATCTCATGAAAAATCTCACATTTTTCTTTCATCACAATTGACACATCACGAGTTTTTTGGTTCAGGCCAAACTGAATTCGAGTCATCATACTCTAACACGGGTGCTAATTCTTCGGCAATAAATAGGACCACATAACCCAACAATTTCTATGCCAAATACGCGTCAATGGCTGGCAAATTTTTGGTAATAGAAGCTACGTATGATGGTTCTCTTCTGATCATATTACGTTTGAGGAAAAGGATGAAAGCTAGAAAATGATGCCGAGGACAAGACAAGGATTTACCAGAAGCACGACATTGTTGTTTGTCTGATTTGCTTGGGAAAATTGCTCAGGCAAACAACTGGTGACAAGATCAGCAAGGTTCCAACCAGAAAGTGAGGGCAAAGAAGTCTTGAAGTCGGCTTTTTTGTTTATGAAGATCGGACATGCTTGGCAGACAGTCCAAGACTTGTGCTGGGATTCTGTGGAGTTCATGGGCTCTTTTAACCAAGTCAGAAAGGCCTTGTAGAGAATCCAGATACATGATATTTGGAGCTTTTGTTGCAGTGTACGCCGTTAAAATGAGAAAACCCGATCAAATGCCTGAAAACAGAAATTCATTAGTATTGGAGAAGCACGAATAGTAATTAGATGCTCTCTTTTGAACAATGGACAAAAGTTACTATAGTGAACATCATGTTTCAAGCCAATCAAGGCTAGCTTACTTAGTGTTTAGCGGGTTTGTGAGTTGTTTTTAATGTATCAAGTCATCGGTTCAATTTTCAAGGTATAGTTAACAAAAAAATAAAATAAAATGTATCAAAGTCAGGCATAAGAGGAGGTAAACAATAGCATATAGCGAGTATTCAGAAATCTAGAAAAATAAGAAAGGTACAAGATGATAGTTGCTACATAAATGGAATAGAACGTTTACTTGTAATACACTAAATTGCCCAGGTATATTAAACAACCTCATTCAATAAACATAGATTCAGCTGAGGAAAATTTCTAATAGATTATACAATATATTTGAATTAAAATAATTAATTGTACTTAGAATTGCAATTCACACGCCAAGTATAATGTAAAAAACAACAAAACATTTTAACTTGTGTCCAGATGTTGAGTCTCATTATGAATGGAGAAAATGCAGAGAAAAGCCTGCTTCAAAGGCCATTCTGATCGGTAATAGCCAATAATGAACTCATTGTCCCTCAGATATTCTGGCAATGAATGATAGTCAACAAGCTGATACTTCACTTTCTTCCGAAGTCTCCTTCCTTTCCCTTCTTTTGAACACATATCACTTCCAATTTCACAGTCAAAATTGGTATCAAATTCTTCAGATGAAGTGACCCAATTCTCATAGCGATCACCACCTATCATCCCTACAACCCCCCACAAACAACGAAAAACAAAAAAATTGCACAATATGATTATCAATATCACTAAGTTTGCTGGTTATTAACAAAATTACTAGGATTACGTACTTTATATCATAGAAGTAGAACCACCTTCAATTCAAGAGCAAAACCCAAATGAGAATTGGAAGGGAAAGTGCTGGAGATGGATTGTGTGCTTAGCATAGAAAGTGAGAAAATTGGCCGGCGGTTTTTTTTTTTGGGTAATAAAGAGGTGGTGAAAGGAAGATGTTTGCTGGTCTGACAGTTCGATATAAACCATGTGATGTTTTGGACAACTAACACAAAAAGGAAAAAAAAAAAAAAAAAGCAATAAATTTGTCAAAAAAAATCTGAGAAAAAAGTAAAATCGTTTCTTGGCTGTCCCCTATGACAACAACGTGGACATCACTCTCTGAAACACATTTTTTGCCTGTTAATTACGCATTCAATCATGCTTAATTTGTAATTCAATGAAATCTCTCTTTCGCCAGTCTATTGTTGTGAATTGGATCTCAACTTTACGTAACAAAACTAACTAACATGAAAAGGAAACAAAACAGAAAGCTACAAAAAATGCAAATATACAAAAGAGCCAAGTGAGAAAACACAGAAGTGAAATATTTTTGTATTTGTTTTTCCCTTATTGAATAAATTTTAAGAAGACAGTGGGAAGAAATACTGCTAGCTTCGAAAAACAACTTGCAAAAGGTTCAAAGGGCTGGGAAAAAAGTGTCCAATCTGCATGGCAAGGCATAGAATTCATCATTCCTAACATCTGATCCGTACAAGCTGAACTTTTCCCACCAATGCAAACCGCTGTCTTTTCTCGTCGAATCGTTTTCTCGGGAAAGGGAGCAATCCAAGGCCAAAGCAACTAAGGCAGCCACCGTGGTGTGGGACATGAAGATTACTGTTACTACGTCGTTGAACTGAAATGATTCAACAAAAAATTGAAGCAAAATGTCACTGGCGAAATGAGAGTGGAGATATGAAAATGGAGTTAAAAAAAATAAAGGGTTGACTATGTTATGGTTGAGAAAAAGCTCACCCATCCAGAACGGGTGTGAACTTGTCCATGCTTGAATTGTGAGTGATAATATTCTCTGAAATATTGTGGTACTGAAATTCCCATGAAGAAAGAGAATCCCAGTATAAATTTAGTCCTGAAACTGTTCAAGTTGCAGAATTGGAGGAAGCCAAAACCAGCTGAAGCTGCATATGTGTTACAGATTACCTTCAATCATCCAAACAACTTGTACAGATACAAGGCATAAAAGAATGATAAAATATGCAGAAGGGTAGGGGTTGAGGACAGAGAAGTTCATACCAACATAGCCAAATAAGACACAGTACAAGGCTGCTACAACTGGCAGTGGAATTGAAGCGAATACTGCACCAAACTTTCCTGATCAAGAACACAAATTAGGCATGATGAGAATGCAATGCACGAGTTTGTGGCGAATAAAAGAAGTAAAACGACAAAAGAAATATTCTTTAGAGTACCAAATACAGAGAAGAAAATCATGAAGCCTGATGATATCTGGATGACTCTTCGGCTTCCGACTTTTGTCAATGCTAATAGGCCAGCATTTTCTCTGCACAGCGCATGAGGTAAAATGTTAACAAGCTACATTCAGTTAAAAATAATAGTTGGAACAACTTTCCCTGAATTGAACTTTCTAATTGATTTGAATTACTCTAACAATAGAAAAGGAATGTGAATCTGTCTTTTCAGCGAAGGTTTGAATTGATTACACTGATGCAGTGGAGCCGGTTAGAGAACCAAACATGCCATTAAGTAAAGTCCCAACGCCCTGCAAAGTCGAGAATAGAGAACAATGAAGTGAAAATGAAGGAAAATTAACAAGAAAAGAAAAAATGACAACTTGGATCAGACAAACCTACCAGCCAGCCAACACCACGGCTAATTACAGAAGGCGGCACAGGCGTGGCACTGCCGTATCTTGCTGTGGCAAAGGATGCACCAGTAGACTGCAAATCATGAAAGTAAACCATGAAGCTGAATACAAGAAGCTCAAAATTCAAACTTTTAAGATTTCTAATCATGTTAGAAATTTGGAAAGTTATTGGAGTGAAAACCTCAAAGAGAGAAACCAAAGAAGCTGCCATCATTGCAAAAGTCTCTCCAGTATTAAAAGTGGGACTGCCCCATTGAAATGGATAAGGCATATAAATCCTGCACATTACAGTTTTAACATAGCCAAAAAAAAGACCACCATTAACGACAACCGCTACCAATTATGTAAAGCAGCTTAAATAACATTAATGATAATAGCAATGTTAGTCTCTAAACTATAAGCATTGTGTCACTTTCGTCCTCTGACTTTTTCTCATAGCAGATTATTCCCTCAACTCTGAATCGTTGGCAATTCTAGTCCTTGACACTAAAATTGAAAAAAGATTTTTGAAATTTAACACAGATATCACCTCCCAACAGCATCCAATACAACTATAACTTTCGGTCAATATGCAATAGGGGTGTGATTATCTCAAACAAATTTCAGAAATCTTCGATCAATGTCAACTGACTAAAACTACCAAAAAATCATAGTTTAGGGAGTAATTTGCCAAGAAAATGTTTGAGGATCAAAGCAACACAATACTCATCGTTCAGGGACTATATGTTTTAGGGTCTGACCAAGGAGCAGTTCGGATAAGCCCGGAACGATCGGTACGACAACTAATTTGAGTGCTGGGTGGTTTCTTGTTGTACGTGCCAGTTGATGTTAGAATCAATGCATACAACCATCCAATTGAAACGGAGAAGAGCAATGAAAATCTATCACATTTTTGTGTCTTTGCTTTTATAAAACGAGGAAGATACTGCAAGACCATTTATTACTTGGTCGTTAAGCAATTCATGCTCATTAGGCAAAAATGAATACCAATAAGTATAAGAGTAGTAATGGCACTTGCCTGTGAGATGAAAATGAAGATGATCAACTCAGGAAGCCCTACTTCAACACATTTTGCAAGCTAGAAGAAGCAGACAAGAGAGACAAACAGGACCATTCATTGTGTATCAAAAAAAAAAAAAAAAGCAAGCAATTATCCAATGAAGAAATTCTTACCATGGGGAAACCAAGATGATAGAGACCAAGTCCAGCAAAAGTTACGACTGGGACAACAGAAAGAGGACTAAGAAACCTAAAACCAGTAATTTAGGAAACAATGATCATAATTCACAAAGATCACATATTACTAGCAATAATTTGACATATTAAAATTCTTCACAAACTTAGCCATTCAAACACTTCAAATTCCAATAACCCACCTCGTAACATTTCTCCACAAGCCTAGAAAACCCATTACTATTTGAAAACATGCAGTTATGATTAGAGCACCTTGTATTCCTCTTATTGTTTGTCCAAATTTCTGAAAAAAAAAAAAAAAGCGCATTTTAGGAAGTCGGCAGTAAAAAAGGGGGGGAAATAAGGGAGAGAGCTTTTAAGAAATCTGTTTTCAGAAAAAAAAAAAAAAAAATGAGGATCTTGGACTTACCTCGTCAAGGTCTAGAATTGTGCTATATCTTCTAGATAGAACAATAGAAGTTGTGGGAATAACATAAGTATATGAACCCACTACCACAGATGGTAGTCTGGTCCCAAACAGAGACTGTAGGAATGTGCTTAATCCTGAGACAAAGAGAGACGTTTGAATCACCTTAGCCTTCTCAGTCTGTGACAAGGAACAAACACCAAAGAATGAATGAATTTAATAATATAAATATAGTTTGCTAAGAAAGCAAAAACATGTCGCAAAATTACAAAACATGAATCTTATTTCTTACATCACCACCTCCCATTTGTGGAACTATCATACTAGGAATCAAAATGGTAACGCCAACAGTCAACAGGTAGTGTTGGAAACCCAAAACTAGAGCTTCAGCTGCGAGTTATGGAAAACGTGCATTAAGTTAAAGAAACGAACAATATTATATATATGTGAACAAAAAAAGGTTGAAAAAAAAAAAAGAACAAAGGAAGAAAACGAACGCCATGGAGGCGGACTGTTAACGCAATACTGAACGCCAGGTAGTTGTTCCTTGACAGGGTGTGGCAGCAACTCCTCGGCCTTCTTGTTGGCATTAGCGTCGTTTGTGTTCCGAGTGCTGCAAGTGCAGGGTGATTGGGGCATGTCTGGCTCTGCAAAGAATTAGAGAAAAAGCTTGTGGAGATGAGAGAAACAGAGTTCTATATGATTAAGGTTTTGATGAGTACAACGTTTTTCAATGCCCGGGAAAGAAAGTGATATGGACAACGGTTACAAATGGTGATTCGGTAATTTGATTAATGTCATTTTAATTGCTGTTAACGTTGAAGGGTGACGGAAATATTTGGTGGAGATTCGTAATCTGATCATGATTTACTGCTATATATGTTAAAAGAGCAAGCAATCTGGTCCCATTCTTACATAGTAATATAAATATTTCGTTTACAACGGGATCAATTCTTTCCATTACTTCGGCATCTTGATGATTACTCCAGAAAATATGACTATTAAAAAAAAAAAATTGCTCCAAGGATCAAATTTTAAATGTAAAAAATTTTTTGCTAAAAGACACCAACTCTAATCCCAACTTGAGTTAAGGTGACAAGTTTCGAAAATATCTACCAAACTTTCAGATCTTTAATTCCGTAACTTGGTAAGGAAGCAAATATCGACCCAGAAGTTTCTGAAATCAAGCAATAAATGGTCATGTAATTTAAAAGCTGATCTGTCTCTCTCTTTTTTCTTTTTTTTTTTAATCCATTGTTTAAATTTTACTATATTATATTTTAGTTTACCAACTTTCATCCACAGCAATGGTATCAACGACGTTTGAGTAACGGCCAAAAATTTGCGAATCGATTCTAAATCATAAATTTCACAGGTATAGTACGAGCAGAAAATGCATATAATGAAAATTAGGACCAGGAAAGGAAGAAAAGATGGTTCCTCATTAAAATGTCAAAACTCCAAATTTATAGTATCCGTAATTTTAAATGTGCATTTTTGACGCCATCCATCATTTATTTGTTTGGAATATTTGTTGGCCACAAGGATTCAATTGGATCATTTATGCCAATTTCATGTTGGATCAATTATGCTATTTTCATACTTAAATTCTGTTTAATGTTTTTGTCTCGAATGATGTCCAACCAATCATAATATGACACATTATTCAGTGAAAAGCATGTAAAAATTAATTAAACACTATTTCAAATTTTTTGAATGATGTATCATAATATGATTGGTTGGATAACATTTAAAACACCAAAATTGAACTGATGATTTGAACCCGCTGTTTTCATGTTCTGTAAACTGTGATGCTATGCTATGAACGTATTCATACGCATAAGGGAAAAAAAAATTCGCCATTATGCTGCTAAGATAGAAAATTTGATGATTAAGCAATAAAGATTTATACATCAAATATACAAGAATTTCCAATGTTAATTCTTTACTTCGAGTATCTTCACAGAAAACTTCACCCCTAAATAGAAGGATCCTTTCTCGCCTCAGAATTGGTATCCCATCAATGTCTTAAATATTCTCTGCAGAATAGGGAGGGAAAGAGAGGCAACAAAAAACAAAACAAAATATTCAATCCACTAATCTATAATTTTTCAGCTAAACAGCTCTATAAATCACTTAATTAAACAATAAAACTACATTGAAGGAACAATATCGAATCCTGAACCGCTAGACGATGGGGGCATACTTGCCCAACCGTCATCATATTATGATCATAGTATGAATGGTTTTTTGAAATTGAGTCATCAATATCAAAAAGAAATAGTAGACGATCATAGAGCATGGAAGTTATAAACGAAGTTTAAAATCTGGGGGTCTATTCTTTTCTTGTCCCCGGTTACCGAAAAACCTTTAAGACAGTGTATACGAAACCTAGATTGGTAACCATGTCTATGACTATGATAGGCACATTTGAGACGAGCAAGATATCAAATTACCAAAAGTATAGACTTGATTTATCTTGGCTGAAAACAAATTGGCTGAATAACTTTTTCAGTTTGTATTGTAACTAGAGTTTCACCCTAGTACGATGTCGTTACAGAAACTATTGTAATCTAGCACTCTAGCCAAAACATCTTCGTATCCAAATCTAAGAACAAACTACATAACAATGTCAACAAGTTTAAATCACGTTGAGAAAAAGAAATGATGCAAAATAGAGGACTGGGGATTTGAAAAGAGAGGCTAGAATCAATTTCGAGCCCGAAAATAAGAGCAAAAAATGGAAGACAATCCCAATGTCCCAATCACTGGATGAAATACCTCTTTCACCGTAAAAGCAAGATCATGCCTGTAAAACTAAAGGTTTTTTAGAATCAAATGGTTTTTCATATAAATAGACACCAACGATCATCAGTTTTTAAAGTATTTCAGTTAAATGTAACACCTACTGCAATCTTCCAAACAAGAAAATAAACATTGAAAGCAAATATAAAGTGTTGCAGTCTAAAGAAGAGAGCATTCTCACCAGATACAGCATCACTGCTATTTGGTCCCTAATGTTCGCACCCATTACCGACTCCGTCAGAGGCCTCTCCTTTCTTCACCCAAACCATTTTACCATCTCTCAAGTTCTGTACCGCCCGACGACCGAATCTCCCAAATTCCCGATGACCATGACCGTGGTAAGCACCTCTTCTCCTCAATCCATTGTACCCTTTGTCAATCCAATGATTTACAGAGAAAGCCCTAAATTCAGGTTCAACATGAGCCATCTGATCAAGATTATTGCTCTCTGCCGTAGTTTCACGATTACTTCCTCCACTTTCCCGGTTCCTTTTCTCGCCATTCCTCTTCAACCCATCATTCGTCTTTCCAAGCAACCCATTCACAGACAAAGCCCTAAATTTGGGTTCAATATCAGCCGTCTGATCCAAACTATGGCTCTCTGCCCTAGTTTCGCTTCCGGTTCCTCTGCTTTCTTGGTTATTTATCTCAACAGTTCCCCCTAATTCGTCATTCACCTTCAAAATCCCGCTATCCACAGACAAAGCTGTAGTAAACTTGGGTTTGGTATCAGCCATCTTATTCAAATCACCATTCTCTGCCCTAGTTTTCCCTCTGGTTCCTCTCCTTTCTCGGTTCCTTTTCTCACCTTTTCTCCCCAGTCGACCATTCCCTTTGCCAATTCCACCATTCCCAGACAAAACCTTTGATCTGGGTTCAACATTGCTCGTCTGATCCAAACTATCTTTCTCTTCCTTAGCTTCACCTTTGCTTTCATGGTTCCCGCTCACAGTCACATCTTCCTTTTCAACACTTGCCAATGTCGCCTCCGCCAAAACTCCCTCTCCAGTGACCTCCTCCTCGGCCGTGAGACTAGGCTTCTTGCCCTTCCAGTTCTTCTTATGTTTCTCATATTTCTTCTTGTTGGGCTTTTCCTCACCTTCTCCCTCTTGATCTGCACCATCACCTCTAACGACTTCGATCTCCTTTGTCACCGAAGGTTCTCCCTTCACTCTCCTTCTCAGCCTCCAACGACTCTGATTCATGGACTTTGATTTGGGCTCAACTTTCTCAGCCACATCATGCATTTGTTTCTGATCTTCTTCCTCTTGTTGTTGTTGTTGTTCCTCGCCTTTTCTTTTTTGCCGATGCTCTTGGAGTTGAACGAAAGTGACGTAGTTGGAGGGAAAAGACAAGCTCTTCTTCTTGTCCTCCATTTGTAGACCACCACTACTACTCTACAATCCTCCGCAAACCCACCACCACTACTACTCTACCACCAAAAGGCCAAGGTGGTGATTTTCTGCCTAACAGGGTGGAAATGTCATCGTCTCGATATCTTTTGCTTATACTCTCAATTGACTACTTGCGTAACAAGGCGCCTAAATTCACAGTCAGACAAAAACTCTGAATTGGCGGGCTTTTTTTAGACTGACCAACATAATTTTTTCCGTAACAAATTAGACGAATTATCGAGACATAAAAATTATACTACATACAAAAAGTTACGAAAAAAGACAATATCACAATGAACTTGACAATAAAACTACGTTTTGACCCTTTTTTATGGCAAAAATACCCCTCAATCAGATCAAATCATAGCAAAAATCAGATCAAACGTTACAACAAAACCTCAAGATCGACACGTATTTTGACAAAAATCTCACCATCGGCCGGCCAAAATGGAACAAATTTTAGACCCAAAATCATTAAAAAAAAACAAAAAAACAAAAAAACTTGCCATACACTTTCCCATTTTGGACGCGCGAAGAACGGACGGCATGGGTCGGGCCGAGAAGGATCGGGAACGAGGTGGGCCAAGCGGCACGAGGGTGGGTCAGGCAAGGCTGGAGTCGACGTGGCAGGGAGCCATAGGGGGTGTTGGGGGCTGGAGCGGTGTGGTGTCGTGGGGCACGGCTGCGCTGCTTGGGGCGACGCTGGAGTCTGGGTGCGGAAATTTGAAAGAAGGGCCCAAAAAATGTGGGTGGGGCAAAACTGCAGGTCTTTCACGTTCCTGCTTTTTCCAGAAGTAATTCGTTTGTCATCATTAATCAACCGTCGAGATTGAAGTAATGTATAAATCAAACGCCTCAAATCAAAAGGTGTTATTTAACGGAGCTTTTTCTTTTGCTTTATTTAACAGAGCATTTGTAGTGCTCTTTTTTTTTTAATTTTCTTTCAATCTTCGTTGGGGCTCTTTTTTTATTTAGAAATTTAATGTCAAATACTAAAATTTGACATTATATATTGAACTGCACTGCAAAATTTTACAATTTTTCTATCTAACATGTTGAGCAGTAAAGCCTAATTATTATTGTAATCACTATTGCATGCTTTAGAACATCCAAATCAATCTTATAGAAAATGAAATGTCACTCCCCGCGGTACGGGAGTGACGTGGCGGATTATTTAGGTTAATTAAATGAAAATTTAATTAAAAACATAAGTTTAAAGGGTTTAAATTAAATTTGAAAATATGGATAATCTAAAACCCTTTTAATCAGGCATTCTTGGTAATTAAACAAATAGAATTTCCAGAACAATTAATAAGAACATAAAAAAAGATAAAAGAAACGAATATGGGTCCTACTGACCCACATATTGTGCACATACATAGTACTAACAATATTACATTACATTCTCAGTCTAAATAAAGAGAAAGTTAAAATGTTACATGTCTTGATTTAATGATAAAAATAACCTATTAAGTTTTACTGCTGCTCTTGAGTCCTGTCCGTTGAATCTTCCCTGAACTTAAGTGGAAATCCACCTAGAGGGGGAAAAAGTTTGAAAACAAATAAAATGTGAGCGAAAGGCTTAGTAGGACTATATTTTAAGAAATAGTAATTGAAAAAGAAATATCCTTATTCAAGAAATCATTTAAGAGAAGACTTGAATAAACAAATTTAGATAAAACCATTCTTACCCAAAACAGTTTATTGGTCGACCAGAAAGATCATCAATTTCTTTTCCTAGGCAAACCATATGAATAACACCACCATAGCGGCCCAGCTGGGTTTTGGGACCTGCCTCCAAGGTCGATTGCTACACGACCCGATCTCTGATATGGCATCATGCCCTTATATTCATTTCTATTAATATTTAAAGTCCATTTACATATGTTTTCATTAACATACATTATGAAATTCATTATGAAGTTCATCTCAGTCCACGGTTTATAAATAACCGATAAAATTCTTTTTTCAATCAACCGTCGAAAACATTTTGATAAAAACCCTTTTCAAGGCCAAATCATTTGAAAACTGGGTTACCATAGAAAAAGGGTAGAAGTCTTACCTCGATACTCATGCCGATGCCCCTCACCGTAATCCCGGTCTTCTATACGTTAGCTCCGTGGAATCACGAATGACCCTAAATAAAACTAGGTCTATCAGTATCTAGTTTAAGATATTTTATGTTGTTAAACTAGTTCATGGTGTCCTACTGTGCCAGTTGTATCTTTAAAATCATTTTATAAAGTTGGGATTTCAATCGGAGTTTGAAACAGTAAAAACGGATGAAAAATCACAAATTTTCTCCTTGTTTCGTCGGCCTGCTGGTCTCGGCCTGCCGGTCTCCCTGGTTCGGCCGGCCAAACTGTGTAGTTCGGCCTGCTGGAGAACAGGTCCGGTCGGTCAAACATTTTCTAGGTTCGGCCTACCAGACGAATGAATTTGGCCCGTCGATCCCTTGAATCCGGCCTGTCGAACTAGAAAATCCCAGAATTTTCCAACCGCGGGTTTTGGGTCTCCCAAACTCCAAATCTTGATTTCAACCTGTTTTTCTCAATTCTCAAGCATGGAAACAATCATAGATGATAGAAAAACATAATAGAACACTTTTAAACTAATTTAAATAAAATTTGCACACAAAATCTAAGAAAATCCAAAAATGGTGAAAAATAGAGAAAAATAAAAAATCTTGATTCGAATCCGTTTTTCTTCAAACAAAGTTTAGATTCTAGTTGTTCTAAGTTCCATTAACTAAAATCAAGCGTTTCCTAAGCTCAATCAAGCTTAAATTTCAAAATGCATGAAAAATTGAAAAAGTTTTGAAATTTGAAAACTAACCTCGAATCGAAGCTCTAAATCACGTTTTCGGCTGCTCAAACACGTTCCCGAGCTCCCAATCCACTAAACTAAAGCTTGAGACTTGATTAAATCTCAAAATTATTTAGAGGAAATGAGAGAGAAAGAGAAAGGCAGAGTAGAGAGAGAGAGTGTGTGTGTGAGAGTTGAGAGTGAAGAGAGAGGAAGAGAATAGAGAATAAATAGAGAAAAAAGTGGACGGTTTTACTGTGCGAAAACCTTGTGCCGCCCTCGGTTTTGTAAAACAAAACATATTTGACATTTGACAAATTGTTGTGTCCTAAATATTCAAAATGGCAATTAAAATGATTAAAAACAACTAGAAATCATTAAAATAATCAAAACAACTTTAAACTCAAAAATCTCATCAAATGATCAAATTAAGTTTTAAAATATTCATTATGACACACTAATCCACTATTTTACATTCTAGTATCATTTAATTAATTTAGGAGCGTTACAACTCTCCACCCCTAAAAGAAATTTCGCCCTCGAAATTTTACATATTATTTCAGAAACAAAACAAATGCGGATACAACTCCCGCATGTTCGACTCTAACTCTCAAGTGGCTTTATCAACCCCGTGATGCTGCCACACGACCTTTACTAATGGTATATCTTGACGACGCAAACTGATCACTTTTCGATCGATAATTTGAACTGGCAATTCCTCGTACATCATGTCTTCCCAAACCTGCACATCACGAAATGAAACTATCTTACTTTGCTCAGGCAGACACTTTCTATAACGCCCCTATATGGGGGTTAACAGTTTTTAATGAGATAAAATAAAAATAAACAATAAAAGTAAAACCTTAAAAATAAAATTTGCCCGGGACTTAAATGAAAACTCTCAACTCAAAAATAAAAATATAAACGACAAATAAACCACAGTTTTAATGTAGCACCTTAAATTTAATAATATAAACTGTTGTCATCATCATTTTAACCCTCAACACATTATAATACAGCCACAGAAAGTAACAATTGATGCTTACATTATCATGAAGAACATTCTCAACGATTGAAGCAGTCCCAATGTAATATAGCTACATCACTTCCTCAACTATATTTCTCGTAGCCACCTCACACTTAGTGAGTCCTGAAAAGATATAAACATAAGGGTATGAGCAACACTATGCTCAGTAGAGAAAGCCATTACTCACCTTTAGGTTTTTATCATTACCACATTAAAATCTGCATGGTTAGTAAGTCACATCATATTTCAGATTATGAGGTTTATTATGATCACATCTTATGGATACCGTAGTTAATCATTACCAAGTGTCATAATTACACATTTATACAAATATTACCAATCATCATTGTTCCTAGGTATCCATGTTAAATTGAGTATCACTCAACTCATCGAAACCCAAATGGGCGCACTTGATCACCCTATAAACATTCCAAGGGTGTTCCGGTGAGGGGACATCAAGCCCCGAGTCCTCACCAAATCGATTCCTGTACAGTGTGTTCTGGGACTTTCAACCCAAGGAAGCGTCATCGCCTTCCCCCTACTTTACCTTTTAGGGTATTCATGCCCAAGGACGTAACCGTCGCCCTTTTCATGTCTCACAATTTCTCTATATTGAATCATTATCAATAGAGTTAGTTTTCCTAACCATGCTTCTCAATTTATAACATGTGTCAATTCATTATGTTCCTCGCCGTACAATACAAGACGAGTCCATGTCATAGTTTCATATGTGATAATCATATAATATCAGTTCAACATAGATATATATATATTGCGGCAAAACAATCAATTTTAATTCTATAAAAACCTCACAAAAGATGAGTAATAGAATCCCTACCTTTCAAGCTTATCAACAATCTCTTAATCCTGGAATCAATTAACGTTAGCTCCATACTCCCTTGATCCTAAGGCGTGCATAAGGACAATTAAAACTAAAGCACAACATACAACTACATTCATAAAATTTATTTTAATTTAATCTTAGAATTTCAATAAATAACCACTGCCCATAGAGGTATTATAAAGTTTAACAATATAAATTTTCTGTCTAGGGCATATACACTTAGACTTCATACATATGCTCCAAAATAGCAACAAACATATACTTAAGTTTAAGAACGCAAATTTGAATAATCCTTTAGTATAAAAGAAAATTTATAAATGAAAGACTAAATTTGTTCATAAGATTCTAACCTCGGATTATGGTTAGTTGGAAGCTTGAAATGGCTTCAAAACAGGTTCCTTTACTTCGGTATGACTGAAATTCTTGCTAAAATGGAGGTGATGGTGGCTGATTTTTATGGCTGCCTTGAAGAAGTTCTCTAAGTATTTTGCTTCAGCAAAGAAATGAGAAGAAGAGTGTGGGAACCGTGGGAGAGAAAGGAAGAAAAGATGAAGTCTTTGAAGAGAAGTGTTGGAAACAATTATAGATGAGACATGTTGAAGCATGTCACGGAGGAAATAAAGAAAATGAGGGTCAAGAGTAGTTGGAAAAGATATCCTTATGTCTCATCTAAAGACTTTAACACACATAATGCCAATATGACATTTTTGAGATTTATTAGAAGTTCTAAGGCTTTTTAGTAATCATACTAAATAAATATAGGAGAATTTTAGAAAATTTAAAAATAGATAAAAATAAATATTATAAAATAAATTTAAATGAAGCAATTTTTTTTATACATTAAAAATTAATTTAATTACCTCAATACCCGTTAGGAGAATAACGGGTGTCACAGCTCTACCCCCCTTAAAGAAATTTCGTCCTCGAAATTTCAATTCTAGCAATACTAGTAAAAATTATGATTCCACTATGATTCCAATTCTGAGTCTAAACCGTTAATGTTGTTTGTCCTCCAAATTTAAGTTATCGTATTTCCACTTATTTACTTGCATAATAAATCTTACTCCTAAATCCCTCAATAAGAGTATTTCTGACAAGTTTCAACTTATAACACCGTATAATAGTCTAAGAATCTGATCAGGCATACATATTGACCATACCATGATTCCAGTCCTTCATTGTCCATGGACTGTGATTTACAATCACATTTAAGGAGATTGCCAGAGAAATTTTATATACTTCATCTTTAGGTTCCTTTTCCTTTTTGAGTAAGGAAAAGTCAAATATATTTGATTTCATACCTCAACTAATAAACTAAAACATAATCATAAAACATATATCACAAACGCTTTTATTCAAAACTATACATTAAACTTACTCATAGAGATATTAAACGGAATCTCAGAGTTGCAAACATACCCGACATATTTTTCATTAAACAGCTATCCTCATGACACAAACATTCAATCCAAATAATATACTCATATTTCATATGGAATATCCTCATAACTGACTCTGGTACTTCCACATAATATTAACAGAATATTACACATTACAAACATAATACGGATACGTTTCGAGAGTACAAGGCACTCCGTATACAAGCTATCTATATCATGCATGCTTAGAGGATACAAAAACATCGATAAACAAAAGATCGGACCTTAAGAAGGATGCGTTTCGAGAGCATCAAGTACTCCGTATCCAGCCATCCCGGCATTAGGCTCAATGAATCTAAAAGATTGAACAACAACGTACCACAAGAAACACATAATACAAGGCAAACGGTTATTCGTAACACACGAAATACGGACACACATGCCTACATGCCAAAGATAAAACAAAAAGATTACAGATGGAGATTCAAATCAATTGGCCGCTCCCGGCTTTCCCTTTCCCATTCAAGCTTGGATGTTGCAGTGTCGGATTCTGGATGTATGATTTGCATTTTATCTATCAATTCCTCAGTTGTTGAAGCAGTGACAAAGATTTGTCTCTCCGATTCTGTAGTGATGTTTTCTTCCACAGCGTAATCTAGAAATTTCAAAAGACCGTCATAAAAACCCTTTACGTTCAGCAGACCCAAAGGTTTGGAATAAAAGCCCAACAATTGCCCACATGCAACTATAAATATTTCCTCAAGAGTACCTAGACCACCAGGTAATGCTATAAAAGCATCAGAATTATAGATTATGTCTTTAAAATTTTTAGGGATACTCCTGACTCCTTCTCCCTTACCTATGGCTTCCTTACAAAGGTTTCCTTCAACTGGAATATGAGGCCAAATTCTTACATCAGTAGCGTCGCTAGACCTAGCTGCTAGTGCCATATTTACCATCATTTTTATACTACCACCCCCATAGATTATGTTAATCTTCTTGCGTGCTAGGACTTGCCCTAAGTGATTTGCAGCTTCTAAATAAGCTTTATCTTTTCCAAGGCTGGAACCACAAAAGACACAGACATTCTTTATTTTCTTCGTGGACTGGGAGGTAGACATATTTGGTTTATAGAAGTGGTTGCCTAATGTCTGCTCCACTTAGACTTCGGGTTCTACATGAGATTTTAAAGATGAGAAATATACAAAAAGGGCTAAAGAGATAGACGAGTAGGTAATGAAAAAGTAATCCAAAGATTTAAACAAAATCTTGTGCGGATAAGAAAGTAAGATAAGGTGATTGATAGTTTACAGAAAATCTGATTCACTTTTTGAAAAAGATTAGACTCTAATTGTATAACTTTTGACAATTGAGAACAATTCGACAAAAGACCCTCATGACACAACTGTAGACTTTTTGACAAATATACACCAAGTCTAGAAATTTAATATAAACGACAAATACTGTAGAACTTTTGAAATTTGAGACACAAATCTTGAAATATCTGGATAAGCTTTTCAAAATTCAAACATATTACTGTACCGTATGTGACGTGTCTGATAAGATAATATATTTTATTATATATATATTTAAGAAAATCATAAATTAAATAAGATATTAACACTTACTGTATCAATCTAATAATCACAATTATTTCAAACACAAAAGCAAATATTCTGAGTAAAAGAAAAACACAAACTGTTAAACATCAGCTAAAACTGCTTCAAATAAGTAAAGACTAAATAACCTTTATAGAGCGAAGACTTATTCCCCATCCAGTTTTCTTATGGCTTGACAAACAGGATCTAGAAATACCATATTCCTGAGGCGTTGTCTTTCTGTATAAAATTTAGGCCAGAGTTTAAAAATAGCTCCTTGAACATATCCACTAGGGTGACCGTGGAGAGGAGGATGGATGCTATCCAAGTTATCCTTTGAAAGTCCATTCCTACAAAACCTTATTTTATCCTCTCTATTCGTAGACATATAACCAGGTGAAGTACATTTACCGTTACAATTTTGTCTTCCACATTTGTTACAAGTGATCACGATGGCACGAGCTCTTCTTTTCATTGCACTACGACTGGTACCCGTTCCTGGTAAACCGACATCTTGACTAAAGTCACTCGGACGGATTTTCCCCTCTATCAACATTCTCACATCACAAGGGATGCCAAAATGCATAAGAATCCACAACCGAGTAATTCTAGCCTTGTATTTCTTTCTGAGAATCTTTTGGGAGAGTGATGGGAAATACTTTCTCAGGTGTTGGTACTTTGGGTCCATGATGAGATGAAAGAAGAGTAAATAGAAAGGAAAAATTAAGATAGTAAATTGCAGAATCCTAGAATTCCTTCTTCTTTTTGAGGAAAAGAAGAATTTTTAATGAAAAAGAAGAGGATTTGCGATTTAGAGAGAAAATAACAAATTAAGAGAGAAAAAGTGAACTCGGAGAAATAAGGTCTTACGCACAGTAAACGTATATGTAAACAATAATTAAACCACTGTATATGACACGTATAGAGACCACGTGGGAGAGACAGTGTGAATCAAACTGATTTAAGATTTGAACTAGGCCCAAATGTTCTTAGTTGAAAATGGTCAGGTTGTTTCGGGCCTTAACACATTTAGAACGAGTTAAATAACAAACATAAAATTGAAAACCAATTTGTATAAATCTTAAACCCAATTCAAAGTCCACTATAGATAAAGTTAACTATAAACAACAAATCTAATTTAACGACAACAAGGATCTTCCTGAATGATCCAGCAACTCAAATAATTTTGTTTTAATCAAAACCTTATTGAACAATGCATACACCCATATGTTATTGATAATACTCAACATCTATCAATGGATTCATCATCATTGCTACCAAGGGTTTAGAATGTGACTAACCTTGAAATCAATACGATTTACGTCTTTCAACGTAGACCATATCAATGAACAAAGACACTAGATGTTACTACTTAAGAACATCTACAATCCCCACAATTCTACTCATACAATATATAATTTCCTCATATAACAAAACCTTAGGTAACCAAAAGATTCACTGATACACTTAAATACAATGTACGTAACGAAATATTCCAATTTTGAGATTCATGCATTCTAGACTTTACACAGTCTCAACAGACCAAAAGTCTAACATTTATCTCTCTCAAGATTCAATACTATGATTCCCAACTTATATCATATTCCTCGAATATATAGAACTTTTAAGAAAAGTTATTGACACTTATGTGCTCCATCGAATCCACACATAATCATTACTTAGGTTTGAATCAATTACAAAAAATTTGGCATATCTATGCCAAACTTTAAAATCAATAAATCAAGCCTTATATTTCTTATTGTTTTTCACGAGACAAAAGGCTCTTAAATCCTCGTATCTATACGAATTTCTCATCGTTTATACGAATTAGATATGCTTATAGATCCAAATATTATACGAATCTCTCATAAGCATTCTACTTATAAACTCATTCCATATAATTATCATTCCCTTATAACTATTAATACTTTCCTTCTATATAATTATTGTACTCATATAACTATTGATATTTTCATTCTATGGCCTTTCCATGTTACATCCTTCTAGACTGTATAAATCAATGTGAAGGTTCATTTTGATGATGACAATAAAAATTCAGCTTCAAAACCATCTCAAAAATATATTTTTTTTAAAGTGGTGCTACACTCCCTAGGTTAACCGAACCTAGGCTCTGATACCAAAAATTCTGTAACGCCCCTATATGGGGGTTAACAGTTTTTAATGAGATAAAATAAAAATAAATAATAAAAGTAAAACCTTAAAAATAAAATTTGCCCGGGACTTAAATGAAAACTCTCAACTCAAAAATAAAAATATAAACGACAAATAAACCACAGTTTTAATGTAGCACCTTAAATTTAATAATATAAACTGTTGTCATCATCATTTTAACCCTCAACACATTATAATACAGCCACAGAAAGTAACAATTGATGCTTACATTATCATGAAGAACATTCTCAACGATTGAAGCAGTCCCAATGTAATATAGCTACATCACTTCCTCAACTATATTTCTCGTAGCCACCTCACACTTAGTGAGTCCTGAAAAGATATAAACATAAGGGTATGAGCAACACTATGCTCAGTAGAGAAAGCCATTACTCACCTTTAGGTTTTTATCATTACCACATTAAAATCTGCATGGTTAGTAAGTCACATCATATTTCAGATTATGAGGTTTATTATGATCACATCTTATGGATACCGTAGTTAATCATTACCAAGTGTCATAATTACACATTTATACAAATATTACCAATCATCATTGTTCCTAGGTATCCATGTTAAATTGAGTATCACTCAACTCATCGAAACCCAAATGGGCGCACTTGATCACCCTATAAACATTCCAAGGGTGTTCCGGTGAGGGGACATCAAGCCCCGAGTCCTCACCAAATCGATTCCTGTACAGTGTGTTCTGGGACTTTCAACCCAAGGAAGCGTCATCGCCTTCCCCCTACTTTACCTTTTAGGGTATTCATGCCCAAGGACGTAACCGTCGCCCTTTTCATGTCTCACAATTTCTCTATATTGAATCATTATCAATAGAGTTAGTTTTCCTAACCATGCTTCTCAATTTATAACATGTGTCAATTCATTATGTTCCTCGCCGTACAATACAAGACGAGTCCATGTCATAGTTTCATATGTGATAATCATATAATATCAGTTCAACATAGATATATATATATTGCGGCAAAACAATCAATTTTAATTCTATAAAAACCTCACAAAAGATGAGTAATAGAATCCCTACCTTTCAAGCTTATCAACAATCTCTTAATCCTGGAATCAATTAACGTTAGCTCCATACTCCCTTGATCCTAAGGCGTGCATAAGGACAATTAAAACTAAAGCACAACATACAACTACATTCATAAAATTTATTTTAATTTAATCTTAGAATTTCAATAAATAACCACTGCCCATAGAGGTATTATAAAGTTTAACAATATAAATTTTCTGTCTAGGGCATATACACTTAGACTTCATACATATGCTCCAAAATAGCAACAAACATATACTTAAGTTTAAGAACGCAAATTTGAATAATCCTTTAGTATAAAAGAAAATTTATAAATGAAAGACTAAATTTGTTCATAAGATTCTAACCTCGGATTATGGTTAGTTGGAAGCTTGAAATGGCTTCAAAACAGGTTCCTTTACTTCGGTATGACTGAAATTCTTGCTAAAATGGAGGTGATGGTGGCTGATTTTTATGGCTGCCTTGAAGAAGTTCTCTAAGTATTTTGCTTCAGCAAAGAAATGAGAAGAAGAGTGTGGGAACCGTGGGAGAGAAAGGAAGAAAAGATGAAGTCTTTGAAGAGAAGTGTTGGAAACAATTATAGATGAGACATGTTGAAGCATGTCACGGAGGAAATAAAGAAAATGAGGGTCAAGAGTAGTTGGAAAAGATATCCTTATGTCTCATCTAAAGACTTTAACACACATAATGCCAATATGACATTTTTGAGATTTATTAGAAGTTCTAAGGCTTTTTAGTAATCATACTAAATAAATATAGGAGAATTTTAGAAAATTTAAAAATAGATAAAAATAAATATTATAAAATAAATTTAAATGAAGCAATTTTTTTTATACATTAAAAATTAATTTAATTACCTCAATACCCGTTAGGAGAATAACGGGTGTCACACATGAACATGAGAAAGTTCAGGCGGAAGGTCGAGCCGATAAGCAACCACACCAACACGCTGAGTGATCTCGAACGGTCCAACATATCTCGGTATAAACTTTCCACTCACTTCATACCGCATAATACCTTTACGAGGCGATACTTTTAAGAGAACAAAATCCCCTATTGCAAATTCCAAGGGTTGATGTCTCTTATCCGCATAACTCTTATGTCGACTCTGAGCTGCCCTCAATGGATCTCAAATTACGATGACTTTCTCGCTGCTATCACGAATCTCATCCGGCCCAAGAATAATCCTGTCTTCCGGTTCTGCCCAATACAGCAATGACCTACATGGTCGCTTGTACAATTGCTCAAACGGTGTCATACCAATTTTTGCTTGATAGCTGTTGTTGTACCCGAATTCTGCCAGATGCAAATATTTCTTCCAATTTCCGTCGAAGTCTAACGTACAAGCACGCAAACATGTCCTTGAGAATCTGAATAACCTGCTCAGACTGCCCATCGGTCTGAGGATGAAACGTCATACTTGAAGTTCAAATCCGTGCCTAAAGCCTCTTGAAAGCTATACTAGTACTTAGCATTAAATCTGGTGTCTCGATCAGATGTGATGGACAAATGAACTCCATGCAATCTCACTATATTCTGCAGATATAACTCCTCGAGAACTTTCCTTGAACATGTCGACCTGAACGAAATGAAATACGCCAATTTTGTCAACCTATCGACCACGACCCAAACTGCATCATGCCGCTACTCCGTCCTCGGCAAACCTGTAAGGAAATCCATCGTCACATGCTCCTATTTCCACCCTGGAATAGGAAGCGGCTGAAGCTAACTTGCTGGCTTCTAATGCTCGGCTTTCACCTGAAGACACATCGTACACTTGGCACATACTCTCGACCATCTTTCTTCATACCTCTCCACCAATATTGCCTCTTCAAATCACGATACATCTTCGTGCTTCCTGGATGAATGGCGAACTGAGACTTATGAGCTTCGTCCATAACGGCTTTCGTCACCTCGACGATTGCTGGAACTACTAAGCGCTCTCGAAAATACAACGATCCATCTGCATGTACTCTCCATTCTTCAAATTGCTCTCTGTTCTGAATCCGTGTCCAAATCCCTCGTAGATGCTGGTCCTACCACTCTTCTGTTTCACCATCTGAACAAGAGCTGGGGTCGCTTCCATATGGTACACCGAAACTCGATCATAGTCTTTATAATACTATAGTCCATACTCGCTCACTGTCGTATCTCTTTTCCAATCTTCAAGAGCCAAACAAGCTAGAATCCCTGAAGACTTCCTGCTAAGTGCATCTGCGACCACATTAGCTTTCCCAAGATGGTACTACTACGCGAAATCATAATCCTCCATATACTTCATCCATCTCCGCTGCCTCAAGTTAAGATCCCTCTGAGTGAATAAATACCTCAAACTTTTATGATCGGAGAAAACCTGAAATGTCGCCCTATACAAATAACATCTCCAAATCTTCAGCGCGTGAATCACCGCCGCGAGCTCCAAGCCGTGAGTAGGATAATTTCGCTCGTGAGGTCATAGTTGTCTCGAACTATATGCCACTACGCGTCCATGCTGCATCAACACGCATCTAAGTCCGCGTCCTAAAGCATCTGTGTAAACCTCGCACGGCTCGTCACTGCTAGGAATAACCAATACTAGGGCTAGAGTCAACCGATTCTTTAATTCCTAAAAAGCGAGCTCACATTCTTCATCCCACTCAAACCTAATGCTTTTCTTGATCAATCTTGTCAACGGCGCTGCAATCTTCAAAAAATCCTTTACAAATTTCCTGTAATATCTTGCAAGACCCAAGAAGCTGCGGATTTATGCTACATTCCTTGGTCGTTCCCAATCCACTATAGCTTCAATATTAGACAATCCACAGAAATACCATACTCAGAGATGACATGACCTAAAAACTTGACTTTTGTTAACCAAAACTCGCACTTTTCTTTCTTGGCATACAACTGGTGCTCCTGCAGAGTCTGAAGCACGATCCTAAGATACTGCTCATGCTCCTCCCAAGTCTTAGAATACACTGGAATATCATCAATGAACACGATCATAAACTGATCCAGATAAGGCCTGAATATCATGTTCATCAAATCCATAAAAACTACCGGAGCATTTGTCAATCCAAACGGCATCACCAGAAACTCAAAATGCTCATACCGGGTCCTAAAAGTTGTCTTGGGAATATCTTTCTCCTTAATCCTAAGCTGATAGTACCCCGAACGCAAATCTATATTTGAGAAGTACTGCGAACCTCCCAACTGATCAAACAACTCATCGATCCTGGGCAAAGGATACTGATTTTTCACCGTGACATAATTCAACTGCCGATAATCTATACACAACCTGAGAGTCCCATCATGTTTCTTAGCAAACAAAATCGGTGCTCCCTACGGTGACGTACTATTCTGAATATTTCCTTTATCAACAAGCTCCTGAAGTTGCTTTCTTAATTCTTTCATTTCTGTCGGTGCCATCAAACAAGGTACTACTGAAATCGGTGCTGTAGCTAGAAATAACTCAATACCAAACTCGATCTCCCGATGCGGTGGTAATCCTAGCAACTCGTTGGGGAAGACATCCTCATACTCATCAACCACCGGTATTGCTACATTTCTTTTCGAAGCATAGGGCTCACCTTCTAGACTTGCAAGAAAAGCATGACAAACCAGATTCTTTCGCCCTCCAAGACATGTCTTCATGAGACGCTTACTCATTAACCGATCACCACCACCTTGGTAAGTGATCATCGTTCCCCTATCAGACACTAGGGTCACTTTTTTAAGCTGGCAATCTACTACTGCATTATACTTGGACAACCAGTCCATTCCTAGGATTACATCATATGAACTTATGGGGAGTACAATCAAATCACTTTTCAAAATCTCATCCCTAATCTTGATTTTACAAGCTTTACATATACAATTCACGCGCACCCGCCCCAAGGGAGAAGCTATAATTAGGGGTTCATTGAACTCTTTCATCTCTAGTCCCAAGGCATGTACAAAAGAGCTTGAAATGAGAGAATGAGTAGCACCTGTATTGAATAAAACATGAGCTAAGGATTGGGAAACTAAGATCGTACCATCGACAACCGCATTACTGGTCTGGGCATCTGAACCTACTGTTGCCATTGCATGAACCTGAACTGGTGCCTTTTCTTTTCCTCTACTAACATTGCTAGGCCCTGGATTATTCGACCGATACTGTTGTGACGGAGACGACTGCACACTAGTTGTACTCGGTGCTCGATACTGAGGGACGTTACGCTGGAAGTTCTGCGGCTGCTGCCCTTATGCTGAATATGATAGTTGCTGAGAAGAGAATTGAGGAAACTACAACTGTAGAAATTGCTAAGGCAGAGGTACGGTCTGAGGCTGAGGCTAACGACTAGCACCTTCTCCGGTCTGAGATTCAAGACGGGCACTCCTGATTGGGCAATTCCTCTTGATGTGTCCTGGCTACTGGCAATAATGACAATGAACGCTGTAGTGATTGCTGCGCCCACTGCTAGATGAACTGTTGCTACCACTATTCACGCCACCCTGCTTGTTTTTTTCCAGAGCTGGACGACTATTGATGCTCTTCCTATCGCTCCTCTATGGCCCTCCCAACGTCTTTGCCCGATCCTCACAATATTGCACATAATCACTTTTCACTAATATTGCTGACGATACAAGCTCTCCAAAACTCATGAGTCGTAGAGTAACCACCTGTCGCCGAATAGGAGCCTTGAGTCATTCCTGAAACTTTATATATTTTTCACGTTCTGATGCCGCTGCTGATGGAGCAAACATGGCCAACTCATTAAACCTTGCTTCATACGCTCGAACTGACAAATCACCCTGCTGTAACCTGTAGAATTCAGCCGCCTTCTGGTCCTTATACCCTTGTGGAAAATACCAATCATAGAACAGCTCCTCGAACCTGTCTCAACTAATGTTACCATTGCGTTCCAAACGCTTAGCTTGCTTCCACCAAGTATTAGCGCCACCCTCGAACTTAGATGCAATAAATTTTACACGATACTCATCTGGTACACCAAGAGTATCCAAATGTTTCACGATCGAGTCTAGCCAATATTCTGCCAATTGCGGGTCCTTATACCCTCGAACTGACAAATCACCCTGCTGTAACCTGTATAATTCAGCCGCCTTCTAGTCCTTATACCCTTGTGAAAAATATTGATCATAGAACAGCTTCACGAACCTGTCTCAACTAATGTTACCATTGCGTTCCAAACGCTTAGCTTGCTTCCACCAAGTATTAGCGCTACCCTCAAACTTATATGCAATAAATTCTACACGATACTCATCTGGTACACCAAGAGTATCCAAATGTTTCACGATCGAGTCTAGCCAATATTCTACCAATTGCGGGTCCCAATTTCCATCAAAAGTTGATATAAACACATGTTAGAATTTCTTAAAATATGTATGCCGACGACTAACATCAAAATCCTCCGGTCTGGCCCTAGCTGCCATCTGCTGGAATGCTGTAAATATGGCCCTCATCATACCCTCATCATTTCCAAACTAGGCGTCAGTTGTCGAACGACGTCTAAGTACCATTCTCTCACTTCTGAAAATAAAATTTGGACTGTCAGTAGTATTTCATTGTCATACTTATGTGTGCACAATTTTTAAGGTCATAACCTTGAGCTCTAATACCATTTTGTTACGCCCCGCAGTAGGGAAGGTGACGTGACAGATTATTTAAGTTAATTAAATGAAAATTTAATAAAAAACATGAGTTTAAAAGGGTTTACATTAAATTTGGAAATATGGATAATCTAAAACCTTTTTAAACAGGCATTCTTGCTAATTAAATAAATAAAATTTCTAGAACAATTAATAAGAAAATAATAAAAGATAAAAGAAACAAATATGGGTCCCACTGACCCACATATTGTGCACACACATAGTACTGACAATATTACATTACATTCTTAGTTCAAATAAAGAGAAAGTTAAAATGTTACATGCCTTGATTTAATGATAGAAATAACCTACTAAGTTCTCCTACTGCTCATGAGTCCTGTTCGTTGAATCTTCCCTGAACCTAATCGAAAATCTACCTAGAGGGGAGAAAAGTTTGAAAACAAATAAAACGTGAGCGAAAGGCTCAGTAGGACTATATTTTAAGAAATAGTAATTGAAAAGAAAATATTCTTATTCAAAAAATCATTTAAGAGAAGACTTGAATAAACAAATTTAGATAAAACCATTATTATCTAAAACAGTTTATTGGTCGACCAGAAAGATTATCAATTTTTTTTCTTGGGCAAACCATATGAATAACACCACCGTAACAGCCCAGCTGGGTTTCGGGACCTACCCCCAAAGTCGATCGCTACACGACCCGATATCTGATATGGCATCATGCCCTTATATTCATTTCTATTGATATTCAAAGTCCATTTAACAGATGTTTTCATTAACATACATTATGAAGTTCATTATGAAGTTTATCTCAGTCCATGGTTTATAAAAATAACTGATAAAATTCCTTTTGTCAATCAACCGTTGAAAACATTTTGATAAAAACCCTTTTCAAGGCTAAATCATTTGAAAACTGGGTTACCACAAGGATAGAAGTCCTACCTTGATACTCGTGCTGGTGCTCCTCACCGTAATCCTGGTCCGCTATACGTTAGCTCCGTGGAACCACGAACGACCCTAAATAAAACTAGGTCTATCAGTATCTAATTTAAGATATTCTACATTGTTAAACTAGTTCATGATGTCCTAGTGTGCCAGTTGTATCTTTAAAATCATGTTATAAAGTTAGGATTTCAATCGGGGTTTGAAACAGTAAAAATAGATGAAAAATCACAAATTTTCTCCTTGTTCAGTCGGCCTTGTCGGTCTCCCTAGTTCGGCCTGCTAGAGACCAGGTCTGATCGGCCAAACATTTTTCAGGTTTGGCCTACTGGACGGATGAATCTGGCCTGCCGAATTGGACAATCCTAGAATTTTCCAACCACGGGTTTTGGGTCTCCCAAATCCCAAATCTTGATTTCAACCTGTTTTTCTCAATTCTCAAGCATAGAAAACAATCATAGATGATATAAAAAATAATATGACACTTTTAAACTCATTTAAACAAAATTTGCACACAAAATCTAAGAAAATCCAAAAATGGTGAAAAATAGAGAAAAATGAAAAATCTTGATTCAAATCCGTTTTTCTTCAAACAAAGTTTAGATTCTAGTTGTTCTATGTTCCATTAACTAAAATCAAGGGTTTCCTAAGCTCAATCAAGCTTAAATTTTGAAATACATGAAAAATTGAAAAATTAAAAAAGTTTTAAAATTTGAAAACTAACATCGAATCAAAACTCTAAATCTCGTTTTTGGCTGCTCAAACACGTTCCCTAGCTCCCAATCCACTAAACCAAAGCTTGGGACTCGATTAAATCTCAAAATTTTGAGAGGAAATGAGAGAGAAGGTAGTGTGGAGAGAGAGACGAGCGTGAGGAGAGAGAAAGTGTGAGAGTTGAGACTGAAGAGAGAGGAAGAGGAGAAAGAATAAATCGGGAAAAAAGTGGGCGGTTTTATTATACGAAAACTGTGTGTCACCTCTGGTTTTGTAAAACAAAACATATTTAACATTTGACAAATTGTTGTATCCTAAATATTCAAAATGACAATTAAAATGATTAAAAATAACTATAAATCATTAAAATAATCAAAACAACTTTAAACTAAAAAATCTCATCAAATGATCAAATTAAGTTTTAAAATATTCATTGTGGCACACTAATCCACCATTTTACATTCTAATATCATTTAATTAATTTTAGGGCGTTACATGAAATTTTGGCTTGTAGGTTAGGTTGCCCTAATTTCAAGAGGGCAATGATTTTCTAGAAAACACATAAAATTGTGAGGTGTGTATTTTTTTTTGTAAATTTATTCTTTTATGGTGTATAATTTGTGTATTTTTTTTGTAAATTTATTATTTTATCATGTCCAATTTCTATAGCAAGAAAAAGTAGATATAGGTGTCAAATTAAGGGCGAAGTATTATAATTTTGTGTGTTTTTATTTGTTTGATTTTTTTTTTTTGTGGTTTTCTTGCTTTCAATAACACAAAAATAGGGCGTTAATTTTTAATAGTTGTAAATATGTCATTCTTAATTCTTCCTCAGTTTATCTTTTTTAAAGAATTAAAAAACAAAGGAGACAAAAATAGGATTTCATCTCATGTTTTTGTCAGAATTTTGTCTAATAATATCACGTCGCATCAACTAAAATATCACATGTCAATTAAAATATCATGTGAGCTAAAAAATTTTGATTGTTGTAGTTTTTATATTCGCTTGAGAGAGTGTGTGTAAAAAAAAAAAGACATGTAAATTGAATCCCAATACAATTGGCATGAAATTTTCTCAAATTTGGGGATCCTCATAAATTCCATTTTTTTAAGACTTGCTTTTTATAAATAGCGCATATGTTTATTGTAACACAACTTAATATATAATACGAATGATGATATGGCATAATTTTTTCTAAGTGTAACATAAATAAACACAACTTTTAAAAGCGTGGTGCATCATGTAATTTTCTCAAAATTTTAAACGACAAAACTACTCTATATTGGCCCATAGCAAGCATTTTTTTTACTAGCTTTTTTTTTTTTTTGCAAAAAAAAAGGGCCCAAGTGGTCCTTATCCCCTTCGATACATCAAGAATCCTGGGAGTCACTAAGGAGTGGAAGAGATCTACCAAGTTTTCACACGCGAGACCTCAAAAGCCTTTAGTGTTCACAATATAGGGCCCAAGCACCCAATCTCAACCCTTAGTATACCAATGCTAACCAAGGCACAAGTAAGTCCGACGAATAATTAATAACTGCTTGTTTCCCCTTTTTTTTTTTTTTTTTTATGTTGGGTGTAATCACCCTTGCACATGATCGAATCTGCTTCCTACCCCTAAAATCCTCCATCCCAACCGTTGGGCTTACCCCAGTAGTGTATTGCTTGTTTGCTTTTGATTGTTGTAGTCTAATATTTGAAATATTTTCTCACGTTAATTTTGCTTTTCTTTATTCTTTTAGTTGGGCAACCTCATTTCAATCCCTTATTTCGTTCTTTATTCCTTTAGTTGGGCCGCATCCTTTCAATCCCTTTACCCTCCTCATGTCAAAATGCTAAATCTTAATTTGTCGTTTTTTCTAAAAGTCATTCCCACAGTCACTTAAGTGGAGTAGGTGATTTATTTGTTAACTTTTTTTCAAAAAATTCATGACACTAATAATAGGACAATGCTATGATAAGATCCTGATTTGTTCTTATCGGTGAGACTCTTTTATGACTGTTAAATCTGCATCCAAGGTTGAGAAAGGAGGATAAACTCACCATTGTCAAATGAACCACACAGATAAGATTGTTAAAGCCAAAAAATAAAATAAAAAAAAATGGGAAGCTCTACCGCTACCAAAGGTTGCCGGTGACCCAAAGATCTAAAAATATTCAGATCTTGTAGGTGAGGTCATCGAATCGCAACGTTGGTTGCCATCCACCATTGGCTTGTAACCCTTTTGTCTTTCACGATGGGCGACATCCCACTATCTTGACGGAGGTCGTGGCCTCGCGATCTTGGTGTGGCAAAGGCTCCACCTATGTGGGTTGAGATGGCGTCGCATGGATGTCGCAGTCTTATTGCGTGGAGGTCAAGATGGCATCGCGCAGAGCTCGAGACAGCATTGCCCAGAGTTCAAGACAACGTCATGCGGAGGTTGAGTGAAGGTAGAGATGACATTGCAAGTCCGCCGACCACCGATTTGCCTCTCTTTTCCACTTGCCACCCCCTCCATTGAAATATAGTATCCTCGCCAATAGCAATCGTCCCCACCAGCCCACCACTAACGGACAATTTATCTAATATATTTTGGGTTTTTTAAGGGATTTTGAGCATTTCTATTATTTTTACAATTGTTACATTAAAATGACAGGATCAAATGTAATTGTATTTATTTTTGTTTTTATAAGTACTTAGATTTTGGACTATCAAATGTCAATCTTTCAGTCAAAAAAAAAGGTCTCATTAATAAAAACCTCAAATAATAATTAGATAATTATTCAAGAGGTCTAAAACTTCTTTTGAAAAAGTGTAATTTGATCTCTATTTTTTTTTAGTCGAACTGGGTCTAACATTTCAATTTAGGTACAAAAAGAACTGATTTAACAGTCAAATGTTTAATTTTTGACGATTTGTCATCACGTGTTGCTCACATGTCCTTATTTTTTATGAAAGGACTAAAATATCCTTAGATAAATTAATAACATTGATTAAAAAACTTCAAAAAAATAAAAAATCAAAATTGTCTTCTTCTTCTTCTCCTCAAAATTGTCTCCTCCTCCTCCTCCTCCTCCCCGAAACCATAAGTGTGAGGGTTTTTATATTGAAAAAAGGTGATTTTCCCGAAACCATAAGTGTGAGGGTTTTTATATTGAAAAAAGGAGATAAAATCAGAGTATACAACTCCAATTTATTCTCAAGAAGAAAAATTCATTCAAAAATGATAAAAACAAATTACTTGTATTAAACTCACAAAACCAGAAGATTACACACTCACGTTTTTCTTTCTATGCCTCTTGGATGTTTGCCATGGAGAAATAAGCTGAATGCTCAGCTATTTATAGGCCTAAGCAATGGCCTTTATTTCACAGAGGACAAATATAGGCCACACAATAAAGTAAACTAAATAAATTACAACCATTTCTTTAGCTAATGACTAACACATAGACAACTTAACTTAACTAAATTTCTCCACTCATTTATACTTGACTTTGACTATTTTATAATTGATATTCCTAACAAAAATCTGCGGTTGATTGGTCACTGACAGCTAAGGTTGATTTTTAACATTGTAGTATTCTTAATCTTGAGGATCTTGAGATCTTCGTTATGATTGGTTGGAGTATTTGGTGGTCTCAAAATATTGGTGTGCATGATAAAAAGTGGAAGGAGGCAGAGGACGTTCTACAAGTCGCTGGTCGGGTGCTGGGCGACTACATGTTATGTCACACCTTGGATTCCAAGTGATCGAGGAGTAAGCCTCATTCCCCGGGGAAGTGGTGTTCCCCCTTACGGGTCGCCTCAAGCTCCATGTCGACGCTTCTGTTTCACTGGGTTCTGCAGTAATTGGAGTGGGGGCGGTCATTCGCAATGCAAAAGGTCCGTCTTAGCATGCCTTGCAAGAAGAATTGATGGAAGCTTCAGTCCTTTTTTGGCTGAGTGTGTGGCTGTCAAAGAAGGCTTAGAGTTTGCTGCTAGGGTGACTTACGTGAAAACAAATGCTATCGATGTTGTTAATGCAGTAAATTCCCCGCCATCCTTGAAGGTTGCGGGTTAAATAATATCGGATATTAAACATTTGACGTCTTTAGCTTCTAATGGCATGTCTTGCAACCATATTTCTCGTCATGAGAATATAATTGTCCATCTTTTAGCTAATTTTATTTTTTAAGAATTTTGCTATTGACTAAATTCCAATAATTTCTTTCAAAAATATTTACAATAATTCAAAATTTTAGAGATCAAATTACCTTTTTAAACACCCTAATCCTAAATATTTTGTTCTCAATTCAATCAACCAAAAGGGCCTCACCCTCCAATCAGATTCCCTCGGTTGCATGCAACCGGTAGATAGTCTGCCGCCACGTGTGATGAATCCAAACATAACCGCCTAGGAGAATCGCAAATAGGCAAACACAAACACCCTTTGTTTGTAAATCCGAGGCTTTTATGAAAGAAAAAAAAACAAATAAACTTCACAAAATGACCAAACCAATCGTGATAGGTGTAGACACGCATGGCGGGCCAGACCCACACGCGTTGCGACGACAGGGCCAATTTTTGGGTTGCTGATTCATGCACCTGATTGGCGTGGAGAGATGGCGTTCTCTCTCTCTCTCTGTTTCTCGTCTCTCTGTGGGCTTCCAAAGAAAGAAGGCACTAGGAGGAGTAAAGTTAGCACATAGCAGGCAGTGAATAAGGGGGCGCAGTTGTCAAAAACTGGGATTAACTATTCGATGGTCTTTGCTATGTGTAAGCTTGCATGGACCCACTAGAGCACTAAAGTGAGTTCCAATTCCCACATGTCATTATTCCTAAGCCTTCCATACACGTACCCACCGTACAAAACCCAAGTGTCACTTTCTCCTCCCTCTTTGCCTCATGTTGCCTTCCTCTCATTGGCCAATTCCCACCGTTAAAAAACCTCTCCTCACCTCCTCCTCCATCGCTCGCTTTCTTCTCCAATCACATCACCATTTCACTCAAGCCTTCTTCTTCTTCACAATTTCCTTCGCTATACATTTCAGAGAACTCCATGCCAGCTTCTCTCTTATTTATTTATCTATTTCTTTGCTCCCTTTAGTCGATTTACAAGCTAAAGGGGCTCTTTTCTAACTCTTTTAGTCACCATGATCAAGACCCTCAATCCGTACGCCAACACGGCTAAAACTGCCGAGATTATGTCGAGGTATAGGCCCATCGCGCCAAAGCCAGAGACACCCACAAGCCCCACGAGCGAGACCACGTCCACGTCACAGAAGATCAGGCAGTCTCCTTACCTGAGAAACCTCTGGCCCCAGTTGCAAGCCAGGCCCACCAGAACCAGGAAGAGGGGCCGAGCCGCCCTGTCTCCGCCGAGCCTCAAGCGCCAAAGGACCAACAACGCCCTTGGCCTCACTCCTCCTCCTTACAACCACCACCTTCCTCCCCTGCAGGGCTTTTCCAGTCACGGCCTTCAGCAAATTCCCATCACAAGTCTCAATTTGGAGAATAAGCCTGCAAGTTTAGTCACTCTTCCTCTTCTACCATCCACCCCCATTGTCACCGATCAAGCCGCGGTGCCGGAGCTCGACTGGATGAAACCTTGTGGAGAAGAGAAGAAGCTCATAGACTTGAACACGGTCGCGGAAATCCCTGAGGAGAAGGATTTTCTACAAAAACTACAGCGGATTCCGGTTCCTACAACCTGCAACGTCATAGCTCCCCAGCCGGTTCGGCCGGTGGGGTCCAGCATATGCGTCCGGTGCATCAGTGAGGACCCAAAACTGGCTTCTCAAGTAACCCAAATTCCCAAGAAACCAGAGGAGGTCGAGGAAGAGGTCGAGTCGGAGACTCTCCCCGCCGTCATATCGGATTCCAACAACAAAGTGAGGATGGCGAATTCCGCTTACAAAGAGATGGTGGGCCAGCCCGAGTGCTTGTGGCTTGATTCCATGATGACCAGCACATGCAAGAGAATCGGCGGGGAAGTAACTCTGCAGCTTTCGGATTCCAGATTGCCGATATCCTCAAATGGGTTCTCTTGCTGGGTGAGGATAGAGTGGGGAAATGATGAGAATAAGAACTCGGTCAATGCTTTCTGCGACGTTATCAGGCTGTCCTGTGAGTCCAAAGACTACGTTTTCACCTGGAGGTTTCATATCCACCATACCAGAGAGTGTTCTCGATCAAGCTGTAATGTATGAGATGTGTGTAATGTACATATTATTAGTTTAGTTCAGCTTAGTTATAGCTAGAAAATTATGAACTTTTGTAGTCTGCTACATTGTAATTGTATGTCTTCAAAATCGAGTATAGTTCTATTAGGTGTTCTTTTTCAGCGTCCCAGGCCTCACCATTGAGAGAGAGTCAAGACTCAAAAGAGGCAATAAGTATGTGACAGTGTGAAATTTATTATCATAAGCTTTGTTCATTACATTACATTTGTTTACAAGAGGAAAGCCAATTACATAACTAACAAACAGATGACTGTAACATTATGACATTTCATTGATCTACACTGCTAACTAGGACAGATGACAGAGAGACTGTGATATTTCATTGATTAAGGATTACATCCTCACAAAGCGCCAATTGTAGGATCTTCCAAATACTCTGAGTTAATCGTCGCCTAGAGTAGGAATATTCCAAATATGCGATCCAAACATCGTCACTCTTAGGTGGCCCCTTCCATTTGAGGTTGTCTGCATATGATTTGGGCTGGATAAAATACAAAGGGAAACGTCAGCATCGTGGAATCGAAAACTAAACCAAACAATAATTACGAATGCCACTGGTCTTAGGCTCTTGTGAGTTGTGAATTCTTAAAAGAAAATTCTCCCGGAGCGAAGAAAAGCAAACAGAGATAAATGGGGTGTTGGAAGAGTTGTGGCTTTCACATGCTATGTAGGCTGTAAAACTCACATATACTATGGTTATATTGTATCCGTCGTATTGTAAAACTCTCATATGTTACCGTTTTTAAATCTAAAGTAATGGTTTAAACTACCCTCCCAAATACGCAAAAAAATATACTTGAAAAGCTTGAACTAATGGTGTCAATTATATTAAGGCTAATTTGGTATTATTTTCAAAATAAATAAAAATATTTTTATTTTGAAAAATCAAAATTTTTTATAAATTGTGTTGTGAATGTTTTTAAAATTTTTATCTTAAAAATCGTATGAAAATATTTTCAAAACTTCTGAAAACAAAAACAAATGGAATCGTCTCAAGAGTTTTTTTTTTTTTTTTCAACAAATCTTAACCGGGACAAATATTTTAGCTCTTGGATTCTTTTTTTTTTTAATATATATATATATACATATTTTAGAGCTAGGACTATTTACAGTAAAAAAAACAAATAGCATGAAGTTGCATATCTCCTGCAGCATCCAGTAAGTTCCCGAATCCTGATAACCAAGTAACAATACCACCCTATTTAAATGAAACGTCAAATCATTATACATTTTCAGTAAAGCCCTTTATTGTATTTGATGAATGCCGACTAGCGAAAAGCAAGACAAACCTCACATACCTTTAGACGTGGGGTATGACGGTTTTTGACCTACACATAACATCAACATGACAATTATGTACAAGATGAATAATAACAAACTAGTGTTAACTTTCAAAATCAAATCCAGTGAATCAAATAGAGCAGGTGACATTTTCAACACATATCTAACGATGTATTTCATACAACCATGCTATTTCCAATGAAGCTTTGCGTATGCATTGCGACAAGGAAATTTGTATGGCTCTTCTTTGTTAGAAATCTAAGCAATAAGCAATAAAAATAGAGAGAAAATTGCATGCAAGATTTACGTGGAAAAACCTTAATGAAGAGTGAAAAAACAACGGACAGAGGAGAAGCAATTCACTAATTACAAAACGAAAATTACAACGGTATATAGAGCGCTCAAATACAGAAATTCACTCACTCAATCACTCACAAACTCATAAAACTGAGTTCTCTGTATCACTCTCAACACTATAATCTCTATAAAAATTTGTGATTCTCTAATGTGACTCTCTTATGAACTATGAAGAATATGATGTATTTATATGTTTGAGGGCTCAAACCCTAGCCCAAAATAACCTAAAAACGCGTAAAAACGTAAAATACACGATCAGACCGCATTGGAGCGCCGCGACGCTGCTTTCTAGTGCCGCGGCGCTGCTTTCCCGAATTAGAGCTCCGCGGCGCTACTTTCAAGCGCCGCGGCGCTGGATTGTAGCGCCGCGACCCTGCTTTCAAGCACCGCGGCACTACCTTACTGCCAAAGATTTTGGGTCACAAAATAACAATCTCCACCTTGACACAAAATCCACTATAAAGAACTCCAACATGTGATTAACCGAATTCTCCACCTCTTCCACAAAGCCCCAACGGGCAACTAACCGGCACGAGTATGAACTCCAACCAAGTTCAAGCAATGCTCAAACTTAGCTGTAGTTAACTACTTAGTCATCATATCGGCAGGATTATCATGTGTACTGATTTTGCTCACAACAATATCACCACGAGCAACAATATCACGAACAAAGTGATAACGAACGTCAATGTGCTTCGTCCTCTCATGAAACATTTGATCTTTAGTGAGAGAAATAGCACTCTGACTGTCACACATCACCACAGAAGTCTTCAAATCTTCACTGAGTTCTCCAAATAGGCCTTTCAACCAAATAGCTTCTTTGAAAGCCTCTGTAATAGCCATATATTCAGCCTTAGTAGTAGACAAAGCAACAGAAGCCTGTAAGGTAGCCTTCCAACTAATAGCACAACCACCAACTGTAAACACATACCCAGTAAGTGACCTCCTCTTATCCAAGTCTCCAGCATAATCAGAATCAACATATCCCACAACACCATCTCTAGTCCTCCCAAAGTGCAAACCAACGTCAGTAGTACCACACAAGTATCTGAGAATCCATTGCACCGCTTTCCAGTGCTTTTTACTTGGATTTGCCATGTATCTACTAACTGCACTAACTGCATATGATAAATCTGGACGAGAACATACCATAGCATACATGAGGGAACCTTCTGTACTAGAGTATGGAACACGTGACATGTACTCAATCTCATCATCTGACTGTGGAGCTGTAACACCCGTATTTTTAACGGGCATAATTTTGTAAAATTTAATGAATAAAATGTGACTATTTAAAATTACTAAGTTGTTTATGATCATTTAAAAAAAATACCATTTTAGTATTTTCTTACCAAGTCTTCCTAAGAAACATTCAAAACTTACCAACACTTACTTCTACCAATCTTGTCTCCCTAAATTATTGCTCAATTATATAGACTTCTTCTCATTTTGCTAAAGGTATCCGAAGGGGACATTGAATTATTTTCCGTCAATTCATAGAAGACATGGAGATATTTTCTCAACCACCTAATTAATTATTTCCTTATCTTCTTCTATAATTCACTCCAATTATCCCCTCAATTATGTTGGCATTATTTGCTAAAAGTCTTCATGGGAGACAAGATGATATTTTCCTTTAAGACTCTTTTGTTTCTTCTTACAACTTTTCCCCGTAAACATCCCATTCCTCTTAAGCATTTTGATATCTTTTTATTTAACTATCACCACCTTCTTCTCTAGTTCTCATTCTCTCCCTTCTCACTTCAAATTTCTAACTAAAGACATAGAGCACAAAGCTCTCTTTGTGGCCAAGACAATTATAATTCCCAACCATGATCGAGGCGGTTTTAAAGTTAATTCAAGCTTGATTGATAACCCAAACTTTGGTGCTTTTCAAAGAAGTTTTGAGGTAGGTTTTCTTTAATCTAAACTTAGTTTTTAGTATGCATTTTCTCCATGTTTAATGCATAAAAATACTTTAATGGCACTAGTAGACGGGTTTACACATAACTCACTTATGAATGTGATTATACGTTGTGCTTTAGTTTTAATTGTCCTTATGCATGCCTTAGGGTCAAGGATGTGTGGAGCTAACGTTAATTGATTCCAGGATTAAAAGATTGTTGATAAGCTTGAAAGGTAGGGATTCTATTACTCATTTTTGTGAGGTTTTTATAGAATTAAAATTGATTGTTTTGCCGCAATATATATATATCTATGTTGAACTGATATTATATGAGTATCGCATATGAAACTATGACATGGACTCGTCTTGTATTGTACGGCGAGGAACATAATGAATTGACACATGTTATAAATTGAGAAGCATGGTTAGGAAAACTGACTCTATTAATAATGATTTAATATAGAGAAATGGTGAGACATGAAGAGGGCGGCGGTTACGTCCTTGGGCATGAATACCCAAAAAGGTAAAATAGGGGGAAGGTGATGACGCTTCCTTGGGTTGAAAGTCCCAGAACACACTGTACAAGAATTGATTTGGTGAGGACTCGGGGCTTGATGTCCCCTCACCGGAACACCCTTGGAATGTTTATAGGGTGATCAAGTGCGCCCATTTGGGTTTCGATGAGTTGAGTGATACTCAATTTAACATGGATACCTAGGAACAATGATGATTGGTAATATTTGTATAAATGTGTAATTATGACACTTGGTAATGATTAACTACGGTATCCATAAGATGTGATCATAATAAACCTCATAATCTGGAATATGATGTAACCTACTAACCATGCAGTTTTTAATGTGGTAATGGATAAACCATAAGGTGAGTCATGATTTCCCTACTGGGCATGTCGATGCTCATCCCTATCATATCTTCATATCTCAGGTGGAACTCAGTGCAACATATTTGAAGAGGAATAAGCGAAAACAATCTTGCTGTTTTCGTGTTAGAAGACCCTGTTTAATTACAACTTATCTACAACATGTAAGAGTTGTATTATTTTTTTTTATGGCTGTGTTAAGTTATTTGGGAATTGTACTATGGTGATGATGACTGTAATTATATATATTTGGTGCTACACTAAAAACTGTGGTTTGTATTTAAAACGTTTATTTTTATTTTTCTTGTTGTTTAAAGACCCATGGGCATTGTTTAATTGATTTAAATAATATAAAATTTAAAATTATTTTTATTTATTTAAAACTGTTAACCCCCACATAGGGGTGTTACAGAATTTTTGGTATCAGAGCCTAGGTTCGATTAACCTAGGGGGTATAGCACCACCTTAAAAATTAATCTTTGGGAATGGTTTTAAAGTTAGGTGTTAATGTCATCATCATTTGGTACTGATCCTAGTTAAATTTTCGCAGCCAGTAGAAACTATGCCACCAAGACGTCAAATGCAATCGTCTGAGCTGTCACAACTGGTTGAACATGCTCAAGAAGTTGAGCAACCGGAACCGATGGAACAAGCTCAAGAAGATGAGCAACTACGACATGCAACACAATCCCCGCCAGCTGCACCAGAAGTAAATAATTTAGGACAAATTCTTCAAGCATTACAAAATGTGCAAAGACCTGTGGAGGTTCGTGATCCCGAACAACGACATCTAACTCTGTTGAAGGAGTTTATGAAGCAGAAACCACCCACATTTAGTGGAGAACCTAACCCGGTCATAGCAGAACAATGGCTAAAGGCAGTCAAAAAGAAGTTGGACACCTTGAGGATTCCACGGGAGTATTGGGTTAGCTTTTCAACATATATATTTGAGGGTAAAGCCGAAGAATGGTGGGATCTTCAGAAAGACGACTATGACGTGCCGAATCTTACATGGGAGCAGTTCGAAACCATTTTTCGCAACACCTATATTCCTCAGAGCCATAGGCAAGCAATGATGCGAGAATTTGAAAACCTGGTGCAGGGAGATACAACAGTTGCTGAATACCATGCTCGATTTATAGAATTGTCTCGCTACAATCCCGGGGCTGTATTGGATCCAATGGCGAGATGCGAAAAATTTAGAAATAACCTGAGGCCGAAAATCAGACAAATGATAGCTGCTGTTCCATCAACAGATTTTCTTGATCTTGTAGCTGCGGCACAACGGGCAGAGACAGAACTAAATAACTCCTATGGAGAGTATAAGGGTTCTGGTGGGCGTCAAAGGAAAATAAGTAAGAAAGAGAAGTCACAAGGGCAAGTCATTCAGCATAGTGGAGTGACTATTGGTGGTGGATCTTCTGGCAGTGGTCGTTTCCAACCGTATGCTTGTCATAACTGTGGACAAGTGGGACATCTGAGGAGAAATTGCCCTAACCGCCCTACACAATCATCCTTTGCACCAAGGCCACAAGGAAGTCATTTTGGCTCCACTGTTTGGGGAGGGAGTCAAAATCGTGGAGCGCCTAAGCAAAACACTCCAGCTTCCCAAGTCTCGGTAACTCAACCTCGAGGGTTCCAGCCTCAGTACAACTATCAACAGCGGCCACAGGGTTCCAATTTTTATGCTAATCAGAACTTCCAACCGACTCCACAAGGCTCAGTGAATCAAAGGCCATATTTTTCTGGGAGAAATAATAATAAGGCTAGTAGTAGCCAAGGAAACCGAGGAAAAAGTGATAAAGGAAAAGCACCAGCACAAGCTTATGCAATTACGGCTACAACTGGACAAGGAAAACAGGCCGATCACTCAGTTGTAGACGGTATGATTCACGTGTCTCATTCTTGGGCTCATGTATTATTTGACACTGGTGCCACTCATTCATTTATATCTATGTTATTTGCTTCCGTACTACAATTAGAAACTGAGACATGTAGTTCATCATTAACCCTTAGTACACCAATGGGCGGGATAGCTGAAGTATCCATAATTTGTAAATCAGTGTGTATTGTTATAGGAGAACATAAACTATCGGCTGACCTATATGTAATAACTATGACAGAGTTTGATGTAATCTTAGGAATGGATTGGCTAACTAAATACCAGGCAATAGTAGATTGTCATAGGAAACGTGTCTCTTTATTCACCAAGAATGGACAAGTCATCGAATTTCAGGCAAAAACAGGAACAGTGACGCCAGCCCCGGTGCTAAAGGCTTGTATTGGAGGACGAAGGAATTTCACCAATCTTGGGACGATCTTTGCTTCAGATGGAGAACTAAAGAAGAGTGACCTATCCTCTCACACTCCTGTGGTGGATGAATTTTCAGATGTTTTTCCAGATGAATTGCCCGGACTTCCGCCTGATAGAGAAATTGAGTTTGTCATCGACTTAACTCAAGGAGCAGCGCCTGTTTCTATTGCCCCGTATCGAATGGCACCTGCTGAGAAAGTGGAATTGAGGAAGCAGTTGGACGAATTACTGGAAAAAGGATTTATTCGACCAAGTACATCACCTTGGGGAGCTCCAGTACTTTTTGTGAAGAAACATGACGGATCGTTGAGGCTCTGTGTCGATTATCGCCAGCTTAATCGATTGACTATCAAGAACAAGTACCCTCTACCCCGAATTGATGAGTTGTTCGATCAGTTAGGAGGATCTTGCTATTTCTCAAAGATTGACTTACGATCCGGATATCACCAACTGAAGATAAGAGAAGAGGACATTTCAAAGACAGCTTTTCGGACTCGCTACGGTCATTTTGAGTTTCTTGTCATGCCTTTCGGGTTGACTAATGCACCAGCGGCTTTCATGGACTTGATGAACCGTGTCTTTCGACCGTACTTAGATCAATTTATCATTGTTTTCATAGATGATATCTTGATCTATTCTAAAAACGAAGAAGAACATGCTGAGCATTTGAGGATCGCTCTACAAACGTTGAGAGAACATGGTCTTTATGCAAAAAGAGAAAAATGTGATTTCTGGATGACGAAGGTCAAGTTCCTTGGACACGTTGTCTCTGAAGAAGGCATCTCAGTGGACCCCTCCAAAATTGAAGCAGTGCTAAATTGGGAACGACCAAAGAACGTGTCAGAGATTCGAAGTTTCCTCGGACTAGCTGGATACTATCGACGCTTCGTAGAGAATTTTTCAAAGATTGCTTCTCCATTAACAAAACTCACAAGGAAGAATGTCAAGTTCGTGTGGGATGATAAATGTGAAGAAGCATTTGAGGAACTGAAACGAAGACTCACTAGTGCACCTGTGCTGATCATACCTAACAACGAGGAGCCTTACACAGTATACACTGATGCCTCAGGAAACGGTTTGGGTTGTGTGTTAATGCAGCATGGACGAGTAGTTGCCTACGCCTCACGCCAGTTGAAACCCCATGAGAGGAACTACCCCACACATGATCTTGAGTTAGCTGCTGTGGTTTTCGCACTCAAAATTTGGAGATGTTATCTATATGGCGCAAAGTTTGAGCTATATTCAGATCATCAAAGTCTGAAATATTTGTTTACTCAAAAGGATCTCAATCTAAGGCAACGAAGATGGACTGAGTACATGGTGGACTATGACTTTAGTATCCAATATCATCCTGGAAAAGCAAATGCCGTGGCAGATGCCCTAAGTTGTAAGAACAACGGACGTATAGCCAGTTTAGCATTGGAAGATTGGAGACGAGTCACCATCGCCGACTTCAACTTGCAATATTATGAAGATAACGAGAGAGCTTTCTTATTCAATGTGATAGCAACTCCTACGTTAATTCAGAAAGTAAAACAAGGACAATGACACGATGAAGGATTACGTAGGGTTTGGAAACAAATACAAAATGGAGAACAACTGGATGGATGGCAGATTGAGCCAGAAGGATTTTTACTTTACAAAGGAAGATTAGTTGTTCCAGAGGATCCATATCTCAGGCATGCGGTGCTAGATGAGGCTCACCGTTCAAAGTTTGCTATTCATCCTGGAAGCACAAAAATGTATATGGATCTAAAACGACAATACTGGTGGCGAGGAATGAAACGAGATGTAGCAACCTTTGTCTCTAAGTGCATGACGTGCCAACAGGTTAAAGCGGAACATCAAAAGCCTGGAGGCGAGTTGAGGAGCTTACCTATTCCAGAATGGAAGTGGGATCATGTGACAATGGACTTTGTTACTGGATTTCCTAAGACTCAAATAGGGCATGACGCCGTTTGGGTAATTGTAGATCGTTTAACTAAGACAGCCCACTTCATCCCAATCAGAACTAATTATAGTGTCTCAAAATTATGTCAATTGTACGTGGAAAAGGTAGTGACATTGCATGGAGTGCCAATGTCAATAGTTTCCGATAGAGATACACGTTTCACGTCGAAATTTTGGAGAGGATTGCAGAGGGCCTTGGGAACTCAATTGAATTTTAGTACAGCTTTTCATCCTCAAACAGATGGACAATCTGAACGTGTCATTCAGATTCTCGAGGATATGCTTCGGGCTTGTGTGCTGGACTTTGGAACAAATTGGGCTGTACAGCTGCCATATGTTGAATTCGCATATAACAACAGTTACCAAGCAAGTATTAGAATGGCTCCATATGAGGCCTTATATGGTAGACCTTGTAGATCTCCATTGTGTTGGGCTGAAAAGGAAGAGCGTCTTGAACTTGGGCCTCAGTTTATCAGAGAAACAACGGACAAGATCCAGATTATTCGCGAACGTCTTCAGACAGCTCAAAGTCGACAAAAGAGTTATGCAGATAGGAGGAGGCGACCTTTAGAGTTCATGATCGGAGACTTTGTGTTCTTAAAAGTGAAACCAAAACGAGGTGTATCTCGATTTGGTGTTAAAGGAAAGTTAGCACCAAGGTATACAGGACCGTTTGAGATTGTGGAACGCATTGGAACGTTGGCATACCGTTTAGACCTACCACCACAATTGTCTCATGTACATAATGTGTTTCATGTATCGATGTTGAGAAAGTATGAACCCGACCCTTCACATGTGATCATGTGGACAGATGTGCCAATTCAAGGAGATACGAATTATGAAGAAATTCCAGTTCAAATACTGGATCATGAAATAAAATTATTACGTCGTCGTGGAATTCCTCTGGTGAAAGTGATGTGGCAACACCATGATGTGGAGGAAGCCACATGGGAACTTGAATCTGAAATGAGAGAAAAGTACCCACATTTGTTTTAACATTGTAATCAGTGTACGAAATTTCGAGGACGAAATTTTTATAGGAGGGGAGAGCTGTAACACCCGTATTTTTAACGGGCATAATTTTGTAAAATTTAATGAATAAAATGTGACTATTTAAAATTACTAAGTTGTTTATGATCATTTAAAAAAAATACCATTTTAGTATTTTCTTACCAAGTCTTCCTAAGAAACATTCAAAACTTACCAACACTTACTTCTACCAATCTTGTCTCCCTAAATTATTGCTCAATTATATAGACTTCTTCTCATTTTGCTAAAGGTATCCGAAGGGGACATTGAATTATTTTCCGTCAATTCATAGAAGACATGGAGATATTTTCTCAACCACCTAATTAATTATTTCCTTATCTTCTTCTATAATTCTGTAACACCCCTATGTGGGGGTTAACAGTTTTAAATAAATAAAAATAATTTTAAATTTTATATTATTTAAATCAATTAAACAATGCCCATGGGTCTTTAAACAACAAGAAAAATAAAAATAAACGTTTTAAATACAAACCACAGTTTTTAGTGTAGCACCAAATATATATAATTACAGTCATCATCACCATAGTACAATTCCCAAATAACTTAACACAGCCATAAAAAAAAAATAATACAACTCTTACATGTTGTAGATAAGTTGTAATTAAACAGGGTCTTCTAACACGAAAACAACAGAATTGTTTTCGCTTATTCCTCTTCAAATATGTTGCACTGAGTTCCACCTGAGATATGAAGATATGATAGGGATGAGCATCGACATGCCCAGTAGGGAAATCATGACTCACCTTATGGTTTATCCATTACCACATTAAAAACTGCATGGTTAGTAGGTTACATCATATTCCAGATTATGAGGTTTATTATGATCACATCTTATGGATACCGTAGTTAATCATTACCAAGTGTCATAATTACACATTTATACAAATATTACCAATCATCATTGTTCCTAGGTATCCATGTTAAATTGAGTATCACTCAACTCATCGAAACCCAAATGGGCGCACTTGATCACCCCATAAACATTCCAAGGGTGTTCCGGTGAGGGGACATCAAGCCCCGAGTCCTCACCAAATCAATTCCTGTACAGTGTGTTCTGGGACTTTCAACCCAAGGAAGCGTCATCACCTTCCCCCTATTTTACCTTTTTGGGTATTCATGCCCAAGGACGTAACCGCCGCCCTCTTCATGTCTCACCATTTCTCTATATTAAATCATTATTAATAGAGTCAGTTTTCCTAACCATGCTTCTCAATTTATAACATGTGTCAATTCATTATGTTCCTCGCCGTACAATACAAGACGAGTCCATGTCATAGTTTCATATGTGATACTCATATAATATCAGTTCAACATAGATATATATATATTGCGGCAAAACAATCAATTTTAATTCTATAAAAACCTCACAAAAATGAGTAATAGAATCCCTACCTTTCAAGCTTATCAACAATCTTTTAATCCTGGAATCAATTAACGTTAGCTCCACACATCCTTGACCCTAAGGCATGCATAAGGACAATTAAAACTAAAGCACAACGTATAATCACATTCATAAGTGAGTTATGTGTAAACCCGTCTACTAGTGCCATTAAAGTATTTTTATGCATTAAACATGGAGAAAATGCATACTAAAAACTAAGTTTAGATTAAAGAAAACCTACCTCAAAACTTCTTTGAAAAGCACCAAAGTTTGGGTTATCAATCAAGCTTGAATTAACTTTAAAACCGCCTCGATCATCGTTGGGAATTATAATTGTCTTGGCCACAAAGAGAGCTTTGTGCTCTATGTCTTTAGTTAGAAATTTGAAGTGAGAAGGGAGAGAATGAGAACTAGAGAAGAAGGTGGTGATAGTTAAATAAAAAGATATCAAAATGCTTAAGAGGAATGGGATGTTTACGGGGAAAAGTTGTAAGAAGAAACAAAAGAGTCTTAAAGGAAAATATCATCTTGTCTCCCATGAAGACTTTTAGCAAATAATGCCAACATAATTGAGGGGATAATTGGAGTGAATTATAGAAGAAGATAAGGAAATAATTAATTAGGTGGTTGAGAAAATATCTCCATGTCTTCTATGAATTGACGGAAAATAATTCAATGTCCCCTTCGGATACCTTTAGCAAAATGAGAAGAAGTTTATATAATTGAGCAATAATTTAGGGAGACAAGATTGGTAGAAGTAAGTGTTGGTAAGTTTTGAATGTTTCTTAGGAAGACTTGGTAAGAAAATACTAAAATGGTATTTTTTTTAAATGATCATAAACAACTTAGTAATTTTAAATAGTCACATTTTATTCATTAAATTTTACAAAATTATGCCCGTTAAAAATACGGGTGTTACAGCTCTCCCCTCCTATAAAAATTTCGTCCTCGCAATTTCGTACACTGATTACAATGTTAAAACAAATGTGGGTACTTTTCTCTCATTTCAGATTCAAGTTCCCATGTGGCTTCCTCCACATCATGGTGTTGCCACATCACTTTCACCAGAGGAATTCCACGACGACGTAATAATTTTATTTCATGATCCAGTATTTGAACTGGAATTTCTTCATAATTCGTATCTCCTTGAATTGGCACATCTGTCCACATGATCACATGTGAAGGGTCGGGTTCATACTTTCTCAACATCGATACATGAAACACATTATGTACATGAGACAATTGTGGTGGTAGGTCTAAACGGTATGCCAACGTTCCAATGCGTTCCACAATCTCAAACGGTCCTGTATACCTTGGTGCTAACTTTCCTTTAACACCAAATCGAGATACACCTCGTTTTGGTTTCACTTTTAAGAACACAAAGTCTCCGATCATGAACTCTAAAGGTCGCCTCCTCTTATCTGCATAACTCTTTTGTCGACTTTGAGCTGTCTGAAGACGTTCGCGAATAATCTGGATCTTGTCCGTTGTTTCTCTGATAAACTGAGGCCCAAGTTCAAGACGCTCTTCCTTTTCAGCCCAACACAATGGAGATCTACAAGGTCTACCATATAAGGCCTCATATGGAGCCATTCTAATACTTGCTTGGTAACTGTTGTTATATGCGAATTCAACATATGGCAGCTGTGCAGCCCAATTTGTTCCAAAGTCCAGCACACAAGCCCGAAGCATATCCTCGAGAATCTGAATGACACGTTCAGATTGTCCATCTGTTTGAGGATGAAAAGCTGTACTAAAATTCAATTGAGTTCCCAAGGCCCTCTGCAATCCTCTCCAAAATTTCGACGTGAAACGTGTATCTCTATCGGAAACTATTGACATTGGCACTCCATGCAATGTCACTACCTTTTCCACGTATAATTGACATAATTTTGAGACACTATAACTAGTTCTGATTGGGATGAAGTGGGCTGTCTTAGTTAAACGATCTACAATTACCCAAACGGCGTCATGCCCTATTTGAGTCTTAGGAAATCCAGTAACAAAGTCCATTGTCACATGATCCCACTTCCATTCTGGAATAGGTAAGCTCCTCAACTCGCCTCCAGGCTTTTGATGTTCCGCTTTAACCTGTTGGCACGTCATGCACTTAGAGACAAAGGTTGCTACATCTCGTTTCATTCCTCGCCACCAGTATTGTCGTTTTAGATCCATATACATTTTTGTGCTTCCAGGATGAATAGCAAACTTTGAACGGTGAGCCTCATCTAGCACCGCATGCCTGAGATATGGATCCTCTGGAACAACTAATCTTCCTTTGTAAAGTAAAAATCCTTCTGGCTCAATCTGCCATCCATCCAGTTGTTCTCCATTTTGTATTTGTTTCCAAACCCTACGTAATCCTTCATCGTGCCATTGTCCTTGTTTTACTTTCTGAATTAACGTAGGAGTTGCTATCACATTGAATAAGAAAGCTCTCTCGTTATCTTCATAATATTGCAAGTTGAAGTCGGCGATGGTGACTCGTCTCCAATCTTCCAATGCTAAACTGGCTATACGTCCGTTGTTCTTACGACTTAGAGCATCTGCCACGGCATTTGCTTTTCCAGGATGATATTGGATACTAAAGTCATAGTCCACCATGTACTCAGTCCATCTTCGTTGCCTTAGATTGAGATCCTTTTGAGTAAACAAATATTTCAGACTTTGATGATCTGAATATAGCTCGAACTTTGCGCCATATAGATAACATCTCCAAATTTTGAGTGCGAAAACCACAGCAGCTAGCTCAAGATCATGTGTGGGGTAGTTCCTCTCATGGGGTTTCAATTGGCGTGAGGCGTAGGCAACTACTCGTCCATGCTGCATTAACACACAACCCAAACCGTTTCCTGAGGCATCAGTGTATACTGTGTAAGGCTCCTCGTTGTTAGGTATGATTAGCACAGGTGCACTAGTGAGTCTTTGCTTCAGTTCCTCAAATGCTTCTTCACATTTATCATCCCACACGAATTTGACATTCTTCCTTGTGAGTTTTGTTAATGGAGAAGCAATCTTTGAAAAATTCTCTACGAAGCGTCGATAGTATCCAGCTAGTCCGAGGAAACTTCGAATCTCCGACACGTTCTTTGGTCGTTCCCAATTTAGCACTGCTTCAATTTTGGAGGGGTCCACTGAGATGCCTTCTTCAGAGACAACGTGTCCAAGGAACTTGACCTTCGTCATCCAGAAATCACATTTTTCTCTTTTTGCATAAAGACCATGTTCTCTCAACGTTTGTAGAGCGATCCTCAAATGCTCAGCATGTTCTTCTTCGTTTTTCGAATAGATCAAGATATCATCTATGAAAACAATGATAAATTGATCTAAGTACGGTCGAAAGACACGGTTCATCAAGTCCATGAAAGCCGCTGGTGCATTAGTCAACCCGAAAGGCATGACAAGAAACTCAAAATGACCGTAGCGAGTCCGAAAAGCTGTCTTTGGAATGTCCTCTTCTCTTATCTTCAGTTGGTGATATCCGGATCGTAAGTCAATCTTTGAGAAATAGCAAGATCCTCCTAACTGATCGAACAACTCATCAATTCGGGGTAGAGGGTACTTGTTCTTGATAGTCAATCGATTAAGCTGGCGATAATCGACACAGAGCCTCAACGATCCGTCATGTTTCTTCACAAAAAGTACTGGAGCTCCCCAAGGTGATGTACTTGGTCGAATAAATCCTTTTTCCAGTAATTCGTCCAACTGCTTCCTCAATTCCACTTTCTCAGCAGGTGCCATTCGATACGGGGCAATAGAAACAGGCGCTGCTCCTTGAGTTAAGTCGATGACAAACTCAATTTCTCTATTAGGCGGAAGTCCGGGCAATTCATCTGGAAAAACATCTGAAAATTCGTCCACCACAGGAGTGTGAGAGGATAGGTCACTCTTCTTTAGTTCTCCATCTGAAGCAAAGATCGTCCCAAGATTGGTGAAATTCCTTCGTCCTCCAATACAAGCCTTTAGCACCGGGGCTGGCGTCACTGTTCCTGTTTTTGCCTGAAATTCGATGACTTGCCCATTCTTGGTGAATAAAGAGACACGTTTCCTATGACAATCTACTATTGCCTGGTATTTAGTTAGCCAATCCATTCCTAAGATTACATCAAACTCTGTCATAGTTATTACATATAGGTCAGCCGATAGTTTATGTTCTCCTATAACAATACACACTGATTTACAAATTATGGATACTTCAGCTATCCCGCCCATTGGTGTACTAAGGGTTAATGATGAACTACATGTCTCAGTTTCTAATTGTAGTACGGAAGCAAATAACATAGATATAAATGAATGAGTGGCACCAGTGTCAAATAATACATGAGCCCAAGAATGAGACACGTGAATCATACCGTCTACAACTGAGTGATCAGCCTGTTTTCCTTGTCCAGTTGTAGCCGTAATTGCATAAGCTTGTGCTGGTGCTTTTCCTTTATCACTTTTTCCTCGGTTTCCTTGGCTACTACTAGCCTTATTATTATTTCTCCCAGAAAAATATGGCCTTTGATTTACTGAGCCTTGTGGAGTCGGTTGGAAGTTCTGATTAGCATAAAAATTGGAACCCTGTGGCCGCTGTTGATAGTTGTACTGAGGCTGGAACCCTCGAGGTTGAGTTACTGAGACTTGGGAAGCTGGAGTGTTTTGCTGAGGCGCTCCACGATTTTGACTCCCTCCCCAAACAGTGGAGCCAAAATGACTTCCTTGTGGCCTTGGTGCAAAGGATGATTGTGTAGGGTGGTTAGGGCAATTTCTCCTCAGATGTCCCACTTGTCCACAGTTATGACAAGCATACGGTTGGAAACGACCACTACCAGAAGATCCACCACCAATAGTCACTCCACTATGCTGAATGACTTGCCCTTGTGACTTCTCTTTCTTACTTATTTTCCTTTGACGCCCACCAGAACCCTTATACTCTCCATAGGAGTTATTTAGTTCTGTCTCTGCCCGCTGTGCCGCAGCTACAAGATCAAGAAAATCTGTTGATGGAACAGCAGCTATCATTTGTCTGATTTTCGGCCTCAGGTTATTTCTAAATTTTTCGCATCTCGCCATTGGATCCGATACAGCCCCGGGATTGTAGCGAGACAATTCTATAAATCGAGCATGGTATTCAGCAACTGTTGTATCTCCCTGCACCAGGTTTTCAAATTCTCGCATCATTGCTTGCCTATGGCTCTGAGGAATATAGGTGTTGCGAAAAATGGTTTCGAACTGCTCCCATGTAAGATTCGGCACGTCATAGTCGTCTTTCTGAAGATCCCACCATTCTTCGGCTTTACCCTCAAATATATATGTTGAAAAGCTAACCCAATACTCCCGTGGAATCCTCAAGGTGTCCAACTTCTTTTTGACTGCCTTTAGCCATTGTTCTGCTATGACCGGGTTAGGTTCTCCACTAAATGTGGGTGGTTTCTGCTTCATAAACTCCTTCAACAGAGTTAGATGTCGTTGTTCGGGATCACGAACCTCCACAGGTCTTTGCACATTTTGTAATGCTTGAAGAATTTGTCCTAAATTATTTACTTCTAGTGCAGCTGGCGGGGATTGTGTTGCATGTCGTAGTTGCTCATCTTCTTGAGCTTGTTCCATCGGTTCCGGTTGCTCAACTTCTTGAGCATGTTCAACCGGTTGTGACAGCTCAGACGATTGCATTTGACGTCTTGGTGGCATAGTTTCTACTGGCTGCGAAAATTTAACTAGGATCAGTACCAAATGATGATGACATTAACACCTAACTTTAAAACCATTCCCAAAGATTAATTTTTAAGGTGGTGCTATACCCCCTAGGTTAATCGAACCTAGGCTCTGATACCAAAAATTCTGTAACACCCCTATGTGGGGGTTAACAGTTTTAAATAAATAAAAATAATTTTAAATTTTATATTATTTAAATCAATTAAACAATGCCCATGGGTCTTTAAACAACAAGAAAAATAAAAATAAACGTTTTAAATACAAACCACAGTTTTTAGTGTAGCACCAAATATATATAATTACAGTCATCATCACCATAGTACAATTCCCAAATAACTTAACACAGCCATAAAAAAAAATAATACAACTCTTACATGTTGTAGATAAGTTGTAATTAAACAGGGTCTTCTAACACGAAAACAACAGAATTGTTTTCGCTTATTCCTCTTCAAATATGTTGCACTGAGTTCCACCTGAGATATGAAGATATGATAGGGATGAGCATCGACATGCCCAGTAGGGAAATCATGACTCACCTTATGGTTTATCCATTACCACATTAAAAACTGCATGGTTAGTAGGTTACATCATATTCCAGATTATGAGGTTTATTATGATCACATCTTATGGATACCGTAGTTAATCATTACCAAGTGTCATAATTACACATTTATACAAATATTACCAATCATCATTGTTCCTAGGTATCCATGTTAAATTGAGTATCACTCAACTCATCGAAACCCAAATGGGCGCACTTGATCACCCCATAAACATTCCAAGGGTGTTCCGGTGAGGGGACATCAAGCCCCGAGTCCTCACCAAATCAATTCCTGTACAGTGTGTTCTGGGACTTTCAACCCAAGGAAGCGTCATCACCTTCCCCCTATTTTACCTTTTTGGGTATTCATGCCCAAGGACGTAACCGCCGCCCTCTTCATGTCTCACCATTTCTCTATATTAAATCATTATTAATAGAGTCAGTTTTCCTAACCATGCTTCTCAATTTATAACATGTGTCAATTCATTATGTTCCTCGCCGTACAATACAAGACGAGTCCATGTCATAGTTTCATATGTGATACTCATATAATATCAGTTCAACATAGATATATATATATTGCGGCAAAACAATCAATTTTAATTCTATAAAAACCTCACAAAAATGAGTAATAGAATCCCTACCTTTCAAGCTTATCAACAATCTTTTAATCCTGGAATCAATTAACGTTAGCTCCACACATCCTTGACCCTAAGGCATGCATAAGGACAATTAAAACTAAAGCACAACGTATAATCACATTCATAAGTGAGTTATGTGTAAACCCGTCTACTAGTGCCATTAAAGTATTTTTATGCATTAAACATGGAGAAAATGCATACTAAAAACTAAGTTTAGATTAAAGAAAACCTACCTCAAAACTTCTTTGAAAAGCACCAAAGTTTGGGTTATCAATCAAGCTTGAATTAACTTTAAAACCGCCTCGATCATCGTTGGGAATTATAATTGTCTTGGCCACAAAGAGAGCTTTGTGCTCTATGTCTTTAGTTAGAAATTTGAAGTGAGAAGGGAGAGAATGAGAACTAGAGAAGAAGGTGGTGATAGTTAAATAAAAAGATATCAAAATGCTTAAGAGGAATGGGATGTTTACGGGGAAAAGTTGTAAGAAGAAACAAAAGAGTCTTAAAGGAAAATATCATCTTGTCTCCCATGAAGACTTTTAGCAAATAATGCCAACATAATTGAGGGGATAATTGGAGTGAATTATAGAAGAAGATAAGGAAATAATTAATTAGGTGGTTGAGAAAATATCTCCATGTCTTCTATGAATTGACGGAAAATAATTCAATGTCCCCTTCGGATACCTTTAGCAAAATGAGAAGAAGTTTATATAATTGAGCAATAATTTAGGGAGACAAGATTGGTAGAAGTAAGTGTTGGTAAGTTTTGAATGTTTCTTAGGAAGACTTGGTAAGAAAATACTAAAATGGTATTTTTTTTAAATGATCATAAACAACTTAGTAATTTTAAATAGTCACATTTTATTCATTAAATTTTACAAAATTATGCCCGTTAAAAATACGGGTGTTACAATTCACTCCAATTATCCCCTCAATTATGTTGGCATTATTTGCTAAAAGTCTTCATGGGAGACAAGATGATATTTCCTTTAAGACTCTTTTGTTTCTTCTTACAACTTTTCCCCGTAAACATCCCATTCCTCTTAAGCATTTGATATCTTTTTATTTAACTATCACCACCTTCTTCTCTAGTTCTCATTCTCTCCCTTCTCACTTCAAATTTCTAACTAAAGACATAGAGCACAAAGCTCTCTTTGTGGCCAAGACAATTATAATTCCCAACCATGATCGAGGCGGTTTTAAAGTTAATTCAAGCTTGATTGATAACCCAAACTTTGGTGCTTTTCAAAGAAGTTTTGAGGTAGGTTTTCTTTAATCTAAACTTAGTTTTTAGTATGCATTTTCTCCATGTTTAATGCATAAAAATACTTTAATGGCACTAGTAGACGGGTTTACACATAACTCACTTATGAATGTGATTATACGTTGTGCTTTAGTTTTAATTGTCCTTATGCATGCCTTAGGGTCAAGGATGTGTGGAGCTAACGTTAATTGATTCCAGGATTAAAAGATTGTTGATAAGCTTGAAAGGTAGGGATTCTATTACTCATTTTTGTGAGGTTTTTATAGAATTAAAATTGATTGTTTTGCCGCAATATATATATATCTATGTTGAACTGATATTATATGAGTATCACATATGAAACTATGACATGGACTCGTCTTGTATTGTACGGCGAGGAACATAATGAATTGACACATGTTATAAATTGAGAAGCATGGTTAGGAAAACTGACTCTATTAATAATGATTTAATATAGAGAAATGGTGAGACATGAAGAGGGCGGCGGTTACGTCCTTGGGCATGAATACCCAAAAAGGTAAAATAGGGGGAAGGTGATGACGCTTCCTTGGGTTGAAAGTCCCAGAACACACTGTACAAGAATTGATTTGGTGAGGACTCGGGGCTTGATGTCCCCTCACCGGAACACCCTTGGAATGTTTATGGGGTGATCAAGTGCGCCCATTTGGGTTTCGATGAGTTGAGTGATACTCAATTTAACATGGATACCTAGGAACAATGATGATTGGTAATATTTGTATAAATGTGTAATTATGACACTTGGTAATGATTAACTACGGTATCCATAAGATGTGATCATAATAAACCTCATAATCTGGAATATGATGTAACCTACTAACCATGCAGTTTTTAATGTGGTAATGGATAAACCATAAGGTGAGTCATGATTTTCCTACTGGGCATGTCGATGCTCATCCCTATCATATCTTCATATCTCAGGTGGAACTCAGTGCAACATATTTGAAGAGGAATAAGCGAAAACAATCTTGCTGTTTTCGTGTTAGAAGACCCTGTTTAATTACAACTTATCTACAACATGTAAGAGTTGTATTATTTTTTTTATGGCTGTGTTAAGTTATTTGGGAATTGTACTATGGTGATGATGACTGTAATTATATATATTTGGTGCTACACTAAAAACTGTGGTTTGTATTTAAAACGTTTATTTTTATTTTTCTTGTTGTTTAAAGACCCATGGGCATTGTTTAATTGATTTAAATAATATAAAATTTAAAATTATTTTTATTTATTTAAAACTGTTAACCCCCACATAGGGGTGTTACAGGAGCTAACGTAGTTGAAAGTCTGAAATGTGCTGCTAATGGAGTGCTCACCGGTTTAGCTTTCTGTATGTTGAACCTGTGCAAAACTTTTTCAATATAGCCTTTCTGACTCAGATAAAGCTTATCTGCCTTTCTATTTCTCAAAATCTCCATGCCGAGAATCTTCTTGGCAGCTCCCAAGTCCTTCATCTCAAACTCTCTATTGAGTTGAGCCTTTAACTTCTTAATCTCTCCTTTATCCTTAGCAGCAATCAACATATCATCAACATATAAGAGCAAATAAACAAAGGACCCATCATCACCCTTCTTGAAGTAGACACAACTGTCATAGCTATTCCTCTTAAACTCATGAGCGATCATAAATGAGTCAAATCTCTTATACCACTACCTAGGAGACTGTTTCAAACCGTAAAGAGACTTTTTCAACGAGCAAACATAGTCTTCTTTACTTGTAACAATGAAACCCTCGGGTTGCTGCATGTAAATGTCTTCCTCGAGCTCTCCATGCAAAAATGCAGTCTTTACATCTAACTGCTCAAGCAAAAATCATGAGTGGCCACAATACCAAGCAAGACTCGAATTGAGCTATGCTTAACTACAGGAGAAAATGCATCTGTAAAGTCAACACCTGGAACCTGACTGTATCCTTTTACAACCAGTCTAGCCTTGTACCTAGCATCTTCGACTCCCGGTGTACCTTCTTTTCTTTTAAATACCCATTTACAGCGAACAATTTTTTTCCCTTTGGGTAACTTCACCAAATCCCATGTGCCATTCTTATATAGGGATTCTATCTCCTCCTGCATAACAATCATCCACTTGCCAGAGTCAACTGAATTAACTGTCTCTGAATAGGTAGAAGGTTCTTCACCAGACTCAATACCTTCTGCCACTGATAAAGCATAAGCCACCAAGTCGGCCTCAGCATATCTCTGTGGAGGCTTAACATCTCTCCTCGGCCTATCCTTAGCAATAGAGTACTGTGGTGGCGACGGTGATGGCGATGGAGAAGCACTATCGCCTTGACTCTCTGAACTTAACTGGGAAGTAGAATCGGATGATGTACTTGTCTCTATTTGAAACTCCACATGTGATACGAACCACGCATAGAGCTGACGTGACTCTAACCAAAAGTGGTTTCCAAGATCAAATTTCTAACCGGTTTTGGATGGAACCGCGACCCGATGCCAGAAGCACGAACCTTGGTATGCGAGGATGCCACAATCAGCTATGGAGGACTGACTGATAAGTCTTGGTATGTGAGGACGCCACAATCAGCTATGGATGGACTGATTGATAAGTCTATGAACGCCACGGAAATTTCCGATAAGTTTGAATAGTTCGTTTAGGAACTAAAGAGAATTAAACCTCAAAATTATGTGTTATTACTTGTCTCCCATTGATTGAAATTCGTTACAATATATAGGGGTTCCTATGTGAATTTTCAGTCCCTAATTCCCATGGAATTTCGAGAAAATCATTTACCAAAAGTCAAATCTAAACTAAATAAGGAAAGTTCCCTTAATGGCTTAAAAGCCTTACAATAATAGAAATAACAGAAACGCAAAAAGGAAACTAGACATTAAAAAGGTAAATAAGCTGATTCTTCTCGCCATGTGTCGCCTTAAAACGGGAAGGTAACTGAAATGGAAATTACTCAATCCCTTCTAAAGCTTGAATCACGCATTTGTTGGTCTGATTTTCGCATGCAATTCCCTCAATTGGCCTCCATGCAATGGCTTGAGCCCAAGTTGCTTGAATCAGCCCAATAAGCGTTTCTTTAAACTTCTTCGCATGAGCTCTCGTAACCGGACCAATGGGAACTTGAATTGGATCTGAATAAGTCTCCCATGTGCTCTTGCTTGTGCTAACAATGTCCTCATCATTCACATGTTTGCTAGATCTGTCCCGATCAACATCACTAGACCCTGTAATAGATGTCTCACGTAACATGGAAGTCTCATCAAACACAATATCTCTACTGATAATAACTCTCTTGGTTTCCGGGCACCATAACTTATAGCTTTTAACACTAGGCTTGTAACCAAGAAATATACACTTCATGGATCTAGGCTCCAATTTTCCATTGTCAACATGAGCATAAGCAGGACAATCGAAAATTCTTAAATTTGAGTAATCTGTAGGTTCTCCTGACCACATCTCTTGTGGTGTCTTCTTGTTAATAGCGATGGAAGGAGAATGATTGACCAAATAGCAAGCTGTAGAAGCAGCTTCAGCCCAAAATGACTTAGGTAGTCCAACATTAGAGAGTATGCAGCGCACTTTCGCCATCAACGTCTTGGTCATTCTCTCGGCCACACCATTTTGCTGTGGAGTACGTCGGACTATTAAGTCCCTCAGAATTCCCTCTGATTTACAGAAGGTATTAAATTCATTTGAACAAAAACTCCAAGCCATATCAGTGCGGAGACGTTTAACTGGTTTTATCGGTCTTTGTTTCTATCATGGTCTTCCAATCTTTGAATGTAGCAAAGACATCATCCTTCTGCTTCAAAAAAAATGTCCATAACTTTCTGGAATAGTCATCAATGATGGTAAGCATATAATTAGCACCACCATAGAAAAGGAATAGTAGACGATCCCCAAAAGTCAGAATGAACATACTCCAAAATATCTTTTGTGTTGTGAATGCCTTTGCCAAATCGAACTCTCTTCTGCTTTCCAAAAACACAGTGCTCACAAAACTCCATCTTTCATGTGCACTGTCCATTAAGGAGCCCTCGCTTACTCAGCTCTACCATCCCAAGCTCACTCATATGCCCCAGTCGCATATGCCATAACTTAGTGAGCTCATCATCAGACATAGTGGAAGTAGTAACTTTTGCATCACCAACAACTGTAGTACCTTGCAGAACATACAAACTAACAGTCTTCTTTGTGCTTTCATCATCACAGAGCGCCTTTACTAACTTTCAGAACTCCACCTTCACCAGTGTACTTGTACCCTTTAGCATCAAGAGTACCTAAGGAAATTAAATTCCTCTTAAGATCAGGGACATGCCTCACATCACCTAGTGTCCTCACTATGCCATCATGCATTTTAATTCTGACAGTACCATACCAGCAACTTTGCATGGGGTGTTGTTTCCCATCAAAACAGAGCCCTTAGGAAACCGTTTCATATGTTGAAAACCAGTTCCGGTTGGGACACATATAAACGTACATGCAGAGTCAAGAACCCAATCCTCACAGGGTTTAGAATCACCATCAGAATTACCAAAAGCTCACCACCACCAGAGCCTTCTTCAACGACACTAGCCTCACCAGCATCTGGTTTCTTCCCTTTCTGATTTTCAGCCCTCTTGTTTTTATTCTGCAGCTTATAACACTCAGTTTTAATGTGCCCTTTCTTCTTGCAATAGTTACAGTACTTCTCCTTATTTTTGGATTTAGACCTACCTCTAACTCAGTCCCAGAACTTCTCTCTTGGGTTTACCTCTAACAACTAGACCCTCTCCTTGTGTTTTCAGATCCAGTAACTAACTGCTTCATCTTTTCTTTAAAAAATAGAGCCTCATAAACCTCATCTAGGGTAAGAGTGTCCCGACTATATAAGATAGTATCCCTAAATGTGGCATGTGATGAAGGCAGTGAACATAATAAAATTAACCCAAGGTCTTCGTCATCATACTTAACTTCCATAGCCTCCAAATCAGACACAATCTCCTTAAACACATTTAAGTGATTCTCAAGAGACGTACCTTTAGACATTCGATGAAGGTATAGACGCTGCTTTAAATGAAGTTTGCTAGTAAGACTCTTGGTCATGCATAATTGCTCCAGCTTGAGCCACAAAGCAGCAGCAGTCTTCTCCTTCAGTACATCTTGTAAATCTGATTTGACAGATGAAGGTGTATTTGGGACAGAGCCTTTCGGTCCTTACGCTCCTTTTCCTCCTTCGACCATGATGAGGGCATCTTATCGAAACCTAATAGCGCATCATCAAGGTCCATCTGCGCCAGAACAGCCCGCATCTCACTTGCCATAGAGAAAACCTCGTTGTGCGATCCAGTAGCGGAATATCAAATTTCATGTTGCCATTGCAAATTAAAGCCAAAGCTCTGATACCACTTGTTAGAAATCTAAGCAATAAGCAACAAAAATAGAGAGAAAATTGCACACAAGATTTACATGGAAAAACCCTAATGAAGGGTGAAAAAACCACGGGTAGAGGAGAAGCAATTCACTAATCACAAAACGGAATTACAACGGTGTTTAGAGCGTCAAATACAAAAATTCACTTCACATCAATCACTCATAAACTCACAAAACTGAGTTCTCTGTATCATTCTTAACACTATGATCTCTATAAAATTTGAAACTCTCTAATGTGTCTCTCTAATGTGACTCTCTTATGAACTATGGAGAATATAATGTATTTATATGTTTGGGGACTCAAACCATAGCCCAAAATAACTAAAAAATGCGTAAAAACGTAAAATATACGATCATGCCGCATTGGAGCGCCGCGGCGCTGCTTCTAGTGCTGCGGCGCTACTTTCAAGCGCCGCAGCGCTGCCTTACTGTCAAAGATTTTAGGTCACAAAATAGCATTTTTTCATTGTCAGCAGAGAAGGCTCACTCAATCATTGGACTAATTTTTCATGGTATGATCAATGGGTGAGAATACTTTGTGTCGCACGATATATAATTTTAACTCGAAACTTATAAATCAGATTGTAAGAGCCTTCTCCACCACAGAAGGTTCCTTAGTAATCTTATAACAAGGTCAAGATTATGACGTCACTTTAACTATGGAAGAATTTAGTTCCACAGAAGAACAACTTGAAGAAGGCCATACCCATAATTCCAACCGTATTTCTCAGCAATGCCTTCGCAGCTTCTTCATTGTCAAAACTTAATGCTGCTTCACCAACATTCGCATATTGGTCCCTTGTAGAAGTCCAACTTGTGAAGAATCGACATCATCTCTTTGATGAGCTAATTTACATAATCCAAGCCCAATTACAAACCCAATGTCAAGAAACTTCATTGTTAGGTTTGGTAAGATAATGGAATTTATGTGTATGATCATAATTTAAGTACAATTGTTTAATTATGTGGTTCTTGCCCATTGCTTACAACTATAAATAAGCAATATCCTTGCATTTGTAATCATTAAGAAGAAGTAGAAGAATAATAAGAAGTGTTCTTCAAAGAGTTCTCTAGTGAGTAGTCGTGTGAGTGTTCTAGAGTGCTAGTTTTTTAAGTCTTATAGAGGCCGTTTGGTAATGTTTTCAAAATAGGTGAAAATATTTTTGTTTCAAAAAATGAGAATTTTTTGATAATTATGCTGAGACTGTTTTTAAAATTTTTGCCTCGAAAACATACGAAAACATTTCTAAAAATTTGAGAACAAAAATAAACGGAGCCGTAATTTTTTGATTGGTCTTAGTGTATTTACTACTATAATAAAATAGTTGTTATATTGTGTGCCCAATTAATATTCTGTTCAATAATTAGTATCAAAGCTAGGTTGTGAACTCTCTTAAAATTCTAAAATACTCTGTGGATGCAGTTTTGACTGATTTTTTTCACATCAAAAAAATTTTCTTGAGAGTATACATAATTAGTGAGTTTTCTTTATGTTGTTAGTAGTCTAGAACTCTGCAAGCTTGTTATATAGGACAAAACTTGTTTGGTATTATTGAGGTACTACAACACAATGGGTGATCTTCAAGTAATTGGAGGAATAAAGAAACTCAACAACCAAAACTACAACACATGGGCAACATTATGATATCTTACATGTAAAGACAAGATCTTGGGGAGCATTGACAGTAGTGAAGTTACATAATTGGTGGTAGAAGATGCTAACAGTACCTTGAATAAATGGAAGATTAAAGCATGTAAAGCAATGTTTGTTTTAAAATCTACAATTGAGGAAGAAATGTTAGAACACATTCAAGACGTCAAAACACCAAAAGAAGCATGGGACACTTTCATCGCACTCTTTTCACAGAAGAATGGTAGAAGACTACAACTTTTAGAGAACGAGTTGTTATTCTTAAAACAAAGAGATCGACAATCAATCAATATTTTACAAAAGTAAAGTCATTATGCCGTGAAATTTCAGAACTTGATCCTACAACCCGTATTTAAGGACCATAATAAAAAGAATAATCATTTATGGGTTGAGACCAGAGTACGGAGGTTTTGTTGCTACTATACAAAGTTGGCTTACTCATCCATTGCTTGTTGAGTTGAAACTTGCTTGCTAGCCAAGAAGCATTGGCAAAGCGGATGGGTGGAGTTTCACCAAAAAGTGAGGAAGAAGCACTCTTTAGTTGTAAGGGCAAAGGCAAACCCAAATAGAATATTAGGAAAAGATCAAAAAGAACTGATGTCAAATCAGGTAATCAGCAAGGGAGCTCACAGTCAAGGGGAGCTTAGAAGCACGACAACAAGGGTAGTAAATCCAAATAAAAGACGAAGTTTGACGGCAATTGTTACAATTATGGCATGAAAGGTCACATGGCTAAAAATTGTTAGTCTGAGAAGAAGTCTACAGGTAGTAATGCCGTGACCTCCAAGATGGAGAATCAAAGTGACCATGAGTGGAATGCTGAAGCGTCATTTGCTATTGAAGAAGAGGTGACGCTCACAGTGACTACCGCTCAATGGATTAACTACGAGAAGGATTGGATCATCGACTTTAGGTGCTCGAATCATATGGCTAGTGATCGAGACAAGCTGCAAAATGCAACAAAGTACAAAGGAAGCCGTGCACTGGTGATGACAAATAACTCGAGATTGCCAATTACCCATATTGGTAAGGCAATTATTATGCCCCCGTTATATTCCTGACAAATTAACATTTGACAACGTCTACCATATATCGGGAATGAAGAAAATTTGCTCTCAGTGGCACAATTAACATCATCCGCCACTATGTCGTGATCGGCTTGCATAATGTAAAAGTATATCAAGACATCAAGATCTCTGGCATATCGACAATGGAAGGACGGAGATTAGAGTCTGTTTAATGTAATGTCAACAAAGTCTGCTTATGTAGACAAGACTCAAAAAAATGAGATAGTGGATCAGTGGTATGCAAGGTTAGGACACGTTGGCTACCACAAGTTGAAAGTGATAACGCAAAAGTCAATGCTCAAGGGTCTTCCTCAACTTGAACTTAGAATTGACACTGTCTGTGTAGGATGTCAATACGGTAAGGCGTATCAATTACTGTATGAAGAATCAAAGTTCAGAGCCAAAGGCACCATTGGAGTTAGTTCAATCGGATGTCTTTGGCCACATCAAGAAACCATCAATTAGTAGAATGAGATATATGGTCACATTTATTGATGACTTCTCAAGATATGTATGGATTTTCTTTATGAAAGAAAAATCAGAAACATTTACAAAATTTAAAGAAATTAAAGAAACATTGAATGAGGTGTTGGTAGAGAGATCCAGTGCTTGTGTTAGACAACGATGGAGAGCTTTAGATGAGCTTGAAGAATATTTGCAAGAATGCCGAATACGACATCAGTTCATGTATACAAACACGCCACAACAAAATGAAGTAGTGGAGAGAAAGAATCGGCATTTTGAGGAGATATGTTGAGCATTCTTCATAATAAGGATGTACTTGGAAGATTTTGGGTTGAATATATGAAGACAACAACTCATATCATTAGTAGGCTTCCTCAACTAAGACTTAGATTTACTTCACCATTTGAAAAACTATAAGGCACTAAACCTATAGTTGGTCACTTCCGAGTTTTGGCTATGTGTGCTATGTGCTTGTGCATAGTCACTTACATAGCAAATTTGACAAAAATGCAACACGATGTGTTTTTTGTGATACGATAGCCAGAGGAAAGGGTAGAAGTATTGCTACCCTATAAGTGGAAAATATTACACGTCACGAAATGTGGTATTTGATGAAGCATCTTCGTGGTGGTCTCTATAGAAAGAGGAGTTATCGGATGCCAAAAAAATAGAAGATCAACTTCAAAAGAAGATAGGGGAGTGGATTGTTGAAGTGAGACCAAGTCCAAAGGCACTTGAGGACCCTGAAGATGAGAATGATGACGATCGCATGGCAGCGACAAGTTCTTGGCAGATCGGTGCACACCAAAGACCAATAGAGAAGGTTGAACCCAGTCACGAGGGTACAACAAGTCCACAAACACCGCTTAGAAGGTCAAACCAGAATAAGAAGGCCAAATCCTAGGACACGCCAATGCAGCCGTAGTAGAGGAAGAAAGTCTTGTCCACCACTCTCACCAACTGTCCGCCAATACACCAAATTTATAACTACATAGGCTACATCTTGGTGCTGATTTTTGTCAATCGGGTTTAGTCGGTCCATCCAAGTGTTACTCAAATTTTTTTAGTATTTTTGAACAACCTTAATGTCAGCAATTAGTTAGTCAGAACTCCTCAAGAGTTTGTAATCTTAATTTATAAAACTCAATGAAAGTCGTATTAGCTTACTACTGGAAATAATTCACCAATAAACACATTTATGGCATTCTTATCTTTCCTCGTGTACTATGTCCGATAAGAGGTTATTGACACTTTTTCAAGCTTTAATTTTTATTTTGTCGTTGTCTCTTTCTCCCTCATGAATTCTTCAAGCTCTAATTCTACATGATCATCAACGAATATATCAAAATTTCAACCTTAACCGCACTTTTAAATCTCTAAACCTTCTATTTACTACTTCTGATGTTCTGAAGTCCTTTTAATCGTTATAATCCATAATCTTGGAAGGTTCTTGTTTAGATTTATGGTGAAACCATCTTAATTCTTCAGAAAGTACTCATTTGACGCAAAGTTTAGAATCTTGAATACACTTTATGGATTCGTCATGACTAGTTCCGTCCCAACTAGTCCTATATACCTTCTATTTCAGAATACATATTAAAGTCATGTAAGTTGTTGTTTAAGCCGAAGGAGTTCTCATAATTAGTTAATTGTTGACATAATAAGAACAACATAATTAGCCAAGACTAGCGGAAAAATCAATCCCTAGCTAGTTACTAATTAGAGTTTTCTAACTTCTCGGTAGCACTAGTTCATCCACTTGTGGGTAAAAAAGGCTCTAGTGTCGGGTACATCTTGGAATTCATAGAAACAAGATCAAAGAATGGACTAACACGGAAGAAATACGTTCAAAATCTGTTCATTTAGTCGATAGAGCTAAAGTTTATAAACATAATTGAAGGGTAATTTTCATACTCAATTTGACAGGACACAAGGTGAAAGTGGAAGTAGAGTATTTGGAACAAGTAAAACTTGAAGATGGAACTTAAACATCATATAGTATTTGAGAGTTTTACACTGTAGTATAATTTTACTTTATTTTATAATATATGAGAGTTTTACACTATAATAGTTAAAATTTTAGTGCTGAAACTTGGTCCCAAAACACTCTAAAAGGGAGGTAGCTGAAAAAAAAAAGTGCAACCTATTGTAAATTGTTGCAACACAGCCCCATTTGGATTTTGGGCTTTATTTGGCAATTTACATTCCGTTCGAGAAAGATGTTAGAAAAACAAAATTTAATTTGTTATAATATAAAGTTCTTACATGCTACAGTGAAAAGTAAAAATTTACTCTAATATAAGCTCTCACGTATTATAATTTTAACATTTTAATTGATTTCTCAAACATATTCCCAATTAACTTATTAATTTAATTATTATAATATAAAATTTTTATATATTATAACATAAAATAAAAATTTACTAGTATTTTGACTTCAAGACGTAGTTCTAAAGACACTCTTTGGATTACGACAACACCTTACTAATGACTTGTGCACGTATGTCAAAATTACTGTTTTACCCCGAGTAGTTACAGTCACGGAATGGAATTTGAAGCTTGCACGAGTCTCATGTCCAAAGGACTCCTTCGTCCACGGCAACCAGATTGAAACGAATATGCGTTTTTTTCTGAGAATCTACCTGTTTTTGCATTTCAATGAAAATTTCAACAAATCCTATTCATAACGAAACAATTCTCCCATTCAATTTGGAAAAAGTACTTAATCCAATTTTCCTGCCCAAATAGCTTTGAACTTCCTAGAAAAATCTATCATTTTCCCGAGAAAAATCCTTTTCCAAGTTTTCCGACAAAGAAAATGGCGCGCCTTGAAGACCCTGGTTGCTCCATTTCCTTCATCGATTTTCCCGAAGACGTCCAGCTCTGCGTCCTCTCCTTCCTCGCGCCGCCGGAGATCGCCACATTCGCCTGCACTTCGAAACGCTTCGTTTCGTTATGCAGAAACGACGATAAGCTCTGGTTCGCTATGTGCGACCGGAGGTGGGGCTTGAAGACCCAAATCAAGCGATGGGGCAAGGGAAGCATCTCATACAAGTTGCTCTACAAGACCCTCAGCGAGTGGGAGAATCGATTGGCTTCTGGCGCCGAAGCGGCGCCGGCGTCACTACTGACATATCATCCCCGCCGTTTATCTTCTTCGAGTGGGGCCCATCCTTCCTCACGGCCTTTAGGGTTTCTCCATCGATGAAATGGAACCTACAACGTGATAAAGTCGCCTTTTTTATGGATGAGCCTCTCGCCGGAGGGGCAGATCGTGAACTTCCTCGATCTCGAGGGCCGGAGGCGAAATCTCGGAGGATTTCACGGTCTCAGAGAGCTCCGATTATGCGGAGAGCGGTCTTGTCCACGTCAATTTGAGTTTCATGGGGAAGACCGCATTTGTTGTGGAGGAAGATTTGAGCTTTGCGTATAACAAGAACGGGGTTCGGAGAAGTTCGAGCTCGGCGAATCTGAGCGGGGACAATGAGGGTGTAATTGAATCGGAATTTGGGTCTCCGGGCAGCTTACCGGACCGGTTGATGTCGGAAATTTATCAGTACTTTGCGAACCGAACGAGCCCTGTTGGGGACAGGGCGTCAAGGAGGCAGAGGAGGAGAGAGAAAGAGAGGCAAGCGAGGCGGAAATGGGAGCCCCAACATTTCGTCAAGATTGTTAATTGCTCGCCAACTCCGTCTCGGCCATTGCAGGGCCTATGGAAAGTGTGCTCTTGAATTTGAACTGGTCTTTATTTTAAAATATTTTAACTTTGTTTTTTGCTCTGATTGAAATGTTGTAACTTCACTGTGCTTGTAATGCCCTTGTAATTGGTTGGGAAACTTAGATTGACGTGAATCAACTTCAGCTCTTGGTTATGAAGATATTGTCTTTATGTTTAATTTATGTTGTTTCTCTCCCATGTGTACATTGTTGGGACTTGTTAGCTAGAGACTTCGGTTGGATTCCTGTTTAGTCTTGTGTGATTTTATTTGTTGGTCAAAGTGTTGTCATGGAATGAGTTAAGTCACGTCCTTGCAGACATTCTCGGCAAATTTGATTGTTTTGGTCCTTTTCTCGTTTCTTCTTGTAGAATATCATTCTTGGAAGGTATTGTCTACAAGAGCTCTTCATTGTAGATCATATGACCCTACTTGTCTGTATTGCAGGGAATTTATGACGACATGAACTTGGGGTTCTATCTTGTTGCATACGATGATATTGGTGGCATTTCTTGCCGAAGGTTTGGAACTCGCCGGAAACTTTGCCAGTTATGGTCCGGTATTCTGGACGTCAAACACTACATTTGTGGAGTCTCCATTTTCTTCTGAGGAAGAAAATCTATTTGCTAGTCGCTTACATCTTCGACCACTTCCGGAAGCAGATTGGATTGAGAGCCCCTCGTTAGCTGAAAACAATTCGGTCTCCCGCATTCTTTACGTCAACTCAAGTTATGATCTTGTTATTCCACACATGGCAGGTACTACTGCTAATCCACAGCTCGTGGAGGGAAGGATTTGGCAATATGGGAACGGAACATTTGGATTCGGGTTTCTTCGGGACAATTTTATCATCGACCTGAAGCATGTCTCTGAGAACGGTCGTCTCCTTGATGCAGTTAAGTTTCCTTGTGACTGATTTTTCTAGTTTCAGAAAGTTCTGTACATATCAACAGTGCAGGTGGAGGGTGCCACTAGCATGGTGTGACCCTGTATTAACATATTTGTTGATAAACCATATCAGTAGTCAATTGCTTCACTTTCACCCTTGTTTCAGCTCTTTTTCTTTCTTTATGTTTAGGTTGAGCCAGCCACCTAATTTGGTCAGATTCTGGCTCAAATCCGACCCTATAGCAACGGATGTTGCTCTCCATCTCATTAAATTCACTTCATTCTGTTCTCTTGTAACCTTTCCTCGCAATAAGATTATTAAATTAAGGGATATTTCTTTTTTTATACCTTTTATTTTAAGTTAATTTAAAACCTATGCCTTCGATTTTTAATCTCATCGAATGTATACATTTAGATTAGATGTAATATACAAATTTATATCTTACTTCAGTTAATAGTTGTTCTTTAATAGTTGTTCTTGACTTTTAAAATAACTAATTATCCTCAAGTAAAATAGAGAAAAATTAAAACTTAAAAAAAAACAAAAATAAAAACATACAAAACACCTATTTTTGAGGGTATTTTATACATTTTTGAAGTCAAAGTATGAAGCCTTTTTAAATATAAAGTTCTCTTATATTTCAATTTGAATGTATTTTGAGCAATTTCTTATATCAATTTTGAATATTAATTGAAAAAATGTATAAATTTATATATTAAAAAGTGTAATACAACGAGATTCAAAACCGAAAGTATAGTGTTAAATATACCTAAATAGGTAAATGATTAAACTCCCACATCCCTAAAGAGCCTAATTGCTTTATTATTCGGTAGGCATTTATACGTACATAAGCAGTGCCCATATCTGCATCTGTCACTTTTATGGCGTGAAAGAAAGGCTACCTGCTTTGCATTCAAGACTTTCAAATAACTCGTGGCTCAGGAGACAACAAATATTACAATGAAGCAAAGCTATGGAGTGTTGAACGCTTTTACTCAAAAACAACGACGGACTCTCAACACTTGTTCAACATCACTGATAATGAAACCATGAGTTCACAAACAAACCAAATAGCTCTCAAGATTACATAAACCGCAGGGGTGGAGAGACGGTTCATGAGAAACTGAACAGGTTTTGGCATCTCATGAAATTGAGCATCAGCAATCTCACAACAAAACCCAAAAACAACGAATGAATCCACAGCTTCAACTATATATATATATATATATATATGAATCCATCTGTCCGGAAAGCAAAATACGTTTTAGGACTGTAGTGAATCATCAGGCAAAAGATAACAGCAGCAACATGAAGGAAAAAAAGAGACACCAGAGACACTAGAATTAGCTTTTTATTGTACGAATCATATTTCAGCAGCAACTTCTGTGGCAGCTGTGACGTTGTCCGAAACTCCATCCTTGACATGGTCTCCCTCAAGCTGGCTCAAGTTACCCTTTTCCTTGATAAGTTGGATGTGGTGGTGTTTGCAGTAGAGTCGTCCCTCGTGTGCGATATAGTTTGACGGGCTGATCGTACACCCTCCATGGCAGCACTTGAAACAGCTTTTGTGGTAAGGAGTTCCATTCACTGTCACCTTTATTCAGTAGCACCATAGTATTAGCCTCATGCTTTAAATAATAATAATAATAATAATAATAAAAAACATCACATTATGAGTTGGGTCTGTTTATATTGCATAAATGTGACAAATAAGTGTCTACCTTCTCAGTTGGGTAGACAGTATTCTTGCAGCCAAAGCATTTATCTCTAGTTCCACCAAACATACTTGTGACTTTAGCCACCGCAGGTTTCTGCTCATGGAAATTCAAAATCAAAGATTGATGAGAGCAGGTACAAGGAAGATTTTTGTATTAATGAAGCCAAAAAAAAAAAAAAAGATTTAGATGAATTACGTCGCTGTCCAGGGGTTTTTCTGGTTTTACGATTTTAGGTGTCCCTGAGATGAAGAATCAAATAAGAACGTATTAGCTTCTGTAAAAGGAAACTCAATAGAAGAAATATTAATTTTTAGGCGGGAAGTTGGATCTTACCTTCAAAGCTTTTGTCAAGACTGCCAGTTCTTTTGAAGAGCTGATCAAAG